>OX453246.1:13267186-13938969 GCA_949709985.1 Luffia ferchaultella | reverse complement strand
AATTCGCTTTGTTTTCAAAATTGCATATGGGTCCAATTAATATAATATTTTTATTATAAATTAACAGTTAACGTTGCTGATAATAAATCACGAACAAAAGTAGATTTTTCAGTGTCGTCGTTACAAATGATTCTATCTACGAGTATGTTGATATTCTAAATCTAAATATTGGACAGCTCAGCCGACCAAACTAAGTATGAAGAGTCAAAGTCGCCCTTCACATCCTCGTACCTTGTTCAATTAGGTGTCCAGTATTTAGAATATGTTAGTGTTTCTTCCTTTAAAATGCATTTTTAAACCTAGCTGACAGTAAGCAGTTTATTGTTTGTCGATGTCACTCCATACTTAAATTTAAATCCAAATAAAATTACTTACGTGTATAATGTTTTCCTGAATGTAAACAAAACCAATATTTCTTATAAAAAGTGTCTTTGTAATGCGTACCGACAGATAATAAAAAGCTCACTGTCAGTCCCGTACTTTGTTGGTCACTACATCATTACTGTCGCTATAAAAAACGTGCTAAGAATAAATAGGTGTTGTAAACCTGTGACTGTGATAGGCAGATGCACTCGGTGGGGCAGGACGCGTGTGGTGGCGGCGGCGATGAAGGCGCCGCTGCACACCACCACGCGCACACCACCAGCCACGGGAACGAGTGCACGCTACAATACAACGCATACTTCACATACTGAAACAGGGCCAATCGATATTGGTGATCATGAAGAGTGTATGTACCTATTTAATGATGGAATGTTGGCAAGATAGATGTCCAATATTTATAATATGTTACTGTTTTTTTTCCTTATTTTCTTGGTTGGATGATCTATTAGTGGTGAAAACACCGACCGAAGTGGTGACCATCATTACCTACTATCATAGACACGTAAACAACTTTCTATTTTGTAAAGTTGTAAAACTGCTGATGTTTATCAAAAAATATTCCAATTTATGGTAAAATATTCGTTATATCTTTTTGTTCCTTGAGAATGCAGTAAAATGGTGACGATGATATAATGGTAAACGAATATTTATAAGGAATGGTCAGACGGTTACTGCGTATCGTACTATGATAAATTAACGCAACGTCGAAATAGCACCGAGTACACTCCGTTTTAAAAATTTTGTCGCAAGGACTATGGATGAGAGTATAGATTTTTCAAATAGTGCGTGATCGGCGCTATTTCGGCTCTGCGTTAATCTATAATACTACGGCCGATGATATGTGATAATTACCGGAGTCGCAAGCCGCGGGCCATGCGCGTGCGCCGTGTCTGCGCGCCGCCCGCCGCGCGCCCTCACCGCACGCCCAGCGCCGCCATGCCTGCCCGCGCCCCACCTACACATACCAACGTAAATTCAAACTATATCTTTTCTCAACACAACCTCAGACACGTATGTCTTTGTGATTGTGTAATTTTTAAATGCAAAATAAATTATCGAGCCATTAACTAAACATTCAAAGGTATTGCAAAAATAACGAGAAAAAAATACTTTATTAAATACACATACGTAACTTACAACTTTTCACCTCACTAGCGAGAAAATATTAGATTAAAAAAAATTTTGTAACTAAATTGAACAAACATTTATTTTACTGGTCTCCGAACAGGTCCTAGCGCCTGTGCCAACATCGTCATAGGCATTCAAAAATAATTCATAGGTATTCATATCTCATGTAATTGTTTCGGAAAAAGGTTTTGTTCAGAATTTTACACCTGTACCTTTAACTCTAATATTGTCAAATTATAAACTCCACTCTAGATTCACTCATAATTAAAAACTTTTTAGAGTTAGACAGCAAAAAACAAAGAACTTAATAATTGATGCAATAAAAACATTTCCGTCATAAAAACTTTAAGTATAAATGTCACGTAATGTACAGATGTATCAGAAAAGTAATAGGAATCGGTTAACGTCGGACGTGCAGGTTTGCCCGAACTTATCCGATGAAATAGTTTTAATAAAAAAAAGTCATAAATACTAACGAAAATACTGTAAAAAAAAAAACTTTATTTAGTAATACATAATCTGTCGTGATAGCCCAGAGCGCAACGAACCTGTCTCAAATTTATAAGGCCCCATAGGGCCATGGTTCGAATCCGGGCGTGTACCAATGAGTTTTTCTGACTTAAGTACACAATATCACTGACACCGTGCTTCGGAGGGCACGTTAAGCAGTCGGTCCCGGACGCTGTCAATAGATGGCGGTCGTTACAGTTCCCAACCCGCAGTGGAGCAGCGTGGTGTACTTAAGCTCCAAGCCCCCCTCCTCACCCTGGGGGAGACCTAAGCCCCTGTAGTGGGGTAAAAATGGGCTGATGATGATAATGACATAAATTGCAGATATGTCCAGTCACATTACTTTTCTGATAGATCTGTAATTTGCATTTTCTGCTTTATGAGTCTATGTGGCGATCACGGTCACGAGCATGTTATTCGCCACGCCGCCTAACGAGTAAGTAACGTGTCAACGTGCACATTTCAAAATATTATAATACTTGATAAAAATTGAAGTTCGTATTGTAGGTATGTAACTGGATTCCGTGATATATATGGCACAAATCCCTTTCATGTTTTAGATCACATAATCTATGACATTACGTGATATCATAAAACATTTGTCCCCGAGTAAATACGCACAGAATATTCAAAACAAACGAATGTTTTTATAACTGTTTTTATGAAACTGATACTTTAAGTATTATTAAATTTGCAAATTCTTAACGTCCTTCTGGGCTATGGTTTCCTTTAACTAATTTTAATTTTATTTATTTAACTATAGACATTGTAAAGCCATGGAAATTATTTTCGATTATAAAATAAACAGATTTTTCTCACAAACATACACGGAATCCCTAAAGAGAAGCCGAACGTACGCATTATATTAAAGTCTGCGTCAATTAGACCCGTGAGTTAAGCGGAAATTGAAAATGAAGACATGATACGTGAGCCCCGGGAGGCCCCGCGCCCTCCCGCAATCCCGCCCTGCGCCAGCCCTACGACTTTATGAGTCCTGTAATTTCGTACGTTTCAGAAATTCACAGCCCTTTATAAATCACGCGGATCCGACTCGCGTTTCCTAGTTCTCAACTTTTCCACGACTTTTCTAATTATGACTTAATAAATGCACGGAAATGATATTCTACAAAAAAAAAATGTATCCAAACTTCCTCGAGCGGTTTTTGTTCATAATATATTTTTGCCCAAAACAGAAATGCGGTCAAGCGGCTTTATTATTTTCTCAATATAATAATTTTTGTTCTTGAATTATATTCCTCAGTTTAGATAATGTGTTTGCAGCATCTATGATTAAAAACACCCTATAAAGACGCTTGTGAATCAGGTGAATCCAGTATCGTTAATTCATTCGACCCGAAAGCCGCGACGGCTAAAATTGCAATTTTGAAAAAGCTAAATTGACCGGTATTTAAAAAAAAAATCAAAAACAAGGAACTTTACAAGCAACTCTATGATAATGTGCGATTAAAGTTAACCTCTGAATTTGCACAAATCTGTGAAATTTACGACTAATGAGTTTAATTCTGAAATTTTCGAATTTTAGTTTCTAGTAAGGCTAGAAAATGTTTAGCTAAATATAGTTTTTAAAATATTGTATATTTAATAAATTCAAAGTTATTGGTGAATGTTCTTTTATACAGCTTTAATTTAAATTTTATTACTTATAATAAATAAAAATGACTGAAAAATTTACTCAAGTGCGCGCAAAACGTCTGTTAAATAAAATTCTACATCAGTTCATTAAGATTTTAACTATAGTGTTTTTAATTGTACATTTAAATCCCTAATTTCCAAAGGGAAAAGGTCAGCTATACCTTTTTTAAAAGTTATGCAATTTGTACATATAAAAAAGAGCTGTTTCTGAATTTCAAAATCATAATTCCAATATCCTAATGGAATATTTTATTTACGCGATTGTTAAGCAAAATTAACTTTTAGAGTTTTTGTACCTTTGTCTGGGTATTTGTTTATTAGATTAAGCTACAAAACGGCTGAAACAATTTTCATAATTATATTTAGCGACGTTTATTAAAGAGGGTGTTTCAAATTAGAATTACTGCTTGTTTTTTTTTCACGCCAATATACTAACGAGTTTCAAAAAAAATTTTAAAGGATTTTTAAATTATTACATGGATGTGTGTGATATAAGATCGTAAGACCGTAAGAGACGTCTAGAAAAATGCATGTCGATATTTTAAATACCATTTTACACGAAACCCGCAAACCTGCATAACACCATTTAACCAAATACTAATTGGTAGTCTGTAGTATGTGCATAACTCTCTGCAGAATAAATCTGGGCTTATTAATATATTTATTTATTTCTATTTTAATATGAAATATTTCTAAATAATAAATATTTCTAAATTGTAATATTCGAAATATTAATTCTCTCTATTTTAGCTCACCGATACAGACCAAGTCACGTATTATCTGAACGTATCGAAATATCACGTAACATACCAATGAGACCAAGCTAACAACGAAAGTTGCCGTACGGTGTTCCCGTTTTCGAATATAATACGAGAGCAGTTTTGAATAAACTCCGAAGTCGTGCAAAAACTTAAAATTGCAGGAGCATGTTTATGCTCCGTCATGTGGAGATTCTTGACGTTACGGGATGGTTCCCCGGAGCCCCATCGCTCTGTTGCCGCCTCCCCCTCGCAGCGTCTAGCCTCCACCTATGCTTTTAAACTACGACGCTTTTTAGAATTGCTTTAAAAATACAATTAAAATATAGTTAAGACTGTTCGCTCTCGGCCTCTTTTGGTTTCTTTATACTTGTATTTTGAGTTGCATGCTTTATTTTCTCGAATTAGTTTCCGTGATTTTAAAATAACTGAATTAAAAAATCGTGTTTTAACTAATGTAGCACATCGGAAGCAATACTTCTTTGGCATCAAACTATTCATAAACGACATGACATGTCATGAATAATAGTTTGAATGAATGATACATAAAAGCACATAATAATGACATTCGTAATAATTATTGTTATTGTAAATATATGAATAATATATTAAAATTATATTACAAATCATTACATTGAAAGCAAAAGATATCAGATACTTTTATTTTTTTATAAACAATTCATTATTAACATCTAAAACTTTGTACAAAAATTTTCACTTGAAAATGAACAAATTTTTATTTGTGTATTTAATGAACAATTTATTTTTTGGTAAATTTGAAATGTTTTATGCGAAATCAAGAATTTATCCTGTCGTATATATTTACCTACTTAAATAAAACGTAAAAAATCTTAATACACAATTTACAAATAAAAAATTAATATTCTCGTACAATCCCATACAAGTAAAGTTTTATTATTATAAGCAACGATATTTACTACCCCAATAATAAAAATTAACTCTCATTAGAAACTAACTTCATATAGTGTGTTACATCGGAGCGCGTAACTTCCGTTAAATGCTGAATATTCACTACGATTTTCTTTCTCTAACACGCGCTTAATAAGTTTTACTTCAATAATATTAAAGAATAATTTGTCGCGCAAAATCTGTATTTATAACTTTTTCTATGTATCTACTCCTCAGAAACATTTGAATATGTAGAACTCACAATACATAGCATAGCGATTGTACTCGTAACACAAAGACTTCTCGATGTAATACGAGTGGCCGATGAATCACTGTGAAATGCGTAGATCGAATACAATTTGGAGGATTTGGTGTTTTTCACAAAGCAAAATATTCTATCATTTTGTACTTTTTTAGCTCATTATCATGCCTGTGTCTTTCCACTGCAGGATATTGGCCTCTCCCAAAGCTCGCCACCACACACGGTCCTCCACCTTCCGCATCCAATTGCCCACGGTATGGTGCTTTAGGTCAATTTAGGTCAACATCTGCACAATAATATGAAGTTCTTTCTCAAATGTACCTACCTACAAGAGAAATAACTTGCATACAAAATACTGCAACAGACATATGTTAATTTGGTCCAAAGTATAGTTCCAATCAAACTTTATGGCGCATCGGAATACAACGCTTTAAGAATTCTTGCGCAGGTTCACTCATATGCCCCTCGCTCCACTGCGTCCCGCTACACCTAAAACTGGTTACTGCGACGCGACTTGTGCCTATGTTCACATCCGCCATAAAGGTTGATTGGAACTGTAATACCGGTTATTTCAGTTAAAACGACCAACAATGATGTACGATGAAAATTACAAGTGTTTTTGCAGAATTTCACATTGTACAGATCTGTAAATAAAGCAATTTCTATTATCCTTCCAATTAATGCTGATCGTACATTTATTGCCACAAACGTTTAGAAGTGTACTTTACACAGGAAACCTATTAAAATGACGATTACGCCTCACCCACTCACCCACTAATCGATATTCACAATACGTGACGTACAAGTAATTATAAGTTTCAACACATAAGCCAAGGCTATGGTATCATACCTACATAGATAACGTGTTGTGATTAATAACTACCAGTCGATGTATTTCATCCTAACAACGTCAGAAACACGACCCAGCGTATAGCATACGTTAGTATTTTTTGGCAAATGTTCAAGCCAAGATTCACGCTGACAGGTTCTATTTTCACAGGGGCTTTTCTTTCTTAAATTAATTCATATTTATCATTTATTTTCCAAGGAAATAGACTGTTTATAGATTTATGTACAAAACCTCACAGGTACTATTTTTAAACAAAATCAATTGGCTAACAATCCCCCAAAAATGTCTCGAAAATATAAAAAGTTGAAATCTAGTCAGATATCTTTTCCAAGCTATAACGTTGAGATTTCGACCTATTAGTAAAAGATTCATAACAAAATGTATAATACTATCTGGACTACAAACTTTGCATTTTGTCATGCTTTAAAGTCCACTCCAATCTAGTTTGTACTTAGACACTTTTAAGTACACTTGGCAAGCTTTCGCGTTTGACGTTATACACCATACCGCAACGTCACTTCGGAACCAGCGATTAACGCGTACTTGATAACTCAATAAGCCGCGTTAAAATTAAAATTTTGTATTTTCCGCGAAATAAGCTTTTAATATATTCACGGATAAAATTTACCGGCGCCCACCTTAATTTTTCTTCATAATTCGATAATTCTTAGCTTTACATTCATTTTGAATTTTATTTTATCTAGCCATGGCATTGTACACTCGTTAAAAATATACATCTCTCTTTTCGGGGACAAAATCCCTCGACATTAACGCAAACCCACGAGTACAATAATCAGTATTTATTAAAGTACAGATAACCGGTTTATTTGAAACGACGAACGTGGATTACGCTCTTAAACAGAAAACATAAAAAAATTCCTGCTCATATAGATCTCCGTCTGGAGAAAGGTACGTGCACAATTCCCCCCTAGAGTTTAATACATTTAAAAGCTCGCCTTTAGGAATATCACATTTTTAAAAGCTACCAATATGGTTTAGCAAAAGATTGGATGAAACAAGTTTAAAGTAATATTTTTCATCTATTGTTTACAACTTGGCCAATTTTTTTCGAGTTTACAGCTTTCATCGGGAGCATACAATATGAAAAATTTACGATACAATAAACTTTAAAACCTGCTAAAATCCAATGTTGGGAATCGCCAACTTTATGAGATTTTATATGGCGTGTTATTAAACAAACAAGAAAAAAATTATGGGGGAACCTAAAATAATACTACGGGAAAAAACGAATTAAGAATTTGCTATTTTATCTGTAATAAGAAAAAAATTCTAGATTCATGATACACATGGATAATATTATATTATTCAAAGAGTACTCAAAAGAGAGCCCACAGCTTAATAATTTTATACTTTGACAATTTTCTGATTTCTTCAGTTGTTAATTTTTGTACCTTGTCATTGTTAGAGTTCCATATTCAAAGAGTGCTGACGAAAAACTGTTAGTAAGTTTAGTAAGTCTAAGCTTTTAAGATTTTCAGTAAATATGTTTGAGAATATATGACAGATACCCTAACACCTAAACAATAATAAGAAACAAAATGTAAAAATTTAAAGTGGGATCCTCGTGCAAAGAACTGTGTTTTTAGGGTTTAATTTTTTACTTTTGCTCTATCGTAAAAGTGGTTATACGAAGTCTATGTAACATAGATACAAACTTCAAACTTGATGTGATCCTAGTACAAACTCTAAAGTAACACAATAAATTATAAACATTGGTTAAACACGAGTAGCACTCGGGATTCCGAACTGAATGAAAAAAAAACCTATTTTTTGTTATATATATTATTTTATGTTTGTGTTAGGGATATTTTTATTATTATTAATATTTTTATTATTAACACAAATATATTGTATGGTGGCACAGAACCCTTGGTGCGCGAGTCCTACTCGCATTTGATCGTTTTTTATTTTACGCGATGACGTTCAGATCCAGCGGCACGTATAAGTACTCCAAGGAAAGCTAGCAGAAACGAACTGCTCCAATAGCCAATCTGTAGGCGACTACTTGGCTCTATCATCCACCTAAATATCGATAATTACAGCTAAGTAATCAATATCGTATTTTAAATGGCTGGTTAGTGTAAAATGAAAAGCAATGTTTATTAAATGAATAATTTTTTGTGCGATTTGTAGACGAACGGTATTAAAATTATAAGTAAGCATAGATAATTATCGCTTTAAGTTCATTAATATAACCGGTGACATTCCAGAATTTTAATTTTTCTGGATAGATATAATAATTTCCGTAAAGCGGACTTCAATACAGAAACTGAATGGTAAGAAGAAATAAATTATTCATAACCGCTGTAACAGGAAAATCTGGTTTTTAAATAAATCCGAATTACTTTAGATTTATTTTTCTTTTTCGGGTTTGGGATTCAATTTTACTTAAGTGTGATCACCACAGATTAGATATTACTTAAATTTCCACAAAAGAATAAAGCCTAATATTCTCTCATACTATTATTTGTTCAAAAAAAAAACGGAGACTCATTAAAATTAATATTTTTACGGGCTATATATCGGTCCGGATACATGGCATGCACAAAAACACTGATTTAACTGAATTTTATTTTATTATGAAACAATATCACAAACTGGTTTAATAACAAATCACACAGATCACCAATCACACCGTTGTCGCACTTTATACTTCACAGTCAATTGCACTTGACTTATTAGTAAACTGACTGCCCGACATCGCGTCGTCGTTCTTTTTATACCTTTAGAAATTCCCCACCAACAGGCATCGCAAACATTCCATTCATCGAATATTCTATTTAAAAATTACACTCCTATTGTAGCGTGGGAAATTTCTAGCGTCACGGTGCCAGCCTTCGAATGGTAACCAAAATGCGCCTCAATTTTCGAATAATCGAGTGCGCTTATTCGTTTTGTCAAAGCCGCCTCTAAAATCTAATATATAAAATTCTCGTGTCACAGTTTTCGTTGCCATACTCCTCCGAAACGGCTTGACCGATTTCGATGAAATTTTTTGTGCTTATCCGGTATCTATGAGAATCGGCCAACATCTATTTTTCATCCCCCTAAATGTTAGGGGTAGTCCACCCCTAAATTTTTTTTTTATTTTTTAGACAAAATTTTTAATTTCTAATTTTTTATGATACAACATACAAAAATACATACAATCCTAAATTTTCACTTTTCTATCACCAACCCCTATTTTTTAATAGTGGCAGGGATAACTTACTTTCAATTAAATTATTATATAAATATGTACGTCGCGAAAGTGTACTTTATTTGATAAATTTTAATTAACCTGAATGAGTTACGACTGACAGAAATTGAAACGATAAAGCATTTGTGTCGCGGGAACGAAAACGGGAAAGGGAAGAACGGGAATGAGTTAAGACTGAGATAAAAAATTTATTCTTGATGAGAATGGAAACGAAAATGAAGCTACACCAGGGCCAAGAACAAAAACAATAAAGTATTTTTGTGATGGGAACGAAAAAATGAAAGGAAGAACGGGAATGAGACAAGACTGAGATAAAAAAAATGATTTTTATGAAAAACGAATACTACCCGTGCGAAGCCGGGACGGGCCGCTAGTGATTTATAAATTTGTGTAATTTATTTTTTGTCTCGATGTTTCTGTATTTATGAATAGCAGTGTGAACTTTTCGAGTATATTCGATAACACGTGCTTCTATAGTTAGATGATAAATTAAGTTTCGCGAAAACGCCTTTTATCTCGATTTTCGGTTTATTTACAACGTTCTTCGTAATAAACCAAATATAGAAGAAACTACATGAAAAAGAGCAAAATACGATTTCATTGCACAAAACAAACGACATATTCCCACTTCGAGAAATGAACCTCAACTGGTTGTGGCCAAATATAATGGTCTTGCATGAAGACGGGACAGGGACCAGGATGCGTACTTACAGAAAATGTTGTAAGCGAAGCACAGATTTTTATTTGATTTTTCCAAAAGAATTAGTGTATCTATTTATAATATTTTAATAATGTAATAAGGTTCACTAGAATTTTATCAGATTTTACTGTAAGCTCAAATAATTGTCTGTAAGCATTATCCATTTATTTTATTGTAGATAATCTTGCGACATAATCATTTCTCTTTTATTTTTGAATAAACTCATATATTATTTAATAGAAAGTTAACAAAGGAAGCAAAATAATATATTCCCGTCGAAAGATTCAATCCTAGTCGCGAGAGAAACAATTGTGCTCCCGAGGTAAACACTCTGCTTTTCATTACTCATACGAAAAACATTTTTAAAAATAATTTTAAAAATTCTTTGCGTCGTGTTATGATAGGTTTGCTACAGGATCTGCTAAGAAGGTAGTGGATATTCTGCAGAAAAAAATATCTCGTGTTTTATTTAAAACTATAATAATCCTTCATTTTATTCACTAAGTCTTTTACTTTTTATGCATTTATAACATTAGTTAGGTTTGTATATTTGTAATCAAAAACAGTGGTGGTACTACTATCGGGCTGAGTAGGCTGACGCCTAGGGCGGTAGATTTTAGGGGCGGCAAATTTGGGGCAAATTTTTTCCTATGGCTTACAGAAATAAAAAAGAGAGAAAATCAATAAGAAAAAATTAATAATATTTATAGAAGTACCTAAATGTTATTAGGTCGACACTAACAATTCAACTTGTAATAATTAATATATTTCACCGCTTAGATACCTAACCCTACTGGCGGCAAATGTGTAAATCCACGACTGATCAAAAACCAATTACAGTCGAAGCCATCTAGCTATCCAGAGCTGTATTATTTCTCCGTGGCTAATTACGAGTGGTATTCGTTTCCAAAACGTTTCTAGCGTCTTTCCAACCGCAGTGTTTTTGCGTAACTGAATACAAAGTTCGGTCGTGTCCGTGGTCTGGGTAGTTTGTAAATTATAGGATTAGTTTGTCAAATCACTCTAAGGGATTAATTACTTATGGGGGTGCGTGAACAAAGGACAATGTGTAATTAAATTGAATGTTTACATGGATATTATAACTACCGGAAAAGAAATAGGGTAATTTAAGTTTAACCCTAAAATGTACAAATGCGTTGTCGGCACCCTTTTGGAAGTGAAACTTCTGTGGGCTACGTCTGGGTGTACCGATAGTCAGGCTTCTGGATTCTTTCACATTAATAAATCTAAACAGATTGAAGTTCAAAAACATTTTTAAAAATAATTTTAAAAATTCTTTGCGTCGTGTTATGATAGGTTTGCTACAGGATCTGCTAAGAAGGTAGTGGATATTCTGCAGAAAAAAATATCTCGTGTTTTATTTAAAACTATAATAATCCTTCATTTTATTCACTAAGTCTTTTACTTTTTATGCATTTATAACATTAGTTAGGTTTGTATATTTGTAATCAAAAACAGTGGTGGTACTACTATCGGGCTGAGTAGGCTGACGCCTAGGGCGGTAGATTTTAGGGGCGGCAAATTTGGGGCAAATTTTTTCCTATGGCTTACAGAAATAAAAAAGAGAGAAAATCAATAAGAAAAAATTAATAATATTTATAGAAGTACCTAAATGTTATTAGGTCGACACTAACAATTCAACTTGTAATAATTAATATATTTCACCGCTTAGATACCTAACCCTACTGGCGGCAAATGTGTAAATCCACGACTGATCAAAAACCAATTACAGTCGAAGCCATCTAGCTATCCAGAGCTGTATTATTTCTCCGTGGCTAATTACGAGTGGTATTCGTTTCCAAAACGTTTCTAGCGTCTTTCCAACCGCAGTGTTTTTGCGTAACTGAATACAAAGTTCGGTCGTGTCCGTGGTCTGGGTAGTTTGTAAATTATAGGATTAGTTTGTCAAATCACTCTAAGGGATTAATTACTTATGGGGGTGCGTGAACAAAGGACAATGTGTAATTAAATTGAATGTTTACATGGATATTATAACTACCGGAAAAGAAATAGGGTAATTTAAGTTTAACCCTAAAATGTACAAATGCGTTGTCGGCACCCTTTTGGAAGTGAAACTTCTGTGGGCTACGTCTGGGTGTACCGATAGTCAGGCTTCTGGATTCTTTCACATTAATAAATCTAAACAGATTGAAGTTCAAATATCTTGGTTTATCATTCGCGTAGTTTACAACACTGTTAAGTTATATTAAGTTAACTAAATTCACTGTTAATATTAAAGCTACACTAATAATTACAAGTGTCTAACTAACTAACATATTCCGATCGAATGAGGAACGCGTGTTGACTTTGATCGGGATAACGAGTTGCGAGAGAGTCGTTCAATACGTGTTGTCGAACTAGAGATTGTACAACGACAATGTCCATAGCGTAAAACCTTGGACAAGAAAAATTACCATTGTACCGTTGTTTTTACGTTCATAGGATTAATGGCAAAAGCCCTGTCCCGTGTGTTGCTATACAGTAGATATTTTAGAAAGTATTGACTAACTGGTTGGCCGAGTGGTTAGAGACCCTAACTGCAAAGCCAAGGGTCACGAGTTCGATTCCCACCTGGGACAAATATTTGTATGTATGAACATGTTTATTTGTTCAAAGTATGACATTCAAAGTATTTAAAAGTTCCGACAGAAGTTAAAGTAACTACGGGCTATTTTAACACGATAATCGTTTTCTGTTTTAATTATTACTCGCGACTTACAAAAAAATCTCATATATGAAATTTTATTTCAAAAGCACATTAGAAGACAAAATCAAATTCTTTATTATTAGCATTTACACCTCATGTGGCACTTTTGCAAATAAATATTACGTCGAAAGAGCGTCGCAATTTAAGAAACCCAATAGTTTGTTTTATATTGCTTGTACAAATTAGATACTAATTAGTGTTTTACAAAACAGGTGTCCGCGCGTGTTGGATGAGTCTATGACCGCGCAGCTTTAGGCGAGTTGTTTTGTCTATAATTAAAGTTACAATTTAAAGTACAAAATTTTTTATCTTAATTTTCATCAGTTTAGCGTTGTTTGAACCGATAAACAATTAATATTTTATTTAACTTACGTTTTAATCTTCGAAACGCTCCAGTGAAAGAAATGTAATCGAAGACTGTAATATGATGAAAATAAACATCAAAGTATCATAATTATAACTTTAACTATAGATTAAAAAAAAACAATAATCTTCATATTAAAAGCCCTTTTTTAATAAGTTATTCTTTATACACATAAGCGTTTCGTATATAATGTAGAATATAAAAAATCAAGTTAAATTACGAATATTTATTTTGGAAATGAAAATATATTATTTATAAAGAAAATATATATAAATATAATATTTCCTCTTTTCCTAACTCCAATTTCAGCAAGGCATACATAAGACATATGGGCTGTGATGATGCTTATTTATTTTACCATGGAAGAAAAGCTCTATGACAGATAGACGGATGGGAAAAGCGAACGACAACAATAGAACGGTATTCAGACGCGTTCGATGACGAAACCTTAAAAAATAGGTATGCATCGAATTGAGAAAAAATCTTTTATTAGCAACTAGTTTCCTCCTACGAGTTCGTCCGTGTGGTATAGGCAATAATAATGTACTTTTTGGTGCCATAAATTATGAATAGGTGAATAATAATGTAGGAATGCATGATGGGAAAAATGGCAGGTACTGCATAGATAATTATCTCTTTGGGTCGATTGATATGACTTCTATTATGACTTGACCACCATTTCACACCTTTAATAATATAATTTTAAAAAACGACCTTCTTTAATAGATGCCCAAATGCCAACGTTCCAAAATTGTTTTCACTCAAAGTGCGCAGGAGATTTTCGTCCATTATCTCAAGATAAACGAGGCAGTCTTGTGTGTGAGATTAAATGTGTCAGCGGATACGCCACATGTGCGCGTCTTTCTGGAGATTTGGATAAAACAAAATTAATTGTAACAATAACCACAACGAATTCTTCCAATTATCACCTACAAGTAAATTCTTATTATGTTAAGACATCTTGTTTTATTGATTGCCATACTAGCACATGATTTAATTATATTACAGTAAGCTTCTTTAATTTGTTTTATATGGTACCTATAATACAGGCTGTCCTAGTTTAGGTGCCAGTAGCCTTTCACTGTAACATTAGGTTTATTGTATGTTCCTTGAATTAGTTTTTAAATATAATTAATAATAATAATTTTAATAATAATCTTTATTGCCAATCACAGGCAATAAAGATTATTATTAAAATTATTATTATTATTATTATATTAAAGAGTACATATATAGAAAGTATTCAAAACTAAAAGTATTTTTTAACATTGACACATACCGAAACATTGATATTTAACATATCGAAAAAATTAAAAAAACTTCCGAGGCGGATAGATTTGCTACCGTTTGAAAAAAGAAATTTTGGAATAGGTTGAAAACTGTGAGCTGAATGGGTGCCCTTTTCATTGAATGATTATCCGATCAGTTTCCCCGGAGAGTGAGATTCGGCTATATTTCAGAAAGTTATAAAGGTAGGCGAAAGACAGTAGTGTCAAAAAAGCAGGAGCTCACGGGGCATAGTATTAGTACCAAATTTTAGAAAATTGTTCCATAACTTTTTTTCGAAAAATTTAAAAGAAATGTTTGACAAAAATGTGTAATCAGTTTTTTATTTTTGATGTTCATTTTCAATGTCCTCCGACAGTTGCAAGAAGCGCGAAATTTGTATATTTTTGATGTAAAACATCTATTGGCGAGGGCATAAAACTGATTGTTAGCGTGGCGACGCGTCGCCACAGCATACTTTTCTTTAGGGAAAAAAGAACCTGTATTTAGAGTAGTGTATCAATTCCTGTGCAGGTGGTCGAAAGGATTCCAAACGGCAATGCTTTTAGAGGAACAAGAATCATAGGTTTTTAGAGCAGGGTATCAATTTTTCTGCAGTTATGAAGCACACATGATTTCATACAAACTGATAAAATTACATACCTTTTTAACTTAAGAAAGGAAAATATGAGTTTAGTATAGATTATAGATATTTATTTATTTATTTTGATCCTAAAATCACCGACAACCATTCTTCGCCGCTCCACGAAATATTATTACATGCTTTGTAACTCTGTGGGTTTTCGATATTAACCATTCACTACAAATCTTCCACGAATACAATCCATTTCATTTAGAGCAAAAACGACTTTATGTCTTTACTGTAGGGTATCGATTCCTGTGCAGGCGGTTGAAAAGGTTATTATAAAATGATTTAATAAAAAATAAATGTTTATTAAATAAATAGTCATCATTTTCTGTAAAAAATTGAAACAAAAAAATTTAATTTTTTCACTTTGCCATATTTAGTTCCTGTCGTAATCTTGTCTTTTATACATATTAAGTACCGACTTGTATAAACTCGATGTTTCATATCTGCCAGGCGTCCCGTGACGGCTCACTAGTTTTTAATATAACATATTTTTTAATATAAGATATTTTTTAATATAAGATATTTTTTAATATAATATAAACGCTCGAACCGTTTTAAAATATAATTATAATAGTAGGTGTGACGACATCGAGGTTTTCATTTTGTATGTATTAGTTATATACTTGCAAAAATTAATAAAATTTGACCAATTTTAGTGTTTTCCCCTAAAGTTATCTTTTGAATTTCTAACGAATTTATTCCATACATTAAGAAAGCACTGTATAATAATATATAATATGTAATGAACCACAAAATTTTAGAACGTGTATTTTTTTTTTTAGAAAAAAGAAAATTTTATAATTTGGTCATGACGCGCATCCGCGCACACGTAAAATTTTGCATGTAAACGTTCCAGATAGTGATATCAATTAAGAACCCGAAAGATTTGAAATTATGTACTGTTTTAGCGCAAAGATATTTCTTTAAATATTGCTTTAATAATGTGCGTCTCGGGCATGTCAGTGTATACCTTTCTTTGTCCGTTGATTATTTTCTTACGATAAAAAAATCAAGAATATACCCTTTTAAATACACTTTATCTAAAATTCCATTAAAATACTAAATCTGTATTCTAGATGGAAACAAACTGTGAAAGTTAATAGGGACGCCCTTACTGCCCCATCTCAAATAACCATCCAGCATATCTAACATACAAGACAACATAGAACTTTTAAGCTTGTTTGATATTTTGCTTGTATCCGATGTGCTGGCCAAGTTTACCAATTATTTTTTCCATGATTTACACTAATGTATTTAATGAAATAATCATTTAAGACCATAATACATAACACTATAACACATGGTAACCTCATATAATAAAAAAATAAAATTAAACCTACGTTCACAAAAAAATTGAATCCGTAACAGCCTTTCCTATCAGCCTTCGTATTAGATATTAGTTTCAACTTGATACATCTACCCATATCTGAGAAAAATAGTGTTGACAGACAGACAGACAACGAAATGATATTACCTACCAGAGTTTCGTTTCTTTACCTTTTGAGGTTCGAAACACTAAGAAATTAAAAAAATAAAATCGACATGGTTTTTCCTAAAGTGCAGATCGCGTCAAACTTTATGGCGGATTTGAATACAACGCTTTAGGTAAGCTTGTGGAGGTACAGTCATACACCTCTCACTCCACTGCGTCTCGCTGCACCTAAAACTGGTTATTGCGACGCGATTTGTGCCTACTTTCGGATCGGCCATAAAGTTTAATTGTAACTGTACCCCTCAAACGAGTATTCGTGGTTGTTATTATCATATACGACGCGACGGCAGATAATAGCCGGCGTGGCGATAACTGATACAATAATCTAGGTCAACTCGGTCTTCGGATCAGTACGTCCCAAATTATTGTGCTAGTTACTTTTTCGCTGATGGCCACCATCTGCATAAAGACAATATGAAACAGAAATAATTCCAAAAAACCTTTCAATTAAGAAAAAAAATCAATTATATTTTACTCACGAGACAACGATGACGGCATATGCGTTTGTGGTAAGAAGTTCTATATGTTTATTGATTTATATACCTGTAGGTCTTTTGCCATTTTTCTCAAAAACTACTAGAACAATGTCGGTACCGTTTTTTGTACTATATATCGAACAAGTTCATAGACATGTTTTACGTTTATAGGCCTCCACGGAGTGCGCAGTAATTGTGTTTTTCTAAAACGACTGGTTCTATATTTGTGCGGTTCTTTACATTGCATAAATCGACATAGTGCAAGTTCTTAGATAGCCAGAGAACTTTATGGTTACGGCTAAAACTTTATAAAACTTACGAGAAAAAAACATACTTTAGAAAAAATATTAAGGGGTATCTCGGAAAGAGTGAAAAAATTCAATAACTGTGTTTTTAGTTATTCCCTTTTTTAGAGATGTTTTTATACATTTCAAAGTTGTCAGTACGTATTACTTTTTGACTATAAATAAATCCACTAAATATATATATATATATATATTATTAATCCCTTTCAATGCTGTCAACTATTTCAAAGGCATCAAGGCAATAAATGAACCAAAATATAGCCCACGCACTTGGAGTAGTTTTTGAGGACTCAGGGCCAGTGCCAAAATTTCTTTTTGACAAGCAAGATTTTAATACCATGTTCTACATTATATAAGCAGCAATATAGAAACGGAGATGGATAATATATGTGTCGTGTGTTTTCATTTCATATATTCATAAGTTCGAAACAACATGAAAATGCTATAAACAAACATAGATTACAAATGCATATACGTATTTTCAATTTCCTTGGAATGCTCTCGGTAAACTACAATGCCATGACTCTAAATATATCTTGTAAAATATAAAATATCGCGACGAGGAAAGGTATGAGTGTCCACAGCGAAAAGAGCTGTATATATATGATAACTTAATGCTTCCCTTGTGTGCTCAGCCCTTATCTTCGGAAGACAGTTTCGCAGGCCATCCAAAGTTCAACGTACCTACTAGATTATAAAGAAACTTTTCTTATCTGGACAAGTTAAGAAATAGCCAGCGGTTGTCCCCTTTGGGCGATCGAAAAATCAATCAGTCTATAGAAAAACCTAATGTGAAACTTTTTAATCTATGTTTGTATTAATAATAAATTAAACTCTTTCTTTACATAATTAATATGAGCGAACGCTAATAAACCTGCTACGACTTCATATTAGTATTTTTAGTTTTTCTAAACGCATATAGGTGAAAAAGATAAAATTTGAATATGAAAATTGTTTTATCTAATCTACAAATGCAAGTGAGGTTGTCAGTTTGCCTGTTGCTCACTCTCATCTGCGTTGAACCGATCGAGTTGAAATTTCTCGTGGGGATAGATGAAAGGGTTGGAATTGGACATTTGTCATTTGTATTTCCGTGAAGCGTTATATTCTGATGTTAACACATAAATATGTTAGTTCGTATATAAAAATGTGTGTAAATATATTAAGGTTGAAATTGTTTGTCAGGTCGTTTTCGTGGGGGAGCGTAATTCGGATATGTTTCCGAAATTCATGATGGTAGACGAAAGGCAATAGTAGCGTTAAAAGATTTAGAGACTTGTGGAGTATTGTATGACACTCATTTCACTTCATTTTTTTTTGTAATCTCGCCTCATCACAATATGAGCAGTTTAAATAAATACGTAGGTATAACATTATAATATTTTTATAGGTTATGCTATGTAATAATGCTTTTAAACATCTTAGCAATTATCCTTCGGCTGCAAAGTGTAGGTACTTTTGTTTAATGGAAAAGACAATATTCCTTTATATTCATATATATTTGTTTAAATTTCAAAGATTTAACGTGTACATCTAAATGTTTATAGAAAACATAGTATTCAGCTTCTCATAATTCCAGTAATTCCCTAGGGTAATGGATAGAATAGAAGCTCGACCTAGAGCTTCAGACCGAAATCAGCCTTGAAATACCTATTAAATATTTGATATAAAATTACGGCCAGACAGAATGCATACAAATTTTTTTTTTATTAGTTACTTATTATATAGTAAAAAGTTAACTAAAAACATAAACGTTCCGAATATACAAACTTTACTTTTCCTACAGTAAGTAATAAATTTAAGACAATAAAATCTATAGATTTCACAATAAATCAGGAATGTTTAGTGTATTATAAATAACCTTTTGCAGATATTTGACTAATTTAATACCAGAAATTATTACATATTAAATTATATGCTAGATATTATAAAACAGGTTTGGAATATGAAAAGTATATTTTTACACGTTATTAAATTAGTATTGTTGAAACTATTTTTAAACTTATAAGCACAAAAATATTAAAAGACACTGAAACAGACGTTCTATAGTGACAGAAGTCAAACATTTTTAATTACAGAAAATCGCATAGAGGTATCAAAGTGTAAAATGTACCCTCTAACTAATATCGCCTGTTTGGCCCATATTAGCGTTGTTAATGATCTAAAATATTGTTTTTATATATATCCAATCGTAGTGTCTGTCTGTTTGTCCGGTCTAATTTTCAAAACAGCTAAACTGATTGTAATGAAACATCGTAGGCATGAAAAGTAAGTTGTCAGGAGTGCATAGGCTACTTTCTATATCTGTCTTTTGGGCTGATCTCTAAAACGGCTAAAATGATTTTAATGATATTTCGCAGACATGAAAAAGAAGTTGTCAGGAGTGAGATAGGTTACTTTTTTCAGACGTATGTTTGTTTATCAAGGCTAATTTATTTTCTAAATTTAAATAAATATATAAATCTAAATTTATTCTTGTAAATTTCCGAAATTATAAAAACTACGCGAACGAAGTCGCGAGCGGTCGTTAGTAGTATAAATAAAACAACCTGCCAATGAAGTTTTTTTTGGTATCTTTTGTACTGTGATCTACTTTTATAGGCTTTTATGACCCAGCACACCATTTTCACCGTCTATGGTATTAGATAAACTTAAAAACTTTTGTCTATCATTTGTATCATTTTGGCTAACACTTTGGTAGAACTGAAGACAGCATTTCTTTAACTCAATTGAAATTTTTTGACACCTCAATGGTAAATTTTCACAGTATAACTGATAAAAGAAATTTACACTTAGATACCAATCCATAAACACCGACCTAAGAAAATATATATCTCAGTAGAGTACGCATTTAGTAATTAAACAGCGCGTTATGCTAAATATTTGCATAAAGCTAAATGACATATTTGTAAAAAAAAAACTTTTAGAAAAACTTATTTGCTAACATGTTATGATTACGATAAGCTCTATATTTCCAGTAAATGGAGCAATGACTCATTCCCCGTCTACATAAATAAACAAGAAAGGATTTATGTTATACCGGCAGATTTTTACGTCACCTCCCAAATAATATTATGTTCTTTTGTAAAAATAACAAAAATACTTATGTGCTTTTTTTCTTTTAGTGTGAGTCAGTACTAAAATACTGAGATATGGCGACACAGAATTATCATATTAACGGTGGCCGCCGGCGGGATGCCCTTCTCCGATATAAGCGCGGTCGCCATTTCCTTGTCGGTAGTGTTTATGTTTTCATCAGTAACTTACTACGAGTACCACACTGTATTCTTTCAGGAAAAATTTAATGAGAAAATTTTACATAAATGTTTATATTTCAAAAAATTTTCTTCTTGCAATAGTACCAACTGCCTAGAAAAAATTTGGAAACTGATGAACAAATCTCCTTGGATAAGAAGTTAAATATTAAAGCGTTGTTGTAGCCTTGTTGTGGCATTTCAAAATGTCATTTGCGTAGAAAATATTACATGAAGTAAAGTCTTTTTTATAAAATATGACTGAAATATTGAATGGCAAATAATAATAGAATTACCTATCTATTTTTAATAGCCCCAGAATCTCGAATATATATTAAACTGTAAACACCCAAGTCGGCCTATAAAGTGACGTGAAAAGCCCTCGAAAAGAAGCTACGGACAAAGATTATAGCCAATTAAGGGTAACAAATTTATTTAAATAGCAAATTTTGGGGTCGGGAAAGTCACCTTATCCAACGTACAAATTTCACTTTGTGTATTTATGAATTTCGGCGAAAATTACTGTCCTCTGTTTCACCACAAAGATCATTTCATTTCCACAGTAAAACACGTAGCGTTACAACATTACTTAACGCATTAATCTGGTAATAAGTAAAGGCAATAATGTCTCAGAATACGGTAACGAAGTTGACGTGAAAGATGCTCGTTATTGTTAGAGGGATGTTTATGAAAGGAAAAATAATAAAATATGGCGAAGATATAGAGCGCAGGGCGTACGGATGTGAGGTAGGCGACAGAAAAGCCTTACATTGAACGCACAGTTTACGTTACATTCTCGTGAATAGGACACAAATCTTCCCCAGCCCGGGGCACACGTCGCGTTTTGACGCGCCTCGTCGAGGCCGTAGCCTAACGTTTTGAATTACCTTTTTACTTATGTTCGCCTGGTACTCAAAAAAAATATCGTTATACCGTTTGGGAGTCATATAGGATCTACCTAACAATATAGTTTTAATTAATCCTGTGTTTCCCACAGCAACCAATAACTCGCACCATGTCATCGCTTAACAGAGCTTAACTTAATTATACGATTAACAGAGCAATTTTATTACAAAATACAAACCCCACATTATTATTTTATTTAGTTTTTTTTTTAATTGCTTTCTTTGAATGTTTATTCTTAGTTCAAACGTATATATTGATGAATATATTTTTGGGGTGATTTGTCGAAACTACACTTTATTTATAATAGATTTCTCTTATTATTGCGTCAGTTATATTTATTTTCTAAGCGTCTTGCTCCAAATTTTCCTATACTATTTAAGTTCTTGGATTTTTAACATGATGACGTATATTGTGATACTGAGAGTCCAAAGAAGAGGCGGCAGATCCATCGAAATCTTTCCAGTGATTTTGCGTCGAAGCGGAGCGACGAACCACCAAGAAGTCCTATATTTCGATTTTTTTGAGTTTCAATTTGTACTTAACGGTTCTACGTTAGGTAATGTCAAGAATATCTAGTTAACCCTCGCATTACTTAGTTAAAGTTTCAAATTCATTTGCGAGTGCCAACTTTAACTAAAACAGCCCAGTAGGTATCGCTGACATTAATGGTGATAGAGACTCTACCGGCAACACCTACATGGATTATACGTCTCCATTGCAAAAGTCTAAAAATCTACAGAACAATACAAATAGTACAAATTTAAACAACAATTCAAGGTCGTATAGCTGCGCCTAACTTTATTCATAGCTTTAAAAGTTCCTGTTTAATATTTAAGAACCTTCACAAGAACTTAATTAGCATATCTATGTCTCTCGTTTAAACTCGCAGGATAGGGAGGTCACAGCGGACGTAACGAAGCGCAATAGAAGTAATCCGAGTTGAAAAATTTCGTTAATAAGTCATAATGTCATCGTTTTACTTTCCTTTATTAAAGTCTTGAAAAAATGAAGTGAGTAATGTGGGAGAATGAGCTTTGTTAAAAAAAAAAGAGGCACGGCAGCTACTCGGCAAGCGGTGTACGGGCGTTAAAAGAGTTGTGAGGGTGACTTTGTTATGACATGAATACAGATGGACAGCGGTGCCCCCTCGGCCGATTAACATTCAGTGCGCCGCCGCCGCTGGCGCCCCGCTCCGAGCACAGTTCTTGTAACAATACCAGTTCACGAAATAAAAGCTTTGCACGTCCACTGCTGAAAGGCCCACTTCCTGAACTCCTTCGTCACAAATACCCTAAACGAGATTTTACAAAAAAATTGTAAAGGTGAAACACTGGAAATCTTTTGTTTCTCCACGAGTTTTATTGTATTTCGTATTATCTACCTTAGAATGTTTTCTTTTATCGATATTCCAACAATGTAGATTTTACAAATAGTTGTAACGGACATCGAGGTATTTTCCTAATGTAACATTTTATTATTTTTATTAATTTCACAAAATTTGTCTAATTTACGAAATTGTGGACATTCAGTATTTTAATATCGACCTTAATTAACATAATCACAACACGTTTTTCACTGATAAAACAGTAGTGATTTCATTGACGATGGCTTTATAAATGGTGCTTAATGCCTTATAAACTAAAACTAACTAATTAAAAAGCTATCAAATGTGTCATTATTGAAAACGGTTTTTCATAAAGATTTTGATACTATACTTTAAATCCCATCATCGATTTCAAAGGTCAGAATTATTAGTATTTTTGTTTATACATTATTTTTGTTTGTAATAGTTGAACGATTTTCCGTTATACATTTTATATTCGTAAGACCACGGAATTAGTGAAAAACACCCCGATAAACAATTCGCGTGTGACAAAAAAAAAGAATTTCGTTTCTCGTCCAATTCCCCTTTTCTCCTGGGAGCACAATAATATATGTACATGGAGAATGAAACGTAGCAAAAGCTTTATCTATTCAGCATATACGGGTTCTAGACTATACAAAAAAAAATGGTATAACGTTTGACAATTCCAAGTTTCTTATAAAATTTTATGAAAGAAAAACAAACAGTACTTTTTTCAAGAACATTATTAAATCGGTGTAACCTTTCGCAAGCAATGAACCAGTGCGAACATAATTTCGCCTCATCTCATCCGGAAAATATCAGAGAGAAATGTTGAAACTCTGACGACGGATAACGCCATATTTTATTTTCAGCGCCGTTTCCCCTACTACCTACATCGAAAGGGAATCGCATGTTTACGTATAATACCCATTTTATGCGAAACCGGATTATTTAACGGGACTAGGATATTTAAGGAAATTACTACTTATATGGAGAAGCTATTTAAAAAACCGGCCAAGCGCGAATCGGATTCGCGCACCGACGGTTTCGTAGCTCCACGCAATATTTTGTTATATATTTGCTTAAGAAATAAAATGTAAGTTTGTAATGGAAAAAAAGTTGTCACTTTACATAACATAACCACAAATGAGTGAATTTCGGATTTTTTCCGTTACTTGTGCTGTGAGACTTTGTTTCTTATAAAATTTTATGATTCTCGGTCAACCGGAAGTTAGTGAGTTTGTGAGTAGCGTAATTTGTGACGTGGCTAGCTGTATCTCTTGTGTTGAAGCTTAAATTTTGTACGCCTCACAAAAAACCATACATAGACTTTAATATCTGAGAATAATTTAACTTTGTACCTTTACATTTTCCTGAGAAAAAGTGTCTTGACAGACGGACATATGCGATCCTATTCATACAGGGTCACATTGTAGTATTTCAAAACGGAACACATGTTCTGTTTTGTCATTTTGAGAAATAGTACCCATAAGTTTTAAATGACTTAAACAATAATTTTAAATTAAATTAAAAAAAAATGATTTTTATCTAAAATAAATTACAAACACTTCTAGTAAAGGCGAGCTCGGCATGTGTAGGTACATGCCTACCTCGCGTTTCCTAGAAATGTTCTCATGTAGATACTTTCATCTTTCCAAGCACATTTTCAATACATAAAAGGGCATAATAGATGACAGGTACTTATAGAATTTTATTTCGAAACAACTTTGCTGCGCCTGCATAGTTCTAATCTAACACATCACGATTTCATATATATAAATGCAAAAACTTGCGTTTCGTTCAAACCAAACAAACAAACAGAGAAACAGACAAAAAAGTGTGTGTTTCAGGGGCGACTATTAAGACAGTTACAATAACTTCCTAAACAAAATCTTTCGGTATAAACATCACTCTGTAAGTATACGTTGTACACTTGCACTAAGTTCTTTCTAAGAACTTCAGATCGGAGAATGAAATACACACCTGGCCATAACACCTCAGTCTGATCCTCACTAGAATGCGTTTGCTCAATTTTTTATAGTTATGTACATTAGAATCGCGGGAACTAATCCATGATTAAACATCAATGCGGTAAACGACATTAACCGTTTTGACAAATGAGAGAACGGCTATTATAACTATTTTGGTATTCTTTGGTGGCAACTGAACAACTTTTCGGCATAACATTAAAACTTTTGATAGTTTCTTATTTATAGTAAAAGTTTTCTTTGAATTATATATTCTAAGGAATAGTGTCATACAAAGAAAGATTTTCATACAAAGATTGCGCTTTTTGATATTTTACAATTCCAATATACAATAAATGATTCCACGATGGTTTATTGTACAGAATCCGTAACAACTTAGAAATATTATTGTAGTACGCGTGCCCTCAAATGCGATCAAATGTGCCTATGACACCGTGCATTACTAGTTTACATAGGTGTCGTTCATTGCGTGAACTCAAAATGGGGAGACAGGTCCGGCAAAACGATCAATCAATGGAAAATCTCACAGCTTTGAAATTCAAAGAATAAATACACTTTTATGACATGTCAAACAAAGTTAATTAGCTAATAATTATAGGGGAATTCTCACGTAAGGAATTTATAGATGTCCCCATGTAATTGCCAACAACCTAGATTCAACAATTATAACTTTAAAAATTTATATTTCATATGGAAGTTACGTAAAAATCTTATTTTTATTTTTTTAACTGGTGTATACCACTGGTGTTTAACTGGTGTATTTAGTGTATAACTCTATAGGATAGTTTGCATTGGTATGATACCAGTGACTTTCGTTTCCGTACAAATGTACCGACCTTACATTTTAAGCCTGTCCTAAAATCATTGGTTTGTTAAACTTTATTTAGTATCGATCAAACGAGCCGTTAATGAAATCGACCGAGTGCGTGTTGGAGACGCGTTAAGTAAGGTTCCGCGGCTGGTTCACTTTTAAAAACAAAATTAAAATCGTGCCCCATTCAGTGATAGCTGATAATGAGAACATATAACTTACCTGCATGTATTATATGTTTAACATATTAAAATACGTGTCGTGATAGCCCAGAGAGCAACAAACCTGTCTCAAATTTATAAGGCCCCATAGGGTCATGGTTCGAATCCGGGCATGTACCAATGAGTTTTTCTGACTTAAGTACACAATATCACTGACACCGTGCTTCAGAGGGCACGTTAATCAGTCGGTCCCGGACGCTGTCAATAAATGGCGGTCGTTACAGTTCCCAACCCGCAGTGGAGCAGCGTGGTGGACTTAAGCTACAAGCCCCCCTCCTCACCCTGGGGAAGGGCTAAGCCCCTGCAGTGGGGTAAAAAATGGGCATCAGCCCATTTTTTGATGATGATGATGATGATATTAAAATACATTTTAATATAGTATATTATTATTTTTCTATTTTTAATTCCGATTTTATCAAAAACTGTTTGAAAATTAAAATGTGAAAACGAATAATTTTTATTATAAGTACTTATTTATTAAATGATTTTCGTGACTAATTCCATATTTTAATTAATCATAAATTCACCAGTTGGCAACTGATGGGAAGGGGACACATTTTAAACAAATAAAAAAATTCGCGTATCACTGGGGTGTCGAACTTAAAAATGTCACGTGTCATTTTAAAAGACCCATTCATCAACTTGATGAAATACATGACAAAAAATTTATTTCACGTTTTTAGTAAAAAAAAATTACGTCCTTACGCTTCTAAAACAATGAATTTGTAATACATAGACCTACAAACAGACATGAAACTGTAATAGTACCTAGTAGCCAAGAAATAAATTTTAATCCAAATACATAGGTATTATTTTGGTGAAAAGAATAAAATAGGTTTTTTTTTGTTAGTAACACTCAGTAAAAAAAAACATTGTGATATGGCGCCATAACGTTATCGTATTACGGGGGATGCGTGAGCGACTGACTATTGCGTAGGCGGCCGCCGGCAAAATACCCAGGATATTTCTTTTGAGAAAATTAGCTTGTGGCATTAATATATTTATGTCTAACAAAGGAATATCAATATGTAGTTGTAGAGATTAAATAACTAACGGCACGAATTGAAAACTGAACAGAAATTACATTTACAAGTCTAGACAATATTTGAATACAAACAGAGACTTTAGCGAAAGATCAAGTTGTTGAGAGAAGAAATACACTGGTTTACAAAAGGCGCGCCATAATAGGCTTCATCGAGCTTAGAAAGTTGCGCCGAAATGGAGTAATATTTATAAATTCGTTGCGCCAAATCCCCGCCTCGGTCGACGGGCGACGCGACGCGACGTTTAGCGCCGCCATTGTCAACCGAAAGCTCATTACACCGCATGCCCTACGCCTCCTTGTTATGAATGTATGTTTGTTTTCTTTTTAATTAGAATTATAATGGCTCTGATGTTTTAACGTCTCTAACATATCTGCATGACGAACCAAATTTTCATTGTTATTTCTAAACGAATGGAATTTCATACTTAAAGCGTTTCTTTGTGGTAGACGAAAAAATGATTCGCTCAAAAGAAAAAAATAAATATATTTTTGTCCCCAATATCTCCGTACAACCCTCTCTAAAATTCAGTCAATTCGGCATCAAAATTATATTGTAAAATTTTCTTTCAGTGGTTTCTTCTCTTTATATTAAAGGCGCGTAAGAAGCATTTCAATCTCTGTGATTCGGCAAAAAAAAACAACAGATTTGGAAAGAAACGAATATTCGACAGATTTTTCCAGACAATATGAATGATATTTTCCGATGCCTTTCGAAGGTAGCATTAACTATACACTATAACTCTGATATGACTATTTAAAAATTTTGTACACGTGAGCCTACGAGCCATATTTCTTTCCTTCAAAAATTAAGTAAAATAAATATCAGTTAAAAATCCACAGATCTTGCAGTCCCCGCAACCATCGGTTTCATTGAAAATGAACCTACCCAAACCCGATTTTCACAGATTATTTTATTTTATTGCCACGAAAACGTGGCACTATTCTTTTCAACTCATTAAACTCAGAAATAAATGAACGAAAAAATTCTCTGCTATCCGTGCGAAGCCGGGGCGGGTCGCTAGTTCAACATATTTGAAACATTTAGGTTTTAAACTGCAGCCTCTGATATCCTTAAACGTTCTGAACTCGATAATTAAGCATTCGAACGAATACAGGCCGAAAGGCGATGACCGTAATGTTAACAAGTTCCCGAACGTCCATAAAATCTAACACGTGATGTCAAATTTCTTGTTCGATTTTCAACTGATTTCCAAAATTTTGGTCTCAAACTATAGCTACCAACGCCTTCTAACCTTTGGTATAACACTTTGAAGCGATCCGACGAATACTCTCTGAAATATAGCAACTTATATCCACAAACACAAGCGATCGACCAAAAAATCTCATCTTTCGGAAATAATTTCTCTTACAATTACCGACCGATTTTCAAAAACATGGTCTCAAATCGTAGCTACGTTAATGGCCAAGATACTATTTTTTTTTATTTCCGATATCGGTTCCCGTTCTTGAAATATTTTGGATTTAGTAAAAAAAATTTCCGAAAAAATCCCGATTTTTTTTACCTTTTTCAATTTTTTTCAAAAACTAGTTAACCGATTTACAAAATTTTGATGTCGTACAATGCACAACTAAATTTTTAATTTTTTAAAACCTTAAAATCTTGGCTAGACCTCATACCCTCGGAGTTATGGTCAAAAATGCGTCTCCCGTGAAATGGATATGATAGTCACTTTCAATGACAATTTTCAATGACAAAAATGTTTTTTAATGTATTTGCCTAAAAGTTGGATGTCAGAAAATAGTAATATATCGTAGGATATGGAAGGAAATTGTAAAATATTTTAGAAAATAGTAGGAATAAATCGGTAAGGGGTGATTTTCTATGATGTGGGTCAGTATTGTCGAAGGTACCCGCGACCACGATCGTTTGCAACTTTAAAATTGTATCTAGTGTTACGATACGTTTTATTTTGGCAACGAAACAGTTTGAAACAGTAAAGTTAACAGTACTTACTTAAAAGTTATCATTTTTTCTGCTTAAGCACTATGAAATCGACGGTCCCTACGTACAAAGCGACATGTCAAAAGCTAAGGTTTACAGGAAAGTGTAGTAAAGGTTCAAGTTGCTCTAGAAATAATTTTAATTACAATTAAAAATATATCTTTCCTATAAAGTTTTGCTATCTTTAAGAAGTTTAAAGTCATATTTATACATATTTAATTTTTTCACATTTTCTGGGTAAAACTACTAGATTACTGGTTCTACGCGGTAATTTAATTAAAACCATGTCAGACAAATCTAAGATACCTGTTTATACATCGGAAAGAACAAAACAATGTTTTGAAATATAATTTAAGTAAATGTTTTATGAAAACGTGGAATTGTGTTATTATTTTCAAAAGGATTCCTTATATATCTTTATAGTGATGTCTTCATATATCTCTTTATTCATGGTTATATAATATATAAAAAAAAAACATAATAATAATATTATATAATATTAATATTAAAAACTAAAAAATACACCGCGAAACTGTATCACAACCACAACAATATTCAACCGCGCGAACGGGCACCAACACGTCTAATTGAAGGATCTCCCATAAGCGTCTAGTACACAATGGGCCATGCACGGCCATACGCTACGATAGGCCAGCATCGCCCACTGGCGAAAAAGTGTTCACACAATGGTATATAGCTCATTACTGCCTCGCAAAGCCACTACGATGGACGTCGAAGTAATCATGGCTGCGGCAATTTATTTGTATACTGCATACAAGTACTATAGAAGTGTGTACTGCAACAGAGTTTAAAAAAAAAAATGGCGCAAAAGAAGGTCGAAGGTCTCTTCATTATTCCACGATAGCGACATTGTAGTATTTTATTTTATCTTTCCACAATAAATTCACCACCCCCATTGGCGATCGGGTGCAATGGGCGACTGTGTGTACACACCGGCCACGCCACGCTACGATTCCTTTGAAAAAACCGACAACATCGCCATTGCGCGCTATCCACCATTGCTCACTGACAATTATCCGCCATCATGCGCCATTGCCCCCTGTACACAATGGCGATGGCCTGTAGTGGGCCAGCATCAGCCATTGTGTACAAGGCCTTAAAAGACGTTAAGTTTGACAAGACCGCGGCGTTCACATCGAGTGGCGCGCTTTTTAAAACGCAGAACAAACCGACATGTCTACGATATCCGGATTTACGACATCAATTCATTGTAATTATTATACTTGCCCCTTCCCTTCCCTGTTCCCCTGTTCCCTTATAAGATTTGTATATTTAGTAAAACAGTTTCTATTTGTAAAAAAAAACTTATATGGGGCGTTTGGACAATCTAAACCATTTTATGCAATAAAAAAAATTGGTAAAGTTTTGACATGTCTTTATGTACGTAGGGACCGTCGAAATGAAATTTAACGGGTCTACGTGCATATTTCATTTTTCTGCGACTACTACACGCAGGCTTAATAACAGAGGCTGTTTATACTTTTATAAAGTCATAAGAAGTGAATTAGTGATTTTCTAAGGTATACAGCTTTTAGTGATAAAGTGTCCCACTTGGAACCTTAATGGAACTCAAATGGATATAATTAGATATAATTTTAACTTTTGAGCCTTCGTTTATAGTATAAGGTAACATACAATTAATGTCCAGGTATCCACCATGTCTATAAGCTGTTGTTATATAAGATTTTGTTATAGAACGCAATCCTTACTCTGATACCGTAAACCCGCATCAATAGATCTTAAATTATAATTACACAAGCTGGAATGTTCTTCAGTGTGCTAGTTGGGAATCGTTCCCACTGCACTTGGGCTCCTTTTATATTTGATAACCTTTGTTTTCCTATAGTTACTATACCAGTCTTATTATGCCATTTACAAAATTGAAATCTTCATATTATCTGCTTTATATTGCAGGTCCACTATCTGTGTTGATCTGGAGTTCATTGATTCAACGACAAAAAGCTTAGAGAAAATAAGAAATCAGTAAATTATGATAAATGACAAAATTTTAAAGAGACGATGGGTTCAGGGTACCAAGGATGCTTGCCGCGTTGCCGCGCTGTATTGCGACACTGATCCTCTGAACAAAGTATTCCTTGCACATAGGATCCCCTGTCAACAGACACAACGCGACACCCAAATCGTGGACAAGTGATTTGGTATCCTTGGACCAGGGACCCATCGTCTCGACAGCAAAAGGGATGAAATGGTAGCGATTTAAAAGTTCCATGTGCTTGGCTGTTTTCCTACGAGCTGCTGTCTCAGCAGCTGCTCCAGTTTTTTTTTTTGATGTATTTTTTATATAACTTTGATATAAAGTATCTACGCAAGTTACATCCCAAACAAGAGCTTTACCATTTTTACTTTTAGTTTTTAATTAGTTTTTATTTTATAGATCTTAATTATCCATACAATGTTTAATGTATAATTCATTAATAAATATTTTTAGAAATCAGTAAAACAAAACTTTTCGAACATAATTTTTGAATAAGTACTGCTTTATTATTTATTCGTCTTGGTGTAATGGAAAATTCCACTTTTCTTTTGTTGGTTGTAAATAATACATTTGACTATTTATTCAATTCAAACAATAATCGATAAGACACTTGGATCGCAATAAACTGTATATATATTATATTAAGCCTATAAAGCTGTCACTGAATCATATTGCTGATATTTATCATCTTGTTATGCTGAGATAGTATATACTAATTTCCACATTCCGCGTCACTTGACATCAATATATGTGCAACAAGGATACAAGCAGTCAGCTATATAATATGTACAAGTCTTATATTAATTACACACATAGTCATACTCGTATGTCCTAAGATCGATTTTCATCCAGCGATACGACCCCGATTTTCGATTAGTGACTTCTGGCACACTTCTGGTTCCACAAATTTTGGGCTCATGGGCCTATTACGTCCCACTCATAACAACAAAAACAAAATGCACGATGGTCAATCAAACGTTATTTTAGGTCCATTAAAAAAGGTTAAGTATAGTTATTTATTTTCACTCTTTTTAAAAAAAAAAACGTATACAACACAACAACTTCTAGGCCCCAAACGCATTAGCTTGTGTTTTGGGTACCAAGCGAAGACACCACATATATATAACAATCAAGACCAGTATCAATATTCATCATACAAATACTAACCCGACCTGGGATTCGAACTCGGGACCTCCAGCGTCGTAGGCAGGGTCGCTACTCACTAGGCTAAGCGGTTGTCGTATAGATCCACATTTAAAAATTAGCGAACTTGTACCCAATAGTGAGGTTTATAATCAGATAACGATGATAATGAACAAGTTGCTTTAAATAAACACATTTACTGCAGTACCCCGACGGCTTATAACCGTAATCTAAATTAAGAACCTGCTCTGAGGTGATAATAATAATAATAATAATAATAATAATAATAATAATAATAATAATAATAACGTTTATTTACCAAAAAATATTATATACATTATTATAGTACAATAACTCCACCACTAGGCCTAGCCTGTATCGGTGGAGTCGTTTACATTTGTGTTTTTTTGTTTTTACATTAACAGTATTACTTAAAATAAATTTAAATTAATCACTAATAAACAGATATTACATCGCGTTCGGCAGCAAAAACAGGTAAGAAGTACGACTAATTTATAATTGAAGGTATACAAAAATAATTTTATTTATGTTAACGTAGAATCGTGACAAAGAATATGACATGCGAAATAAACAGTTGAGACACAGAATTGCTGAGGCAACCCACCACAATAAAATAATATTAATTTGTGTTGCAGACAGCTTCCATACAAATGAGAATTTTTAAAAAGTTTGTTGCTATTTATAGGAACACTTGCAATCCATTCATTCCTTTTATAATATGTAGTGAAGTAATAATACACATCCAGTTATTCCAGTCATCTGGCTTATTTTAAAATAATTAAAAAACAAATTTTTCTGTTTCTTCGTAAGACAGGGAAAGTAACCATTTGTTTATAATAATTTTCGCGCGAGAAACTGAGGATTTACGAATGTCACAATAACGGACAATTTTATTATATATATGTGGCAATTGATTTAATCTTCTACCAAAGGAAGTTTTGAAGGAGATAAATGGTATTTTATATATTCTTGTATTTTTTGAAGGGATGATTTCAAGAGATTTTACTTTATGATGTATAAACAAGCAAGCCTTCAACAGATATAATTGACGAACCCTTAGTATTTTGCATTCTTTATAAAGCATATCAGTGGGATAACGATAAGGTTTTCGTAGCATAACCTTCAAGACTGATCGCTGAGCTCTCTCCAGGTCAATCATGTAACTTTTGGCCGCGTTTCCCCAAGCAAGAATGCAATAGCTCAAACTGGACTGGCAAAGAGCATAATAAACTTGTTTCATAACAGGCTCATCTGCACAATTTCGAAGCAACCTCATTACGATTAAAATCTTTCGTACACGGCCCGATAATTTATTAATGTGTTGTTTAAAATTTAATTTTTCATCAAGAACTACTCCAAGGTATTTAAAGCAGGGTGTACGTTCTAAACCTGGACAGTCGCAATTTGAGATTGATGATTTAGTGCTCTTAGGTTTGCATTCATGAAATTTGAGGGACAAATTTTCAGGAGGCAAGGATGCATTGGATTTATGAAAGCACATGATTTTAGTTTTACCGGCGTTTAATGTAAGGAGATTATTTTTTAACCAATGTGAGATACTAGATAAACCCTTTTCGGCTTCAGAAACTGCATCAGACCAAGTGCTGCCATGGAAAATCAAGGCCGTATCATCTGCATAACATATTATATCGGAACTACTAGGTAGGCAGTCTGAGATATCATTCAGATACAGTAGAAATAATGTCGGTCCCAGTATACTGCCCTGTGGGACACCATAGGAGACAGGTTTTGTGTCACTTAACATATTTCCTACTTTAACACGTTGTTGTCTACCTGTTAAGTAGCTATCAAACCATTCCAGAGCAAGACCTCTGACACCGTGGGTTTCTAGTTTTCTTAAAAGGATTGGTATCGAGACGGTGTCAAATGCCCTGGCCAAGTCCAAAAAGACACCAATAGATTTATTTCCTTTGTCAAGGTGTTTGGCGACAAGAGACGTAAAGGTTAATACGGCTTCTTCAGCAGATTTGTCACGTCGGAAGCCGAATTGTTGTCCCATTATTAAATTACGTGACTCAACAAATTGAACAAGCTGAGAGCTAACGATCTTTTCGAGAAGTTTAGAAAAAGTTCCCAGCAAAGAGATAGGTCGAAAATTAGACGGCATATCAGTGCGACCACTTTTGTGTATTGGAGACACAACAGCGGTTTTCCAAGAGACCGGAAAACATCCCGTACTGATGCTAAGATTAAAAATGTATGTTAGAGGCTCAGTTATAAAAACTATAATATGTTTTATTAATTTATTGCTCAGACCATCCAGACCAGGAGAACAGTCGGTTTTGAGCTGTTGAACATATTTTCTGATTTCAAAAGGATTAGTAGGGTGGATGAAAAATGAGTCAACACAAGAAGAGCGTAAAGTAGTGTTCCTAGCTAAACTAGTTTCGTTTTGGTTCGTTTCGGACAGGATTTTGTCAGCAAGACGCTTACCTACGGTTGAAAAATACTCATTGCAGTAATTTAAGGAGTCTGCACAATTATTTTCCACGGAAAGAAGATCAACATTCCTATTACCAGCTGTGTTAAGATGACAAATATTTTTGATGCACTGCCACGTCTTTTTGCTATCATTTTTACATTTGGCCAACTCATATTTCTCGTGCGTCCATTTCAATCTGTGCAGTAAGTTGTTACATGTATTTCTATAAACAAGATAGTTTCTTTTTAACACAAAGTCTTTAGGAGACTTACGAACTTTTTGATGCAATAGATCTCTCTTTTTCATACATTTTAAGAGGCCAGGAGTGATCCATGGCTTAATGTTATATTTCGACCGACTTTTGTGAGAAATACTAGTATTTTTGGATATCACTTCATTTAGGATTGATTCAAGTCTAAGAACAGCAGCAGAAACATCGTTACAATTCAAAACACTAGACCAATCTACCACATTTAATTCCCTAACGACTGCTTGATAATCGATTTTCTGGTGTGTTCTAATGGTTTTTGTTATTTTTAGTTTAGGCCCACCTATACCGACAAGAATCATATCGTGGTCTGTTATATCAACTTTACAAATTACGCCTACACAAGGTAACTTCGTCTTTATCATGGCATGATCCAGACAAGCAAGCCCTCTCGTTGGCTTTGTAATAGCCGGAACCAGGCCATGTTCAGCGGTAAGACATAGATACTTAGACACATTATTACTATTGGACTCTAGGAGAATATCTATGTTAATATCCCCTAGTAGTACGACGTTTGAGAAACCCTTAATCGGTCGGAGTACCTCAGTCAAAGAGTCAAAAAATATGTCAGTGTTTGTAAAAGATGGCGAGCGATATACACCCAAAATCGCATATGTAGCCTCCAACTTTAAAAGCAGACAGCTGCCCTCCTTAAATAAGGGTTCTTCTACAATTACATTGATACCATTTCGAATGAACGCTACAACACTATTACACTTGTTTGAATGCTTAGTAGTTTGGAATGTCGAGAAGCCATCTAGTTGGTTTACCACACTGTCTTCTGTAATCCAACATTCTGTGAGTATTATTATATCTAACTCTAGTTTTAAGCGGGCTAGTGCCGTCAAAAAGGTGTCGAAATTTTTTCGTATACTTCTTATATTAAGGGTCAATAGCCTTATATTATAACCTGAGAGTACACTCTCACACAGTTCAGGTTTGTCAGCAATCAGACAGTCTATTGATACCGCACAATCAAGTTCCATACCAAGGTCATTATTATTTATCTTAAAATTAAATAAATCTTATTTAAAAATAAAAATATATCAACGAAAAGTACTTTAAGCGGTATCAGAGGCCAATAGAATTTTAAAGAAATGTTGTAAAAGACAATTAGCGAGAATAAAGAAGCACAATTTATACTCAAGGAAGCATAAGCAATCGATTTGCTAGCCAATTTAGTGTAGAAGTAGTGAGTTTTGGCGATATTCACAGGTTTAACAAGTTTCTCAACATAGTTTCGACATTTATAAAGAAATTTTTTACAACTAACATCAACGGTGTGGCCAGTAGGATAGCGGCATCGACCTGGTATTTGATTCACACTAAGTTTCAACAAGAGGTCCAAAAACGTGGCTGAGGTGTTCCAGTGATCGTATTTGGATGGCTCCACTACCTTCTTGTTTACGAACATAAATGGAACCATTGGACGTCCAAGCAAATTTAAATCCCGATTTCTTTGCTTGAGTACGGGTTTCCCGAAATAACTGGCGGTTAGCACGTGTAAGACGATCATTAAAATAGAGTTTACGTCCAACGTCTTCTATTTCTAAATCTTTGGTGTTTAAACCGCGTCGGACTTTCACCGCTTTCATGAATTCATTGCGTCTTGCACGGCTAATAAATCTTCGACCACAGGTCTTTGAAAAGGCTCTGATGCTTCTTTTCTTGTTTTTGGACCCACTCTACTTATAAAATCAACATCTTTTTTAGCAATGTCAACTCCCAATTTCTGACCCATAATGAACAAAGTGTGGTCTAGGTTTTCATTTGGGGTTTCTGTGAGGCCAATAACTTCAATGTGATTTGACAGGGTTTGCTGCATATTCACATTTAGATGTTCCTGCAACTCCGTAATAGTGTTCTTCATTATGTTTATCTCCAGGTCCTTCTCTCTGAGACGCTCCTCCAATAAGTCAAACCTTTCGTCCAAGGCACTTATCGCATATATATATAATGTGCGCATTTTTCGACAGATTCCTTCAAAATCGAAATTTCTCCTTTCACGAAACCAAAGTCGGCACAAATTGGAGCAATAGCCTCCTCTATTGCCAAGCGGATTTCGGTCCTAAGAGTTAACAGTAATTCGGGATCTAACCGACTCGGCATTCCGCCGCCTTCCGAAGCCGTCAGCTCCCCGCCACTATTCAAAAAGGTCGCAGAATGGGCTGGCGAATTTGAATCACCTCCTTTGGGCGATGATGCCAAACAGCTCGGGCACTTCCACTTTATTCGTTCCTTGACTATCTTCTGAAATTTGTCTGCTGATAATATAGCACAAGCGTAATGAAATTTCCTTGAGCAAGTCGTACAGGAAATTTTTTCTGGCACTTTTACCGTTTTATTACAGCATGAGCATTTCTCCATAGTAATCAAAAGGGTGAAGCACCTTAATAAACGCACGCCGATCAAACGATACTCTGCCTCAGTGAGATACGCGAAGTTTAGGCACAAAACCGGCAGGATACAAAGTCGCTACTCTTTGCCCGCAATAACTAGTTTGTAACTTTGTAGTACTGATCACAGAGAATGAACACAACCGAACACGGTGACGTCTTAATTGCAATTGCTATATGATACAAAAAACCGCATCGAAATCAGTTTAGTAGTTTTTTGAAGAAAGCTGCTACAGACATACACACAAACTTATAAATACACAACCTGCCTCTTACCTCAATAACATAATATACCGTTTTCGCCACTTGGGTCGTAATAAAAATGGTATGTGTGTTTTTTACTATCACTTAATACTTAAACATCAAGAAATGACATAACGAAGTTATCGTATTACCATAGGGATGCGCGGGCAACTGTCAACGGTGTCGGTTGGCGGCCGCCACCGACCGAGATACTTTTCTCCGCAGCACATATTCATAGTCTTCGTGCATAGTACTTATATTTTTATACCTACTTATGTTCGACATAATAAACAAACTAACTAAAAATAATAAGGGAAAAGTATTTTAGTATGAACATTTGACCTACATACTTTTTATCAAAAAGAGTATATACCTATACCTAATGTCTAGAAAAAAAATGGAAAGTAATGAAATATCTTCTATCTTCTACAATACAGCAACGAACTAGTGAAAACAAACAAGTTTAATGTAATATTTTATGCCTTCAACGTGATCGGCACGGCTTAACTACGATGCGATGGTGCCGTCATATCGGGTCGGTATGTGTGAACCGCTCGCTTAGTAACGTTTCGGGGTCGCATTACGTTTCTTATCTTAATTGGTCGGTGCGTTGGTTTGAACGTACGTCAACTTAATCTAAGTACGAAATTGAAGAAACGTGTTTTCTATGAATTAAACCTACAAGCGTCAACGCGTTCATATAATCTATAGGAAAACCGCTCATAGTTTACTTAGTGTAACGAAGTATATTTAAGGGCCTAAATTATGCCAAGAGAAACTGTCGTTTCTTCCACCCTACTTGAGCACTTCGTGGCACCGTAGATAATTACTTTCTAAGAATTATGCGTGTTCTCATGTATTAATCGGTCTATTCGGGCAACGTAAGCCTGTCTATATTCAGAGGCAGGCTTACATTGCCCGCTAATTAGAACGTTCGTCGTAATAACTGCATTGTAAAACAAATAACGCGAAAACAGTAAAATAATTCATTTCTCTCTACAAAGCGACGTGACCCCAATTCGATACGTGCGGATTGACTTATAGGCGACGATCGGTAGCATAAACAGCACGTAAAATACGTTTATGTCGATCTTGCCTGTAAGATAGACATAAATAAATAAAAGTTTAAAAGACATAAACAATAAAAGTTTAAAAGTTACAAGACAGACAATATTATAAAACAAAGCCCCCCGCGCCACCTCTGTCTGTCTATTTTATCGTGATAACTTCAAAAACTACTGAACGGATTTTCATACAGTTGTCACCAATGGACAGAATCATTCGAGAAAAAGATAATAATTTATTAATGTTTTGTGTAAATTGGTTGAAATATGACGATGATTATTGAAAATGTTGGAAAAAATGCAGCCGACTGGAAGCTTTCGTCGAAAAAACTGCCTAACTTTTTGAGATATAACAAAACAAAACTCTTGCGCGATGAAATAAATTTAAGCGTTCACACATAGACGCGACACAAGTGATGTAATTAGGCAGAAATTATCAATATTGTAAACAAAAAATTTATTGTAGCTTTTTTTCATGTATATATTCTTTACTTTTTCAAATGATTACAGAAATGGAAATAAAATACAATAAAATACTCCAAGTAAGATGAACTTATGTTACATTTAAATCTAATTGAATCTAATCAAAATTATAATCTAATACATATGCTCGATGCAACAAACTGATACAAAAATAAATACTACGACAGAAAAAAATGTAGACACATATGCCCGGCTACCCATGCGAAGCCAGGTTGGTTCGCTAGTGATGCACTAAAGTATAACGTGCGGCAAAGTTCTTTACCCTGCAGTTTCAGCACTCTATTATTATTTCTTATTTTTCTTATTAAGTTAGTGGTAATTACTACTTATTTTAATTCTTAGGAACCACTTCGAGATCACATGACTTGCTTTTCGTATTCTAATACTGAATAAGGGAGCACAACCTCTTGATATGAGCCAATGATAGCTTGGCAATATATTTAGATGTTTGGAGAAAACACTACTCAGAGTTGAATTCCGAATTTCCTTGCACTTTCCGAGACGATCGAGAACCCTTTTTTATTTTCCTAGTAGTAGTAAACTATTGGTTTCTATTTCACTGCGTTGTACAACTTATGTCGTGGTCTGACATCAAATTAAAAAAAATTGTTTAAAAAAAATTTAAAAAAAAATTGTTAAAAAAAAATGCGGCCTTTCACATCGGTGGCGCGTATTGTAAATTACCAAAATTCTTTTTGTAAGTAGTACGTAAAATTCTGTTTATTTAAAACTATGTCAGTCTGTAAAACAATTCCTAAACTGTACAGCTCATTTAAGTAGAACAGTTTAATGATACCTTAACTTCGTTACTATCTGCCGTTAAAAAGAGCTAAAATGCGATGTTCACTGAAACATTCAAACTATGTAATTTACAATTCAAAATAAAAGTGGAGAATTTCATTTTATTCGAGTCTCGGCGTTCATTTTATAAGTTTAAGAATTCTAAAGGCTTTACTTAACTCCTTGTGCGCTACAGCACATATACTTGAGCAGCTGAAATTAGCGAAGCGGCGTTAATAAAACCGTTCGCAGTTTGCTTTAATTAACACGAACGCCCACATGTAAGTACCGCCCCGAGGCATAGCAACGCCTGCTCACACTACGAACAGGGTAACTAACTGTACATCGACATTCAAAGAGCGCATCGGTATAATTGTCTCACTACTCGCTAATTTACTTAAGTAAACGTAAGTGATTATTACACTTGATTACATTTGTTCAAAATACACAGTTTGAAGAATACGAGACGATATTTAGACATTTCTCTTCTGTATACGATGACTCACAATGAAAATGTATGAAAGAAAAAAGTCTGACCGATTGACCGAGTGGTTGGAGACCCTAACTGCAGAGCAAAGGGTCGCGGGTTCGATTCCCGCCCGGTACAAATATTTGTGTGCATGAACATGTCTATTTATTCCGTGTCTGGGTGTAAAATATCTATAAATTATAGAGAATATATATATATATATCCGTTGTCTGGGGGGTACTCATAATACAAACTTCGATTAGTTTAGGACTAGATGGCGTTGCGTGACATGTTCAAAATATTATTATTTTTAATTTAATTTTGCAAAGAGTTATTTATTAGGTACCACTTCCAACGCATTTTTTAATTTTTCAGTCTATATATTTTATTATTCTAAATCTTAATTTAGTTTAACCTAGTCACAATACATTAACCCAATTGGGTCACATTGAAAGTCACGAGCCATTTAATAGATAGAGACAATTAATAATAATAATAATAATAACGCATACAATCACAACAACGTCTAGGTCCCAAACTAAGCATTAGCTTGTATTTTGGGTACCAAGCGAAGACAACACATACATATAACAACCAAGACCCGGTGCCAGTATTAATATTCATCATATAAATACTGACCCGACCTGGGATTCGAACCCGGGACCTCCAGCTTCGTAGGCAGGTTCGCTGCCCACTAGGCTAAGCGGTCGTCAATTGATTCTTAATGATTGATGACAACTTAATAGGTTAATATATAGTAATTTTGTTTTATGATTATTCCTCTTTGTTATTAACTTATTGTGAAGTTTTTTCTTTGCAAATATTGTGCATGCTATTTATTTGACGTACCTACTCGATATAAGTGCCACGTGGGAAAAGCTTTGGAATTTTATTTTGTTTAGTACTAGGTCACCATTTTTAAACATACATTTATAAGAAATCTTCTACGAAATCAACTCTGTACCTACTGAACACGCAAAGAAAAGTCTTACGGTTTTAATTGCAGATCACTATTCGATTATTTTAATTGGGTTATTTTATTTAAATACAAAGAAAGGCATTTTCTTCTACTAAAAAGAATTATTAGTAGAGGAAAGTGACAAGCCAGCCAGAAGCCTTTTGGTCCATTTTGAATTTGGCCGAAATAGGTTGATGGTTCACCATTTCTAAATTGAATGATTAGGTTAGGTTAAGTTTGTTTATGTAATTTATTTATTTGTATTTTTTAAGTGTTTTAATGACAGTAATGTCTTAGTATCTGTTACTAAGGCATTACTTTCCGCATTTATTGAAATTCTGAAAATTGGTTTCGTGCATTCGCCCTTCTTCTTCACTTCATCAGCCCATTTTTACCCCACTGCAGGGGCTTAGGCCTCCCCCAGGGTGAGGAGGGGGGCTTGGAGCTTAAATCCACCACGCTGCTCCACTGCGGGTTGGGAACTGTAACGACTGCCATCTATTGACAGCGTCCGGGACCGACTGCTTAACGTGCCCTCCGAAGTACGGAGTCAGTGATAGTTGTGTACATAAGTCAGAAAAACTCATTGGTACACGCCCGGATTCGAACCACGGCCCTATGGGGCCTTATTAATTTGAGACAGGTTCGTTGCGCTTTGGGCTATTACTCACGCATTCGCCCTGTTCCCTCCTAAATTATTATAAATACTTTCAGGATGATAGTTTTAGTAATTCGAACCCAAAAAAAATTAAATAACTTACAAAACTTTAATTAAAGAACATAGTCATTTGAATAGTACTTTGGTAACCAAAAAATAGCCTTATAACTTACCTATATACCTAGTATACTTGATTTAATAAACACAGATGGTGCGTTGAAATAAATACCGCATGTACCTTATGTTCGCGATGGTATCTAAGCAAAATTATTATATTTCATAGCATTGAGAGGACAAGACACATATTTTATCGTCTTAAAACAGATTGTGACGTTTATATTGACGACCGCTTAGCATAGTGGGTAGCGACCCTGCCTACGAAGCTGGAGGTCTCGGGTTCGAATCCCAAGTCAGGTCAGTATATGATGAATATTGATACTGGTACCGGGTCTTGGTTGTTATATGTATGTATTGTCTTCGCTTCGCTTGGTACCCAAAACACAAGCTAAATGCTTAGTTTGGGGCCAAAAGGTTGTTGTGATGTAGACGTTATTATTATTACTATATTAAAATTAATAAAACCATAGCAACTTTGTCCTTTATGTAAAAATCAGAAAATTTATTGGCGAACGTTTCGTAACGAGATAGCACAACAAATATAAAAATAACACTTCTCTTTTTGCGTCGGGGGTTAATAAAATCACCGTTCTTTCTTTTGGATATTTTACATATTTTTTAAAGTTACCAAAAATACACATACTGGTTATAAATACATCTTGACTTGACTTTCAACGTCTTTCACTGAATAAATCATTTTCAGTTAGGGTTTTGAATTCAGGTAAAAAAAGGAAAATCCTAATAGTCTATTATTTTAACTTCATTATGAAATATGTAATATAGCTATAGTTATGGTTTTAAACAAACATTTAGGATAGCAACTAATCTTCCGCCTGGGTTTTCTTATCTGCGGCACATAGGCGGCCGCCCGATCCATCATCCACGACTGGCCGCACTGTGCGCCCGCCTAACCCCGGCCAAATGGATAGGTTTTCTCACATTTCCTTCCTTATATATATTTCATTTAATTATTTAAGTTGAAACACTGATTAAAATGGATTACACTCTCCGTCTACTCTCTCCTAATAGAACACATTCGTCCGTATACTATTTCCGAAACACGAATATATTTACGCGTTTTCTCTATTCTATTAATATCTAGCTAATAAACGGTTCGCCCTATTTAGCGAAAAAGCTTAAAAAACAAAGCGAATAATGTAATTTCACGTTTATAATTTCCCCAAAATTAAATACTCTTAAATATTCCCTTTTGGTAATTCGTTTCCCGGCGAAATGGCATAAAGCTTATTTCTTGGAACGTAACATCTCGTCGTATATTTGCCTGAACGATATATGTTCGCGTTTAGGATTTACATACAAATAAGTATTTATGTTTACGTTGTACTCGCTTTTGTTCTAATTCTGAACAATAGTTGAAACGTGAGCGAATTTTCTAGACATTCACTCAATTCCAGTGGCACTGAACTAACATATAGATATTTTTATTAATTCCTCACGACAATCTTACTTATTATTTCACATACTTTTAGCCTTCAGCTTTATCGTAATGACTGTACTAGTTTATATATGGTAAGTCAACTATTATATAAGTTTTTACGTAGCAAGGACTTTTGAATACAAAAGTCGATCAATTCCAAAACAACTTAACTGAGAACATTAATAAAAAACTGAATTGTAATATTTCCATTATTGACATCCATCTTAAATATTGTTGTTTAATTACAAACTTTTACTCTGTAAACGATTCAATTTATATTTTCGAAATTAAGGACATAGCTAAAGTCTTAAATCGACGAATTTGACAGTTTTCTTATGTTGTTATTGTATGTTATGTTAGTAAAATATCAAAAATAACTGGGTAGCTTATTTAGTATTTTACGAAATTAGTTACCCAGTTAAATAAAATAGTAGATCGTTATACAAGGGTTGGAATGGGTCTATTTAGGCACGAGATGGTAGCGCGGGTGCCAATAGTTCGAGTGCCTAAATAGGTCTTTCACCTGAGGTCAACACTTTTTCATTTCGAATACTGACTCTGATGAACTCATTTTACACAAATATATGTATACGTAAATAATTAGCACTTGACAAAACAACTGAATATCGAGTTGCCGCTTTCTCGCCTTTTTTATGTTTCTTTTTCTGTGGTATTCTACCCGCGAGTATCTATGAATTATAAAAGAAAATTAAGTATAAAATCATATTACAAAACATTTCAGAATTTTTAAATGCAATTTTACGCCACGATTTAACACTTAATTTTTTTTAAGATTTAACAAATAAAAAGTTGAAACATGGCTTACATGGTTTTTGAATTTTTTGACAGCAGAGAAAATTGTTTCCTTGGGACAAAAAGTACTGTTTTCATCCCTATGATCAGGTATCTTCAAGCGTATTTTCCGAGTAGCGTTCTTGAGCCTACAATGTCTGCCAACTATCTATACGTCCATCTAACAACTACGCCAGATTGTGTGTTCTTATGGCAAACCACAAATAATAAAAATAACAACATTTAAAATCACTCTAAAGAATGCGTATTAAGTTAAAGTGTGCCAAAGACGCCCCTGTCAAGTTATTCCGTTTTGCTATTTTATAGTAAATAGGTACCGAGATGCCGTATACTTGTGGTGTTCGGCTGAACGTAGTTCAAACTTATAGAAGCAGAGCATAGCGAAATAAACAAAAGGTTTTGAAAAAATGATTAAATGAAATGAAAGAAAGTGAAATTATAAACATGTTTAGTTCGGTAAGCTCTACATGTTCTATAATGTTTGGACTGCGTTCAGCCGAACATGCGGTATACTACATACGGATGTTCGATTGAACGTTGTTCAACTGTGAAATTTTTTTCTCAGTGACCGTTCGTATGCGCACTTCTAATATCTGCTATCTAAATAATCTGCTCACTTGAACGTTTTTGTTTTGCTCGGTAAGCTCTACATGTTTTATAATGTTTGGACTACGTTCAGCCGAACACCCATACATTTTTAGCAGAAAATACATAACATAAATGTATTGTGTGGTGGTAAGGAACCCTCAGCGCGTGAGTCCGTCGCGCGCTTGACCGTTTTTCTTATAAGAAAGGGAACTGAGACTTCTAATATTGTGTATTTTATTAGTAAATTTCTGGATCAGATAAAAACTAAAAAAGTTGGTTATTTATCTTCATAAAAAAGCACTGAAAACGTAAACTATAGTGACTTTTTTTACATTCATTTTAAGGTGGGACGCTGCCTGTCTATTATGGCTATTTAATAATAGATGGAGCCACCATACAAAAAATTATTTATATTTTTCATGGTCACATTTCTGCGTTTCAGTTGATGAAACTTTTAACTGACATTATTGATCTTTACAACAGTTTCGAAACGTTTGTACTAAAACAAAAAAATTGTGGAAAATAAGCTTTTTTTCTACTGATTTATATAATGGTTTTTTCGATAGTTTCAAAGCTGTCAGTCGCACGTTATGTTTTATCAACTGAAACGTAGAAACGTGATCATGAGGAAATGTGAATAATTTCTTTGTATGGTGACTCCATCTGTTATTCAATAGCCATACTAAGAAAGGCAGCGTCCCACCTTAATGTCGATTGTTAAGTAGCTACAATATAGAATAACGTGCTATAATCCCTTTAATGTGTCAAAATAATATACCGCCAACCGAGCTATCGGACGTCCATTACGTTGTTAACAATGACGATATTAAATTAACGCGTCAATCTGATTACACTTGCATTTAAAGTCAGTTTGATGTGATAATTTAACGGCTTAACACGTAATTGTGTCTTGCATTTGCAATATTCTGTTTTCACTGTTTCGGGTGATAGTAATACATATATGCGAAAATAACTTTCAACCTTATCAATCGCAAAGACATTCATTATATCCCTGTTAAAAAGTAAAAAATTGTAGATGACATGGATAATTATTCTGATTAAATAAATAGTTTTTTTTCTTTGTAATAATAATAATTTCTGGAACATCTCGCATACGACAAACTCATAACACGTATTATTTCAGAAAAATACGTATTGCTTAAAATAAAAGCAAGCATTCGAATGCCATTGTATAACATACTAGCGACCCGCCCCGGCTTCGCACGGGTGCAATGCTGATACTAAATACACTACAGAAAAACTGTGAACGTTGTATATAAAAACATAGCGGCCCGCTCCGGCTTCGAGTTACTAATTCACCCATGAATTAGTAACTCGTGCTGATGATTCTCTGGCTCTCTGTATTCGATGTCTTTCCCTATCTCGGCTGCGGTGAACCTCACGCTCTACTGAAGATTCTCTCTCTCTCTCTCAGCTCTATATCTATCCCGAAGCTGACTGAGGCGAGCCTCACGCTCTACTGACGATTCTCTGTCCCTCTGAACCGTATGCCTATCTCGATCCCGGCTGCGGCGAATCTCACGCTCTACTGAAGATTCTCTCTCTCTCTCAGCTCTATATCTATCCCGAAGCTGACTGAGGCGAGCCTCACGCTCTACTGACGATTCTCTGTCCCTCTGAACCGTATGCCTATCTCGATCCCGGCTGCGGCGAATCTCACGCTCTACTGAAGATTCTCTCTCTCTCTCAGCTCTATATCTATCCCGAAGCTGACTGAGGCGAGCCTCACGCTCTACTGACGATTCTCTGTCCCTCTGAACCGTATGCCTATCTCGATCCCGGCTGCGGCGAATCTCACGCTCTACTGAAGATTCTCTCTCTCTCTCAGCTCTATATCTATCCCGAAGCTGACTGAGGCGAGCCTCACGCTCTACTGACGATTCTCTGTCCCTCTGAACCGTATGCCTATCTCGATCCCGGCTGCGGCGAATCTCACGCTCTACTGAAGATTCTCTCTCTCTCTCAGCTCTATATCTATCCCGAGCCTGACTGAGGCGAGCCTCACGTTCCGTTAACGATTCTTCATCTCTTGCTGAACGTACTCTTCTGGCATTCACTGTACTACGACCTATGTTCGAACGACGACGTCTTCCAGACATGACTTTAAAATTTTTGTACAAAATTTACTCAGTTCTATATGTACGATTACCTATGCACAAATTGCCATATTATTAGTATGTGCCGCAGTAAAAAATATCTAAATTCTTACCATTTAGAAACAAAAGATAATCAACAATCATAAAAAACAAAAGATACCTATTCTATTCAGTTCTTTTTTTTTACTGAAATACCTCAACTTAAACAACGATTTTAATTAAATTAAAAGTTTTTTTTATTATTATTATTATTTTTGACCTATATTTTTATTTACGTAATGAGGTCTACTGATGATACCTAACATCTAGAATTTTTTGGATGATTGTTAAATAATCTTCCTGTATAGAATATTTACTTTTGGTCTTTTAAAATCGTAACTAAACAACGTAATTAAAAGTACTTAAAAAATAATTTGCTATTCGTGCGACTAAAAACAAAAGATAATCAACAATCATCAACAACAAAAGATACCTATTCTATTAAGTACTTTTTCTGAACTTACATATCTCACCTTAAATCACGATTTTTGAAAATAATTTCCCTAATATTAAATTGATCTAACTGTAAATTTTAATCGAGATCTTAATAGAAAATTGCAATCCATTAATTATGGTTTTATTTAATCTAATCTTATCTCACCTTTTGTAGGTAGGTACTTATAATTACTATAAGTGCGATTTAAAAATTAACCTTAGAATAGAATATAATTTATATGTTAAAACTACTATCATACAATTACTTATCGTAACTTACTTATAATTACTGATAAGTTGTCGCGCTGAAAAGCACGTTTTTATAATAAACGCGTCCGATCGCTGCTAAATTCAAAGTGCACAGGGAAATCCGCGGCCTCAGACGCGCTATTTATAGGCACGCTCTTGCCGCACCGGGCGGCCGGCCGGTACCGCCGCAAACGCTACGTCCCGCAATTTTTAAATCTGTAATATCTTCGAAAATATTCACTTAAATCATACGGTGTAAAAGGCCATATAGATCTATATTAAATGAACAATGTATTCAAGGTATTTAATTGGTTAAGGATTAATGCTGTATTGGTTAAAATCGCTTCGAAAATTAGCCATTATTTGTCGTAAAAAGTAAATGACAAAAAAAAGTTATTGTGGGTTATCCATAAGAGATAGACATATACCATCACAGACTTTTCTGTAGACCTTTTCAATGTGTACAATACTTAGTACATTATTTTGATAAAACTCGTAGGGTTCAGCCTGCGTTTGCAATGTAAGCGGAAAAAATGTAATTATTTACGACATCACATTAGAAACCTCAAAAATAACAGTACTTTTCCACTATTTAATGGATGTAATTATACATATAAACCTTCCTCTTGAATCACTCTATCTATTAAAAAAAACCGCATCGAAATCTGTTGCGTAGTTTCAAAGATTTAAGCATACAAAGGGACATAGGGACAGAGAAAGCGACTTTGTTTTATACTATGTAGTGATAAAGATGACCCCACATGCATAAGTTTTAATATATATCTCAAAAATGCCGCTTTTTTGAAAATATCATATTCTATTAACAATTTTCAAAAAGTCGATCTTTTCAATGAAATATGTTTGAGGCATGCATAATGGCGGGATGGTCACTATCATTTGGACGCCTTGCAAATACGTAAAAATACTTTGAAAATACTGTTTGGTAAACTTGTGTATACGAATGTACTCCTGCTAAATTAATTGTACCAATTTGTAATAGTTTCAGGAAGGTCACAGGCCGTGGCGGTCGTCGTGCTAGCCGTAATGTTAATTCATGACTCTACTCTATAATGAACTGCGGCGAGTGAAAATAGGTAAAAAGGGCATTATCGCATACTTTAACGTCGACAAGCAACCGCGATGCCTCATTTTACGTTCTTCTTACATGTTAATAATAGCCAATTTTATATTTTCGAAAGCTATCGTTACTTAGGCAACTTCAATTTTAACTTTAAATAAACACGTTTTTATTGCAACTTGACCATTTAATCTATAGGTGTTAAATTATGGAATTGCCGTTTGGTACACGAAAAAAAAATGAAACTGAATTATTGACCGATTGGTCGAACGGTTAGTGTCCCTAACTGCTGACCCAAAGGTCGCGAGTTCGATTCCGTGCGGGACAAATATTTTTGTGCATGAACATGTCTATTTTTTCTGTATATGGGTGTAAAATACATATAGGTATGTAATATACGATAAAAAATATTCAAGTACCTATGTATATCAGTTGTCTAGTACTCACAATACAGACTCTATATAATTTGAGACAAAAATACGTAGATGGTCGTGTGTGAGATATCCCAGATATTATTATTATTACTAAGAAAAGAACAATTTATTTTATCGGAATTATTATCCATGTTGTCTAATATTCATTTACTATCTAACAGGGATATAATGAATGTCTTTGCGACACAATTCTGGAAAGTATGGTCAAAATGCCGAATAAAACTCCCGACGTACACGGAACGCAACATATAATGGTATGGTAGGTATATGGATTCACAAATTAAATTTTTTAAATATATTTTTTTTATATAAAAAAAATTGGGAATTATAGAAGTTTATTTGTATAATTTTGCTTGAAATGGTATCAGATATTTGTTAAAAAAAAATAAAAGGACACCTATATCAAATAAATTAATCACTTATGAATACGAAAAAGCTTTATTTTTCTTTACATTTATGTCCCATAAAACATGATAATACTGAAAACGATTAAATTATTAACACCAGGCTTCTAGAAAAATCAAAATTTCATAGAGCCCAGGTGGCCTATTTTGTCCTTAATAATGGCCTCCACAGCTTATAAAGAGGTTGAGTTTGGTGTTATATTTATACAGTTTCGTACAATATTCACAGTGTTATTGATAACAAGCTTACCACCCGAATATATGTTGAAGCTAACTCGCAAAAAAAAAAAATTTACCACTTCCCTTCACTATTGTCTAATATTATTAAAACTAGTACAGAATTAACCCTTACATATAAACGACTCACACAAATACCACAGCACACACACACTAACCTAAAAGGATTCATTGTGTTAGTTCATAATAACATCACTTTGTTTGTGAACATTGACTGAGCACAAGCAGAAGAAATATTGCCTAAATTATAGGTATTAATAGTTTTATTGTTTTTATATTATTATTTTTCATTGTTCACTCAAGTAACTTCATAATAATTAGGGAGTTTGATGGCAATATTTCGTATGAGATTAGCTCGTCCTTCGGAGTGATAGGTAATAGAGTTTTACAGCTCGTGAACAGGATACAAAATGTCGCTGTTGTGCTGGTACTCGATTCGAAAAGTTGAACATCAGGATTACAAAAACTCACCTAAATAATTAGCTCGTGTCGTTCTTATAAATATTATTATATTAATTTATCTACGTCTACACCAAAAATCATCTATCACATATCTACTACGTATTTTAACTAAACGCAAATTTGTAAAAAAAATGCACTACTAAATCATATGATTGTCATCATCTTTTTTTTAATTGGTCGTTTTAGTACAGCACAACAAAAAAATTGTGTCTGACTTGTATCCCACTGCTTTTGTAAGTTTTAAAAACTGACTGCAACAAATCCAACGACTATTAAATGGACAAAACAAACTAGATATTGACATTGTGAGATGAACCAAATAGCAGACTCTAAATGGAATAAATTTATAAGGCCCCACAGGGCCATGGTTCGAATCCGGCCGTGTACCAATGAGTTTTTCTGACTTAAGTACACAATGTCACTGACACCATGCTTCGGAGGGCACGTTAAGCAGTCGGTCCCGGACGCTGTCAATAGATGGCGGTCGTTACAGTTCCCAACCCGCAGTGGAGCAGCGTGGTGGACTTAAGCTCCAAGCCCCCCTCCTCACCCTGGGGGAGGCCTAAGCCCCTGCAGTGGGGTAAAAATGGGCTGATGATGATGATGATTGTTGTATTTTTAGGTTGTATGTTAATCAAACACGAGATGCAGTTTAAGACTGATTTATTATTTTCTAACGCTTACAATATAAATGTTCGACCTACCCACATACAACATCTCCCCCCTCATGATACCCTAATAAAAGAAGCACAGTACTTTTAGATGTATAAGTATAGTATTTTAGAAATTAGGATGATACATCTTAATACACGGAATATAGTAATGTTGTTGACAATTTCTTTTTATCACATACTTTATTTTCCTTTATCAATGTTATCTATAATTAGCATGTATGTAGTAGGTATACGACTACATTGGTAAGTAAAAGTTAAACTAAAAGTAACAATCAAAATAAAAATACAAATACTTTAATCAAAATCGAACCCATAACGTTTAGGTGGACGAACTATACGTCCGCTCCTTGAATATACTAAGCCCGGTATGTGTCCGGGTTTCGGGTCCGCGGCCGCCACTGGCGAAGCCGGCGTAGCACGCTTGGTGGCGGGCGATACGCCCCCAGAGCCGGAGGCTTTAGGCGCGTCCGTGCTACGAGTGGGTGACTCCGCGGCTGGACTAGGCGGGCTCGCCAGCGCCGGGTTAGTGTGAGTTGGCGTGTCTCGCCGTGGTGAGCGACGTACCGGGGCCGTGTTTGTTTCATTTGTATATGGGTTCCTGTCATCCAAATAATTATAGCTGTTATTGACAAAGTTGTCGTTCCCAATTTTGCCATTGCGAACGCGACCGTCAGGCAATTTCATAATATGACTGCGATTACGACGTAAAACATTTCCTCGGTCCGTCCGTACCCAGTAGGATCTGTTTCCGCGCGCCCGTTCTTCAACTCGGGCTTTGACCCAAACTTTACCGTCACGCATCCGTATTCGTTCACTTGTTTCGAGTGGCGGTAATGTTTTCGTACCTCTATCGTAGTAGCTTTTCATTTTGTGAACTTTTCGATGCCTGGCGGCACGGGTAGTACCTACATCTGGCGTGGACGGCCGGAGCAGCTTTTCGGGTGCGGGCAACCGCGTGTTAAGTCGTCGGCCCATGAGCAACTGCGCTGGTGAGTGCTCCTCACCTGTGAGTGGCGTGTTACGGAAATTGAGCAGGGCGAGCTGCCATTCAATTCCGTCTTCCCGCGCCTTGGTTAGCAACCGCTTCACTGTTTGCACATTGCGTTCCACTAGCCCATTCGATCTGGGATACAGTGGCGAGCTTGTCACATGTTCGAACTCCCATTTTTCATTGAATAATTTAAATTGATCCGAAGTAAATTGCGTGCCATTATCAGTCACAAGCTTCTTAGGTATTCCAAATCTACTAAATATATTTTTCATATGTGTAATTACTGTTCCGCTCTGTAAATTCGCCAAGTGCGCTATTTCGAAATATTTAGAATAATAATCGATTAGTAACAGATAGTATTTGCCGTCCATTTCAAACAAATCGGCCGCAAGTGTCTCCCAGGGACGGGTGGGCACGGGATGCGGAGCGAGCGGTTCGCGGGGCGGGGCCGCACGGTGGCGCTGACAGATTTCACAGCGTAGTACCCGACGTTCGATGTCGGCCGCCATGCCGGGCCACCACATGATGTCACGCGCACGCCGCTTGCTCTTTTCTATACCAAGGTGTCCTTCGTGAATACGTTCCAACATCTCGCCCCGGAGTGCCCGCGGTATTACCACACGATCGCTATGAAATAGTATGCCTCGGATGACATGTAAATTCTCGTGTACTTGCCAGTACTGTCGCACCGTATCGTCTATCTCTCTTTTGTTTGTCGGCCACCCAGCCTTATAATACCGTATCACTTTTTGTAACTCGACTTCGTTCTCTGTTTCTTTTCTGATTTTTTCTAAATAGTTCGGTGTTGCTCGTACGTTATCAAAAATCGCATTAACGTGTACAGTGATTTTCTCTTCTAAGTCAATTTCACCACCGGGCTCGTTGGTTGCTCTGGACAATGTGTCGGCGATATACATCTGTTTACCCGGCTTATAGATCAACTTTATACAATAGTTTTGTAACCTCAATAACATTCGCTGGAGGCGTGCCGGTGTTTCATTTAACGCTTTCTTAAATATCGATTCTAGTGGCTTGTGGTCACTCTCTACTGTAACCGCGTCGTGCCCGTACACATACTGGTGGAATCTCGTGCAGCCAAACACCACGGCTAGCAGTTCTTTCTCAATTTGGGCCCAACGTCTCTCTGTGGGTGTGAGGGTGCGCGCCGCGTACGCTACCGGTCGTCCTCCTTGTAGTAGACACGCACCAAGTCCGCTCGCACTTGCGTCTACCGATACTACCACAGGCTCGCTCGCCGAGTAGTATGCCAGTACGGGCGAGCTGCTAATTTTTTCTTTCAACTCATTGAAAGCCCTATCGTGTACATGTAACCAGTCAAATTCAACGTTTTTTCGGACTAGTTCCCTTAATGGTGTCGATATTTCGGCATAATTCGGAATGAATCTAGCCAAGTAGTTAACGGTGCCGAGAAACCTTTCTAACTCTTTTTTATCAGTCGGCCGTGGTATTAACATAATCGCACGTATACGATCAGGATCCGGACGCATACCTGACGCATCAAAAATATGTCCTAAATATGATATTTCTGTAGCTTCGAAAACACATTTATCTTTATTAAATTTTACGTTAAATTCTTTTGCTCGACGTATGACTTCTTGCAATCTTAAATCATGCTCTTCTTTCGTTCGGCCCCAAATGAGCAAGTCGTCGATGTACACTTCAACACCTTCCATTTTAAATATTTTGTACATCTCATTATGAAATATTTCCGGTGCGCAATTTATTCCAAATGGCATACGAAGAAAACGAAACCTACCGAACGGCGACGAAAAAGTACATAACTTGGAGCTTTTATCGTCTAATTTGAGCATCCAAAAACCTTTTTTTGCATCACACTTGGAGAAAAACTTCGCGCCGGAAAGATTACTCGCTATTTCATCAAGTGTAGGTAGCTGAAAGTGACTGCGTCGTACAGCTTTATTTAAATTTCTGGGATCCAGACACACGCGTAACTTTCCGTCTGGTTTCTCAACAATAACTATACTAGACACCCAATCTGTCGGACCATCTTCTTTTTGTATAATATTTAATTTAAGCATCTGATCAAGTTCCTCTTTCAGTCGCGGTCGCAATTTGATCGGTATTTTTCGAGTCGAGCTCACCACAGGAGGCACCCGTTTATCTATCGTAATTTTACATACTGTGGGCAAACAGCCTATGCCCGTAAATATATTATTATTTAAATCTACGACCGTGTTAGATATTTCATTTATCCGTGCTATAAGTTTTAAACTAATACAGGCTTGTAAACCTAGTAAATTATTACAGTCAACATGTAACACATATATACGATGAACAGATTTTTTATTTTTATACTGTAACATTGCATTAAAATAACCTACAACGTTTAAACGATTTTTACTTATTTCTCTGAGAATCACATTAGACTTCACGAGTATGTCAGGATTAAATCTGGCCTCATTAAAAGTACGTAATGACATAACGGACGTGTCCGCACCACTATCCAATTTGAACCGTATATTAACACCGTTGACCGAGACAGTCTCGCACCACGCAAATTCATTTTCACCTGTTGCATTTATTGTAATATTGTTCATGCACAACTCACCGAACTCGTCTTCTAACTCGCCTTCTACCTCCGTGTCCCCTTCCGTTTCATCTGTTACCTCCGACACAAATTTCGCACGACAACTCGCCGCGAAGTGCCCCATACGGCCGCACCGATAACACTTAAAATTGAACCCGGGGCACCTCTCACTCACACTATGCATTTTGCCGCACTTATCACAATGGCGCGCTCGCATTGCGTCAGCACCGCGCACACCCGTGGCCCACGCACCGCGGTGAAAACGCGCGCGGCTTCCGCCGCCGCCGCCGCGCTGTGGACGAAGCCTCCGTCCGTCGGCACCGCCGCTGCGGCTGGGCTCGCCACCTTTTGGGGCGCACCACACGGCGCCCAGATCCGTAGAGGTCACGTGGGTGGCGGACTGCGGGCCACACACGGCCGCCTGATGGCCGGCTCGCTCCGCCGCTCTGCACCACACCACCGCCTCGTCCAACTCCAGTGTCTTTGCCAACAATTTCTCTCTCATTTGTGAGCTCTTCAATCCACGAATTAGTTGTGTTAAAATTAAACTTTTAGTTAGTTCACCGAATTCGCAACTTTTGCTTTTGACTTTCAATATTCCCAAAAACTTATCCAGCGTATTTTCGTTTTGATTAGTCTCAAAAAATACGTGCCTCTCATAATTTATGTTGCGTAACGGGTCACAGTAATCTTCATATTTCTTTATAAGCGAATCATAACTATCTTTCTCTGACACCGAAAAATCCAACTCTTCATAAATTTCTCTGCCATATTTTCCTACAATATGCATAAATAGTGCGCATTTTTCCTTCTGCGTCACTTTTTCTTTTCCCGTAGCGATCAAAAAATAATTAAATGATTTTTTCCATTCTCTCCAATTGACTGCTAAATTTCCGTCTCGCTCTAAACCGCTCGGCTGTTGTAACGTCACCATCGCGTTGTTTGCACTCATAATATTTTTCTGTTCTTCCATTTTCGTTTCCACCGCCTAAATGGTCCGAAGACTTTCATCTGATATACGCGTTATTATGAGCCACACCTGACACCATGTTGTATTTTTAGGTTGTATGTCAATCAAACACGAGATGCAGTTTAAGACTGATTTATTATTTTCTAACGCTTACAATATAAATGTTCGACCTACCCACATACAACAATGATGATGAAATGGAATAACCATTATGATCCCGGAAAATATCATCAACATTTATTTTGCTAATTAGAAGCGTCTTCTGGACAAAGATCCAGACAGACAGACAAAATTACAGCATTTAACGAATTTGTTAAGCCCTTTCCAACGGTAGTCTAGGCTTACTTTTCCGCAACGCAATTTTAGAGATAATCCGTGCTTAAAAAAATGTCCTTGAATTTATTATAAAATATTTATTATCTACGAAACCCTTTAAGTTGCCGAATTAAGCAAAGAGCAGATTATAAGTTGAAATAAGCTCTATAATCTCTGGAAAAATTCATTCAGCTGTTATAGACCTATTTGAGACAAACAAACAGACAAATGGACGAAAACTCTAAAAACAGTTATTATTGCTTAAAAATCATGTAAACACACATCCCATTTAGGCATTACTGTTAATTTAAAATCGTAGACCAGACGCTTCAATTTTATTTATATTGTGATGCGCAGTAATATAATAAGTAACCATAAATAGTCGTTAATTTGACAGAATTTCTACCGGTATTTTAAAATTTGTTATGCCATACACATTTATATCAATATGTTCCCCCTAACAAAGTACGTCATGTGTTATATATATATATCCTAACTACCCTACCCATTTTAACTTCGAAATTCACTTTCACTTTAATGTCGAACGAAACAAGTCCAATTTTGTTTCTAAATTATTCATTAGTTTCAGATTCCTAATTTGAATATGTAAAGTAAGGACATGAACTTGTCTTAAATTAAGTCACTAAAAGGTTTATTCGTGTTTCCGCCAATTTTGAATTCAGAAACAAACGGATCTTTTTAAAGACTATAGTATCCGGAACAGGAAGAAATCCATACTTTTAAATGATGTGTGAAATATATATATACACAATTTCCGATATAGTTAATCCGTGACATATAGTGCGTCAACGTTGGTTATATAATAGAGTAGTTTGCAAAAATTTAAAAATATGGTTTATTTTTTTAAAACATGCGAATAATTCTTGTTACCCTACTCTCTCAGGTACTTCTAAAAATTATGAGTTTAGATTTTTTTTTCAGATTATTATTATAATTTCTTGAAAAATTTAAATCTTTTATTATTCGTTGGTTACGAAGTTTCAAATAGGTACAAATATTTAGAAGTAGGTGAAAATTGACTTCTTATTATTTTTTTATAAACCCAGTTACAGATGAAACCAATAGAAACACCTAGATTTTACCTAAGTTCATGTTATAATCTACCTACCCCTTATCCTAAAATAAGCATGTTAGACATATCTAAAGTTAGCATATCAGATCAGAAAATATCTTAGTACTCCCCTGCGTTTTGAAGATAACGATAATATACCAGTTAAACGATCACAATACGGTAGGGAAATTTAAAAATATTAAAATTTAAAAAAAATTAATGAAAATAAATCATTTAAGTTGATATTTTAAATCATATTTTCAATACATTTGTTATTAATACGGTCTTTATGACATCAAAACTGTACCGTAATGTTATATTTCACAGTACTAGGCTTTTTTACTTTACATCAATCACAAACGAGCATTTTGTTTGTGACGCAAGCGTAAATCGCGAAAAGCAACCAGCTCACGCCCTTAGCTCCCGCCATCTAATACATTTTAACTATCTACCTAATTTTAATCGCAAATCTATTGAAAAACGTCCTATGATGTTCGTACTCAGTAAGCTGGCTATTATAGTCATCGGTTTATTATGCATCGCCCCTATAAACACCTCGACTATTAATATGCAGCTTGCCGCACTTGCATCATAATGTACTATTCATGAATTACTTTCCAAAAAAAAACTTTCCTTTCGTATTCGATCCAGAATTACGTGCGATGGGAAAATCCTCATAAATGGTTACCCCAATTTGAGTAATAAACATTGCAAATGGATGCATTCATTATAAATTATTATAAATGATTTATGCGTTTAAAATGCAACTTATTTTCAATAGTCATTTTCCATTTTTCACATACTTTTAGAAAAATAATGAAGTAGTTAAAAATGCTACTTTACTAAGAGTATCGACATTTATGGTTCTTATCTCAAGTACTTTTCCTAGCCCACGAGTATGACAGAAATTTATTTGGTACGGCATGTTGCGATGGTGATCACACTTGGCGGGTTTTTTTAGGATAACCTAAAAAGGACGTCCCGGCAGGTCCCGGCTCGTCGCCGCTATTAATTTGGGTAAGTTGCCGTGACAATTGCATGGCCGCGGGAAAAGGGCGGAGGGCGCATAACTCACTGTCAAGCCCGTTGTCCGCGAGCTGTTTTTTAGCTTGGACGTGTTTTGCGACCGCTTTAATACCCGAACAACATGAAATTGAGAATTTTTTAACTGTAGACGGATCACGAAGATTTTCAATAATATACTTATACCAATAATCCATATTTGTCTATTAGTATTATACTGGCGTCCCGCCCCGGCTTCGCACGGGTAGCAGAGCAATATTATGCCGTAGTGTTTTTTCTGTCGTAGTCAATGAAATTGCCGTAGTGCAGTATGTTGCTTCGAACATGTGGGTTAGATTTTGTTATATTTAAACGTAACATATGTGTATCGTACTTGGAATATTTTTAATAAATTTTATTTTTTATCGAGTAAATATTTGAAAAAGTAAAGTATAAATACGTAAAAACAAACTACAATATTTCTTTGTATACAACATTGATAACTTCAGCCCACCGACTTCAGCCTAACCACGCGTGCCCACCGACTCCAGCCTAACCACGCGTGTCGCGTCGTCCGTATAGCCGGCCGGCGCGACGCGCTGTTTGTCGCACGTTTATTTTCCGATAGCTCCTAAGATATTAATTTAAACTGTATAGTGTAAATGGCAATCATAATGTGCATGAAATTCTGAACGTAAATAACGTATTTAATTTGATAAAAATTACATTTTAATTAATTGCATTCCAATTACCTCATCATATGACACCACTTTTTAAACATAAAAATAGGTATAGGAAGCTATCCATAAAAGATAGGCATATGCTCTCGCGGACTTTTCTTTAGTCTTATAAAATAAACACAATTCCTCCATACACAATTTTGTTATATCTCAAAGGGATTAGGCAGCGTTTTCGATGAAAGCTCCCAGCCGGCTTGATTTTTTCCGACTTCTTCAACAATAATCGTCATATTTCAACAAATTTCCACAAAATTTTAATAAATTATACACGTAAACCTTCCTCTTGAATCACTCAGTCCTTTGGTGTCAATAATATGCCAATCCGTTCGGTAGTTTTTGAGTTTATCGCGTTCAGGCAGACAGATAGACAGACGCGGCGGGGGACTTTATTTTATAATATGTTGTGATAAAGTTGGTAATTTTGTATCGATGTATGTACATACGTTCGAACGTGCAGCACTTAAAACGGCTATAAGCCACGAGTCACGAAATTTTACTTTTGAACAGACGTTTTACTCAAAATCCAGGGCGTGATAATTTTATAAAGAATATATATTTTCAATGAGAATAATGGAAATATTGCCTTCAAATTAAAAATTAAATCTATACTAATATTATAAAGCTGAAGAGTTTGTTTGTTTGTTTGTTTGTTTGTTTGTTTGTTTGTTTGTTTGAACGCGCAAATCTCAGGAACTACTGGTTCGAATTAAAAAAATATTTTTGTGTTGGATAGCCTATTTATTGAGGAAGGCTATAGGCTATATGTATAAAATAATACTATCTGTCTGTCTGTCTGTTCGAGCAAATCTCCAAAACAGCAAAACCGCTTTTGATGAAACTTCACAGATGTGGAAAGGAAGTGGTCAAAAATGACATACATTACTTTTTTGCATGTCTGTATGTACGTCCATTTGTCTATTCCAGCTAATCTCTAAAACGGCTAAATCGATTTTAATGAAATATCACGGATATGAAAAGGAGGTGGTCAAAAATGACATACGCTACTTTTTGTCCGTCTGTCTGTCTGTACGTCTATGTGTCTATTCGAGATAATCTCCAAAACGGCTGAATAGATTTTAATGAAACTTTGCAGACGTGAAAGAAGGTTGTCAAGAGTGACATCAGTTACTTTTTGTGGCTGTCTGTCGTTTGTCCTCACTGATCTATCAGCGTAGATAAAGCCGAAACTACTAAATCTAGGAAGCCGAAATTTGGAACAGTGGTTTATTTTATAACGTGAGTATTAATTTTTTAAGAAAGGAATATTTTGAAATTTCAAATTTAAGGAGGGAGGGATGGAGGGGCTTCGTATGAGAGTCTTTGTTCTTTAAAGTTAGAAACATAAACATTTTAACATAAATAAATAATGTCGTCTTTCAGGGTTTTTGGATATCAAGGGTGGGAAACGGAAGGTGACAAGTATGGGAGTATCGGTGTTCTTAAAGGAGTGGGGAGAATGAAGATTGAAAGTTTGAATGGGTGTACCCAATATTAGTTTTAGCAAAAAGTACCTATGTATTAACCATTTCGAATATTAATACTACCTAAAACAGGAATGTGTAATCTACGCAAGCGAAGCTGCGGGCGGTCGCTAGTATTATATATAAATATTAAATCACTAACTGTAAAAAGTAACTTCAAAGAAATAAATTAAAAAGCACTCTTTGTTTTGTTTGTTTCGGCGACGGCTTAGCCTAGTGGGTAGCGACCGTGTCTACGATGTTGGAGGTCCCGGGTTCGAATCCCAGGTCGGGTCAGTATTTATATGATGAATATTGATACTGGTGCCGGGTCTTGGTTGTTATATGTATGTGGTGTTTTCTCTTGGTACCCAAAACACAAGCTAATGCTTAGTTTGGGGCCTAGACGTTGTTGTAATGTACGTCATTATAATATAAAATATAATACAATATAATTTATAATGTTACTAAGAAAAATAGCTTTTAATTTTTTTTATGATATATTTGCAAATTCGAAAAGTATCTCCTTGGATAATGGCGGTTATTGCCTTCTAGCGATTTTTCTATGTTTTAATTTCTAATAAAAATGTTCAAATATAGACGAGGGCGACAATTTTAATAGCATTTTTATCTCGATTAACATAGACTATAAGTAATGCTATATATTATATAAATCGGTTGTCATCTGAAAAGTTACGACAAGTAATGTACCTATAGCATGGTGGATGGAATACACGAACGGCTATAGGTTCGAAAGTTTACAATTGCTTTCAGTGGCAACATATATTGCGTTACCGGCGCAGTTGATTGGCATATTAAGAAATAACCAATAAAAATTTAAAAAATTCTGAAATCGTTCCAGTACTTTTTGTGTAATAGTTGGCTTTTTTTCAAAAAAAAAAAAACTTTATATTTATACAAACATTTTCACTGTGTACATATATGAAGTTGCTATAAAAATACCTTATATTCGAAAGGGTGTTTTCACTGCATTAGCTCATACTGGGGTACAGTTTTAGACTAAATTGTAAGTTCTTCAAATACAGAATATATATAAAAACTATAGCCTAATATGTGTTGTGTTCATAAACGAATATGTAGTTCATTTGCTTCTAATTAGACACAAAAAATTTCCATCGGTAGTCATAGGAAAATACGTTGTGTGTACAGTTACTGATATAAATAAATCCATGTGAGGGGAGGACTCATGAATGTTTTTTAATTGTACGTTACCTAACAAGATGTGATGTTATAAAATTAAAATGTTATCCTTCATTCAATTGCCAGAACCAATGTGGCATAATATATGTCAAACAGATTTGTCAGTCTGCACTCTGCCTGCACACTGGAAATCATATTATTATGCGCGAATCACGTTAGATTTTAATTTGTGAGAATATCCATATTGAAGAAAACACATATAAAATAAAAAACCGATGGACTCACTGTCTGAGATAATGACTCACTGATTGATATATCAACGCAACAAACCTCTAAGATCTAGAAGTTTGTGAAGTACATAATTAAATTTGCAACCTCAGACAGCGTGTCATCGACTATTTGTCTACACTAATATTTAAAGAGATAAAGTTAGTCATTTTGGATGTAGGAGGTAATCTCTAAAACTGCTCGTCTAATTTCAGAAATTCGTTCACCAATATCTAAAACGGACCTTAAGGATGGGCATAGGCTTATTTTTTTTTGTTTAAGATTATTTAAGATATACACAAACATGTAGCCCACGCGGGCTAAGCCACGGCGGTTGCCAGTCTGGATATAATTGCGTAAAATATTTATATTATGTTACTTAAAAACGTTTGAATCACATATTTACTATGCGTTTTATTATCGATCCATTCAGCCGGCGGACCTGTTATCGAATTTATTGTTTCGATGAGAACTTCCATAATGTTCACGGCCGAGACACCGCGCCACAGAAACGTGAGGTGGATAAAATATTGTCGGAATAATGTTCGAACTAAGGTCCTCCCGACACGACGCGACGTTTGCGAAATACTTTTATAGAAGATTTGTATGGTCACAAGGAATGAACAAAGTAATTTTTTTTCTTCAAATTCCGACTAATTTTTATAAAAAAACTAAAAGTGTACTGAATGCTACATTGTATTTGTTGTTTCATAGAAGCTACTCATAACAACTTCACGTGCATGATCAAATTATCATGAATTAAATTTTTAGTGATATTTTAGTACTAATTAATTTTAATATTTTGCCACACCACAAGAATAAAAAATTTTAACGCGCGGAAATTTTTTCGCGAAATTGTCACATTTTTTACAATATGTCCAACGTGAAACTAGTTGAATTATCACATGATGTTTTTGCTTAGTTATTACCACATAATTATTATTTATGTGATAATAAAAAAAAAATCCAGCACAATTCAGTTTTTTTCTTATGATGTAAAAAAAATGTTTAAAAAATTGGAAACCTATAAACCTAGTTTTTGTTGATCTGAATACCATATAATTTTTTGTGCCAATCGGTTAATGTTTAATGGGGTGCAACCGTTAAAACAGTTTGTGTGTGTGTAAGTGTAGTGATAGCCCAGAGCGCAACGAACCTGTCTCAAATTTATAAGGCCCCATAGGGCCACGGTTCGAATCCGGGCGTGTACCAATGAGTTTTTCTGACTTAAGTACACAATATCACTGACACCGTGCTTCGGAGGGCACGTTAAGCAGTCGGTCCCGGACGCTGTCAATAGATGGCGGTCGTTACAGTTACCAACCCGCAGTGGAGCAGCGTGGTGGACTTAAGCTCCAAGCCCCCTCCCCTCCTCACCCTGGGGGAGGCCAAAGCCCCTGCAGTGGGGTAAAAATGGGCTGATGATGATGATGATGATGAACCGTTAAAACTGTTTATATGGAAATTTGCCCCTACACAATATTCTTAATGAAATAAAACAATTCAAAATTCTATTCTTTGACATGCCCTACTTGCACGAACTATACAAATTGGCAACGTCACTACGCAAAAGAATTTTATTTAAGTTTTTGTTAATACCTTGAAAAACAGTGGAATTATGAAAAAAGTTTCTGAATTACAAATAAAAAAGTGACGCATTTGCCAACGAGATTCGTTGTGAAATTTCAGTCAGTTTTGAATAGACAGTTACAACAGAATTACAATGTGTAAAAATGAAGGGCAAATGTAGAGAAATAATAAATAAATAAAAATTGGAATATCAATTTGAAGTGATTTTTTTTCGATTTTTCCATTGTTAACTATTGTTAGCGAGGTATAAGTTGTATGCCTCAAACAATATTGTTTTATAACACCGAGTTCTGTATGGTGCTCTCTCAAAAGCGTGAGTTCTTTCCTTATTTATTTAGTTTTCCAACACTCCACAGAAGAATAAATCAGCTAATCTAACAACGTCCACACCTTTGTCGAATCCGCACGCCGCACGTCTCGCTTTCACACTGACACCTCTCCGTCAATTAGTGTAGTTTTCTTCTTTCTACTGCAAGCTTTACCTTCGTTTAAATTCTGTATTCTTATAAGTAATCATCATGAAGTGTATTAAGGATCGTGATAGGATAGAAAATTATAACAGTAATATCTTAACAAATGTGTCTCTTCACATAAGAAACACAAAGACACTATTAATAATAAGATATTCGTTTCAGACGTACGGCTTGACTCTGCACCGGCACTGGCTGCTCTGTGGCAGGCGACAGCATAATAGTACAGATATAAGTATAATCCATGATGAATCCATGTATAATCCAAAGCAAATGACATTAGGATTAGATTTTGTTATTTCATCGATTTCTAAAAACCTGTCAAAATCATTATTAAAAATAATTTACTCTACATGAAATTGTGTATAAAATTGACAATTATTTTGATCCAGTACGTGACTAAATTAAGGTGATGATAAAATATCGAAAATATCTGAGAATTACCTGCTTCAGCAACACAACGAAAGGAACAGTAGGCAAAATTTTTGGATATTAGCTTGAAACAACAAATTTAACTGCCCGTTGACACCATTGACTTTAAAGACACAGATATAAATAAAATATTATTATATAAGACGGGAACAAAATTGTAACAACGTCAAACACTGCTCGAAAATAAGAGAACATGGTAAGTTACAGATTATTAATACAATATAAAGTAAATATTGTTAAAATAAAAATTGTTTTTTACTACATGTTATTTGACTGCAAAGACTATTATGAAATAATACGAAATTGGTAACACGCAAACTCCCGCGAGATGAATTTAATGATCTCACAGACAGTGTACTTAGTACGAGAAAATAAATTTACAGTAACATTTAAAAAGGCATAAGAGTGCATAGAAATACCAAAACTTTATTTGGGTGGTATAAATGGTAGAGGTTAAAAATTGTTGGCAGTTTTCCTAATTCAGTCTTACAAGAACGCGGGAAGAGCGGGAAAGAAATTGACAGAAACGAGAGAGGAAACACGTAATAAACTTTTCAATGCATTTGCTATTAATACGGTCTTTATGACATCGAAACTTGTACTATAATGTTGTAATTTACAGTACTAAGCCTTTTTATTTTACACCAATCACAAACGAGCATTCTGTTTGTGACGCATGCGTAAACCGCGAAAAGCAACCCGCTTGTATCCTTAGCTCCCAACATTATTACATTTGAAGTATCTACTTAATATTAATCGCAAATGTATTGAAAAATGTTGTATGATACTCGTACTCAGTAAGCTATTATAGTTATCGGTTTATTATAACAATAATAACACCTCGACTATGATAATATTCAATTTAAACCCAAAAATAATACAATCGTGTAATTGATGTGCGCCACTAGTAATCATAATTAAAAACAATAAAAATAATTACAACATATAACACTGCGACAATAAAAAAATTAAAAACCGTCAACTCGTAAATAAAAATAAATAATTTTATTCGCTACAACAGTGGCGTATCAGTAAGTACTCGTACTTTACGGGGCCATTGACGTTTCATTCACATGTCCAATTCTAACATGATTTGCGATAAATTATAAGTAATGTTATATCTGGAGTCTAGAAGTACCTAATGCTTTTCACTCAAAACCACGCAAAAAGAATCAGACACTCAAATAATTTTATTGTGCCAAACTCTAGATGCACCAGTTGCTGTGGAAATGTGAGTCAAACAGGTCAAGTAGGACAAAAGTTTTCCACTTTGGCGTCCATAGTAGAGTTGCCAACCAATGATTTGGAGTATTATTTACTTATTCAGTAGTTACTGAATTGTGTAGTCTTGTAGTTACAAGACTAAACGATTTGTATCACTTATATTTAATTCTAACGCGTTTTAGGCATTACCGTATATTTCAAGGTAAACTTTTCATGCTTATAGGATCTAAAATTCCTTGACATTTCGTAACACTTCATCGGTACTATATTTTCCAAATCTATCTTCCTTTTAAATCTTTCTTTTAAATTTATCTCCCCTGTCTCACTTTGCCACTCTCTCCAGTCCAGCAAATATCACTACATATTATAAAATAAAGTCCCCCGCCGTATCTGTTTGTCTGTCTGTCTGTCTGTGTCTGAACGGGATAAACTCAAAAACTGCCAAACGGATTGGCATATTATTGACACCAATGGACGGAAAGGTTCAAGAGAAAGATTTTTGTGTATAATTTATTAATGTTTTGTGGAAATTAGTTGAAATATGACGATTATTGTTGAAGAAGTCGGAAAAAAATCATGCCGGCTGAGAGCTTTCATCGAAAACGCTGCCTAATTCCTTTGAGATATAGCAAAATAATGTATCTCTTTAATAGAACTAAAGAAAAGTCAGTAATGGTATTGTCTATCTTTTATGGATAGCTTACATACCTGTTTAATAAATTTAAATTTAATAAATAATTTAAAATAGTGTCATATGATGAGGTGATTGGAAAATAATTTATATGGATACAGTATAAATCCTTATCTAATTAAATACGTTATTTATCTTCAGCACTTCATGCACATTATCATGGCTCTTTACACTATACAATTTAAATTAATATCTTAGGAGCTATCGTGAAATAAATATATCGCGCGACCAGCCGGGCGCCGCCGTGCCGCGCCGGTCGGCCAGACGGGACGACGCGCCACGCGTGGTTAGGTTAGGTTAGATTATTATTTGTTTATTTACGTATTTATTCTTTACTTTTACAAATATTTATAGAATTGGAAATAAAATACTTTAAAAACACTCCAAGTAGGATGAACTTACGTTACATGTAAATCTTATTAAATCCAATCCGCATGTTCGACGCAACAAGCTGATATGACACTACAACAGAAAAAAACCGGCCAAGTGCGAGTCGGACTCGCGCACCGAGGGTACAAATCTGTAGGTATATAAGTGAACGTAAGTTTGATTTTCTTACGGCTTAAAGGTATTATAGACCTAAGTATTTGATATGAATTTCAATTTAATACCTCTACGAGTTCATGAGGAAAGGGGTAGTAAGTTTAAAATTGAAAAAAAAAATTTATATTATGATGTACCTAAAAATTTATGCTTTTCGTAATTTTTCCTTTTTCTGTGCTATTAGACGTTACACGTTATTAGACGTTACTTCGTACCAAATTTCATGATTCGGGTAAACGGGAAGTAGGTACCCTGTGTGTTTTGATTCCCTTGCGAGTATAGAAAATTTGCAGCATAAGCGGCTGTATCCTTTGATTGCGTTGGCTTAGAAGTTTTATTTTTTCACAGCTTCAAGGAACATTAGATTTGAGTATTTAATATGAATTTCAGCTTGATACCTCTACGTGTTCCTAAGAAAAAGGGTCTTGACACACAGACGGACAACAAAGTGATCCTAAAAGGGTTCCGTTTTTCCTTTTGACATTCGGAACCCTAAAAACACTACGGTTTATATGCTCTGCTACACATGCGAAGCCGGGGCGGGTCGCTAGTTATATTATATTCCATTTTCTATATGCCTCGACTGCGCTCGTGTTAACCGGGCTTGCTATCACTCCTTTTAATTTAGATGTTCAGCCTGTTTTCGTATCTACTGATACATTTCATACGTCTACTGTCTTTTTTATTGTAGCTTCTTAAGGGGACCGTATTAACCAGTCTTTTTCTAAACGAATTCGATTTGGCATCGCTATCTCCGTTTCAATCACTTTTCCTCGACATGTTCCTGAGTGAGAGAGATGACAAGAGCAAATTCCCAAAAATACCTATAAAATACTCGTCGAAACAGCTTGCGAACCGTGACTGTTTCCGACCCTGAAATGTGTATGAATTGGAACCAAAATGAGCAAGGACATTGAGAAGGGATGTCTCTAAGGCGGTACGCTTCTTTTTTTTTTTAATTCACATTAATATCGAATTTACGGCTCACTATTTTAAAAAAAAAACGAAGAACCGACGGAAATAATGTTTTTCAGAAATTTTGTCTAAAACAACTGAACAAGATATCAAAAAAAAAACATAGCGTCCTGGGACAGTACTTCTCCTATTGCATATATTTTTTTCTGTAAATATTGATATAGAATTACAGCGAGGGTTAGACACGGGCCGAACCCTCTTTTTTGTATGTATAGACTACCCCCTTAAAAGCTATTCAGTTTGTGCCCTGGGTGGTTTGCATCAATCAATACTACATATAAATTAGTTGCAGATTTTTGGATAATTTTAATGTCATCATCATCATCATCATCAGCCCATTTTTACCCCACTGCAGGGGCTTAGGCCTCCCCCAGGGAGAGGAGGGGGGCTTGGAGTTTAAGTCCACCACGCTGCTCCACTGCGGATTGGGAACTGTAGCGACCGCCATCTATTGACAGCGTCCGGGACCGACTGCTTAACGTGCCCTCCAAAGCACTGCGTCAGTGATATTGTGTACTTAAGTCAGTAATTTTAATGTATGTGGTGACATTAGTTTTTAGCTTTTATTAGTTTTTGAACTAATTATTTGTTATCAGGTCAGTCAGGCAGTCAGGTTTTTCGAACTGTTCTTCTTACTCGCAGGAACAGTGATAACAGGTATTAAATTTGTACATCGCCACTCTACAACTTAACACGAGTACGAATTAAGGAAGCAGTCTGGAAAAAGAAGTGGCAGTAAAATGGTCTTACACCTCGTTTCCACCAAGTATAACACTGTATGATACAGTGATACAATATAATACAGTGAATTATACTTGGTGGAAACGAGGTGTTACAAGTACATATAAATCATAAACAAAAGATATAATTACTGAAATAGATTTTACTTAACATATAGAAACGCAATAATCTTTTACCTGGAGTGAGTAATTCGAACAGTGCATTTTTATGCAAGTAAATATGTATTATCGAAACCCATATGGACTAATCCACTAAAAAGTTTTTTTTTTTTAATTAATTTTTAGCAATCAACTATTTAAACAGGTGCAAAATTTAACTCAGGATTTCTTTTGTCATGCAACGCAATATAGAGTAGAAACAAATCTTGGTTGAAAAGTAGTCCATCTTACAAGGTTATGTTGTTATGGCTGAACTAAAAACTCGCGGCCTTGATTTGGACCACCCGATAGGACAATGGGCGCAATCTGTTTAGAAATCAAGCCTGTGAATATTTGATGTTTCAAATAAAAGTAGTTGGTATTACAGAAATAACTATCATAGCCAATAAGATGAAAAAGTTAATGAAGCTGATTCTGATTGCTAGACAAACAAACGGGCGGAACATAACAGAAAATAGAAATATATTTTTACCCTGTATAAATAAGAACCTTTTTGGGGTTCCCACGGAAACCCTTACTAAGGCTCCGTTGTCTATCCGTCCGTCGGTCAGTCACAAAGCTGTATCGTCTGAACAGGTAGACACTTAATATTTTCCCAAAGTATGTGTTACTATTGCCGCTATAACAACAAATAATAAAAATTGAAGAGGTCGCCGTACATGAAACGTGTTTTTTATATTGTACGTAATACGGACCCTTTCGTGTGCGAGTCCGACTCGCACTTGTCCGGTTTTTTATTGTCATGTTCGGTTTTCATTAATCAACGTGAAATTGATTTCATGTTGATGTTATTAACGTAACATAATTTTTTGGAAGATCAAATCGATCCAAAAAAAAAACTGGATAAACGAGGATCCCATTCGTTTTGTAATAACAACCGGCGACCCTTGTAAAGAGAAATGTAAGCCCGAGCGGTTTAGTGTTTTTTACGATCCCAAAGTTGGTAGAACTCACGGAACACGTACTGAATGAATTTTTAATCTTCTTGTTTGTGTTTGAATATGTTATTGTGTATATTAAGTGATCATAGCGAATTTAACCTTTAATGGTGTGTTTTTTGTTATATTTGATTTAAATTAAATCATAAAAAGAATGTTATTTCATTTATGTTATTTTTTTCCTATCAAAACCAATTTTGTGCGTTCGACGTTGCTCATTTCACTTGGAGAGGAGAGCTTCACCGCACCTTTTAGTTCCATTACTGTAGGGTAGAGAATTAAGCGTTTTAATTAGAGTAGGTACAAAGTTTTATAATGTGAGCATCCATAATTTGAACAGTACTTTTATCATTTCATTTATTGAAGTAAGTGGCAAAAGCATAACGCATTATAAAGATGTAAAAGATGTCACTCTTTTATTACAAAAATAAAAAAAAATTACTTAAAACTAGATTTTTGGGTTTTTTAAAATGTAGGTAATCAAGGAAGATCACAGAGAAAATTATTTTTATATTATTTTCTACGTGAACTGCAGAACTAACTAACAATGGCAAGTGCAAATTTTCACATCTATTTTAAACAATGTTAAGAAATCACGGCGTCATTGTTATGATAAAAACAAGTTTATAATTTCCTTTCATTTTGAAAACCTAATTCTTACGGCGGAAACTTTAGGCTATGGGCTTGAATGTTATCAATAAACTCTTAGGCTTCATGAGCTTCTAGATTGGCCTTTTTAAAGAAATGTATGGAAAAAAATTATTAAATTATTTTTTTTTATTTTATTAGCCAATTTAAAGAAATTAAAAATTTCAAGAATACATTTTAAAATAAAAAAATGTATATTATAATAGCTCTATACTTTATTCATATTACAGGTCTATTCTAACGGGTTTATTCCGTATATATATGTGTGTTTGTGTAAAATATAATAGTCAATAAACATTTAAAAGCTTAAGGACTTACCTATTGAAGGATTCATATTGAACTGATTTCAGTAAAAAAAGTGATAGGTAAATAAAAATAATAAACAAAATTATTACCTAAACGCGGTAATAGCCAAAAAAAATATAACCGAATACAATTCCTTTTAAATCACGAGTCCATAATAAATAGCTGCGATAATATAAACTAAAATACACTTAGTTACTCACGAACTAAAATATCGCCTTCATTACAAAGTTCCAAAAACACTAAGCCTAGATAAATAGAGTGGAACAAAGTTTATTTCCCGAGAGACGAAATAGCTAATGAGTTACATTCGGCGTCGAGGACGAAAATTAGCTCGAGTTTTGAACTTCACCTGCGACAAGGGTAATATTAATCACTCGTTCGGACAGCGTCGTCTCGGCGTTGAATCGTGAAATCACGCGTAGCAGAGCATTTCGCCACGTAGGGTGGCAACACAATGAGCGTCGGCCGAGGACTGGCTTGTGAGCACGAGCCATGCTGTCGGAATCCGCCGCGCAGACTCCAACTCCAACCGGCGGCGCCGACCCTATTACACGGACGATGGACAAGCTATCATTTTGTTTTAACCGTACGAAACTGATTAAAATTATTATTATTATTATATTTTATTCGCAAAGTTTAACTAGATAATTTATATGCATTTATTAACCGCTGTTCGCGACATGTATCATAACCAAAATACTGGCAGCGCTGTAATAGTTTTAATTGAACGTTTCATGCGATTGTATCATACTCAGGCTCACAATTAAAGAGGTAAGTGGAGAAAGGTGTTAACTAACAAAAAGTTCAAAATGAGTTATGAGTGTTTTTATGTTGCTTGTACCACATTTGCAAGCCAGAAATGTATGCATGTTTGTCAGTTAATACCTTTGCTATAGGTCTTTTATTTGACACGAATCAAAATTTGCGTAGTCGATTTATGATCATTTAAAATCTAATTCGATGTAAAAAGCCGATTTATTTTGTTTTCTCAGATAACACCTTTGTCCACTCACCCCTTCAATTGGCAAAGACATAGTATATTTGCTCCAAGCTTCACTCGCTTGGAATTTCTAGTCATATTATTGAGATTTTAGTTTCAACCAAATCGAAGCTTCTTACTGTTATTCCTTCTTCCAGCTACCAACCTGTAAAAGTCCCTACTCTTGTGTAGCCTGCATGTGGCATTGGCGTCAGCATCCTGTACGACATCAAGTCTGTAGTATCAAATATAAGTGCATTGTATTACAAATTTTAAGCTAATTGCTGCTCTTTCTCCTCTTAGCACCCGCACTCCGTAGACGTCGCTGCTCCCGCGTAGCTTGCGCGTAGCACTAGTGTCCGCATCCAGTACAAATATCTGTAGCATGTATGATAAATACGCTACCCTGTACTACAAATTGGGCTCATTATTTTGTCGTGACTAAAACTTTCCATAACAGTAATATAATGTGCTGAGGTGCCGTCGGCCGGGCCAAGCAAGTTACGCATGGGGGAAACCATGTCGCGAATAACTACCGAAGCTCAAGATGGGCTACATGCTGAGGATATGGGTGGTAGGACCACGCCACTAACGTAACAATTTCTAGGCCCTAACTACATACATGCAGATAAGTTTAGTAATTAAAACTAAATAAAAGACATTCTAACACTAAAAAGACTAAAATATTATATATGTAAAAAAACCTTTTTCAAGACTTTACTTAGGTATACTTTTTTTGTTCAGTTCAGTTCAGTTCAGTGTTTTTTCATCTTAAATACTAGTTTCTATACAAAGCAAGCTAGATGTTATGGATGAGTTGTTTTTAGTCTTTAGTGAGAATATGTGAAACATTTTTACACTTTTAGTGCGGAAAATATTCAACAAGCAAAATTATGACTTTTTTAATTGACCACGTAGGCATACGGAAAATTATAAGGAAAAACACAACGTAATTTGCAAGATGGCATTGACCTCCTCAAACTAACTAACCCAGATATGATTCCAATATTCGTCGCGAAAGAGCTCCAAAGACTACCCCTTTGCCTTTCATTATATCGATGTTATACCTACGACAATTTAAAGGATATTCTTGTCATGCAAAACGAAATTACGATGATTAGATATATTAACGCTACAAAGGAGTACGTTCAAAAAGTCCAAAAAACCTATATGACCTAAAAAAACATGGCTCACTAGTAACAGTTTTCAAAGTAACGAATCGAAAGCAAGGTTTAAATCAAAATTAAAGTGGTGTTAAAAGAACAAAGACAAGATCACAATGGACATAATGGCACAACTACATTACGACAAAAACTGTTCAAAGTTCTGAAAGCTACAAACAAAATGAATTCCAGGCCGGGCTTGTCCGTAAGCGTCGCGGGGGCGCGTGAACCGGGTGAAATCGCTGACCTGTTTAAGAGCCACTTTGCTTTGAAGTGCACTCGCTCCTGGGCCCCGCGGCCTCCACGCCGCCGCCCCGTATAGAAGCGTACCGCCGCCGTCCCCAGTACAGTGCAGCGTTCAGTCACTTTCACTTCCAAAACGATTCCTTCGGTGTTCAAAACGTGGTCGGGGGTAAGTCGCCCTCACATGAAAGCCACAGCGTGGAACATTCAAAACTTTTGAACCATTGTGTCACTTACGAACTGAGCGATGACATGGATATGAAGCGGGAGCGTAGAGCTATCTCTATCCGATGTAATATGCTCGCTCGCAGATTTGTAAAGTGTACTCATCAGGTCAAGACCACGCTCTACAGACTTCTCGCATTCCTATATACCAAGTTCTGTGGGTGAGTTATACACAGTGTGCATACAGCGCACTGCGTGTCCAATAACAATATACATTCAGGGTACTGACGCGGATGCTACGGTATTCTAGCGCGTCTGGAATGTTTGCGGAGCCGTGGGTAGACGATCTTCACGCCATCATATGTAAGTGAGGCACAAACCACGTGTCCAGTTTTATTAAACAAAGAAGCGATCATCCGCTTAGAGATTTCTGAGAGAGAGACTTCGCTCGCGCGCCACTTTGGGTGGTTTTAATTCATCTCGATACACCCATACTATCAATTGCTGCCTTGTTTTAGGCTCATAGCAATAAATCCATGTTTCGTCGCCTGTTATAGTTCGCCTCAAACTTTATGACGGATCGGAATACAACGATATAAGCGTGCTTGCGCAGCTACAGTCATATACCCCTCGCTACACTGCGTCTCGCTACACCTAAAACTGATTACTGCGACGCGACTTGTGCCTATGTTCACATCCGCCATAACATTTGATTGGAACTGTACCTACTATGTCCCACGCCAAATTTGACGCTCCTTCCTTGTATCTGGTAAGCATGACATTGCACCAAGTGGCGCGGTCTATTTTTTAAGCCTCAGTCAAATTGTGTGGGATCCACCACGAACACAGCTTTTTCACACCCAAATGTTTGTGTAGGAATGATTGTATTTGACTCATACCTATGTCACGAAGTGTATGGGGTGTTTGTATTTTTTTTTAATCTTTTATTATAACCCCCCGGCTTTTCACTGGCCGGGCCCTTTGGCATGCTTCCGTCTTCCAGTCACACTTCACACATCTTTTCTTCGTTTTCCCTATCTCTTAATGCTATAGGGTTTAATAATAGACTGTCGATATTCTTTATTTTTCGTTTTAAAATTTTTACATATATACATTTGAGTGTTCTTACATCTATCCATTTTTTTTTTGTTGTTTGGTGTTTGTATTGTTTGTTTTGGTGTTTGTATTTATAATGAAATACTAGAATAACTTTATGTTCGTCATTTGAAAAGGATTCGGAATGTAGACAATTGGGAGAGAATTAATCAACTTACCCATGTCCAGGTTAAGTATTGAATTCTAGGTTGGTTCGCTACTGCTTCGCATTCAACTTCTAATACACTAGCCATATGAGTTGGACACTACGACTAAGGTCATGCCTGAAATAAATAACAATACCGGCCAGACACTGTCATAAGCCATGAGACAGTGTCTGCCAGTGACCGCAACAACAACCACAATTTATAACCATTATAGAAATATCAGGTATTCTAGTTTCATATTCTTTCTTTAGTGAATTCTAATACTCTGTATTAACATAACGATAAAACATGTATAGGTACCTCCCTACACCTAGAATGACCAACTGTACTGGGTCCCGCGGAGAGCACTCATGACTCCCGCATTAGCACTAGCATTCATGCTCAGTGACTCCATCGCTAGCATCTATGCTCAGCGACCCCAGCGCTAGCATCTATGCTCAGTGACCTTATCGTAACATATACGAATAGTAATTAACCACGGTGGACTACCTAAGGTTAAGCGCTTATCCTTACGTTTACTCGAAACTAGGCATTAAATTCGACACGTAATTCATTTGCATTTTTCGTTTCCACTAACATCACTTAAAAGTATACAACTTATAACTTGTTCGTATGAGTACCATACATGTTTTGGTGGAAACACTAATAGAATATTTGTATGGACGAAAGATCAACCAACATAGACAAAAGAATAAAGCAAAATTAAATAAATAAAGAATAACAATAATAATTTATACATAACTATTTAAAATTTTATTTTAGAATACTAAGTAGGTATGTAGGTATATCAGTGTCTGGTAACGCGTAACACAAGCACAATACTTGTTAACTTTGGGACTAGATGGCGCTGTGTGAGATGTTCTGTTATTCTGTAATTACTATATTATTATATAGTGGTCAAAGATAGATATAACTGTATAGCACACACGAAACTGAATAGGTACATCTTCATTCTTCATTTTGATCTTGTACGAGGACTCTTCGGTTTGCATAGGCGGATTGGATGATGAAGATTTAAGCTATATATTTTTGTCTTGTATTTTTTATACGACAGTCGCTGTTTCCTAAAAAATCTCCTAGAAATTTATATTTCTTTTCCTACTTTTACATTTTCTACCCTTATTTCCTACTTCTCTAAGTCCGTCCTCATTATAATTTCCTTATAATTTTTTTAATAATAATTATAATAAATTATACATCCAGACTAGGAACAAAATAAATATGTGCACACAAATATTTGCTCCGCACGGGAATCGAACCCGCGACCTTTGGCTCCGCAGTTTAGGGTTTCTACTACTCAGCTAATCGGTCGGTCTATGACTGACGTTAATTAGTAAATTTAATAGATTTTTCTTTTGCTTGTCAATAGATGTAAAATGATCATTTACTTTATTACTCAGAAAAAATACAACCTACATCTTGGTGGAAACAGCAACCATGTATTCAACATGTTTTATACCTAACCAATACCCGGTGGAAACGAAAAATGTATTATACCCATTATAAAACATGTGTTTGTAGGGTAAGTATACATGTCACATTTCGTACAAATATTATACATGTCGTGACATTACTTGTAGTTAAAACAAGTATTTTGGTGGAAACATGGTGGAAACACGGTGTAAGGGGGTCAGTCTGTGTATCGATCAGAGTCAACCTACGTCAATTTCATAATAGACATGATACATGATTAGGCTATACCTGTGAACAACCATCACACTCTATGGTTTTATTATCTCAATTACTGAAGTCTAGAAGGCATTCTTGTATTTACATATATTTCTTTCATTTTTCACATGTTTTCCACATGGTAAATTTCAGTATGAGTGAAAAAGATGAAAGTATATATAGGTATGCGGTTTGCTTCAACCTGCTTGTACCCCTTTCTCAGGTTTCTCAGTGACATTAGGACATTAGTCTGACTAGTCAGTCGGACGTCAGACTGACGTTTACATAAATTTATTAAAAATTTTGATAACTTAGGAGTACATTATTAAATAAATTAGTGCGAAATAAATTCGCCACAAAAATGGCTTGTGTTGCAGTAAACTGCCACAATCACAGTTCTTCAAAATCAAAATAAAGTGAAAGAATTTCTTTCCGTCAGTAAGTACCAAATGCCTTTACTTTGCTTTTAAACACTAAGAAATGAACAATTTTAATATTACGTATTTTTAAACAATAGCCTACATTACACTGAAATTATGAAAATTACTTAACTGTGATGAAACAGCTTAACATCTTATTAATGTACCAATTCGATGTAAAAATCTTCTCATAATAAAAAACCGGTCAAAGGCAAGTCCGACTCGTATAAATACGGTTTCGCATCAGTAACTATAAAATAATTATGTATAGAATTTTTTTCCAAATATACCGCTTCATTCTTCGACATATGTCATATGTCATAACAGTGAAATAAAATTTAAAAAAAAATGAATCTTTAATAACAAAATTATGAATATTTGAACTGTCCTGTTAGACATAAGAAGGAAAAAATTTCAATATAGTTTATGTGTAATTCCTTTTTATAAATTCAGTCATAGTTATAAGGTCTAATTCTGTATTTCCTTGATAAATGTACCCTATTTGATAACTGAGCGATCAATAGGCGTCCCGGTATTCGCACAAAGCTACTTTGCTTTTCAGAATACTGTAACTTGTAATAATGATAAGTATTTATGTGATATTCTTTTTTAAATAATAAATAATAATAATTCCTCTGTAATGTGCTCACAATCTCTAACATTTATCTCCCGGATTATTTTAGTTTATGTTCCTGCATGCTTGAAAAATAGAGTGGGTAATCCTCACTTTATATCAAATGCAATTTATTTCAATGACTTCAGTTTCTCATGACAGCGGTGAAATGTTTGTGTCAAAGTTGTATCTTCTAAGCTACTCCAGGTACCACAATTAATGCTTATCAAATTTTTGTTGTAGTTTTCCCGAGGGGCCAGAGATACGAAGTGAATGGACAAAAGCCGTTAAGTAAACGGCAGTTTGATTTTAAATGGACATTAAAATGTGCAATTCAAGGGATGATTTAGGTTTTACTTGTGCCAATGCGAAAAGTGAAGTAGACCAAAGAAACAAGCCATTGAAAGTCCAGAAAGCTCAAGAAGTTGTGATTTACATATAACACATAATTTATAAAACAATTTGTTTTAAACAGCCATATAAGTACTAAACCTTTCAACTATGTATTAGCTGTTACGAAACTAGTAAAATTATAAACAAACTTAGGTAATTTTTTTGACACATTACATTGTATTATTTAAAAAGTTGTTTAAATTCATATTTCCCGTAACGTATCCTTTCATTTGATGTATCACATAATGAATTTGATTTTTTTCTGATTTGCTTTCCAAAATGAGAATTGATGTATCATTTAGATTTTCCTGTTATCATTAAAACTATGCATTTTTCATAGCAAGTTTTTTTTCCATTTGTTATGTCACATGATGAATGCATTTACGTTTTTTTCATTTTTTTCATTTGCCATCTAAAATTGATCCCCAATATCAGAATAGTTTATTAATTTTCTACGTTCCTAATTGGCCCACAAAACTTTATATTTGTACCAAAAGTCAAGTTCTTTTTGTCTAATAGATTCAGATAATAGAAAATGCCGTGATCGACGGATAAGTATAAACACCAGAAGAATGATCATTTATGGGTTCCGTTTTTTCAAATCGCATGCACGGAATCCTAAAAATTTTAATTCACATTGGCCTCAATTTTTTGGCTTACTAAATTGTTCCTTTACAGTTTATTCATCACTAGGTTGTTGCGTTAACGTTGACCGCTCAGATATTAATATCTCTAATTTAGGTTCTGGTTTCGGCCTCAGTTGCTCATATATTTTTTGAATATTTGTGCCGGGTCATAATCAATCAGCGTTTGTGTTGTCGTTGTTTGTACCCATAATTCTTATTACCGGACCATGATACTTATTGGAAAGGAAAATAATGTACAAGTTTAAAGAAATAAACGTACCTAAATATTTTATAACTAAAATAAATACAGATATCTAACTTTAAATATATCGATAACGTTGTTGGCTACGCACTATTTACCTTCGTCGTTTCAATAAATTGAAATGAATTTGGGGACTATGTTCTGATTATAAGCAGCTATGATTTTATATCAGCTATCTTTTTCTTTCTAATGCTTTATTCTACATGTTAGAACAAGTTAAACGTTTTTAAACATATGTAAAATTTACATTCCTTCTATAACTTTAGTAATTGTTCTGAGTCTACGAGGTTCTCTGTCTCTTTTTGTTGAGACCTGCATTTCGGATTGGCTTGCCTACCTACTCTATTCTACTGTGGCCATTGCCCTGATTGACAGTGTATGTCTTGACAGTAGAGACAGGTGGCAATGGCAGACAGTAATCTGTGACAGACAGAACAGGCAGTAGGGATTTCTATAAATGAAGAAGTTTGTTTTTATTTTGCCATTTCGGCTTTAGCATTGTGTTTGTGTAGATTGTATTTTGCAATAGCGATGTTATTATAATAACGATAGACGTCTATCGATTTATCTTCTCTCCTGACCTACTTACAAATTTCTTACAATGAAACCCAAATCAGGACTCACTAGATTCAGTAACTGTTTTCTTTTAAGAAATAACAAAATTATAAAAGAAGATTTATGGCTAAGAGACGGCCTTATAATAAATCCAGAACACGTTTTTTACGTTGAGCAAGCAGAAGCAGACATAACTATAAATTGCAACAATTTATTGATAGCTCCTGGTTTCATCGATATTCAAGTAAATGGTAAATATTGTTTATTGCAGTTAATATTCTACATACTCAACTCTCGTCTATTTCAATTACTATTTTATTTTATTTGTAATTGATAACATAACTATTGCCCATGAATGCAAATAAATGTGAATGTAACAAACAGTAAATTTAAAACTGTGTTACTTTTGGGTTCAGGGATGTCTAATTAGTCACCCCCAATATGTTTTTCGAAATTTACTTATATTCAATGTACAGGCATCACTTTGTTGTAGTTGTATAATTTTATAAATAGTACCGCTCGATTTTTAGGATTTCGTACCACAAAAAAAAAGAACCCTTATAAAATCATTTCGTTTGTCTGTCAAGACCCTTTTTTGACAGGAACACTTAGAGGTATAAAGTTGAAATTAATATCAAATACTTAAGTTTGATGCATAATGATGTGATAGCCAAGTGGTAACAATCGCGCTTCTTGTTTGGACGGTCATGGTTCACATCCCAGAAAGTGACATGTACTATGAGTTTTTTCTGACTTGATATACATAATTATCACTGACTCCATGCCTCGGAGAACACACTATGCCGTCGGTCCTGGTTGCCATCATCAGATGGCAGTTGTTAAAATCCACCAACCTGCACTGGTGCAGCATGGTAGATTAAGCTCCAAGTACCCTTATTCCGAGGAGAAGCCTAAGCTCCTGCAGTAGGACATAATGCACTAATATGGATGGATACGGACTTAAGTCTACAGTTCTTTGAAGCTGTAAAAAAGTCAAGGTTCTAAGTGAACACAATAAAAAATATGGCCACTTTTGTCGTATTTTAACATTCACAAGTGAATCAAAACCTATAGGGTACATCCCATTGCCCTAGAATCATGAAATTTGGCAAAAAGCAAAATCTTACAGCACAAATAAAGGAAGAAATGGGAAAACCTTTATTTTTCAACTATATCACATTTAAAAAATATTTTTAATATTTCTAAATTGAAATATGTGTATATGTGGCAATCTGGCGGCGAGTAACGCTAGAGATATCAATATAAGTTCGAGACTGTATGGAACCTACAGGGCGCAAGTCTGTTTCGCACTTTGTCAGCTTTTTGTAGTCATTAACACTCTTTCATTGTGTTGTCATGCTGCAATGATTGGCACTTTTGCAAGTGTGTGGCACACATGCACACAGTAGCGCATATCCATACAATATGACAACATTATGAAAGAGTCTCATGACTAAATAAATGTACTGTAGATATATATAATTATCGACTAAAACTATAATAATAACATAAATTTTAGGTGGTTGGGGTGTTGATTTCTCATATGACACTGAAAATGTAGCAGCTGGAATTCTAAAAGTAGCCAAAGAACTACTTGCACATGGAATAACATCATTTTGCCCTACAATGGTGACATCTGATAAAGAAAAATATCACAAAATTTTGCCCCAAATAAAGAAATTACAAGGAAGCAAAGCAGGAGCTTCAGTGCTTGGTGTACATTTAGAGGGACCATTCATTAATCCATTGAAAAAAGGAGCCCATGTAGATGAATTCATTATAACTCCAGATAAGGTAAGTTTTTTCAAGGACACTTTTTTCATGTCTAGATGATTGTGCATAATATTATAGACACTCGCTATCGAAATCTTCACTTCTTCAGCTATAAAACGAACAGTAACACAACGATCCTCAAAACAATTTTTTCCACCTTTAAAATAATTTGTTAGTTTGTCGTTGTTGGAAGTTCTTTCACACTTAAAGTCAGCACACCAATGAGTAACTGTTGAATATGGAGGAGCTTTAACCCCTTATGTTCCTTATAATTCCTTTCCTTTATGTCTTGATTTACCTTGTCACACTACTCCTGTTGTATTCCTATTTTACTTCTCTTTATTTACTATGAAGATTCACATCTGCCGATCAACCTCTGTAGTAGTTTATACTTTTTTAAATTTGAAATGGAAGAAAAGAAGGGTGGACATGACAGCTTTTGGGGTAGAAAAACATGAGAGAATATAGAAATTAAATATTTTTGTAATGATATTATGTAATAATTCAGTAAAGAAAGTAATCGTTCTGCCATGGCAAATAGTTTCAAGTCTTCTTTGTATTTTAGTGTGAATTCTTAACGTGCCAATAATAATATACTTCTTGAACATTTACCATCATAATGTCCTGCTTGCACCAATAATAAGTCAATGCTTGTACCTATATAATAATGTCGTACTGGAACCTTGGACCTATACACAAACATTGGTTGAATTGCCCTAGAAAAGCAACAGAATTGCTTGCTGAAAGTTTCTCACATTCGAAACATCCTTTGGCACTCAGTTCGATGACAAAATACCTGTAGAAGATAGCTTCGTGCCTTCAATGATGTTAATGTATGTATATGAAAATAAATAATGCAGTAAATATTTTTTTAAGGAAATTGCGAAAAAAATATAAGGCTTATTGGTGGCTTGGCGCTCCGCTCCGCTTCGATTCTTGCATTATCACAAGCAAATCCTAACTTTACCTTTTTTTTTAAATGTTGGACCATCAACCTATTTTAGTTGGATTTCAAATTGCTAATTGCTATGAACACAATTTTCATCAGGCAGCATTGGAAAGCTGACCTAAAATCATCTCTTAATATGTTTTTTTTTGTTTTACCCTTGCGATGGGAAGGCGGATTAAACTCTACAGCTTCCGCGTGCCCGAGCGCGCAAGGTATGTGGGAGTTGCACCCACTAAACAACCTCCTGAAGCAGAATAAGGACGCGTGTCGTTAGCCCGAAAGCTCTACCGACTTCATCGGAGCGGCTAAGCGGCACACTAGGGTGTTGCCGGCGCGAAGTTGTCGGGTAACCCCTAAGGGTTACTCGAGGCGAAATAATTCTGTTGGTGCGGGTCTCCGGTTAAGATTTACGTTATTAATATAACGTGAAAAGTATTTTACTGTTCACTCATTTGGGATGAGGTCAGAAGGGGCGGGGGGCGCGGGAGCGCCCCCGCTTCAGGTTCGACTTGAGAGTCGCCTGAAAAAGACTTATTAGTATGAATCAACTGTTCGACTTCGAGAGTGAGGTCGTCGGGCTGATCTGTCAGTGCATTCCGCGGTCTTCTTAGGAAATGATTATGAGGAGGTGCCTCGTAAGTAGCAGTTGAAACTATCAAAGGATTACTATGATTAGGAGCTCTAGTGAAAAAACGCTCTGATGAGTCTTTCATGTATTTTGAGATTTTGGGGAGCTCTATGTCTCGATGTAGAACTGAGTTTCTGACGTACCAAGATGCGCCAGTCGCTCTTCGACAGAATTTATTTTGGACAATTAGGAGTCTGTATAACAGATTTGGTGCCGCATGGGCGAAGACGGGGATGCGTAAGTCATCACCGGCCTTATGCATACGGTGTAAAGAGTACGTTTATTGCGTAGCGACATTTTACTTTTAGGGCCTAACATGCCGCTAAGGCGGGAACTATACAATTTTGGCAAGTTGCAAACACGGTTTATGTGATCCTTGAAATGGAGATGTTTATCAAGCGTGATGCCTAGATATTTGTAATTGTGTTGCCACGGAATGGGCACATTATCCATTCGAAGATGGGAAAGCTGGTACGGAACAACACTAGTTAGTCTAGTTTTGCTGTACCTGAAATGTATTGCTGCTGATTTTTCCGGATTTATCTTGATTCTCCAGAGGTGAAACCATCGTGTCAACTCATCAATGGCTCTCTGGAGACTAGGAATTGTATATACTGATATAAACTGAGCTATGACTGCGTAAATAGAATGCAGTATCATCCGCGATCTCTTAATAATAGGTCCGAATTTATATTTGAACTCTGTCATTATTAAAATATGTATAATAAATGGCTGAACAAACATAAGCCTCTTTGTTCGTCTCTTCTCCTTATGTCACAAACCCTGAACACTACCATTCTTTCTTTGTAACGTGACAACCTGCTCCATAGTAAACATTTTTATACAGAGGTAGGTATTTAATTGTAGTAGCGAATTTCTATTGTCTCCATTTTTGAGAACACGCTTCACCACGTAGGTTTGTTCTTTTGTTTTCAAAGAACAAAAGAAAATCAAAGCTTTTTTAATCATCATTATAATCAATCTCTTGGTTATGCCTGCCAGTATTTTTTTTTTCTTACCAAAGAGTATTTTATGCTCACTTTTTATTGAACACCCTCGTAGAATTAAAAAAGAAGACATTTAGTAGAAAGGCAAAATGGCGTACTACAATAAATAATTGGTCTGTAAGGGTGCAAAAGAATATTGATGCTAAAGGACAAATGTTTTGAAAAATTACATTGAATATAACTAATTTATACTCTTTAATTCAGCTTATTCTCAAAAGTTTTAGGGGGGCTCCTGGTTTGACTATGGGAACTTAAAATGTTAGTTAGTTATTTATGTTTACTATTTATTGGGTAACAATAAATGTTAATTATTTGTTGGGGTCATTGTTCCAGTAAATTCACAATACAAAGTTATCTTAAATAAGTTTACGTTTGCTGGTCTCTTTCCAATATTTTATTATAATATTTACACATTGGCGCCTGCTGTATTGATAATAGCCAACGATATAATATACTGGTCAACCACATTTTATCAGTCATTCCACTTATTGAGTATAACACAATCAGACCCTGAGACAGTTATCACTGTAACCCATTTTACTTTATCTAAGTATTTACTGTGGTAATGTTTGTATTTTTCCTAGAATTTATATTCTTATTTTTACTAATGTGTTAACACAAGTTTCATCTGACGTCATTTTAAATTATGGTTTCATTTAATTTTACCTTCATCCCTGTTCGACTGATTGGCCGAGTGGTTAGAAACCCTAACTGCGGATCCAAGGGTTGCATGTTTGATTCTCATCCGGTACAAATGTTTGTGTGCATGAACATGTCTATATATTCTGTGACTGGGTGGTAAAAAGTATCTATATGTAAAATATTCTTTATAATGTATACATATATATAGGTAGATACTTTTACACCCAGACATGGAATAAATAGATATGTTCATGCACACAAATATTTGTCGACACCATCTAGTACCAAAGTAAGCAAGTATTATGTTTATATTATGGGGTACCAGCCAACTGATATACATATTTAATTATTCTTTATAATATAAAGTATATATATCACTTGTCTGGTAATACATAGTATAAGCACAATACTTGCTTACTTTGGTACTAGATAGCGCCGTGTGGGATTTCCCAGGTATTATTATTATCCCCAATAATGTCTCTCTGTAATCCCGTTTCAGTTATAAATACTTGTTCTGTTTTTGAAGTATATTATCTAATATATTTGGAATTTCTCGTCAAGTAACCAAGTATCATTATATAGGTTTGAATGTGTGGGAAGGGGGGTAAAATCTATAAAATATGTATGAAATAAGAATACACAACTGCGCTGTATAATCAGTGCTTAAAAGTTATTTGTTTTATATCGATCGGTATAGGCACTGATTCATAATAAAGAATTTATAGTTAATGCCTCACTACATGATCAAACTCATATACAATCATAATGGGCATTGACCAGAAGTTTTGTACATACCCTTTTTAACATTGAAAATATTTTTTCAATTGTTGAATCATAGGCTCGTTCGAAGTCATCGAAAGTTGGCTAGGTGCCGGGATGTCTTTGGTGTCAAAAGGCGCGTATGGACGAGGGCTATTGTGTGGTATAAGATTTATTGAAATCGGTCCAATAAGTTTTTCGAAAATTATCCGTAATTTGGGCGAAATAATCTGATTTTTTTACTTCCGACTTAATATTTCAGAACTGGGAGTAGTTAGATAAAAAGCAATATCAAAAGTGCTTCCTAGGTAAACAGGTGGGCTTTTATTTGAGCCCAAGTGCGTTGATCCGCGATAATAGGTTTGGTCGAGATTACGGAACATCTGTGATCGGAGTATAGCGCAGGCCGCGCGGTGGGGCTTTCGCGCTGGACGCTTCCTCTCTATCAACGGCATTGAATAAGTCAGCTGCCCTATTCTGTAACTGGCGTTTTGGAAACGGAGTCCAAAACAGACGCAGACAGGATAACGCTCTTTCCAAACTTTCGTGATGCGATCAATTTAATATTCCCAATGATGAATTATTATTATCATTTATTAATATTTTATTTTATTACTACACGAGTGGCTTTGTTTTTTTGTTTTATACAAAATAGATTTTTTTAACATTGTAAATGTTTATCAGATCGTTTATTAAATCATTTATGTTTATCAAATTGTCTGTACCTTTTTTCAGAAAATCGAAAATGTTGAAAAAAAGACGAAATTTTCCAATTTTTCGGTCAAAAAGTTGATTTTTTTAATACTATTAACACTTTTTTTAATTTTTTTACATATTTAGATATTAATAAGATTATAAGCATTAATTTGTACTAATAATTGTAATGTATATTTTCTAAGTTTATAAGTGGTTAATTTTAGTTTTCAATTAGTTTTTATTTTAATATTAATTCACTTTTTATAATTAAACTATAATTAAGTTATTGTAATACATCTGTACTATTATTATTGTACATCGACTCCTATAGTACAGGCTAACCACTCAGTTTAGGAGTCGGTGACGGACTGATATCTAATGACTACTTCCGTACAACCTTTGTTATACCTATATGCTAATTGCGTTTATTGTATGTTGTATATTGCAAATAAATAAATAAAATTGTAATAAAACACAGTCATTTTACATATTTTAGATTTTGTCTAGCATTAAGCACTTTAATATAAAATAAGTAACAATTTCAGGGTATGCATACAGTCTCGGAAGTCTATGGTACATTAAATAATGTAAGATATGTCACCCTTGCCCCGGAACTGCCTGGAGCTCTTGATGCTATTAAAGGTCTATCTAAAATGGATATCAGAGTAGCAGTTGGACACTCATCGGCAAGTCTTGCTCAAGGAGAGGAAGCCATAAAATGTGGAGCAAACTTGATCACGCATCTATTCAACGCTATGTTACCTGTAAGTATATTAATCTCTGTATAATCATAAGGAGAATTGGTTTTACTGATTGTTACTGATTGGAACCCTTTTCGGTAATATACAGTATATTTATTTCAATTTTAAAAATTCTGTTGGACATTGTTTTTTTCTGTTGACTTGTGTTATTATGACAAATAAATTCAAATTTGTGAACTTGTAAGAACGTAAGAGCAACTTAAAATTACATATTATAAAGAAAGAGAAATACTAGATGGTCCTACTTTTATTTTATCTAAAATAGAATGGAAATTAGTAAATTGGATAAGGTAAACCTTGAATAAGTTTTTAAAGTAAAATAGTGTATATTTATACAAAATTATACCTAAGTTTAAAAAAAAAACTGCTACAATTGCAGGTAATTTTTATTTATCGATTAGCACATTTTTAGAGTCCGTCAATGAGCGTGTTATTTTTATAAATGATAAATTCAAATAATAAAAAAAATGTTTTGTACTATAAAACTCGCAAAAGTCTCCAAGTCGCAAAGGTCCAATATTTTTATTATTATTTGATATTATTAATACATAATTTATTAATAGTTTAACAAATAAAAAAATAGAAAAAATAATAGGTAGGTAATATAGCACGATTTATATTATTATACATTTTTGAATGAATAGGGTCAGGGCGCATGATAGTGCTATTCATGCGTAAAGCTGACGACCATGAACGTTAGTATGTACATTATAGATGAAGGCCTCTAATATTCTACGTGGCATTGGCTATCTGTGAAGCGCATACAATCTAGACGTAATGAAGTCGCGGCCCATACGAATTGCAGTAATATAATGGCTGCTGAGCTAACATAATGACATAAGAGGGGTGTTCAATAAAAAGTGACGATGAGTTAGATACTCCTTGGTAAGAAAAAAATTAATACTAGCTTAGTTTAAAGATTTGTTAATGATTTAGGAAAAGAGTTTTTAATTTTTTTTTGTTTTTTTTAAATCGTAGTCATTTGTTTCCTACGTGTCAGAGCGTGTTCTTGAAAACAGAGATAATTGAAATCCACAGTCCATGACTAGAAAGAGTCCATCATCGCCGATACCTAAAAAATTCAAGGCGAATTCCATCCGCCGCCGGTAAGATCATGGGCTCTCTTTTCTGCGACGGATAAGGGGTGGCAATGGTCGAATACGTCAATCATGGAGCCACTATTACGGGGACTTTCATCAGATTCAGATATGGATTTAACCCGTTTTTTTTTTTCCTCATATTCATAATGAAAAGTAGAATGTTTACCTCGGGTGAAAGACCGAAAGAAAGAAGGTGTCGTGATAGCCCAGAGCGCAATGAACCTGTCTCAAATTTTTAAGACCATAGGGGCATGGTTCGAATCCGGGCGTGTACCAATGAGTTTTTCTGACATCAGTACATTAACTGTCACTGACTCCGTGCCTCGGAGAGCACGTTAAGCAGTCGGTCCCGGACGTTGTCAATAGATGGCGGTCGTTACAATTCCCAACCCGCAGTGGAGTAGCGTGGTGAATTTAAGCTCCAAACCCCCTCCTCACCCTGGGGGAGGCCTTACCCCTGCAGTGGGGTAAAATGGACTGATGATGATGATGATGAAAGACCTATTTAAGCACGAGATGGTTTGAGTGCATAAATAAGGTCCCTTTCACTCCTTGTGTAACAATCTACTATTATTAAAAGACGCCTGATACCCTTAGTCACTTTCACTTTTTATTGAACACCCCTCGTAGTGAGTAGAGGAAATATTCCCGGGCAGGGGCTCTTACTAATAGACCGGCAAAATAAGACAGCATAATTTTTTCCATTGCCTTCCAAATTTCAATATTATATTTGTTTAAAATAATAAAACACCTGTTTTTTCTTTTAGTATCACTCAGTATGAAAATATATATATATGACACCACAGTAATTAGATGGTCGTGTCGTGTATAGGTATATATTATGTCGTGCGTTGGTAGTGGCGAGTCCGCTTCTTATTTAGAAGGTCGAGGTTCGAATCCCAGAAAAGGGCATCTACCGATGAGTTTTTTCTGACTTATTAAGTACGTAACTATGACCGACTCCATACTTCGGAGAGCACGTTATGCCGTCGCGTCATCGGTCCCGTTTGCTATCATCGGGAATCAATCGTTAAAATCCACCAACCCGCACTGGAGCAGCGTGCTGGAATAAGCTCCAAGCTCCATCATCCCGAGGGGAGACCTAAGTTCCTCCAGTGAGGCATAATGGGCTGATATGGATACCACAAAGTTATCGTATTACCTTGGGGGCTGACAATTATAGTGTCGGTCGATGGTCGGCGGCGAGATACCCCTCCACATTACACCAGCGCCTTTCTCGTGTATAGTTGGTATTTATTTTTCTTCAGAAACCACGTTGCTGCATCGATACTCCGATGGAGAAATATTCCGGAAAAATATTTTAATATGAAAATTTAACTAATTTTTTTTCAATATTGGAGTATTTAAGTGATTCCTTGTTCACAAAAATTTAAAAGGTGATGGAAAAATCTCCCTGCATCATCAGGGCAACCATCCTTGATTTCATCTACTAAGTTTAGTAGCGCGCCATAATATTGCAAGATGTCACTATTGTCAACAAATCAATTGAACAAATAAATAGTACATACATTGAATATGTAGGCCCACCGAACGTGTTTCACCCCCTCCATACTGCCCCGAAAATTACCACGTTTTTTTTTTGCCAAAGCCTGACATCGATATAACAATACTTAGTTACAGACTTAGAGGCGAAAACTGAACTTTGCGTTTATGTAAGCGTACACATATATTGTCGAAGATCAAATCGGCCTGAGTTGCGAATGTGTATTTTCCACAGCTTTTCAGCTTGAACCGTGATGCGGCCCTTCTTCTTCTTCTTCTTTTGTTTGATGGCTTTTTAACATGTCTGTCCTACCCCGCTCTCACTGCATCGCGCCGTCTTTGCTTTTGACATCCACTCAACCGCCAAGCTCAGTTCTCGTCTTTTTATCTGGTATAATAAATCATACTCAGTTTGAGATCGATTTTGAGACCATCTCAAGTCAGTGCTAATTAATAAACTTATCTTGAGTAGGCGATTGAAAGCGATTCAGTATGCGCGGTAACTGACGTCATTTAAGTTTAAGATCGGTATCGTGTTTGAACACGCACTCAGCTGGTACCGTTTTAAAGACGATGTTGAGTGTGTTTTATTAATATTGGCCTAGGACTATAATAATAACAATAATAATAATACATGGGACTTCCCACACAGCGCCATCTAGTCCCAAAGTAAGCAAGTATTATGCTTGTGTTATGGGTTACTAGACAACTGATATACATACTTAAATATTCTTTATAATATATACATAAATATATTTTTTTTTTATATATATAACAACCAAGACCCGGTACCAGTATCAATATTCATCATATTAATACTGACCCGACCTGGGATTCGAACCCGGGACCTCTAGCTTCGTAGGCAGGGTCGCTACCCACTAGGCTAAGCGGTCGTCTATAACAGTGAACGGCGTAGGAGCATGTACTTTGATGCAAATGACGGCAGACTGTTATGTCTGTTATCTTTGCACACTCTCAGAAAAACAAAAAAGTGAATATTTCTGTCAAACTAAGTTAAGCTTAGTTAAATATTTATATTGTTATCGAAAATTTTTAGTTTCACCATCGGGACCCCGGATTGGTTGGGCTTCTAGCATCCACGACTGCAAACCAGGTTTACTATGGAATAATATCTGATGGTATCCACACGCATCCATCGGCATTGAGAATAGCGTGCAGGACTAATCCTGAAGGTTTGTAAAATCTATCTATAAGAATATACATACGAGTATATATGATAGAATATCGATTGACAATAAGTGACGGACGAGTGATAACAACGAAGGTCAAGTCTAAAGAAAGAATGAATAAGTTGGCACTGTTCTCAATATGACTTGTGTATATCAGTGGACTGATTTAGCTGAATTTAGCGAAATAAATACGTAAAGAACTTTCCGTGCGTTTTACTGAGTTCACACAGAGCCGTGGTCGTAACACTATCATAGTTGTAGAAGCAACGTCGTTTATAGGTCTTGTAATCCACAAAGATACACCCCACTATTTTCTCTAAAGGGGTCGTCCATCAATCACGTGAGACTCATAGAAGTGGGGATAACATGTTTACGCCGATCACAAGAGGACGTCAGAGGAGACGGCGCGGGCGAGAGGAGGCGGTGCGTTTCACTGCACCCGCGCATTGTATTTATTTTTTATTAGCATTGATCGAAACATATCGCTAAGCCGTACGCGACCTGATTATAAAATTATATTTATATCTTTAAAAACAATTGTTTGATTTTGTAAACAATTTAATTAAACAAACATCATAATCGATCACGAGGAGAGAGAGGAGATATTATAACATATCACGTGTAATTGCGCGAAATAGTACTTTTAATATGTGTAACAACGGTTGTTGATCCTTTTGACCTATATTATTGTGCCAGTTACCGCGACACTAGTGGCCAGGCGTCTTACGAAAACAGTATAAGTCAGATATAATCGTTATTTATTAAATTAGAAATACAAATCAAAGTGTCAATAATAATAAAAAATATTTATAATACATTTTTTCTCAAACGCTGTCAAAAAGCGCATCACCAAAGCAAAAGGAGGAGAAAAAGTGGCTTAAAAAACCTCACTTTATTAATTGACTACCCCAAACACTCCAAAGGGGCAACGCGGGGAAACAAGTTATACTGAGTACACTGTCCTAACTGGTATGTGATACAAATCGAGCCGAACTTCAATACAGTCCCCCTATCTTTTTATCTAGGTAATATATACGAGTAGTACTTTAACAACCCAACTGTAGTCTAGTGACATACAAAAAATCGGGGTGGGTAGAAGTTGAGCTACTGCCGCTAGTTTTTTTCGTGAATTCGATCATTTTGTTTGGAACGAAAAAAAAACTATGAAGCGATTCGGCTGATGTAAAAGGCTGCGAAGTTGTAAATTTTGATTTTCGTCACTCGCACTCACCATATTTTTCGAGCTGGTCTCATTTTCCTGAGCTTCTTTCTTGTTTAAATGATGAGAACGTACCCTGAAACTCCTGAAAGTAGTATTATTTGGCTGCAAACGGGATTTAATCTTTTCGTGCTCTTATTGCGTACTCTGAAGGTCGTGATGGCTGCGTTATACAGACGTGTCAATATATCAATGTACCGATAGTCGAGTTAGCATTGCTGGAGGGATTGCACACATTTCGACAGAATCAAAGGCTTTTTCATAATCTACAAACGCTAGGCACAAGGACTTATTATACTCTTTGGACTTTTTATAATTTTCCGTAGTGTATGGATATGATATATAGCGCTGAAGCCTTTTTAGAAACGGGCTTGTTCGGGTGGTTGAAATTCGATCTTTGCGCGAGACGATTCATAATGACCCTCGAAAACCGCTTGCGACATGGCTCAAGAGTGCGATAGGCCTGTAATTCTTCAATAAGGCGTTATTTCCTTTTATGGAAAATTATATAACCGCAATCTCGCTCCATGCACCAGGCGTAGTGCCGTTTTGGAAAACGGCATTGAACAGTTCTTGTAGCTTCAGAAGGATCGGCCATCGAAGTATCGGCGCACTTTAGAAGTTCTGTTGTAACATTGTTATCCGCACCGGGTGTCGGCACTCGTTGATGTCGTGTCGGGTTAGCTTGGCTCTCTGGTCGGTATTAAAATTGCGAATCTCGCGCCTCTTCGATTTCTATATCTCTCTATTGAAACTTTTATTTAGATGCAGTAAAATGACACCTTGTATTCCCAGTTTGGAATTATTGAAGTAAATTTTAATTTTGTTCAATAATATTATTATTAGAATAATAGAGTAACATATTTTCTTCTCAGGGGAAATTATTGGTTTTATGGCGTAAATTAAAATGTTATAGTTATACCACAGGAAAGACACAAAATATGTCATTTTACTGCATTTAGATATTGTAAAATAACAAAATGTTCAATTTTTTATCGCATTTTTTCAGGTTTAATATTAGTAAGTGATGCGGTAGCTGCGCAGGGCCTGGCGGACGGGCAGTACCGCATCGGGCCGCAATCTGTGACTGTGAAGAATGGCCGCGCCTATGTCACCGGCACCAGCGTGCTTTGCGGTAGCACCACAGCGCTGGACGCATGTGTCAGGACATTCAAACAGGCGACAGGTATTTGTAACAAAAATTCAATTTTAGACTAGTAAAATGGTTGCGCAATAAATGTACGATATTATTTTGAAACAATAAAATCCAGCAAAGAATGCAAGAAAGAAAAGATTCACCCCTTCGGAAACGCAGTCAGTAAGCAAAGAAGTTCCAACAAGACAACTTTTGGGTATGTTAAAAGAACTCCATGACTTAGCCACGAAAAGCTACCAATATAAGTTACTTGTTGGGTTTAGAAGGGTGGAGACACAGTAAATAAACGTCATATGAAGGTTAAAAATATGACAGATACAGCTATCAAACCTAAAATGATCATGGTACCTACTCGTTTTGTAGGTTTTGGAAGGCCCCTCGTATAAATCGCAAAAACCAGTGAAAGAATACATTAGTGTTGATCACAGCTTACAAACTAAGTTATGAGTTGGGGTTTACAGTATTAGAACAGTGTATGGAACATAATTATGAAAATTTCAATTTTGTTACTGTTTTAGTTTTCAGGATAGATTCCATAACAAAAATGGGATAAAACTGACCTCTATGATCGCCCCGCATTTCTTTATTTATGAAAATAAAAAATATATTTGTACTCTATTCTGACATTCCAAATAATAACCGCTCCGGACCATCTGACCACCAAAAGTCACCATTGGTGGTCAGTTGGCACTATTTCTCAACTGCCTACTAATGATCAAATGACACAATAGTACTCCCATATCATCCACCAGTGGTGTGAATCGTCCCATTTGACCACTGGTGATGAATTGGGCATATGACTACTGGGGGTCGATTGGGAGCCATTTTTCTTAATGCATTACCAACGATTATTAATAGACATGTCCTTCATTTGTTTCACTTCATTATCTCTACACATTATAAAACAAAGCGCCCCCCCCCCCCCCCCCCCCCGCGCCGCGTCTGTTTGTTTGAACGCGATAAACTCAATAAGTACCAAACTAATTTTCATACGGTTGTCACCAATAAACGGAGTAAGATAAGATAATTTTTATAAGATAAGATGATTTATTTGCTGTATTGGGTACTTAGCCTATTACAAATATTATATGGATTATATTGAGTGACTGTAGAAAAATGTTTTTGTGTATAATTCATTAATGTTTTATGTAAATCGATAGAAATATGACAATGATTGTTAAAGATGTCAAAAAAAATCAAGCCGACTGGGAAATTTCATCGGAAACGCTGTCTAATTCCTTTGAGATATAACCAATGTATGGAGAAATTATTTCTCTTTTATAGGTCTGTAAAAAAGTCCGCAATAGCTTATGTCTATCTTTGAAGGATAGCTTATTATCCTCATTTAAATGTTTAAAAAAATGGTCAATTGCGAGCATAATGTGGTAATTGGAAAACTATTTAGACTGATATGATACTAATAATTATTCTTTACACCATACAATTATCGAAAAATTAAAACTATCTGTGACACGTGTGATGTAATTAGGCAGAAGTTATTAATGTTGTATACAAAAAATATTTATTTTGTTTTTATGTATACATTTACTTTTTTGAATATTTGTAGAATTGTAAATAAAATACGTTAAACATACTCAAAGTAAGATGAACATGTTACATTTAAATTTAATACACTGCTTGATGCTGCAAGCTGATGCGGCACTATATACAAAAGAAAAAAATGTAGATATGCTCTGCTACCCGTGCGAAGTCGGGGCTGGTCGCTAATAAATAATAAAAATAAGTGTAACATTTTTTAAAAGCACGAACGAAGAACTTGCTTACTTACAGTTTACCTTAGTTCGTTTTAATACAAACAAAAATTAAACGTATTTTAAACACATTCAAATCTTTCATTCAAAACATGTCAATTGTTGGTTGCATTCTCTAAGTCTAGATGTCTAAGTTTAGATTTTTATTTTGCACTTTTGTTGTGGCTGATATGGGGAGTACCATTGTGTCATTTCGTCACTAGGTAGTCAGTTCAGAAATTGGACTGCCAAATTACCACCAGTGGAGAGATTTGGTAGACCATCTCACCCCCAAAACTCACCACCGGTGGTCAGTTGAAACGAAAAATTTCTCACTTCACCGCTGGTGATGAATTAGGAAAAAATTGCTTTCAATTGACCTCCAGTAGTCAGATGGGAAATTTTTCGTCTCAACTGACTACTGGTGGTGAGATTTGGTGGTGAAATGGTCCGGAGTGATAATAACGCCCATCTTTGGGTTAGAAAAAAAAGGCGCTCTTTCTCATGTATAAAACCCCTTAAAACAGTTTTATTGAGTTTCCAACTAAGTAATCGCTTCCGAATGAACATTCTACATAAAAATTCAAATTTCAGGCCTGTAACTAATCCGATTTACGAGCTAGGGACTCGTGACATGCGGATAGACAACTCTTGATTGACATCCAAACTGATATGCTATAATAGTCATAGTTTCAGTCATCACTCGTGTCCTAGGTTTTAGAAGGTGCTAAATATGAAAGTGACATATTATCTACCATCTCTGTTCAGTTTGTTCTACTTATAGACCATCACCAAACATATTTTGTTGATTGGTTTGTCTGCAATACCTTTTTACATTCAAGTCATATTTATATGATAGCGAATTTTATTCACATTAGACTGTAGAGCTTGTTTTTTTTTTTCTTCTGTATATAATATATATGCCAGTACCTGACGGGCGATTTTTTTTTTCAGATTGCTCATTAGAGTATGCTCTAGAAGCAGCATCACTGCATCCAGCGAAAGCTCTTGGCATAGATGATAAAAAAGGAAACCTTAATTTTGGCTGTGACGCTGACTTCGTTATCTTAGATCCAGAAACTTTAGAAGTTACCTCTACTTGGATAGCCGGAGAGCGCGTGTTTGACAAAAAACATATGAATCATGTGATATAAAATTGTAACAGATTGTTTTATGAATATATTTTATGAATGTGATAATATTAAATCAATGTTCCTTATATTTTTACTATGATTCGAAACTTGGTCTTATTTAAGAGCAGTTCTAGCTAGCCCCTGATGGTACAACCTGATAGCCTGCTTATTTGCCTTTAATAGCCGACCACTAGAAGTTGGCGCTCGGGACAAAAATGCAGTAATTTTATGTAAATCAACAGATAAAGGGAATGTGTATGTAGAATGAAACTGTACGAACGACCTGTTAAGGGTTACCGGGAACGTAAACGAAGTACCGGAATGTGGAGCCTGTGGAAGCGCATTCCACGCAAACGGATAGTGGTTGGATAGTAAATGCTACATTTTCTACTCTATCAAAATTATACTGTAGTAATTATGGTACTGTAGATCAAAATATTATGGAATTAAAAATATAGTCCTTGAGTAATTTTCCTTAAATGGCATGTAAGTGATAGTTACCATTTCTATGCTCCAGTTATAATGGGAAACCGGAATCGACTGCATATTTTTCGTCTCGACGTGTATTGTCTAACACGCGTCATGTATAATCTTCGCCATTGGTCCAATACGCATAATGTTAATATCGCCGATTGTCTAATACGCAAAATGTCCTACACGCAGGATGTCTAAGTGTAATTCGCAGAGCGTCCAAAATAAACGAAGAATGTCCACTATGCTGAAACTCCAAAACACAGAATTTCTACTAGGGATTAATCCAGTCAAAATAGACATTTCAGCTTGCCAAAACTCCCAGAGCTAAATTTAGGTATATAGACCTTATGTACACAACAATTATGTACAATTACAAATAAATTACCTAAAGTCCCAATTGATCCCATGCCTGCTAAAAAAGATATTCAAGGTCAAAAATATTGATTTTTTTTTTATTTTTCGTGTAAATGGTAAGTTTTATCAAAAAAAATAGACCAGACAAAAATTAAAGATCATAAAAATATTTACAAAAATTATCATTATACTTTTTTTTCTAAGACATCACAGTTCTAAAAGTTAAATGAGTTTCATTCTATACACACTACGTCAGGCGGTGTGAAGGAGGATGCTCTACTCATGCAGACACATGGAGATTTGGATCGTCTTCTTCCGACTGTTGGAAGCGTTGAAAACTAGTACTACCCTATTAAAATGCTATTAAGATTGGGTGTTTTGGATCTGAACACTAATGACAGTATAGAAGCGTTAACCTTGTAGAATTATAGAATTCAAACGACGTTTATATTTATTGCGAAATTGCATATTTTTATTTATAATTTTAACTAGCGACCTGCCTCGGCTTTGCACGGGTAGCAGAGCATATGGCTACATTTTTTTTCTCTCGTAGTGTTGAATTAGCTTGGTGCGCCGAACATATGGATTAGATTTAAATGTAACATATGTTCATCCTACTTGGAGTATTTTTAATGTATTTTATTTCTAATTCTGCAAATATTTGAAAAAATAAAGAATATAAATACATAAAAACTAATATAGTTATAGTTAAATATTTTAGTAGGCCTATCATTTCTACTTCTTTACTTGCTTTTGTAAAATCCGCTCTTTTAAAAGAACCGTGGTTAGTGCTATCGATTTTATTCATTTTTCCAGCAGTACCTATCATCATACCATAAACTATAAGTAAGGTGTGATTCCTTTCCTGCTGGTCCATAGTTGAGAAGAGTTTCAATATAAGCGCGATAATTTTTTCTTTCTTTATTTTCTTTTGTTTTTTTTTTTAGTTTTTGTTTTATTTTTAAACTTAACCTTAAATAAACTACGTAGTATATTTTAACTATGTAGTCTTGTTGAGCACTGTCGCGTGCTATTCTGTTCTGTCATCATACACGTATATAAATCAAACCTATTTGGAAAACAAAGTAACTGGCCATATTTTTAAGTACCTACTTATTTTGTTACTAAATTATTTACTGTAAGCTGTTTTGTTTTTGAATAAATAAAAAAAATAAGCGTGTTAGTCGGTGGTGATATAAGCTTTTGATTGAAATACACATCTAATTGGTTAAATAATGAATGTAACCAATTGTTAACAGGACCCACATTCACTGCTGCTTCAATAGTGCTTTCATTTTAACTATCATAGCTTTGACATGAAGTAAAGTATGTGACAAATCAATGTAATCATCGCCTGTTCCAGGTACGTAATATTCAATTTGTCCATCATCACTTAACGAAGAAATAGGTTTATAATGAATCCACTGTCCACTTTCTATACTTGTTTGTGGTGATGGAAGTGCAAATAAATCTAATTCTGATTTAAATAATAATAATAATAACACACACAATCACAACAACGTCTAGTTCCCAAACTAAGCATTAGCTTGTATTTTGGGTACCAAGCGAAGACACCACATACATATAACAACAAAGACCCGGTGCCAGTATTAATATTCATCATATAAATACTGACCCGACCTGGGATTCGAACCCGGGACCTCCAGCTTCGCAGGCAGGGTCGCTGCCCACTAGGCTAAGCGGTCGTCAAATAATAAATACATTCACATGAGTGATTATGTAAGAAATCATGATTTATTCAGAAAAAATGTCTTTTATTACTATTAATATTTTTCGCTTCAGACCCGCTGTACCCTGTCCGTACCCCTGGTGGTACGGTGGGTCTTTTAAAGTAAAACGGTACCCCTGCATGAGTGACCGTAGTGCTGCGCTAACGTAGGTTCTAGGTGGACTCATATGTTATTACTGATTTACTCAATAGGCTCAGAAAATGCATAATTTCAATATGTAGGTATCGATCTCAGCCAGTTCGAAAATTGAATATCTTTTGATTTTGTATTCAATGAGTGGCTTTTACGTAAAGTGCGTATTAACGTACAAATAAACCGATAACCGGACAAATCGACAAACAGTAAAAAAATTCAAAATTTGAGTTTTTGCGTTTTATAACAGCAAGCTGTTTTTTTAACTTTTTTTCTTGCGATTCCCAGTATTTTTTTTCAAAAACTGTAAATGTACAAGCACGAAAAGTCTACGATTTTTTATAGATATATAGATTAAGTAACTGCGCAACACCTAGACTATTTTGCACCATGCAAAAAGAATTCTAATAATAATAATAACGTATACATCACAACGTCTAGGCCCCAAACTAAGCATTAGCTTGTGTTTTGGGTACCAAGCGAAGACACCACATACATATCACAACCAAGACCCGGTGCCAGTATCCATATTCATCATATAAATACTGACCCGACCTGGGATTCGAACCCGGGACCTCCAGTTTCGTAGGCAGGGTAGCTAGCCACTAGGCTAAGCGGTCGTCTAAAAAAACGTATCTATGATAGATTTTATAAAAAGTAAATGAGAAATCTTGATTTCTAATGAGCTAAACAAAATTAAAATCGTTTGAATTAAATTCAAACGATGATGTGGATTTAGCGATAGGGTTTCTTACTCAGCATATTTAGAAAGTGAGCGCGATACATTTACGATTAAAATTAGGTAGATACTTCAAATGTTATAACGGCGGGAGCTAAGGGCGCGAGTGGGTTGCTTTTCGCGATTTACGCATGTTGTGAAAACAGAATGCTCATTAATTATTGAAGTAAAGTAAAAAGGCCTAGTACTGTAAAATGCAACATTACGGTACAAGTTTCGATGTCATAAAGACCGTATTGCAAATGTATTGAAAACAATATTTAAATAAAATTCATCAACGTAGTGTAACCTAACAATTACTTTCTATGTAACAATATTTTTTCCACTGTTGTTGTCGTCAACCTCAACGAAAACGAGAAATATATCGCTTAAAAATGTCAAAATTCGATAAAATATGGTTCGCATGTTAGGGTTTGTAGACAAAACTATCGTGGACGAGTAATTTTTCCGATTGTGACGGAGCGGGACGAAATGAAAGTCTTGCAAGTTAGCACCGGTAAACATATATAGAGATATCTCGTTTCGGGACGAGAAATAGCGTCGACAAAATTTTGTCGCGGCGGTGTACATGTTAGGCCTGCTTATTAGGAACCATATCCTTAGGTATAAATCAATGTCTGAAGTACTTTCGACTAGATGTACAACACTATTAGCTGGGGGTACCGTTTTACTTTAAAAGACCCACCGTACCACCAAGGGTACGGTCAGGGGTACAGCGGATCTGAAGCGTTTCATAGAATGCACGTTATGTACATTAAGGCACCGAAAAGCTTATTTGGACCTTATGCAAATGAATTGATTAATATAAATTACTTAATATTTTAAAATAAAACAGTTTGAGTGAATATTATCATAGCAAGTAGAATTTATTTAATTCTTTGAAAAAATGTATTTAATTTATTAATGTATCCTTTTATTGACTAAGGTATTGAGGACACTGAAATGAAACCACTGACTAGTGGCATGGAAAATCTTTATTGAAGTAAATATATTTATAAAGTCAGTACAATTTAAGTTCAATAGTTTCCAAAAATATTTAAAGTGCAGGTTGCTGATCACCTGGCAACGTTAAATATGATTATTTCTTAATTAAAATACAAGCTAATATTGAGAAAACTGTAATATGTGAATAATAATAACATATGTATATACCTAAATAAAATCATGACAAAAAATATATTTTAGGCAGGCTCTGAATTACACTGCTTTGCTGTTATTCTGGCCACAGTTCACAATTAACTTATAATTAAGAAAAGTGCCGCGTCGGCCCACAGGAGGCGTTCGCGCCGGGCCAGAGGGACTCGGTGCAAGACAGACTACCGCATGCCGGTGGACGTCGGCGGCTCAAGGTCACGAGGCGCGCGACCGGCGGCCCCCCTGCGGACACTGACCGGTCGGGCATCTCAGCACAATAAATCAAACACCAAATTTACAAACCACGCAATGTATATTATATTTTATAGATGTATACAGTATCACTAAATATGTATATAATATAAATACAATTTCTTGAAAACAAAATAATATCATGGAATATTCAAAGAGCCAAAATATTTGAGATTAACTCTACTTTGATACCATTAACCACTAAGATCTAGGCACAATGCAGCTGAGACTCCTGTATGGATTAATAACATTTTCGTTGACTGCGGGGCTAAAACAAAATGATCGGTCTCGCGACCGCCGCCCCTCGCAGCTTGCACACAGCAGCAAGCCGCCTGAAGGCTAACTACTTCTACAATTATAAAACTTCAACTTTATATCGTTTCAAATCTTTCACGGAGGGTATTGTCTGTGATATAGGTCAGTTTCGTGTCGTCGAGCCCGATGCGCTCGGACCGAACGGATATTAGCGGACCGCCATCCAACATCTCCCGTACATTACATACATTTCAAACGGAACGATTAAAATTATTGAGCAATATCTTCTTAAAAGAATACGGTAGAGATTTGCTCGGCTGCACCAACTATACAGACCAGTAATAATTGCAATAACGTACGCACGCTCCACGTGTGCCCGAATGCTCGTGGTACACTAAATCATAACACATCACAATAACAAAATCTTTGGAAACGAACCACCGCACCACGCCTTTATGCGTCGCCATTTACAATTTCATATCCTTCAAAAAATGACAAGAAATCAATTAACTTAGACATTCATTACTTAACTCTAATTTCAAACATGGAAAAAAAACGGGCGTTCGGCGAAAAAGCACGCGTGAGTCGCGGTACAACGCGGTGAACCGATCCGGGTTGATATGTTTATTTGTTACTGAATAATTTGTGAAACGGAAATACTAATTAACCGATCGGTCGGGTATTATAAAGAAAATTATGCTTAAGTTCGAATTACAAATAAAATTAGATAACTACGATACGTAAATACCAAGACTTTATATTAAAATATTTGTACTTTTACTGACTAAAGGAAAACCATTGGCAACTGCTAATAATCCTACATTGTAAAAAAAAATAACTTGTATAATGTAGATTGAAAATGGTCTTCTGAAATTCGTTCACTTTCTAAGACGTGGAATGCAATTAGAATTCTTTAACAATGTTAAAAGGTATAATAATATATTAAATTTTTGTAATCAGCTCAACAATGTATATAATCTATAATAATTTAAAAGCCTAGATCCAAACCGTGATATTTATTGCACAAGCACAAATGTGGCATAAATTTCCATCGGGAATAGAGCTCACAACCTTGTTTTATTAACGAGTGCTGCGTACTGCGACCACGGCCGTGGCGCAGGCCAGACTGTGCTTCATGGTCATGCCACAACATTATATAGGCAATACGCCCATCTCCAATAGGGAGAGTGACATTAGAGCTCACTTGTGCGCTGCGAACCCTAGTCACGCCCGAGCCGAGGGCCCGACGCGGGCGGCCTCGCACTAAAACTACCAACTTTAATTTTATTGCTGGATACATGAGGGAATATAGATTCGAGAGAAATACATTTACCAAAACAATTGCTTTTAGTGTATATAGGTAACTTTTTAAAATTCCCAAGAGAAGGCTACTGTAGTGTACTAATGATACAATTATTATCGAGTAACGATGTCAATGGACAAAATACACCATTCGACCGCCTTACAGCTACGGCGAGAACCCTCGCGGCGCCGGCGCCGGCACGCCCGACGCTACCTCTACCAAAATATCTACAGCGAAACTACATAAGACTTATGGCAAGAACAAAGGAAATCAAATCGCCACATCATCGGCACACTTAAATTGTACAAACAATAATACTTCACAGATTACAATTAAACAATATAAACTTCATTAGTAATTGCAATTATTAGACAAAAAATTAAGCAATTTCATACAATAAGAGCAACATTCAATTCTTCAAATTCATAAATATAAGAATCCATACAGATAAAAATAGTATAATTTGTAAAATTATCCAAAACCTATCACACCACTTTTTAATTTTATGTAACCCTAAAGCAATATTGTTTGAATCGCGTTAAACGCTCCCTTTGGGGCATCACCGTTTCTATTTCGGTTACTCCTACTTATCTAAATTTACACACAATAATTTTGATCAATAGTAACAAATTAAAATTGAAACATCCTAGTAAGTCAAAACCCTGAATGCTAATAAAACAAAAATTGCCAACAATTAGTAATCTATACAAATATTTTACAATAAAATAATTACTATGTGTATTCACAAATCTTGTAAGAAAATAATTTGGCAGTAAAAATTCGTAACTCTAAAGGCCTAAACACGCCGGCCAAAAATACAATATAGGCCCCCCCAACATACACTTTAAACAAAACAATAAAATAATAAAATCAGAGTATTAAATCACACCTCACTGCCGGGCGAGTGCTTGTATACACGTTTATTATAAGAATAAACTTAGCTTTAAATAACCAAAAATAAAGTTCCCTAATGCTAACGGGACAAAAATCCAGAAACAAATAACTTAAAAACAATACCAATAAATAAACCCGAGCGATACTCACTGAGCGGGCGTGTGGATAATCAAACTGGCGGGACCGGCCGCCCCGGCGCGGTCCTCTCGGGTTCCCCCTTCCTTAAACTTTGGTTCAGTTATGTCTCTCTATTATTGCTCATATCACATTCAAGTGTTGATAATAATCATTATTAGGGCAAACTGTTCAATATACAACAAATACAATACATATTCTAATTAAGTACATAGTTCTCAAACGCACTACTCGGCTCTGACCAGCTACGATAACAATGACATTTTATGCTCTAATCATATAATTATGTAATACAGATTTTCAATTATAAATTATGTCAAAATGGGTGCCGAGATATACAATACAATAAATTTTCCCGTGTAATAATATCACATGAGGGGAGAGTGAAGCCCCTAATGACGTTTCAATAATACAAATTGTAGTGTATAACTAAGCTCACTAGTTCTAGAACGTTTGCGCAACAGTCCAGGTAAATAGGTATACCTTTGCGTGACAATAAACGTACAGCAATAGTGTCATGTGACAGTCAACAGGAATTGTTGTTGATAACATTGCCAATATTGGGATAACTATGTATGCAACCTTCTTCCGTTGATTCGAGCCACAAAGAAACATACAGTTAGCCTGTTCATCTGAACTCTTACCCAGCCAAAGAGCTAAAATTAGAGAGCAACCAAATTACTTTATGCTTAGGTAATTTCTCTGTTATATATAATATCACCATATCACATTCTCAGTGAATCTGTCAATTCTGTGGACAAGGGAGAATTGAATCAATCTAGTTTCAAAGCGTTTGCCGAGATTGTCTAATTAAGTACTGCAAAAACGTAACGAAATTGTCATGAATACTGCTAACTGTGCTAAAAAATACAATTTAGGCAGAAAAATACACAAATATAGTCTCCCTATATTCATTCTTTTCTTTTTTGTAGTGAATTTATCACTGCACAAAATATATCAAAGTTATAGACTAATACTAATTTCCACACAAAATTTATTTTACCAGAAGCAAAACTACTTGTCGGTATATTTATTTTACCAGAAGCAAAACTACTTGTCGGTATATTTATTTTACCATCTTAATAAGTACCGTGTATTATAAAATTATTGTTAAATTTATTAAAACATGTTTTTTATAACACAAAATTCTCATTTTTGTTCAAAAAAAAAAAACTCACTCACACATACATATCTAAAACAAAAATCATGAACTTTAAAAACCTAATTTAGAACTATTTCGTTTTAGAAAGAACATATTTTTATAAATTTAACGACAATGTTATGAATTGAGATGATTGAATAAATATAACAACACAGTTTCTTACATCTGGTCAAATTAATTTTGCATGGAAATCAACGGCAGTAAATCTTAAATCATATTTCATAAAAATATGTGCAGGTGACAAATAAAACTCACTATTATTTTTGAAGCCTAATTCATCAGTTTCATTGGAAGACTCGACAGGCATAGAATCGTTTTATTTTGAAAAATATAATTTTACAAAATCTTCACCATTATAAAAGATCAAAGTTATTAATTAGTTCGCATGTACGGCGGCAGGCAACCCAAAGTAAAATTAGTAATTATAAAATGTTACAAAAATATATGTGCGAGCACAAACAATAGTTTCTACAAAAAATGTGATGTGAATAATGATGAATATGCCTACAGCTAATATAAAATTATACATGTATTTTTGCAACATATTTCAACTAGACAAAAGCTAACAGGTATTTGATTTCCTAGCGTATCCACTGCAAAATGTACAATCCGTCTCCAAATACAAGACCAGCACAATAACCTCTGTAAGGCCGGCCACTGACCCTGGGATTCTCCAACTTGTCTCACTATTAGTTCTACTGTAGAACATAATAGACAAAAAAAGTTCAGTGTGTTCTACTGCCCAGTATAACGTATTTATTGGATCCTGAAATTTTTTTACATTCTATTAATATAATATATAAATAAAAATAGCCTATGTAGTTCATAGAGTAAATAGATTTGACAGCAGCGTCGTAGATATATTATATTGAAACTTTTTATAGCGTGACGTCACCAGGTGGAATTATAAGTTTAGCCATTGCCGTTGCATATTTATAAAAACGATAGCAGTCTCAGAACCATAGAGGTTATAGAATAGAGTAGGCAAGCCACTCAAAATAAAACAGACAGAGAATAAAAGTATCTCGTCAGAGTACCTTGATTTATACTATACAGTTATTTTCCATCCTTTTTTTTCTATGCCCAACTGTTACGTTCAAATTAGTTTCATAAAATTGCCTATTCTTTCGAAATAAAATATAACGGACTTTAGTTCAAAAATTTGGGAATGGTCGATCACGGATGTATCACTTTAATTTTGTGGATTTTGTAAATAATAATATATTTTTTAAACTTTGGTTATGCTAATTTAATTACTGTTTGTTGGGTCAGTTTATAATATTGTACAATTTTGATAAAACGCGCTGGTTTTATTTTTATGCACAACTATAAACACTAGAAATCTTTTGTGTAAATTTCAGAAACCAAAATGTCACATGTACTTCCAGAACGAACGTACATTCTCCCAATGTTGTAAAGGGGACAGAGTCGCAAGACTGCTATACGTAAAGATGACAGGTAACAAGGCACGAAAAATATCTTCAATTTGTCACATTTGAATAAATTTATCTTTGTTTTAGTTCTATATAATCAAGCAATGAATTTAATAGACGTCATTGTAATCAATACGTTATTATTATTATTAATAGATCTTCCTAAAGAGATAGGGGTAGCCCATCTCTTTAAGAAGATCTATTAAGTTCATATTAGGAAACCAAACTGGTTTAGTTTCTTTGACCTTGAGTCATATATAAACAACTTTTTTTTTAAATTATTGAAACGTTTTGACATTACAATACTCATAGACATATAGCATCATACTTAAGAACCTACACGATCAAAACCCAGAAGAATACGAGCCCAAGTGATTTACGTGTGTGTACGTGTTTATACAAATGTGTGCATAAGATAATTCTTGTCTTTCTATATTCGAAATCGAGGTATCAATACTTAACTATACTCAAATGACGGCGATTTAAATACGTGTATCTACAATAATCGTATGTTAAGATTATCTACATATTGTTTGGGAAATGTATATTTTTTATGAATAAGCGATAATATTTGCAGGCCTTATAAAAAAATATATACCTATACATATACACCATTCACATATGATGGAAATATTTTTTACCAAATATCTATAACGAAACTCGATTTTAAAACGATTTACTATTTTGACTTTGCCGATACTAAGTTGTCAAGCACGTGTTGTAACTTTGTATTTTCACGTACACTATCCTTTTCATTTATTAGCCGCCGCGGTCTTGTACCTTGACCATACTCCCAGATATCACGGCTCATTTGTGGGAGCGTACTCAGGTGAATAAATCCTAAATTTGTCCTATTTGTCATACTGAATCGCAGAACCAATTGAACTTCTTTTCTCTATTCTATTCTATCGGAAAATCAATAGTATAAGTAATTGGAGTAACCCCTGATGGACGACACTTCTAAGAAGATGTCACATCTCATTGGCTCATCCGTCAAGCAAATGAGGTGAAATTTTTCGATCGCACCATTTGGATTGTTGCCAAATGACCTGACCGTCAGTTGCTGGCCTAGGCGTACCACATACTACCCTGAAACCTGTGTATCCTGGCTTAGACTTTATTAAAGTGCACATATTTGCTATTGAAACCTACGGACTCGTAATCACAAAGAAAATTGTATAATTGTAAATTTTGAAATGTCCCCCCTCTGCCCCATATAAAACAGATCACCTTAAATGTAACTCGAATAACATGAGAAAGTGATGTTAGAGACTAGTTTAAATTTCTTTCAAACTCACTAACTAAAGGGCATTATTATTTTGAATAGTGATAAAAATCTTGTTGTTTCTATAAATTACTTATTTAAATATATTTAATATAAATATCCAGAACATCTAAAATTTTCATCATAGCATTAATATACATCATTAATTCATCTTGGCTCCTGGAAAGTGTTGCAATAAGGATGTTATTCCAATCAATCCATAAATAGTTAAAATATAACTTACAACTTTTTCTTGTTAAAGGCTTTAGTTACAAAAATACTATAGAAATTTTCCAGTTGTCCAAAATAATAAATATAACTCTTGTATTTGGCTATATACATAAGAGGACCGAACATCTGTACTGTAAAAGTAAGTTAATTTTGTGACGGGAATTGAGACTTTTCATAATAAACGCCACATTACAAAATGTTTATGATAAATTATGACAGTTAATATTATCATAGGTTTATTAACAGCGTTAACCGATAATCTCTTGAATTGAAACACTTTCCAAAATTGTAAATCAAATGAAATACTATTTCTTTAATTTAGGTGTACCTGGTTGTAAAACGAAATCGCTATTCAAATGTATTCTTTTTCAATGGTATTAAGGCAATATCTAAATATTTTTAAAAATTTCAAAATTTATAAAATTAATAATTCTGGCACACGCACAGCAGTCGCCGTATAAACTGGTCAAGTGACCCATAAAAATAATTCCAATTAAACTCTTTGAAACGTTTTAAGCCTCATAGGAATGAGCAGAGCTAAAGCGACAACAATATGTCAAAATTCCTAAGGGTAGATCAAATTGGAAAACGGACTACTTCTCCAGTATACAGGGCGGTCGCCGTACTGGCTGTGTATATATTGTTCGCGCCCACTACTTTACAGTCAGATACACCCCAGACTGAGGCCAACTAAAACTACTTTTTAAACATTGTATAAATATTAACAAAAAGTTGACAGAAATATGTAAGAGGCTCTCAAAAGAAGAGTACTTGAAAAACATCTTGTATAGACGCAGAATTCATTAAATGGTAAATATATTTTCAACGGACAATATATAAATTGTATACAAGATAACCTAATCTAGATGGCACATGTTACATAGTGTCGCCTCCTACAATATTTTATGTCATAATGAGGAAACCAGCGTTGCTAATCTATTGTGCCTTTAGCCGATGACCACGCACTGTCCAATGTTACAAAGTCAGCACGAGTTCAAACCCCTTTGCTAGTCAAAAGATGTTGCCTACCAAATTAAGGGGAGAGACGACACATCCGCGCAGACTCCTAATTGACATTTTTACCTTCACTCAAACTAGGAACCATAACAGCTGCTAAATTTAGATAGGAAAATAAATATAATTGCAATTATAAAATTGAAAATATATAAGTTTTATTACAATTAAACTAAGCTTTGGATTAATTTTTATACTATAAACTAAATGCAACATGTAAAAAAAAGGTGAGATGAACTTATAACCCAAAAAATATATAAGTATTCAGTACTTTGGAAGTAGTGACTCATTGTAAAATTAATCAGACTAAAACATAACGTGAAATCTAACACAAAACAATGAAATAGTCAAATACTGGTTTAGCTAATAATGTTAAGCTTTGTAAAACAGCAAGTAAATATAAAATACAGGGAATAAATGTGAGATCTTGTAGTATGCAGACTTACAGCCATCGAGTTACCCCTCAAACAATATATAAGGTGTTGAGGACTAGCACGTGATGGTTATTCTTGGCCAGGGTCACGATGTATCCTTCTGACGTAATCTTCAGGCCGCAGCAGCGGGACACCTACAACAATTAATTCGACTAAAGTTTCTGATTGCAAAAATCAAGATGATGGAGTAACTTATATATGTATATTCTATAAATTTAAGTATTTAGACAAAACATAGTTAATGCTAATCATTCAGTAACTCGAATTTGGACAAACTATATCACGCAAACAATGATGAAGGTGCCATTGAGGAAGGATGGCAGATTAATTATCGTACATGCCGGTACAATGTATGATTTTGTCCCAAATTGTCTGTTGGCATTTGAATCTAAGAAAACCGGTGACTATCATGGAAATTTATACTGAAAATTTTATAGAATATTTTAGGAATATGCTGACCTGTTTCTGGAAGCATCAAAATTTTTATGGACAATACATCGTACCATTCAGTCAAGTTGACAAGCCACCCACGACCGTCAATAATAAAAAATAAATTATTGAGTGAATACAAAAACATCACATACAAACAGATAATAGCATCTTGAAAGTGGAATTATTAAATTCAGTTCAAATAAATAAACCCAGCAAGCCCAGATATGTTCGAGATGAAATGACAGAATGGTACGGTCATCAAATCATTGAAATTACTATGGGCGCGCAATTAAAGGTACAACATTCTATTTATTTTCTATAGCTAAATTTGGCTTTTTTTGTCAGAAAAATCTGACACCTTTTGCCATTCACGTACCTAATATAATATGTATTCTTTTAAGGTATACTATGCTGCAGGAATAAACACCGGACCCCCATTTTCATTAAAAAACACGTAACCGTCACGAAACGCCCGAAAGAAGTGTAATATTGAAATTAAAAAACGTCAACAATAAAAACATCGATACTTTACGCAAAGTACTTGGAAAAGCACGCGCGCGCGGGCTGAGTAAGTGTATCATCTGCGATAAACAGTCGACACAATTGGAAAGAGGCGTTGCGGTGCGGGCGGAAGATGCTCACCGCCAAGCGAGCATGTTCCCGCCACTGGATTATTCGAGATTTTTACGTCGCACGTTACAACTTTTTATTTCTATATAATATTGTTATTAAACATCATACACTAGAATTTCACAAAAGAATGTTCAAATCAACTCACAATTCAAATAAACATATAAACAATAAAAATACATTGGTACGTAGCGCCATCACTAAAAAAAAATAAGCTCCTTTAAGTTCCTTGCAGTATTTCTTTTAAACCGTTGCGTACGAACCTGCATAAAATTAGCTTTATGACGTTGAAAAAAGACAGCAGAGTGTCTTACTTGAAAATAGATTTTTATTTTATTTTTATGCCCTTATTATCTTGGGATTTGCTCTTGTACTAATTTAAACATACACTATGCTACACATGTTGTGCACTCCAGCATTGACCTTGAATTGTCTCAGATATACGAGAAACGAACGACCCGTGACGTCCCATCTGGTGGTTGAGACTTCTGAGAGTAATTAAATCATAATCATTTAGAAAAAAAATATTGTCTCAGATATTAATTAAATAGGCATAGTGATTTTCCAATAGGTAAGTGTAGATAAATGTCACTGTTGAGGTATTCATATTAAAAAAAGTAATAGGTATAAAAAGTCACAGACCTTTTATAGTTAACCTTAAATTTTTTTAGATTGTAATTTGATGTTTAATTTTAATTATCAGATTATGTTTGAATAATTTATTTTATAATTCCGAAATTATGTTTTTATGTTCATGTGTTCATGTCTTAAATACAAAGTCGACAATACTACACGTATCTTTCGTTAAAACTTCGTGAACCTTCCACTTATAGTCCACTATCCACTCTGCTGTACGTGATATGATCACAACAGACAGGCATGTGACATACCATTATATACGGGTATCTTTAGGCATATGCATGAATGATATATAAACAATCATACATGTAAGAAATCTGTGCTCAATTTGATCCCATACATTTTGACTTTCACTTCTTCACTTCACTTAATCAGCCCATTTTTACCCCACAGCAGGGGCTTAGGCCTCCCCGAGGGTGAGGAGGTGCTTGGAGCTTAAATCCACCATGCTGCTCCACTGCGGGTTGGGGATTGTAACGACCGCCATCTATTGACAGCGCCCGGGACCGACTGTTTAACGTGCTCTCTGAGGCACGGAGTCAGTGATAGTTAACACATTTTGATTGTTGCTCTAAAAACAAACCTTGTAACTTGGTGCAACATCATCATACTTACCAGAATCAACAGAGGGGGTCATTTGACCTTAACATGGATTTACAACTCTGACCCCAAAACAAAGCAGTAATTGACCATTTGGGTCCTTCAAGATGAGCAAAAACAAAACAAAAGTGTCGCGCACGGGAAATTGTGCAAGCAGATTTATCATCAAACGAGTCAAGGACGATGCGATGGTGTGAGGCTGTCTGTGACCGGTTATTCAATAGGGCCGCAGCCCTGAGAATTTCATCGAACAAAGGCGAAGCGTCCAGTTTAGGTGTTGTTGGTAGTTCAAATGTATTAGCGTAGGACAGAATCACTCCTCGACTTCCGAGGGTTCAGCACTTCATTCAACATTTAACAATTCATAAAAATAGACCCAACACTATGAAATACCTAAGCTTTGTTTACATAAAAACTTCTAGATGTATTAAATAAAACTATGCAAATTAAAACTGTCCTTTACGACATAAAACACTTACTTTGACATAGGGGCACTCAAATTCTGTGACAAGTACGCCGTCACGAGAGAAAACGGCCACGTGGAACTTGTTTCCGTGAGAATCGCCTATTAGTACGTCACCCGCGTCAGACACGTCGATCCCGTTGGGGAAGTTGGTCACGTTCTCGCACCCGATGCGACGTAAGAATCGGCCTTCGTCGTCAAAAACCACCACGCAGTGCCCCTTGAAATCACAAACGTAGAACTCCTTGCCTGAAATATCAAATAATAGTGCATTATATATAAACAACATCGCCAGAAACTAGAACTATAGCACATCTTGTGATTTTTGCTTCTTAGAGATATATGTTATATTTCAATTTTTAAAGCAAATCCATGCAAAAACATCAAAAGCAATACCATGGCATCAATTGATTACATTACTATTACTATGGGTTAACGTGGGTCATTCTACGTAGCACGCACCGAGTAACCGAGTAACGGGTCATAGACACAAAACTTTGATTCGTTATATCTGAGGTAAGAAGTTTAGTAATCAGTTTGTTGTACTCTAACGCGTGAAATAGTTTATGATACATAATTTTATAGGAGACGCGCTCATTATAACCACCACACTTTGGTTTTTGGTGCATAAGGTCCACTTTATTTATTTATTCAAATATCTTTATAATGAATAATAATATCTGGGACATATACATGGTCATCTAGTCCGAAATTAAGCAATACCTGTACCGTGGGTATTAGACAACTGATATCCACACTTATATTATTTTAATATGTACATATTTATTTTACACCCACACATGGAATAGACATTTTTGTCCCGGGCGGGGATCGAACCTGAGACCTTCAGGTCTGCAATCGGTGTTTCCGACCAATCCGACCAATACACCAATTGGTCAATCAATCAGTCTCATAAAGACCATAGTAATATGATTTGCATTTATAAGTGTTTCTTCTTGAACCCCAATCCCCAAGGAGAGCAAAAGTCACTAAACTTACTGTAGCACTCTGACCCCACAGTGGGGAGCATAGTACACTGATATTTCTTCATTCCACTATGCTCCCCAAAACTGTTACATATCAAATAAAAGCTTTAAATTAAAAAAAAGTTTGTGTTACACTGTGCTTAGTTGACGGATTCTAAAAATAAAACATTTTTCTGTTTATTTGTTTATTTTTAACTTTATGTTGTAGTATTGTAACATAATCTTGAAATACGTCAGAAAGGTGAATTTATTACTTTGGGGGAGAACATTCCCACAAAGTCGCATTCAAAGAAGTGCTAGTTCCTTTCAGAAGAATACGCGAGAAACTGAGGGACACTCTTTAAAAAAAAACATATAAACAATTGTTTTAATAACTTTTAAAAATAAGTGCTTAAATATTAATATTATTGAAACAAACCGATATGCGAGCGGTCTACACCCATGGATTTTTATCATCTAAATTGTTGATACCTTATAATAATCTTTTGCATAAAACTTTCGTTTTATTGTAGTTTTGAATTTGTTAAAGGGTAAATCTTGAATGTCAACTGGGATCTTATTGTAAAAGTGTACACATTGCCCTTTAAACGATTTTGTGACTTTACTGAGGCGGCTAACATGGTCAGCAAGTTTATCTTTGCTTCTTGTATTAACGTTATGTCGATTACAATTTTTTTTTTTTACAATAATTTTTTTACATACATTATGTTTTCAAATATATATTGAGACGTAATTATGTTAATTTCCTTAACCTTGTCTCTAAGTGATATTTTAGGCTTTAGTTTATAAATTGCTCGAACAGCCCGCTTCTGCAGCACAAAGATTGTATTTACACTAGCAGTGTGTCCCCACAGCAAATTGTCATAAGTCATCAAACTATGGAACCCACTGAAATAAACCAATCTCGCGATTTCTATAGCTGAAAGGTAGCGAATCCTTTTTACAGTGTAAGCTGCAGAACCGAGCTTTCTCTCCAAGTTAATAATATGATGATTCCATTGCAGACAAAACAAACAAAAAGTAAATTATTTGTTAATATTAATAGCATTTTCTTTTCTGAGCTTGTCAATTAAGCACAGTATAACACAATGAACGTTTTTTTGATTAAAAGATACTTTTTGATATATAACAAAATTTTGGGAAGCTTAGTGGAAAAAAAATCAGTTCATTATGCTCCACTACTGTGGGGATCAGAGTGCTATAGTGTCTGTTGCTTCCCTTGGGGATTGACACTGGGGATTCAATAGGAAACATCCACATTTAGTCTGTGGTCCTTGTATCATGACAGAAATTCTTTTGAAAAATTATCCCAATTTTCTATGTATTATCAAACACTGTCAAATTACCCATTGCTTTTTTTAGTTATGAATTTAGAACATAGCGGTTTTATTTAAAAAAGTCGTAAATTAAGAACTTTTACCACATAAGTTTTATTTCCATTGAAAGTGGTTAATAGCTAGAATGCAAATTTTATACTTAAATCCCTATTATTGAACATACTAATGCCCTGAAAATGAGAATAAACAAACTAGATTTTTGGACATATCTATAATATAAAAATGAATCGCAAAATGTGTTGGTAAGCACATAACATCGCCTGGACCAAATTTTACCGATTCTTTTTTTTTAAATGTTTGTTGAAGTCTGAGGACGGTTTTTACGGCTAGAAAAATTTGAATGATTTCTGGGAAAACCCTAAAAACAGCCTTTTTCTTTTTCCCATACAAACATTTTCTAACTAAAATATAGTCAATTTGAACTTTATTGCTATTCAATAAAGTTCATATTAAATTACAAGCACTCACTGTTGTCTAAGCAATGTATGTGCGTTCCTAACGTCAAAGAGTCAATTTACACTTTATTATCGCTGCACAAAGTTCAAATTCAACCATACTTATCAAAACAGTGTGCATGTTTAATAACCCATCTATCACTATATTATGTCATTGAGGCACACAATTTTTAAATATTTGTCACCTTTAGGTTCCCATTGTCACTTTAGATTATTTTCCGATCAGGTTTGAACCTTAAGTTCGCCTCTTAGTTTGAAGCCCTCTAGCAGACATCCCAGTCGAGGTTTTTTAGTGGGCCACAGCAGGGTGGCCAAAGTTCGTGAACGATACTTTGGTCACCCGAGCTGAACCTCACACACCGCCTTATCATCAGGGTGACAGTTCTGTTCAGGAGAATTTTTTGAGCAAACTGTAAAATAGGTAGGAACAAAAAACTGCCACATTCCAAATCTTTTTGACAAAATGAAGCATGTCGGGTCCGCTATATTATATAAATATGTACGGCGCGAAAGTGTAATTCATTTAATTTTAACTAACGGGAAGGGGAAGAACGGTAAGGGTAAGAACGGGAATGAGTTAAAACTGAGATAAACAGTTATTCTTGACGAGCATGGAACCGAAAACGAAACGACACCAGGGCTAAGAACGGAAAAAATAAAGTATTTTTGCGATGGGAACGAAAACGGGAAAGGATGAACGGGAATGAGATAAGACTGAGATAAAAAAAAAGTGATTCTCATGATGAATGAATACTACCCGTGCGAAGCCGAGACGGGCCGCTAGTATTCTAATAAATTTTGATAAAGAAAGAAAATTGAACAATTCATTTTACTAATTGGCATCCATGCATCCACAGTTACTTTGATTGTTCTATCGTCTATAGTAAAGTAGTAAATTGCATTAACACTTATTCGGTACACCCTGTATGGCTATCAAGCTAGTCTAATGAATGGTAACCCTTAGATGAGCGTTCATTTAATTTACTTTAGGTATTCTAAAACATAACTATAGATATAATACTATATTCTTACTGAAATTATATTCTTACCACTGATAGCAATATCAGAAGGTTCCCTCATGCATTCGCTGCAATCAAACCAACTCATGAGGTCTCCTTCTTCAGACAGGATAAACACAGTGGGAGTTACGCTGTCCACGGCCACGATCAGTCCCTCGGCAGTTACTGCCAAGCCAGCAACAATATCGATGAACCGTACCTGTAGACAGGCCAAGTTAAAATAATATAAGAAGGAAACACTTTTATTTAAAATTAATACATCATTTTAACTAAAATAATATGGTTTAAAATTGTCAATATGTCGCCAAAAGAATTTTACGAGAAACGTGTTTTTTTCGCCGTTTTTGATAATTTATGGCTGTGAATCTTTGCTTACACTTCAAATTTTCATGAAGTATGTATGTGATATGGAACCCGTCGTGTGCGAGTCCGACTCGCACTTTGCCGGTTTTTCTTCTGCAGCGAATAAAATCGCATTTCGTTGCTACCCCGCCTGCCAATACCATCCTTTTTCTTAATTGGTGAAGTGGCCATTTTTTGTCCCCCCCTCCAGTACTTCAAAAAAGTACAGCTATTGTCCAAATAGCAGTTAACTAAAATTTTTATTTCCCAAAAAAAAACTAGTGCAAAAACACAATTTGCTTCGTGATATGATGTTCACAAGCTAATGGTAACAAAAACAATAACTATATTTAATAAACAAACATAATTGTGACTAAACAATAAATCAGCATAGTTATTACTCAATGCATTGTGTAGGACCAAGTTTCACTAAAAATAGAGCATAATAGAGCCCTATTTCTTATAAAACTTCTGTTATCTTTATGTTAACAAAATATTAACAGTGACCTCATCAATCATTACAACATACAAAATACTAATACATAACGCCATAACAATGTAAGCCTGTTCGTATTGGCTGTGTACATTCAGTTTTTTTTTTTTGTTTTAACAACATACTAGTGACCCGCCCCAGCTTCCATTTGTGATTCCATTCCATTTTCACAGTCCATTAGTGACAACCGTGTGAAAATCCGTTTGGTAGTTTTTGAGTTTATCACGTCAGACAGACATACAGACGCGGCGAGAAGACTTTGTTTTATAAGTAGTGAAGCTGCACTCTATGCTTCATATAGTTTATGGTAAAGATTACCTAAATCATTCTTTTTGTTCTTTTTAAACTTATTTCATAATTAAAACTCGAAGATAACAAAATAGCAGCCGCTCGCAGTCTCAATCTTAATGGGGCATCGAAATAGCGCCGAACATGCCCCGTTTCAAAAATCCGGTCGCTAGGACTATGGTTCAGAGAAGGGATTTTTAAAATGGCACATGTTCGGCGCTACTTCGGCGCAGCGTTTATTTACCAGAGTATGGCCGCAGCACACAGACAAGTCAACCTCAAATTCAAATGTAATGAAAACACAACGCTAATCAATAAACGAAAGACTGACTTTGTAAAAAGAATGTCATGTTTTTAAAACAAAATTAATTTGAATTTAGAGTTCAAAGCCAATCAAAATTTTTATTTTGTTTGAAATGGCCAGTACTGAAGAACGGCAACTTTATAGGTTAAAACCTAATATATCTTGAGAAATATTATTCATGCTTATTGGGAATTAAAATTCTAACATTTCTGTAATATCATTATTACTCACAAAACTTCGCTGATTTCAGGTAAGTTTGAGCTCAAATTGTATTGGACATTATCATAGTATAATATGAATATACTAGACATAATGATTCCCGAGAAGCATCATATGTGTAAAGGTTTAAGATCATATTGATTTTTTTAAAACATGTTTCAAAAAACTGTTTTTGTTGGAATTCTTTTAAACGACTGCTATTTCAACTGACGCGGGCTTACCCGGCGGGTCGCATGAGATACCGATAGCCAACTGACAAATTCGGGCGTCATGGTAGGAAGTCCCTTATATGAATTGTAAAAATTTCACTGTAAAAATATATGATTTATAACATAGAAATTAAGAGAGACTCACAGCAATCTTCTTCATAAAGTGTCCGCTTTTAGTGAATATTTGCATTCGTGAGCGCTCGTTGCCTCGATCGCAAACAACAAATTTCCCCGTGGCACGCACAACTGCCACTTTACGCGGGTACCATAACTGACCTTCCTCTTTACCAGCATTGCCAAAGCTGAATTTGTAACTACCGGACTTGTCAAAAACCTATAAAGAAAATTAAAAAATGTATGACATCAATGAACACATCTTTCAATGTATGGTAGAAATATGTAGCCATGGAACTGTACAAAACAGAAGGGTAGGTGACTGATATTAAAAATATATTTGTTATGGGGTGTAACATACGCCAGATACACAAAAGAAACAGTTTTTCTCAAAAATTATTTATGTATAGATTTGAAATATGATTTATTTTTTATTTTGAGATGAATAAAAGAAAGCTCTAAAGTGCTAAAAAATTGTTAATGTAGGGTTTTAAATTACAATTAAAACCTTTTTTTCACAAACCATTAATAAAAATAATAATAAATATTTTTTATTGCACTTCTTAGAATGCAAGACAAAAATAAATATAAATAGGCATACCAACTATTCATCATATCAACATGAAAATTTATAACTTGTTTATCATAGAGTAAATTAATTTGACAGCAGCGTTTGGTTTTAATAGTCATAAATGTCAGTTAACAGTATCGAAGTGCCATTACTCCAATTTTGGGGGGTTGAAACCAGGCGCGGGGATTTCTCGGGGGGGTGATGAGCAGCTGAAGAGCGCCGCACGGGGGTCTTGCGCACTGAAACTAGGACTAAAACTCCCTATCTCACACCAGCTAGCTATAGTATAAGTGGTTAGACAGTAAACGCAGAAGAGGGCTTCTAGTCAATTCATACTTCTATGTTGTTTATGTAATAAAAATAAGTGTCGTTTTCTTTTTTAAATTAGACTTTTTCTTTTGAAAAATGCTTAAAATGTTAAACTTTATGAAATTTGGATGTGGTCACCAATATTTTTCTCTTGGCTGTAACAAAATACACTTTGGGGAACTGAAAAGGCTAAAATCTCCAAGGATGTTAATTGTATGGATGTTAAGAGAATATAAAACAAATCAAAATAGATTGAAAAATACAAAAACTTATACATAAGCTTTTAAAAGTTATTTTCTGTCACTTTCTTGCAAGTTCAAACTTAAATATTATTTTGAATAACTATACCAAGACGTGATATCACTCATTGATATTGCCCTCTCTAATTTAAGACTTAAAATGTTCATAGCTTGATTGTTTAGTTACATCTTTAAAAAACAATGTTTTATCATAAGTATTCTCAATTCTTCAATTCAAAATGAACAGGAAAATTGTGTTGAATGAAATTTAGCAAAGTTATGCTCACCGTAATGCGATGGTTATTAGTGTCGGCAACAATTATATCCTCATCATTGCCAAGACAGAATCCATGAGGGGAGTTGAATTGTCCCTTCCCGCCGCCAAGTTGACCAAACTTAAAGCGAATGTGCATCGGTGTTGCTTTGGTGGAACGAACGAGGGGTGCAGGAGGGGCTACCAGGGCCGCTTCTTCAGCCGCTGTCAGCAGAGGCCGGCCCGGGGACACGCCGCGGGGACCCACGCCGCCTACGGTCACACCACCAACATTCCCATATCCATTTACTTCTGAAAAATATTTAGTCAATCATGCACCATTTCTAATGACTTCGAGATACTATTTTATATACATGTTTTCTCACTGACCCGTATTTAAACCTAATTTTGCTAGTGCCTGTAAGTTGTTATAGGCTTGAGGAGAATTAAGGTCCCCGGCGAGTAGCTCGGCCAAAGTGAAGGCGGGTGCAGGCGAGGCGTGTGGCGGTGGAGGCGCCTCCTTCTCGGCGATACTGGCCAGCTGCTGCAGGTTATACTCCACGATGGATGGCAGGGCCGGCACGCTGCCCACGCCGGGCACACCGCCCACGCCGGAGACGGCGCCAACACTACCAACCCCAGTAATTACACTCGCGTTAGGCACGGGCACCCCGATACCTGGCACGCCACCTACGCCAGGCACCCCCACTATACCACTGACGCCGGTTACGTGCCGCACCGCGGACAGGGGGAATTCGTCAAACACTGGTGGACTGGACACCGACACAGCCGGCGAGTGCGAATTCGAAATGACGGCGACAGCAGAGGATTCGCTTGCGCGTTTCTTTTCTTCGGCCCGGGTCGCCTCTGTGCGGAACATTCCAAACGTATTCTCAGTGATCGTATCGAATTTATCGACATCTGTTACGAATTCTAGAGAATAATCAACATCGAATTCAGGTGCACCCTCAAGCAACCGAGCAAATTGAGATGCCACAGTTTTCTTTAGCATCACTATTTCTGTTCCATCGCCGCGACACAGCAAACGAGCGGTGAACTGACACGCGCGGTCGATACGCTGCACCGTCTTGTCGACGCGGTCGAACAGATCCATTACTTTGAGTTCCCTTTCTTTATGTAAGCGCTGCAGCTCCTCCAAAGCTTTCTCACGACGTCTCTCGAGGGCATCCTTGTAGGCCCGAAACGCCTCATTGATGATGGCCTCGGCATCATCACGCTGCCGTTGCAGGTCCCCGAGGGCGTCATCGAGACGGGCAGAAGCACTGCCGGCAGTAACGGCGCGCGCGGTCGCGTCTGTTATAAATTTCAATAATTCTGCACGGAGGTTAGGCTCGGCGTCAACGATACGTTCGCAACGATGTTCGCCTACTTTATGATCCACGGTGAGACATTCAGTACAAGCTCCCACCTCACACTCGCAGCAATAAAACTTCAAGCTTTCGCCGACATGTCTATTGCAGAAAATGGGCTTATGTACGGCAGACTTCTCTTTGGACGATCGCAAAGCATCAAAAGGTACAACAGTGTGATTTTCAAAGCACCTCATAAACTCATGGGCGGAGTTACAGTTGGAGCAAAGAAAGTGAGAGCAATCAGTACATCTAGCAACTGCTGGCTCTTTGCTTTTGCAGCATGTGCAAACGACAGATTGATCCATTGCAGACACATCCAGGATATTAGTAAGGACATAGTCAGATGGCAGGGAGGCTGCACCTCCTCCTGGAATCTATAATATTATTTTCTTTGGTATATATTTATAACACTAATGACAAAAAAAAAGATTTTAAACCCAAAACAAACCTTAGTTTCTTGTTTGCAAATAGGACATTCAACAGCCAGGTCATATTTCAATGAGTCTCCAGCTTCATTTACCATCAATTTGTCTATGCAAGCCTCACAAAATACATGAAGACATGACAAGACTCGAGGACTACATAGTTTATTGCTGTAAAGAAAATAACCTATTTACCATTTGATATGAACTTAATAAATGTTGCAGTAACAACAGTAGCGATATTTAAAGTGCAAAATATTATTTAATAAACTTACTCGCAAATGTTACAATTCTGTTCTTGTTTCCCGCTATCGCTTGACTCCAGCGACCCTTCATCACCAAGACTAACTAATCCATCGCCATAAAGCTCCCCATTAATTTCTTCCATTTTTCCTTAAAACACTATTTTGGTGTATAATAAACTCTTCCTCGTAAAACTTTCTGCTCAGCAAATATCTGAAATAAATATTGTAAATTAATTTAACACTGAAAATACATGAGAAGAATATGCACTTTACGAAATTTTAATTTTTTTGACTAACGAAAGTCACAAATAAATTTCAGTAAAATACAGCTAGTGCCAAACTTCTTAATCGCTCTGAGTGAAGTAAGTAGCATCACAGTAGCTAGAAATTATATCAGTGGGGCACAAAATGACCCGCATCTGTGGAAACCTGCACAATGCCTCAACTTCAGAAAGAAGAATATGTTTGAAGTGGCCTGTACACATGTTGTTCAATAGTTAACTAATAAACTATGAAATATCTAATATCTGTATGTAATGTTTCTAATTTTTAATATTCCAATACAATAGGTATTATGCCTATGTAATTACCATGTTGGTCGTGCTATACAATGTTACCTGATGAAAAGATAAAAAATATTCAATAAAAAAGGGAGCCTCTCGCAGTAAATATTTTTTACCAGAAATACATAAAAATATAGGGCTTTCTGGTGGCTTGTCACTCCACTCTGCTGCACTCCACTCATTAACACAGACAAAACCTAACCTATTTCTTAGAATAGTAGGCCATTAACCTATCTTGGCCGAATTGAAAATTGATTATTGTTATGTACATTTATAACAGGTAGCATTAGAAAGCTAACCTCTATTGTATCAAAATCATTCAAATATTCATGATTGAAAATATATTCAATATTTAAAATAATATTTCTAAAAATATATGCTCTCACACTAAATGTTATAGATATAACGACAAATAGATCATTTAAATAAGTTCAGAAATAGGTGAGAAACTTCCAGTTGGGATCCAAATCCTAACAGATTATACTCCAACAAACAAAATTGGAAATATTTTATGGTATAATTTTAACTTTTCTTGACGGAATGTTCAATCTAAATGGCAAATACAGTTACAATCAAACTATATGATGAATCTAAAAGTAGGCACAAGTCATGTCATAGTAACCAGTTGTAAGTGTAGCGGGACGCAGTAGAGCGAGGGGTATATGACTGTACCAGTGCAAGCATGCTTAAAGCTTAGTATTCAGATCCGCCACAAAAATTGACGCAATCGGTACCATCAAAGAAACTCAATTTGTAGAAATTTTTTTACCTATATGTAGCATTTACATTCTAAAAGGTTAAAGATGCTAAGCCATCTTTTCGCTTTAGCATGTCAATTAGATCATATTCACATCCAATTCTAGTACCCTCAACCAAGACTATGTTTTGAGATCAAGTGAATGAAGTTTAAATCATATCAGCTGTGATGAAAAAAACAATAATATTAAAATATGATCCACCTAAACCGCACTAGCAAATTGCATTTCCGTTATAACACTTTATATGGAATACGATTAGTCTTTAAATAGTAAATATATTATGTAAAACTGTTTAGTGTAAAACGCAATGCACCATCGTTTGAAACAATGGCGATGACCGATTTAATATACCTACACTATTTCTAAAACCGTCTATAATGTTTTAACATTGATTAATGGGCAAATTTATAACTGATTAATGCTTTCAATGCTTACCTTTTACAGTTTACGATTGTATATAAGCCAGGAATCAAACGCGTAGATTATTCTACCACGCCGTTACCACGCGAAAACTTATCACTTTGTAAATAATTTAAAAAAATGAACATCAATTTATCGATAGATTTTTAAAAATAAAAACAGATTCTTCGATGGTTCAAATAAGAATTCGTCACGTTCTCATTTTAAAAAAGACGAAGCTCCAATATTGATTAATCCTAGCTTGCATGCAGTTTGCACTATGGTTTGCACCACTGCTAGTGATGTCTCTAATGGCATAGCATAGAGTAGAAAGTAGAGTACATAAAGGTATTAGATAGTGTTAGATAGTACGTAAAGAAACAGTGTGCGAATGACATTCAGATCTTTGCAGAAATCCTTTATGCGAAAAAGAAATGCAACCATGGACGTAATACTAGGTTCAGGACAGTGCACTCGGCTTTGTGAAACGAGGAGATGAAATAGCAAGGTCGAAGTCCCTTTGTTTCCTTTCTTCTAGGGTGACAATAATTTATTTTCATTCTTATTTTTTTTTCTTTTATCTTGACTTATGTTGCTAGTGCTCTATAAAAACAAGTTTACTTACTAAAAGAACGAATAAACAAGAAAAAATGACAAAATTCTAAATAGCGGATGTGTGTGATAGAAAAGTTGGCAGGTAAGGGGTGCCTGAAGAAAATCTAAATTAAAATCAAATTGGCAACACCTTAAAAACAGCCAAAGAACAATAATTGTGTGTCGAATCACATGGTGTCGTAGTCGTACCAAAACAAAAACTAATCACAAAGTTATCAAAAAGTGCATCAAGTCAATCAAGTGCGTCATAAAAGAAAATCAGATATCAATAACTATGATATAACTTATGATTTTGGTTCGTCATAAGTTTTTGTACGTAGTATCTACGCTATTTTCTATTATTATTAGGAAACTTTTTTTTTATAGTTTTCAAAACATAAGTTCAAGAAAGCCAGTCACCAACAGCGGTAACCCGCATCAAAATATGATCCGGCGGTGTAATATTATCGAGTCCAAAATAAATTGTGAAGCAGTTAGAACCCTTATATTCAATTAAAGCTTCATAGATAGGTACCTTAATCGCCTTAATAAATTAGCGACAGGTTCCCCTTACATATAATACCATATTTTTTACGAAATTTTTAAACTAGATCAAAAAAGAATACGATAAACTGCAAACAGCTGATGTTCGTGGGTGTCCACGATCGAAATACGAGTCCTATCAAATAAAGAATATCTGCATTTTCAGTAGCACGAAAATAATGCGACATTTCGAAAAATATAAGCACTGACGAAATAATCAGTCTTTAGGAAAAAAAAACACTGGGTTCATACAGGTTCATAGGTACAACTTATGCAACGTGACGGTCATGTCATGTCATGGACCCGATGGCGATTAATTACGCAACGGCAACATACAGCAAGCCGCGCCGCGCCCGCTTCACCCGCACCGCTGCCACTCGCCTCGGTCACTGCGACTGTCAGTAAATTTCTAACGAATTTCAAGGCTGTTTTTCCGGCTTTCGGCGTGTGCGCCGGGTCATAGTGCAATTAGGGTGGCGTGTTTATTTGCAAACCAATTTGCATTAGAAATTGATTTCCTCGAAAACGGCTACATGTATAAATACAGTTTCTTCGGCGAAATTGTTATTTAATTCCAGCAAATTTCATATACAACGGGACTCCTGGACGGTTATGATACATACTGTATATATCCTTCAAAAACCGTTGACGATTTCCATCCTCCATATCTCTTAAAAACAGACATGTCTACTGGAATCCCGAATCTGCTAACGGAGTGGCAGACGTTCTCCAGAAACAATGGCCTGTATACAGCTTAACATCAGGTAACTTTAAATAAGTAGCGATTTTCTGAGTCACATCCGAAAATTATTTTTTTCTAACGGGTTGTCTTGTACATTTGCTGTTTTGGTAACGGATAAAATATCAATTGGTTTTCATACCAGAAAAGCGAAGTTTCTGGAATTTTTTTATCAATAAATTTATACATTCCTCGTATAATAAACGACCAATCGATTTTGGTTTTTATGTCTTTCTATTTTATCGAAAGTAATTTATCCGAGTGGGTGTCCACATCATCGATCGTTAAATGAAGGAGCTCATTTTTAGGACGAGCCCCATGAACTCTAAACATCAACACAACTTGTAACAAAAAAAAAGGATTAGGTACTAAATTAGATGCGCTGCTGTTAGCAGCTAAGGCATTTTCCATTTCATTCCATTCCATTCTATCAGCCCTTTTTGTACCCCACTGCAGGGGCTTAGGTCTCTACTCAAGATCAGGGCTTGTAGCTTTAATCCATCACGCTGCTCCAATGCGGGTTGGCGGATTAAAACGACCGCCCTCTATTGATAGCAACCAGGACCGACTGCTTAACGTGCTCTCCGAGGCACGGAGTCAATGATAGTTAATGTACTTAAGTCAGAAAAAACTCATTGGTACACGCTCGGATTCGAACCATGGCCACATGGCCTTATAGATTTGAAATAGGTTCGCTGCGTTCGAGCTATCATGATGGCATTAAAGGCATTTTAATGCCTACTTAATACAAAATTGTTACATAAAAATACTTACTATAATACTTACTTTTTTCAAAAAAGTTTCGACATTTTGGAAGCAAACCACCTTGAATTTCTTTGGGTTATGCCCTTCGGATTGTAATTTCAGATAGGCTAATAATTTTGACTATGTATGGATCTTAATGACGTTTTTGGCACTGACTGTAGATTTCAGCATTGAATTTATACTCCAAAGAGTTATATAGGTTGTTTAGATTTGACTCAATCTTGAAAATAGGCCAAAAACACATTTTCTGAAAAAGATTTCACCTTTCTTACATTTTTCCATAAGATGAAATTTTCATATGCTTTGATCTCAAGCTTTTATATATCTATTGTGCACGGGCTTTTTAGCGTCCGTTATAATGTTCTCGGGAGTCAATATAATACTTTCATTCTCACAACTTTAGGAAGACACACTTATTTAACAACTATGAACGAAGGCGAAATGTATTCCCGAGTTTTTAATTTCTTTACTTTTTTTTTTAATTTGGCAAGTGTGCGGTTAGTTTAATATACAGCAGGTGACTTATTGTTCATACAATATTCGTGGTTGATCTTCTATTTGACATGGACTTTTACTAACAATATCCACATTCCTAACTCAAATCACTTTTAGTCTCTAGGGATTAAAACGTTATTTTAATCCCTGTTATCGGGAAACAAACTAGCTCTTTTTGAATAGGTGCAATAAAAAAATAATTTTTAATTATTTGGATATATTAAATTATTAAAAAAAATGATTTATTTAATTTCAATTTAATTTATTTTATATACTATTTTTTTTCTAGCATTTGTTGAATATATATTTATTAAAGTTGCTAACTAATGTTTATAATATAGTTCCAATTGGCAGAAAAAACCCTTTTTTATCGTTCTGTCTTAACTTAATTCAATTTATCTTTATATAAACAATAAACATTTAGGTAAATGATTTAAAAAATTAAAATGTTTATCTCCAAAAGAAACTCAAAATTAAACAAAAAAACCCCATAGCAAGTAATAATATGCGTATGAAGTCGAAGTAACAGGACAGCGTGGCGACCTGATGTGACTGAAGCTCGAAGCACCCAGCGGCGGGTGGCTTGCGATGTTTTTGATCTGCCTTAGCATTTGCGATGTATCGGTAGGGATTAATACGATTTGTCGATAAATTCGTTTTAAAAAATATGGTATTCTAAAAACGATATATGAACGGACATTTTCAATATTTTTATTTTTTTGCTTATCACAGTCCAGATTGCTTATATTTTCATAAATTACTATTCAAATGGAATATCTAAATTACATTATAGATTAATTTAAAAGCATGTCATTATGAAAACATAAACTAAAAAATTAAAAAATATTAAATATTAAAAAAAAACTATATATTGTTGCATCCATGTTGCTCCCTACAAACCTCATCTAGCCAAACCAAGTGTCATGTCAAAAATAATAGAAAATCTGTGCCTGTGCTCTGATCATTGCAGACTGTGATACTATGCAATACTGCGGTGCACAGGGTCTCTTAAGTTGGCGGTCAAAAAATGGTTTTATTTCAATTTTTTTTTCTAATTCGTTTGTCCGTCGTCGTTTGTTCGTGATTGTTCGATCAAATTCATTGTTTGTTCGTTTTTCAGTTTTTCATAAACAATATTTAAAAAGTCTATCTTAGGTGATTGACGTTCCATTTTTATTTTTTTTTCATTTTCTAATTCGTTTGTTTAAATCGAATTTTTAAATATTGTTTATGAAAAATTGAAAAACGAACAAACAATGAATTTGATCGAACAATCACGAACAAACGACGAACAAACGAATAAGTAAAAAAAAATGAAATAAAAACGTTTCTTGACTTGACCGCCAACTTAAGAGAGCCCGGTGCACACACAGAGGTGCACAGCACAAAATGTCATGTTCAGTCATGTTTAATTTGATATCGCTCTAGAATTCATAGATGATTTAATTTGATCTAATTCGTCGTGAATTCGCCCCTAAAAATACGGACCGCATTTTTTTGTTTGGTTATCCTTGGTCCTTTCCTTGCATAAGTTTGTTGATCAGCCTGTAGCTAAAAATGGTCATGAGTTTCTAAAATCTGAAAAGTTGGCTAGATGGATGACATATCAATCAGTACCAGATTCTTGGCGTAAGTGAAAACTTGCTTTTCAAAAAATGAGGTTTACGTATTGACTAACCGAAGTAAATAATACATCACAATTTAGATTTTATGAACTTGTGCAACCATTTTTGGTCATTGGGCTATATTAGATGCAAATAGTTATTTTGTTTTAAAAAGAAGTTGTCTTTCTGATCAGATCAGTGCATAAAAGATGACTTTCATATCCAACTGGGAAGAATTTGAAAAAGCAGCTGAGATGCTCTATTTACGTGACCCCTTGAATGTTCGATATTCTATGAAATATGCTCACACCAAGGGAGCATTTTTAGTAAAACTGACAGATAATAAAAAGGTAACATTCTGAACTAGTGATTGCTAAATTTCTATGTATTTTCTTGATTTTGTTGGTTTGGCTAGCTAATTAGTTATGTTAAAGAAACTTAGATCAAAACTAGAAAGAAGACAAGGAACTGTATACAGATCAGTGAATATTAACTTCTCTTAATAGATTACTGCTAAGTTAGTTCTCATTTTACCTACTTAGAAATTAGAAGACTGGATTACCAATTAGAATTGTTATGTCAGTTATGAAGCTATTACTATATGGTTTATATAATTCAAAAAGAAGATAAGTGGGCTTCGCCAGAAGACTAACTGTAAAGGGGCATTGCTTCTTTGTTCAGAACTGCCTTCGCACCCTTGCTATCCATTGCAAAAAAAAAAACAGAAAAACACAAGGTGCATTTCAGACCAAATGGAAGTTAACTCTCGATTCATTTTTATATCTCAACAATTAATCTTAACTATATAATATTATAAATGTGAATGTTTGTTACATTTTCATGCCTTAACTACTCAACTGATCGTCATAAAATTTTGCTTATACATTTTCTGGGGTACAGAAAAGATTCCTTTCGCCTAAAAAAATTAAATTCCCAAAGGATAGAAACAACTTTTAGATGATTGTCCAGAATAAGTACTCGATCTACTGATGAAGGGAGGGGAGGGACAGGAAAGGGCTCGAGCGAAACTGGGACGGGACACTAGGATTTACGTGTGAAATAGTAATGTGAGTGGGAATGAGAGCAGGGAATGAGGGAGGGAAAGAATCAGTATATATTATAACAGAAACGGCAGCAGGAGTTAGAGTAAAAATGTGAGAGGGAAAGAGAACAGTGGTGAGAGGGTAAAACCACTATAATGGCGTAACGTATGCATGCGCGGGCGAAGCTAATTACTCAACAATCAGATCTCTTCGCAAGACAAATCTCTTCTCTATCAATTTAGAAATGATTAATCGTTAGTTCACCTTGGCTGAATTTTGAATGAATCAGTAAGCTTTTTTTAATCACCAAACCTAAACAATTGATAAACCTACTTGACTGATATTAAAAGGGTGGCTGTTTTGGAAACCCGAGCAAGTATTTTAGCAACTTTGATTTCATTTTAGTTTGTTAATGAACTGTTTTGTTCAACTCACATATGAAACTTATTTGTTTGTTATGTGGTTGTCCCATTTTTTTTGTTGTTTTTTTTTGCTTCTAATCTATTTTACCATTTTATTACAGAAACAAAGCTCTGTTACGGTCCTGTCCTATTATGGTAAATTTAAATGTGGTTTTATTAAATATATGGTATTTTTCATTTACAGTGTTTGCAGTACAAAACAGAAGTTCAGCAAGATGTTCGAAAAATAGATAAATTTATATCTAATTTAATGAGACATATGGCATCAAATGATCATTAAAATTGTACATTTAGTAAAAATTTATTTTTTACTTTTATTTCTGAATGCCTACTTTTCAGTATCTATCTAAATATGCTACATACCTATTTATATCACCACATCACTGAAATAATTAATTTTATGATTTTGTAAAGTTATGTAAGCATTAAAAATGCCTAGATGGTAGATGGTACCTATGAGTAGTTTAGTTCCTCTCATATTCTTGGGTATAACATTCACATTTTTCACTAAGCACTAAATTAATACTAAATGACCGCCAAAGCTGCCTAGAAAATTCCAGTGTAAATGGGATAGTCCATAGTCATGAGTTAGGTAGTCATGGCGATGCTTAATGTTTGGTAAGCGATTTACAAGTAACATTAAATAGGTAACACAATTAGGTACAGTTTTGATTTTTAAAACTTTTGTAACTTGGTACTTTATTAATGCAAAACATGCAAAAAACCTCAGAACAATTAACTTATAGAAGGAATGTAAAGTTTAAATATGTTTAACTTGTTCTAACATGTAGAATAAAGCATTAGAAAGAAAAAATTGCTGCTTATGATCAGAACGTAGCCCCCAAATTCATTTCAACTTATTTAAACGACGAAGGTAAATAGTGCATAGCCAACAACATTATCAATATATTTAAAATATTTCTGTTGATTGTAGTAATAAAATATATAAGTATGTTTATTTCTTTAAACTTGTACATTATTTTCGTTTCCAATAAGGATCATGTTACGATATATTAATAATAAGTATTATGGGTACAAACGACGACAACACAAACACTGATTGATTATGACCCGGCACAAATATTCAGAAAATATATGATAGACTGAGGTTCGAAACCAGAGCCTAAGTTAGAGTTACTAATAACTGAGCGGTCAACATTTACTAAACAAACTAGTGATGAATAATTTATAAAGAAACAATTTAGTAAGCCAAAAAATGGAGTCAATGTAAATTATAATTTTGAGGATTCCGTGCATCCGATTTGAAATAACATATTAATAAACTACTTTGATATTGAGGATCAATTTTAGATGGCAAATTAGAAAAATTAAAAAAACGTGTGTAAGTGCATTCATCATGTAATACAATATGTGAGAAAAACTTGTTATGAAAAATGCATGGTTTTAATAACAGGAAAATCAAATTAGAAAAAAATCAACTTCATTATGTGATACATCAAATGAAATGATATGGGAAATATACAACTTTTTAAACCATACAATGTAATGTGTCCAAAAAAATTACCAAAGTTAGTTTAAAATTTTACTACTTTCGTAACAGCCTTATACTAAACCTTTCAACTAATACATAGTTGAAAAGTTTAGTATATGGCTGTTTACAACAAATTATTTTATAAATCATGTGTTATAGGTAGACCACAATTTCTTGAGCCTTCTGGGTGGCTTGTTTCTTCAGTCTACTTTGCTCCTCGCATTGGCACAAGCAAAGCTTAAATCATCCCTTAAAATACAAATTTTAATATCCATTTAAAATCAAACAACCGTTTACTTGGCGTCTAGTTTACTCTTTTAACGGCCTTTGTTCATTTACTTCGTATCTCTGGATCCAAAGAAAAACTACAACAAAAATTTGGTAAGCATTAATTGTAATGTATAGGGTAGCTTAGAAGATACAACTTTAGTACTTTTCACCACCATAGTCGGAAACTGAAGATTGTGGTCACATTACAGAGGAATGAAGCGGTATGTTTCGAAAAACATTCTATACATAATTATTTTATAGTTTCTGATGTGGAACCGTGTCTATACGAGTCGAACTTGCCTTTGACCGGTTTTTTTATTATGAGAGGATTATTACGCCGAATTGGCACATTAATATGTCAGTAGGTATAAAATATTGATAAAAACAAACATAAGGTGTCAATCTCTATTACAAATGTAAACATGAAATTAGATTTTTTACTTCTTTTAAGCTATTTTATCACAGTTTAGTAATTTTTATATTTTCAGTGTAATGTAGGCTATTGTTTAAAAATACGTGATAATAAAATTGTTCATTTCTTAGTGTTTAAAAGCAAAATAAAGGCATTTGGTATAGTTCCATTCAAACTTTATGGCGGATCTATTGGCGGATCGGAATACAACGCTTTATGCATGCTTGCGCAAGTTCAGTCATACGCCCCACGCTCTACTGCGTCCCGCTACCCGCTCCACCTAAAAAATATACTCTATGACCTAAAACTGGTTACTGCGACGCGACTTGTGCCTATGTTCACATCCGCCATAAAGGTTGATTGGAACTATACTTACCGATGGAACGAAATTCATTCATTTTCTTTTCATTTTGAGGAACTGTGATTGTGGCAATTTACTGCAACACAAGCCATTTTTGTGGCGAATTTGTTTCGTACCAAATTATTTAATAATTTACTCCTTTATTATCAAAATTTTTAATAATTGCAAACGTCAGTCTGATGACATCCGTCTGACTGACACATAGATAAGGACCACAAGGACTGACTAGTAAGACTAATGACTTGTCTTACCATAGTTTACTAATGATGGACTAAATATGTCACTGAGAAAAGGGTACAAGCAAGTTGAAGCAAACCGCATATATACTTACATCTTTTTCACTCATTTAAATTCACCATGTGGAAAATATGTGACAAATGAAACAAATATATGTAAATACAAGAATGCCGTCTAGACTTCCGCACCTATTTATTTTGAGTGTTTACGACAACAATTTGGTATGTTTCAAGTATTTTTATAAAATAAGTTTCTGCTTTTATTTTGTAAACGAAAGTAAATTAAAAAAACGGACATCTCCAAAACCAACAACACTGACAACCGCGTATGAAAACTAAGCAGTGCGTCAAATGATATATAATAACGTAATTTGGTGTTTTTTTTAACAAAAATTTCCCGTGGCAGAACATTAATTACGAAATGATAACTAAAATATAATTACGACTTTGAAAGAATCCTTACGCTAATAGTTTACTCTTGCCTTGCGTTGCGGTAGTAACGCTTTAATAAAGACTGCGAGAAAGAGGTATGTCAATATTAGAAAGCAGTGGTGGATAATATAGCATAGAGTATAATTTAAAACATTTTATTTAAACTCAACAGATTTAGCATATTATATTGGTTGACTCTTGGTGCTATTAGAAAGTTTATTACAACTATAATATAATTATAATAAAACACCGGTTTATTTACATAAAATAAATATTATTTAATAATGATAATAGTACATGTTTATATTGTAGGTACTAATGAAAATGCAGATTCACAACATTTAATTTTTGAGTGCTCTGCCTTTAAATTGGAAAGAAATAAATTATTGGAAAAAATGTCTGAAATAGATGAAGATGTCCCCCGCCATTTACCAAAAATTTTGAATAGAAAAAAATTGTACTCATCCTTGTTTATATATATGAGACTTTATAAAATACGAAGATTAATCAATTATGTCTGGCTTTAAAGGAATAGCTCCCAGAGCCAAAAACCAATTAAAAAAAAAAACTATCCTCTGCTACATGCTCAAAAAAGTTGATAGACTGTGGAGTAACATGTTATTTTACTGTCCTTAATTGTTCTGTGGTCCTTAATACTGTCTGTTAATGTCTAAAGACTTCACTGTCATGCAGTCAGTGTGAAACGTAAATAAAGCACTTAAGTTTAAAAAAAAAATCATGACTTAATATTTAGGCCTAATGTGTAAATATGAAATAATTTAATGTTAAATTTCATCACAATTTTAATATAGGTTTAAATGACATTATGGATGATTTAATACACGCAGCAGTGGAAGCAGAGGTTTTCGTCTTTTCGTCACCTATTAATTTATTTAATCATATGGAAACGTTTCTAATAATATCTAAAACTATTTCCTTATTCTAGGCTATATTAAATCGAGTAAAACGTGCTGATATAACATTAGAGCATTTTGATAGTGCAATTTCTGATCATAAAATGACTTGGACCCATGACAAGGTGCACCTACCAGATTCAGTAGATGAATCTAGGATGAAATACCAGCGGAATTCAATAAGTACTTACCGCAGCATTGAAAAGTTTGATATCTTCAAGAAACTTCATGAACTGTACAATGATTTAAGTAAAGATGAAATGTTACAAGCTAACTATGTAAGTACTAAGTATATAAACTGGGTTTTAACGTTAACCAGTAAGCAGGTACATAAAAAATATGACTAACATTCAAATTGCATTTCAAATTTTTTATTATATTTTAAGAACGCAAAATAAAAAGATTATAATTATAGCGAAATATTATTTCTGTTGATTGTAAGAAGCAAGTTGTTATTGGATTAATCTAGTCATTATGAAGATATACATATATTACTTAATAATTTATATACCTGGTGTGTGGCTGAACATAGTTCAAACTTATAGAACATGGAGAGCAACCGAACTAAACATATGGTTAAAAAAAAATTAAACTCAATATATGTTTTTCTCGGCAACTGTTTGTGCCATCTGCTCACTTGATAGTTTTTATTTATTTCGGTAAGCTCTACATACTTTAATAGTTTGGACTATGTTCAGCCGAACACCAGGTATAAAATAATTTTTAATGTATAAAAGTTACCTAAAAAAACTGTTTGAGTAGTTGAATTTACGTTTGATATTTAAATGTAGTATACTAATAAGATTAATTTCAAATAAAGGAAACTGACGAACTTAAAGAATTTCATTTCAAAGTTATTCTAACTCAGAAATAGCTTAGGTAGGTTATAATTTACAAAATTTTAAACTTTCTATTTACAGCAAGTGTTGAAGACTACATCATATTTATTAGAAAAACTACTTATGAAGTACAATCTTAATACATTAATAATTAATTTGTATCCTGGTAATAAAGGATATTCAATATCATTGAAAGTTAATGGCAATACTCATCATCTACATCCACCAGAAGGAACCGTAAGTTTTCATATTAAATTAAATATTTAATTGGGAACATGACATTAAAATATACCTACATACAAAAAGATGTAAAACTATGTTGTTCTTTCATATATTATGCTCACCAAACTATAAGAATGGCACTCTTATTGTATGATTGGTGTTATAGGTACTTTAGTTTGGGTACATAAATGGTGAATATGGGACAAAATGTACTGTTTATCTATATAGATTGAATAAATATTAAAGGATTAGATAGAGGAAGGATATAGATAATTAGCCAATAAAACTAGTTTTATTCAAAGTAAGTTATAATAAATAAAAATGAGTAAATTAGATGAATATGATTCAGTGGTAAACACAATGAAGTGGTATGTATGATTGTAATAATTTAGAGTAACTTTAAATTATTTTGATTCCAATACTTAACAGAAAATATTTCAAAATGTTTCTGTTCTTAAAAATGCCTGGATATTATACTTTAGGTAGCTATTGGGAAATTATAACTCATGTTTTTTTTTCTTTTCTCACTTATTCATTATTCCATTATTCATTAGTTCAGTGATTGAAAAACAACATTTGTAATAAAATAATAGTAAACATTTATTTTGATATACATTTGAATGATTTTATTATTTTACAAATAAAATAATATATAGGTATCAAGGTTCATAAATATCAAACTATTTTATTTGTTTGTTTTAATTGTTTTATGTTTTCAGACCTATAACAACCAAGATGATACCTTAATAGAGACACCTAGATGGCCATATGAAGAAGAAGAGTTGCTAAGTTATATTGATAATGAAGAACTACCATTGATGCTGTTAGATTTATTGGAATCTGAACATTCATGTTTATTTTACTCAGGATGTATAATCGCGCAGATAAGAGACTATAGACAGGCCTACCCAAACTTTATGTGTGATACGCATCATGTGTTACTGAGGCCCACTACACAGGTATGTATTTTTAAATTATATCGCTATTATACATTTTGGCAATTTACAAAATTTCATACTCGTTTTCTATGTGAAGTCCTAAACTCACTACAAATAATTTTGTTCAATTGAAACCACTACAAGTAAAATTTAATCACATAATAATTAACAAATAATGTAAAAGTTACTACCTTTTCATATTTTGTATGTACCTCTCTATGGATTGCTATTTAATTAAAAAAAAAGAACTTTGCCTTGCTTGCATTGCACTTAGCATTTAATTTTCGAAGTCAGTATGTGTCAAGTAATTTTATCTCTAAATAAATATTTTTGGTTTCATTACATAAAAGCTAATGTTCATAATATCATAAAGCATGCTATAAAATGGGTATTGCCAAGGTCAAATATGCACATAGTGAATATACAATTTTTATTTTCACATCTATCTAAATAATAACTGAGAAGTGATTACAAATGAAATTAGTCAAAAATGTAGCCTGAAATTACTCCAGGTGCAGCTGGAGCAAGTTGTTCATGTGATAACGATACAAGTTTATTCCATTGATTTACACCGTGTTCTATAAAAAGTGAGAGTGATTAAGATGCAGTTATCACTACATATTATAAAATAAAGTCCCCCGCTGCGTCTGTCTGTCTGTCTGAACGCGATAAACTCAAAAATTACCAAATGGATTGGCATATTATTGACACCAATAAACAGAGTGATCCAAGAGAAAGGTTTACGTGTATAATTTATTAATGTTTTGTGAACATTTGTTGAAATATGACGATTATTGTTGAATAAGTCGGAAAAAAATCAAGCCGGCTGGGAGCTTTCATCGAAAACGCTGCCTAATCCATTTGAGATAAACCAAAAAATAATTTGTGGTAGAATTGTGTCTCATTTATAGGACTAAAAAAAAGTCCACAATGGCATATGTCTATCTTATGGATAGCTTACCATACTTATTTTTGTTTAAAAAAATGGTGTCATATGATGAGGTAATTAGAAAGCAATTTATACGAATACAGTATTAATCCTTAACAAATTAAATACGTTATTAATCTTTAGCATTTCATGCACATTATGGTTTCCCTTTACACTATATAAATTTACACTATTTAAATTAATATCTTAGGAGCTATCGCGAAATATAAATATCGCGCGACAATCAAGTGGGGCGCCGTGCCGGCCGGCCATACCGGACGACGCGACACGCTTGGTTAGGCTGAACTTATCAATGTTGTATACAAAGAAATATTGTAGTTTGTTTTTATGTATTTATTCATTATTTTTTCAAATATTCATAGAATTGAAAATAAAATGCATTAAAAATATTCCAAGTGGAATGAATTTACGTTACATTTGAATCTAATTAAATTCAATCCACATGTTTGAGGCAACAAGCTGATAGGACACTAACGCAGAAAAAACACTACGGCTTATATGCTCTGCTACCCGTGCGAAGCCGGGACGGGTCCTAGTCTTTTAATAAAACTTATTTTTCAATGTAATCACCTTTGAAGTTAGTATTGATGTATCCCTTTTTAGACTAAAAAGCTTTTCATTTTGAGCCTCTAAAAAATTGTGTACTGTGGTGACCACTGCTTAATCGTCTTAAAATTTTTGACCTCTGAGGTGTTCTTTCAACCGCGGAAAAAGATAAAAATCACTAGAGGTGAGGACCGGAGGAGAAGATTCCGTAAATTCCAAGCCAACATCTTCAATGGCAGCCATTGCAACTCTGGACTTGTACACTGGGGCGTTGTCTTGGTGAAACCAAAGAACTTGAACGAGTATATTACGCCGTTCCTCGCGTATTTTGTTACGCAATTTTTCAATTGGTCCTGCATATAAATACCCCATGATAGTGGCTCAATGTGTCGTGATAGCCCGAGCGCAGCGAACCTATTCGAAGTTTAGAAGGCAGTGCGGCCGTGGTTCGAATCCGGGCGTGTACCAATCAGTATTTTCTGACTTGAGTTTATAAGTATCACTGGTTTAATGCCTCGAAGAGCGCGTTAAGCCGTCTGTCCCGGGTGCCATCAACAGATAGCAGTCAGTTAAAATCCATCATCCCGCACTGGAGCAGCTTGGTGAATTAAGCTCCAAGCCTCCTCACACTGGGCGGGGGCTTAAGCCCCTGCAGTGGGGCATGATGGGTTGATGCAATGGAATGGAGTGGCTCAATAATTGAAGTATTCGATCATTACTATCCCTTGGCTGTTCCAAAAAAAAAAAGCTCAAACCTTACCGGTGGATCAAATTGCCTTAAATTTCTTAGGAGTTAGAGATGACAGTCTCTTTCAAGTCATGGACTGCTGTTTCGTTTAAAGGTCTTAATGGTGAAACTATGTTTCACTCACAGTTATGAATCGAGCCAAAAATCGGTTGGGATCTTACTGTAACAAACCAAACAGCTTTGCGAAATCCTCAGTTTGGTTTGATCCTACGCGTCCTTAAGCATTCTGGGCACACAAGACACTGTTTTCATGCCCAGATGATCGTGCAAATATTATAAACATACCCTATTCAAATTTTCACTTAGCTATAACACGAATAGTAACATGACAATGAATCAAAATATTTTTTTCAACTTTTTCAATTATTTGATCGGTTACTAGCATCGTAAATTGTGTTGTGGATATGGAAAAGGAGACAAAAAAAGGACTGACAAGAGGAATAAGAATAGGGACTGAAATAATATGGATGTTGGTTTATGCAAATGATATATGATGCTGGCTGCGAATGAGGAAGCCATATAAGATAGGTAAATAGGAAAACTATTGGAGGAAAGTGGGGAAAGAAGAGCCGTAGAATGGGTATGGTGGGTAGAGTGATTAAAAAAGGAAAAATAAGGTGCAAAAGAATAGGAATTTCTTCTGCGCTTAAACTCAGCAGACCAATGAACAACTACGGAATATAGAGGAGCCTTAACCCCATATAATAATAATAATAACGTATACATCACAACGACGTCGAGGCCCCAAACTAAGCATTAGCTTGTGTTTTGGGTGCCAAGCGAAGACACCACATACATATAACAACCAAGACCCAGTACCAGTATCAATATTCATCATATAATTACTGATCCGACCTGGGATTCGAACCCGGGACCTCCAGCTTCATAAGCAAGGTCGCTACCCACTAGGCTAAGTGGTTATCTTATATTATATATACCTAGTCTAACCATAAATATTGCTACAAAAAAAAAAAAAAATTTTTATTGCAAATAACATTTATTAATTTTACAGGGTGTTAGTTTAATACATAAATAAAAAGCAATTTAAAATATAAAAAGCTTATTCGAAGCGGCCTCCATTGGCTGCAATACAGTCCTTTAAACGTTGAAGCCAGCTATTCGTCTTTAGCTCTGATGAAGTCGGGAACATTCGCTTCCAACCAAGACTGCGTGGAACGAGCTTTATGACCCGGCGCCGACTCTTGCTAGAAGGACCATACTTGGTTATTGAACATGGTATTGCTAAGGGGCTTAACTACCTTTTCAAGAATGGTATCTTGATACACTCGTGCATGTTTTGATACCTTTTTCACAAAAAAAATGGCTCAGTCACTCCTTCATAGCTAACACCCACCAAACCATCACTGATGTCGGATAATGCCCATGTTGCACTCTGTCGATTAATTGAGAAGTTATTTTTAATTGTAACAGTATTTATGGCCAGACTAGGTATATTATTGTGTTCATCGCAAGTCTTGGTTTACCTGCTTCATTTTTACATTTTTTTTTGTAAAATTTTTAAACAGACATATTAATTACAGTGTGGATTTCAATTTTCTACACTTAAGAAAAAACAGTGACATATAGGAAACAAATAATTGCGATTTTTTAAAAACAAGATATAATTATGTTAATTATCAATATATATTTTTTCTTACCAATTAATATCCTATCTCATTGTTACTTTTTATTGAACACCCCTCATATATTAACAATGACAATATAACTAATAAAGTTAACTCTTTAATTTCAGAGCATAATAACTGATGCAATGTGCATGGGTGGAAGATGCGGATGGGCAGGTGATGAGCGTGCGGCATTTGAAGCGGCGTTGGTGATGGCGACGGCACCACCGCTTTGCCTCGACCCTCGACCTGCAGTCGGATTCCTTGCGACCCGTCTTCATAATGCGCCGAGGTTGCTAAACACTCCGCGGATACGAAGGCAGGCGCGAAGATTTTCGCAGGTATTTACATGTTATCTGTTTAAAATCTAAGCAATATCTGTGATCGATTAGTGTAGCCTGCCTGGTTCGAATATCGATGCTTTATTATTCATGAAGAAGAGAAAAGGCCAAATCTTTTTAGAACTTAGCGACGCATTACATCACAAATGGTTGCCATTGATGACCAAAAAAATTACAGAAGTAATACTATGCGGTCATTCGCATTAAAGAGTTGCTAGTTGTTACAACTATAATTGAAGAATGTGCAGGGTAGAGAACAAGGTAAGTGTTCCATTCCATTTTTTTTCGAGACAGTGGCATATGGTAATTCAAGTCACGATTAATATCAGGTTTTTTTTCGCAATGATTTCACAATCACGATTTTAATAATAATAATAAAAAATATTATTTTTAATTCTTGTAAACTAAGATAAAATTGATAATCAGCTTCCCCATTATAATGTTAGTAATATAATAAGTGTAATATAATATAAGGGTATAATGTAAAATATTAAAAAACAGAACAATTCCACTGCCGCATCAGGCAGACAAATTGTCTCTAGTACTAAATTTTGTTTTAATATCAAACTTTTGAATAAGATTTAAATGATTTTTATCTGTTCAGGTCGCAGTCAACAGAAAAAGAAAACTGGATCAGTTCACGCATCATCATGGCTTAGAGTTACTAGAATTAATACATCGGCAACGAGCTAAGACCAGCAGGCAAACCGTACCACACGCCAGACTCACTTCTAAATACCCTAAAAAACCACCTGAGGTACTGAATATTTATATTATTCTGTTTTTCCCTAGTCAGAAAATTTAACCTAATTTTTGGCTTTTATAAATTTTTTTTTTTAGTTATTTATAAATTTAATTATTTATTATTATTGTGCAAGCTTATTGTTTTAATAAGCAAATATTTTAAAATTTATATTTTTAAGCTCTGTCAAAATCATACATGGTTTTTCAATAGCTACATGGTGTACTGTATTTCCTATGTTTATTGGAGTAAGATCTAATTTCATAAACTACTCAAGTTTTTAATTATTCTTATGTCGGAGAATCATATAAACTATTGACCACAGAATAATTTTGAATCCTATAGTAGATACATTCACTATGATAAATTCATACACCAATTTTTTTTTTCGCAGGTGTTCAAACCAGTAGAGCCACCAAAAATGGATCCATTACCTTTAGCAGTACCCTCGGAGCCTGCGGCACCGCTCAAATTAGCTCGAGCATATGAACGACCAAGATCATCGCCAGACTGTCAAGCACAATTGGTAGAAGAATATATACTAGAAACAGAAAAAAATTCACCCCACTCCGGTGCAGGCTGCTTTCATATAAAACTCTCTATTTTACAAAGACCATCAGATCAAGAATTTTTAGGAGAGTTATATGTAGATAGAGATCATGTCGAAGGCGAAAGAAATGGTGCTGCTTGTAGATTTACTTTAGGTACTGTCACATTTTTAGAATTTCTATGATAAAATAGTTGAAATATAATTTCAGATATTATTTTAGCTATAACTAAATTCTAGGCATTCATTCATACTTGAATACATTTTTGTATTATCTGAGAATAAGAAAAAATCGTGGGGATATATAGTTTCATTTCTTTATGTAGAAGTTATTATAGGAAGTTGATGAGAAAATATAAAAGACGATGCCTATTAGTCAAACAAAAAAGAAAGATATACCTACAAAAAATGCCTGAGATGAACAAAAATAAAGTATACGCCGGATAGACCTTTTAATCGAAGGAAACTTAACACAATTACAATAATTGTCTAAAAAGTACGAGAAACGAGTTTAAAAGTTTTATTGCGAAAAGATTCTGTCTGACAGCAAAATAAATACTAATATAATTTGTATATTTTTATCCGACCTCTACAAACTTGAGAATAATTTTATTATGTATATTTAATTATATTTAGAATTTATTAATATTTATACTTTATGTTCATGTCAGGCATTTAATGGGCATTGCCCTTTGATGACAGAGAGTACTCCACTTTTTATTTATTGATTATATAATATAACTGACATTAAAATCCAATATAATTAATCAGAAAGCATATACTCTCCAACTAATAATTATTTTTTTATTAGATGCAAATCAATAAAATATTATTTATTATAAAGTCATAATTCGTTATTTAGTAAATTGTAAAACTCAAGCTTGTCTATTCTAACAAGAAGCACTTTACCGTGTATGGCGTACGGTTTATTTTCGATTTTGCTCAATATTTAATATTGGTCAATTATTTGACTAATATTAAATATATTGAATTTATCAAAAAAATATAAAAATAGACTTTATAGAAGAACAAAATTTATAAACAAAATTATAGTCAGTTGAAGAATGTGGAACTGTTATGATATATTTAGAAAACTCTTCCACATAAAATAATTTAAAAAAAAATTGTCAACTAGTTATGATGAATTTAAAAAATATTTGAAATGGATTCAGTTATTAGTTCTAAATACAGTCGTGTCTACTCGGTTGTTCTCTCTGGTTGTGTTGCTAGTTGTTTAAATATAAATCATTAATAAAAGTTTTTAGTAGTTATTAATTTTTTTTTCAGGTTCTCGGGTACAAGCTAACAAGTACATACAACAGTTCACTGAGATATTTACAGAGGAAGGTCGCAAATCCGTCAAAATAAAACACATTGTGCCTGGCCAGGTGCCGAGAGTGTCATTTACAGCTGGCATGAGAGATTTGGTGAGCTTTTTATATGCACCAGGGAAAGTAAAGGTTGAACCAACGCGCCAATAGTTTTATACTTATTGGACTTTGTCGTAATTTTCAGTTGTAATATTATTGTGAGACTGATATGACAAAAATGTTTAAATGAGACTGAAAGTATGTGATATCACTACATATTATAAAATAAAGTCCCCCGCCGCGTCTGTCTGTCTGTCTGAACGCGATAAATTCATAAATAAAAACTTATGTTTTAAAAAAAATGTTCCCATATAATATGATAATTATAAAATAATTATAAAAAATGTTCCCATGTAATTAGAAAGCTATTTACACGGATACTGCCGCGACGAGCAATCGCGAAGTAAACGATGGGTTAGTTTACATCTGCAGCAGCGCCACCAAGCGAGATAAGATTTCAATAATTTTTGCAATTAAAGTTGGGTACTAAGCGGAAGGTTAGAAATAGAATACAATGATTAATTGTGTTTAGTTACATATTTCCAACTTGATACAAAATGTATCCAAATAAACCAGATCTACCCTAGGTAACGGAAATATCAATTCTCCATGGAGCCTGGAATCGATTGACATAGTCAATCAACCAGAATCGTGTAGAGAAAAGGATCTTATTACTCTCTTTTAAAACTCAGGATTATTAAGATTGCAATTTTTGCTTTTATAAAGAAAGCATTTCATTAGTTGTCGCCACAAAAGGAAGACAGATATGTCACACGATTCTAAAAGCAAAAGGATATATCGAAACCACTAACTCAAGATAATGTAATGAAATTTAGATCTGTAGAGTACCTTTTTGTTATAATTTCTCTTTCTATTTCATGTTAAAGATCATATTATTCAATCATGAATATGGTTCAAAGATATCATTAGAAAATCACATGGAATTAAAGGCAATTATAGGCACATTATAAATCTAGGCTAATACTCACTCACCTATAGGTTACTGCACGATAGGCTCTCGTCTTTTCCCACTGAGAGGTGACGCAAAAGTAATACTTGCATCCATTTTGAGCCTATTTTATACATCTTGATTTACTACCAATTCAACCATACCATATTTCAACTTCCTGTTAAGTGTTGCCAGAGTAATCGAAGTCACGTCTGATTGACATCGCATTCACTTCGGGACTGCTCGCCGCAAGAGATACGATATTAATCCATATCATTTAAATACGTTAGTTACCATAAGCATTTCATGTAGATTATAATTGCCCTTTACACCAAACAATTTAAATTAATATCTTAGGAGTTTTCGTAAAATTAAGAATATCGCGCAACAATATTTGACGACCACTTAGCCTAGTAGGTAGCGACCCTGCCTACGAAGCTGGAGGTCCCGGTTCAAATCCCAGGTCAGTTCAGTATTTATATGATGAATATTGACGACCGCTTAGCCTAGTGGGTAGGGACTCTGCCTAGGAAGCTGGAGGTCCCGGGTTCGAATTCCAGGTCGGGTCAGTATTTATATGATGAATATCGATACTGGTACCGGGTCTTGGTTGTTATATGCATGTGGTATCTTCGCTTGGTACCCAAAACACAAGCTAATGCTGAGTTTGGGGCCTAGACGTTGTTGTGATGTATACGTTATAAAAAAAAAAAAAATTATACTAGTACTGAGTCTTGGTTATTACATGTATGTGGTGTCTTTCCATGGTACCCAAAACACAAGCTAATGCTTAGTTTGGGGCCAACACGTTGTTGTGATATATACATTATCACTATTATTATTAAGATGAATTCAAGGGTGATGTAATTGATTAGACAAAAGATATTAATGTTGTGAACGAGAAATATTTTAGTTTGTTTTTATTTATATATTCAATACTTTATTAAATATTTGCATAATTGGAAACAAAATACTCCAAGTAGATTGGATTTAATCCTAATGAAATGTAATCTACATGCTGGACGCAATAAACTGATACGTATGACATCACGATAGAAAAATAATAATGTTGGAATAAATGCTCTGTTACTCGTGCGAAAACGGGGCGGGTACCTAGTTTCTTAGATGACGCATGGAACAGATTTTTTTTAAATTTTTAAGTTTTATAATTGAAAAGATAACAGCATATCTCTTAATTTGGTTTTTATAAATGATCTTTTTTAAGTTTTTTGTTAGTTTCCGTTTGAGAATAATTTTATCTATATTTTATAAGAAAATACTACATATACAGAAGTACTATAAATTTAAATAAATAATTTCAGCAAGGTCAACAATTACTACTCCAACAGCGAACCGCGGCAGCTGTGGCGGCAGCGGCGGCCAGCAGCGCATCCCAGAACCACGCTACCACAATACCTGTTGTGTGAGTATTGGAAAGTATTGCGAGTGGCAATTGCCTTATAGGATAACAAATATTCGTTTGCAACTGAAATATGTTTTTATTAGAGTTGAAAATTTGCGGTGCTTCGGAATACCAGCTACGTTGAGTGGAGTGGAGTGGAGTGGAGACAATCTTGAGCAAACGCACCAGTTTAAACTTAATTACTGACTGACTGCAAGTACGTAAATAAACTCTGTAGGTATTATCACCTGCAGAAAATTCGGATTTTGGACACTTGTGATTAACTTTGGTCATGCTTACAAGCCAAACTGAATTTCTGGCTTTAGTTACGTTTTAGTGCTAGTCGGACCTTATACTAACACAGTCGACTTATTTTGTATTATGAACGTACATTATTAGATTATTTTATAAATACTATTCTGTTAAATCAAGGTTTTTTAATATGAACATTATTGTTCACAGCACAACAACCATTGCGGCTACACCTAACATGACATCCCATACGGCGGCGCGATCGTTACCGATACTGGTTTGTAAACTTCTGACAATATTATAAGAACGTGTATCCAGTCACCATGCGCTATCGTGGCCTCTCGCAGTGCACCATTTGCCTATTTAACCTAAAGATGTACAAATGGGTGAACAGCCCTCATCATCATCATCATCTTTTAAAATGTACAGATCAGGGCGATTTAATTTGTGTTGTGCACGCGCCGCTTATATTAACCATTAGACCCGATTTGTATTTAGCTTTCTCTAATTGGTAAAACCAAAGATATTTGCCCATTTGCCCGCTACGTGCACGATCGGAGTGAACCGAAAACGTTTTAAGTCCAACGCAAGTGATCCCAATAATAATATTTAATACCTGGCAGCATCTCACGCATGCTTATCTAGTCCCAAACTAGACAGAACCTGTATTATGGGTACTAGCATAGATATTTTTATAATACATATTATACTCACGCCTGCTTCCCATTGAGGTAGGCAAAGACTACAGATTTCCAATTAGTGCGATCCTGGAGTACCTCTTTCGGCTCATTGACACTCATCACTCTTCTCATACACGCTCTCCGGCTACTCCGAATACTCCGGGTACTCTGGACTTGACCTGTTTTCAGTACGTCCTAGTACGTACGTCTAGGAACGACCCTTTCCGACATTCTTAAATTCTTTCCGTAAATTTCTTTCGTCAGTCTTCTTTCATGTTTTATAATACATATAGCGAATAGGACATTGGTGCAAAATTACGACAAATACATTCACATACACCCGAGAGGAAGGAAAAGTAACATTGCTGCCATGTTGCCTGGATCTGGTATTCATAACTGATCTAGAAAATGTGCCGGCAAAGTGGGTTTTCTTTAACATGTGATAGTTTCTAAATTGAAATGTCAGTGTGAGCCTAGTGAGATCATATTCTCCAGAATCAATATTATTGTACTGAAATATTTATAGACTATATAAATAATAATAATTCAAATATTTATACTAATAATAATTAGTATAAATATTTGAAATCACAAAATTCATGAAACACAGTAACATTAGCTCAATAATTACAAATATTTTACAAATTACAATAATAAATAATTACAAAGGCAATTTTTGTATTCTAACTTAGATAGCATAATGATCAAGATGGAGTGTCTCATATTTCAAAACAAAAAACGAGCAAAAAGACAGACTCACTGATTAGATTAGACTTACTGCAATAACCGTATGCCATTTTCATTGTTTTAAACAAACATTTTGTTTAAATTACACGTGAAATGTAATTTCAGTATCCATGTTTCCTTTCCCAGTACACATTTGACACGTGGTTCACAGAAAATTATTCTTCATGGTGAATATTTAAAAAATATCGAGTGGCGTATCTCTATGTACATCCATAGATTCCACTTCCAAGAAACTCGTTTCAATGAAACAATTTGATAAAATTTTGGGTTGTCTGTTCGAAATTGGTCAACATAAAATGCTTCGGTCGTGAGTCAAGCGGGAGTATATGTACCCGTCGCCCCTCCTTCCTCTCCGCGCCGGTCACAAATACAAGTTACAAATACGCTTGTATCTTTGAAACGTTCGAGTGAAAAAATCTCAATCTAAAGTTAATCTGATGAAAATGGACATTAAACATATCGTAATCTCAGCTTAAACTTTAACTATAAATGATACGACTCGCCCAATCGTAGCACTATTTTGACATTTTCGATTCTTTATAATAATTTTGTAATAAAGAAAAACTATATTTACGTGCAATGAAGATATACGTATAAATATTTATGTTTTTTTTAATTGGGTGGAAATTATTTTTTTAATTTTATAATATTATAATATAATAAAATTTTATAATATAATTTTATAATATAATATTTTTTATTAAAAGACTTATAGATTTATATTTACTATCGTTTTTTTCATACGTAACGTGTTGTTCGTTAAACAGTTTAATATATAAAAACCTGTGAGAGACAGGTAGACAGACATAGAGATTTATTCCATAAGTATTCCGTTTTACGACTTTTACAATTGACCCTTATTTATGTAATAATGAAGGGAAGGAGGGGTGTATTTAATGATAAATGTCGTATAATAGCAGGCGCAACTACAGTGTGGCGCGGTTGGCGCTGTTGTGACGGGCAGCTCAGAGGCGAAACAGCAACCCTCACCGAGCACACCGAGGCTATCACCTCAAGTATGTTTTCAGATAAACACCATTAAATACAATATCTCAACAGTCCTATGAATGAGGCAGGTCAGTTGATTTGCCCATATCTGGCTATAAAAATATTAAATCAATGTCAATTTCAATTTATTACAACATCTTAGATCCTCGGATTCCAGTATGTTTGGTATCTTAAAGTGTAAAAAAAAAAAATTGAAATTATATAAAATTATTTAAATATTGATATAATTACTTATGATATTGTACAGTAATACGCACGAATCTTTACCGCTCTGAGTTGCCTGCAAATGATTCAATGCGCAGGAACAGCCGCGCAGGCAGGGAGGGATAGTAGTGGGAGGCGGACGCCATGTACGCAAGCGAGTAGCGCAAGCTATCCGACCTCTTCTTCATGCTACTGTGACGCTTTCTGTAAATAACTTCACAGCGGCAAAAATCCGTGCGTATTACTGCACTTATTTGAATGTTCTATCAAATCAATAGGCACTAAATATATAAAAAGAGAGTTTTTTTTTAATAGGAAAAATAGAAGTACTGGTATCTCTGTTAAATGAGAAGTTTCAGTATCAACATCAATGTTTTTGAAGAAGCCATTTGAAAATATGTACAGGTGCAGGCGCACGAAATTCAGTCGTCGCCGGCATCCACCAACCAGCTTTTAGCACAACAACTGACAAACCCACCGCAACCACTCAATCCTCAAAAGATGCAACCCGCAATTATACATATACAGCATCCACTCATGTCCAGTGCCACTGCATCTCAGGTAACTTGGTTTACGGATCTATCTGTTTTAAATAAATGAAAGTCTTAACTGATGCCAGGGACTACTAGATTTAATCTAATTGCTTTGTTTACACAAAGAAGTGTCGCCGTTTTAAACATGCGAGATGCGAGAAAACTTTAATGGTATTTATTATTCAAATGTGAACTTTAACACAAGCCAATAAGATTGTTTATTTAATATGTTGCCAGTAACATCTAGCTTTAGTATATTTTCAACTGAACTTTAAACTTAGTGAACAAATTCTATTGGTGCATCTATATACGTTGGAACGGGACTGCATCGTATACCGCTTTAAGTGGAAGCTGCTCATCAGGTACAGATCGGCCAAAACTCTGCTCTGAACACGAGGCGAATGTGAAAATTTGTTTCTGCGATGCTACACGATTCTATGTTCCGATCGGTCATAAAACATTGCTCAATCCATACATGATTTTTAGATTTTTTTTGACAAGTCTACTATTTTCATGGTACGGATACCTAATAAATAGTTATGGCCAACTAATACCCGCCGCTCGCTTCTATAGCGTAAAGTAGATCGTACGGACGTAGTCACGTTCCCGCTAAAAAGACTAACTTAAAAAAAAAACAAACATCGTTTGTATTTTCTTCATTTTTTCACTCCATTTAATCATTTAAATATGAAGAAAGTGATTTTGAAAAATCGTTGTTATTGATAAGCAGATTCCGTACATAGCGATAAGCACTGCAGTCCCGTGCCAATCTGGGTATATTTTTATACCACTGGTTTTGACTAGGTGACTCTTCGACACCCAGTTCAAACTGTTGAGCCAAGTTATATTTTTTGATAATTGGATATTAGTTTTTTAAACTTACTATGTGCCTAAGGTGTCATCCATTAATCACGTGAAGCTATAAGCCACTTTTAACACCCCCCTCCCCCTTAGTGATAGGATAGTGTAAACACAGCAAATTTAAAAATCTGTGTCTTCGAATCACAAGTTTACTTGACCATTTGACCCCCCGGCTCCATTGTGATCAATAGTGATGTTATTATTTCTGACTGAACATTACAAAAGATTCCCAAGTACCGCAATGGAATCAAATGTTGCTATTATAATCGTGCCTGCGCCGCTCTAAACTTGCCGACTTCCTAGAAATTCTGATTTTCACTTTAGTATATAACTGAATGACTGACCTTCGTTATGTATCAAATGTAAACTTAAAAATAAAATATCGTTAGGTTCAAAACATTCAATACACGAACGCATCGACGGCGCAGCAGAAGACGACGGTGACCAAGCCGCGGACCACGAATCCAGCTATCAGCGCGCTCGTCACCAGCCTCATGAATTCAGCGCAGCAATTTCAGCAAGGTTACTCTGAAAATAAGTTGTTATTGTTACACAGGAAATATCCTCATCACATACGTAATTTATAAGCCAATTGAATTCTCAGCCAAAATTTATCAGTTGTAGCTTCTGTCCTGGGCGGCGATTCTAGTAACGCATAATTCACGCCGTAATACAATTTCTACGTAAGAGGTTTTTTTTTTGAACAAAAATATAGTTTCTGTATTCTTAAAAGCCAAAGTTACAAATCATCGCCTAGTTTTTAATCATTGTATAATTCGAGACTGACGACTACGTATATAAATAAAAAAGTTAATATTGGTAGTGAACTCGCAGGACCTAGTAACGTTGTAACGCTTTAGGAAACTATCCGATAAAAATACTAAATTGTAACTGATTTAGTTATTCAATATTTTAACGAACATTAACGATGCAATATTTTAAAAACCGAATGCCGTAAAAATAAGTAAATCACTAAACTTAGAACCATCTTAAAACACAAATATATAAGCTTAAATTTGAAATAATTTGAATTTGGACTTCCTATCCAAACGTCAGATAGCAATTCAGCGAAGTGTCCAGCTTAACAAAACGCCAACTTCATATGTAAGGACCTAATAGACGCGTATGTGTTTGTTACGTTCTTGACTCTTGAAGAGTGCAAGTTATGGATGCCACATGTCCAACGCGCACGTGGTCTGCACGGCTGTGAACTCTTACGCCCGATTTTAGGCTACGAAAAAAAAGAGACGGTACGGCCCGCTCAGCGATGCGCGCTAAAGCATCCCTCATCCCGCGCCGCCGCAGCACTGTAGCAACTTTTCCTAGGATTCGTAGAGTTTCGTTGCGACGAAGCGACATTCAGACGGAAAATCGAGCGGCCGCCTTGCCCGCGACTGGTTTCAGCTCTAAGGTGTTTTTTGCCTATACAGAAGCCAATAAAAATTTCAAAAAAAATCTTAAGCCAAAAAAGGCAAATATTACGCTTTTTGCGGGTGTTGATGACAGACAATTAAGATGTATATAGACATATCGTCATTTTAGTCCAACCCAAACCTAGTTCTACATCAAATATTACTAGACAAAAACAATCTCAAGATTTAAACGCGTTATAACATCGTATTCACCCTAGAGCCTTTGTATGGGGCGATATAAGAATCGTCCACTATTAAACCGATTTCACCAAATGAGGTGTATATAGATCCTAGAAGTCTCATATGATACTTAATGTCAATAAAAGTCCATTAATCATGTAATATACTTCTCCGAAATTTATAACTAAAAATGTGGTAATTTAAAAATTATAAAATAATTGAAAATTATAACTAAAATGTGTTACAGTAAAAAAATCATTATATAATCCAATCTAATCTCAAAAGTAAAAAAATCTTTAAAAGTTCAAAATAAGAATTCAAGATATAAAATATCTTTAGAAATGTCTTTCGTTTCTTTTACAAAAAAAAGTCAGAGACTCCCACATGATGCGGAATGCAAATTGTAATGTTTCATCTTCTTTCCCGATTTTACTTAATAATATACCTGCACTTGATTTATTTTAATGTCTTGTATTATGTGGCAGCTCCAACTCAGGTTTAGGTCTTGAAAAACGAATGAAAGGTATTTATCTGTAAAGAAATGTATCTTGAATTGTTGTTTTTGACGTTTAAGTGCTTTTTACTATTTAGAGATTTTATTTTAGGATTTTTTTCACCGTAGTAGGGTTTTCAAATTTTATGTATTTTTTTCATTGTTACTATAATATATGCTAAAAAATCATGACACATTATCTCAACACATTAGTGTTATGTTGAAATTGTCATCTAATTTATCCCACTTAAATATTTACTTATTTTTTGTTTTGAAATAAGATTGTTTAAATAATTAAAAATGAAAGCAAATGTGTAAATCGAAATAAATGAAACAGAACAAGAACAGAAAAGATTACTGATAAAGTGCGATGCGACTTTCCAGTTAGACAAAAAAAAAAAGTGTTATATTTTACTTATAGTTAATATTATTATAGGTACTCTTCAATGAGATGTAACTTGTTTTTTTTTATATATTTAACGTCACATTTGTCGTTTGACCTCAGCAGCGGCAAGCCAAAACGCGGCAAAAGCTGCGGTGACGACTACGGCGAGCAACAATCCGACAATCTTGAACCTATTGAACAGCGCGCCAGCGGCCATGACACATACGCCCGCCCCCACCGCGTCTACGGACGGGACGCACGAAACGCACAAACTGTTAGGACGCACTGTCTCAATAGCGGGCGCGAGACTGATAGCTGCAGTCACGACCGCGTCGCAGACTGTACCCACTTACAGTCATCAGGTAAGGGTGCGTGTATTTTTTGATTGACTTTTTGCTTCGCATGTAATCTGCATGATATGTATATATAACCGATGGATGGTGGTAGATGATGGTGGTCTAACCGAGTGGTTAGAGACCCTAACTGTGAAGCCAAGGGTCGCGGGTTCGAATCCCGCCCGGGACAAATATTGAAGCATAACACTCGCTTACTTTGGGACTAGATGGTTCAGTGTGGCATGTCCCATGTATTATTATTATCATATTATTATTCTTATATCAAAATTACATGACATGTTTACTAATGATGTGCGATTATGGCTATATGAAAACTGATAACCTAGTAATGTTACAAATGTAAAAGTTTGTACGTTTGACAGTCAATCACGCAGCAAGGGAGCACCGGATCGAGTGAATTTTGTAAAGATATAGTTTATGACCTGGAAAGTGACACGTTACTTTTTATACTAGAAAAAGGCACGGTAGGGTATTATTAATGTTGAAAGTGCTGAACGGTTTTTGATGAAATTTAGCACAAAAGTGTCTAAGGCTTGGAATAACACATAGAATAAATTTCATCCCGGGAAAGTACACGGTCCCTGTACGATAGCTATTGTTACGTGTTAGGGTTCGAAGGATCTGGAGAGAAAGACCTGCTGACTCTTTTTGGAGACTTTATTCACTAACAATAGGTCCAACACAAAGCACTAGGTCCAAACACTAAGCCCTCACGATGTCCTAGGTCGTAGCCAATTCGTAGATTTCACTTGTACCACTCTTGATCACTACTTCGCCTACTAGTTCACTTGATCACTTCGAAGTCGCCTCGAAAGTAGCCCAAAAACTGAACTGAACTCGCTCGCCTTCCTGCGGCTATTTATATGTGCCCAGGCGAGCCTCGAGACCATTCTAGAACTCGCTCCACTCGCGCGAACGCGATCGACCGGGTTGGATGATTCTAGAAAGTTTCACACAGGTCCTGGTTTTTGAGACTATTCCTTTCCTCTAACGCCATCTAGTAGTGAGTAGGGGTTTCGTGTTGTCTTTGTTCTACAAAGTGATTTTACTGGTTGACGCTAGATGGCGGTCGTTACTTTTTGTGTTCGTAACACTATTTTTCGTGCTAAATGGCTAACGGATTTTGATAAAATTCAGTATAGAGATTTCTCAGGTAAGTAGTTAAGTGTCAAAATGTTTTAAAAAGTCTATGTCCTGGACTACAACTGTGTAGTCCACGCGGGTGAAGTCGCGGGTGGAAAGCTAGTTTGTTATAATTATACATTATAGTATATAATTGGTAAAATGTTTTATGAAGACGTTTCACAAAATACTAACATTGTCTTGTTTGTACCTTTTTAGTGAGCACTTTTTGTCGAAATCAGGTTTTAGTATTTTAGATTTTCCTTAGGATCACCAAAGAGTAATGCGACTGCGAATGTTTCATCATGAAACTGCTAAAAGCGACACGTTTACGTACTACTGTGAACAGAGGAATCCGACAGACGAATGACGATCGAACTCTTTTCATTCAGAACATTGTAATAGAATGAGAGAGACAAAATGCTGTATCGTTATTTTCTTGTTGAAGGAAAGGTTTTTAACCCATTAACTTTTCATCAATCATTATCAATCAATTGTCTCTGTCAATAAAATGGCTAGTGATGTTTAATCTGACCCAATTGGATTAATGTGTAGGTAATGGGTTAAACCTTTTTTCTAAGTTCAAGTGATAGTAGAAAGACGGGTTGACAGAACTATTTATGTGTAGCAATATGGGTTTCCATGAATGTCCAAAATAAACAATTTATAACCATTTATTTGTTATATCCGATTCCATTAGATATAAAGAGTTAAAATCATATGTTTTGAACAATAAATGAAATAAATTTATTAAATGTCACATACCATAATATTTCTTGGACTGTTATGCTAGAAGCGTAGTTTATGAACAATATAACTTAAAAACGTGTTTATCTATTTTAGTATTTGTTATTAACATATTGTTATGTGCTCATACTAGACATTGATTATTGACACTTTCTCATCACTAGTTCTGTGAAAAACAAGAAACTAATTTAATATGATGATATTTTTTGAAAAATGCTAATTTGTCTCAATTTGCATGACATTTAAGTGATAACGGCGAAGGCAAAAGGCAGTGAGTTAATGTTGGTTGATATGCCATGATAGCAATCGGTTATATGACTTCAGGTAATGGCGGGATACAGTGGCGAGACGGAAACGGCGTCGGTGTCAAACGATTCGGGGCTGCTAGAACGACTGATGGCGTCCGATGAGCCCGACCAGCCGCCCGCGACGCAAGCATTGCATGTGCAGGTCAGGCAGATAGATATAACCATACTCAACCTATGCACTACACATTAACCATATTTGGTCAGATTGAAAATCATGAGCTATTTAATTGACAGAGACAATTGATTGATGACAAGTCAAAAGATACACCATACATACTACTTAAAGTACTAGTGTTGCAAGCGTGTGCTAGGTGGGACCACACGCACACCAATGCGATCCACGTGGACTAACTTGGCATCGAAGCTAAAGATTAACAGTTGCATAATCTTTCGAGTTCTTCGAACTCGTTTCATTGTTTATTAATATTAGGTCTTAACCTATGAAGTTGCCGTTTGGTATGAAATAAGTTCAAGTATTTTTTTTTCTTCAAATATCTTTATTTCTGTTATTCAAAGTAATCACCCGTGCAATCGATGCATCTTTGCCAAAGCAGTGGCAGTTTATTGATGCCCTTCTTGTAAAAATCGACTGGACGGGGGGCAACAAACTCTTCAAAAGAATTTTGTACTGTCTCTTGGGAATTGAATTTCTTTCCCGTTAAAAAGTTGTTTAAATTTTGAAAGAAGTAATAGTCGGTAGGTGCAAGGTCTGGTAAGTATGGCGGATGAGGGAGAACTTCCAACCTCAACTCTAGCAGCTTGTAGATTGTTTGTTGTGCAGTATGGGGTCGCGCGTTGTCGTGAAGGAGCAGCGGGGACGACCGATCGACCAAAGCCGGTCGCAGATGTGCGAGCTTCTCCATCATTCAAAAAATCAAAATCAAAAAGTTTTTATTCAATATAAGATGTTTACACACACTTATTGAACGTCAAAATAAATTGATTAGGTGATTAGGTACCGGTTCCAAAACTAGAAGGAGAAGAACCGGCAAGAAACTCCTCCCCGTTTATTTTATTTAAATATATGTTTTTCTTAGTTACTTTAGTATTTTTTTTTTAATATGCTTACAACTATTACAATGATGTCCATGCGTACTTATCATTTAAATACTCGCTGATACAATAGTAAGCTTTTTCCACGAGTTGGACTTGGAGCACTCAAACGTTAAAATTGATTTGAATTTAAGTTTAACATTTCTTTAGGAATTTTATTATAAAAACCAATATAATTTCCCATGAAAGAATTATTAACCTTTGAGAGTTTGAACCTGGGAATCGATAACATATGCTTATGTCTTGTATTTAAGTTGTGGCTATCACCCTTCATTGTCTTCAGTTCTTCACAGTACACATCTGCAGTAATGCTCATACCATTTTGTAAAAATCTGTGATGAATCACACCGGCACTAGACCACCAAACAGTGACCATCACCTTTTTAGGGGTTATTTTTCGTTTAACACATTGGTTTAGTGCTGAACCAGGATCTAACTAATTTGCTAAACGCTTGCGATTGTCGAACAGAATCCATTTTTAATCACGGGTAACAATCCGGATCAAAATTCCTTCATTGCGTACGTTGCCCTGGCGATTGTTAAGTTCGTGGGGGTACCCATCTATCAAGCTTTTTTTATTTTGCCAATTTGTCGCAAATGAGCCAATATTGTTTTGATGCTAACATCAAAAGCTGCTGCTAGTTCAGCTGTAGTTTGAGTATCATCAGTTTCCACAATCGCCTTCAATTCATCATTGTTGACCAAAGTGTCCGGATGACCACAAGGTTCATTATTCAAATCATAATTTCCAGAACGGAAGCGGGCAAACCAATAAGGGGTTGTGCGTTCGTTTGTTAAGTTCTCTCCGTATACTTTGTTGATGTTACGTGCCGTTTGTGCCGCATTAGTGCCACGACGGAACTCATTTTCCATAATTACACGAATTTTTACAGTGTCCATTATGACGAAACATTTTCAAGTGTAATGAAAACACAACGCTAATAAATAAACAAAAGACTGACTTTGTAAAAAGAATGTCATGTTTTTAAAACAAAATTAATTTGAATTTAGAATTCACAGCCAATCAAAATTTTTTTTTGTTTGAAATGACCAGTACTAAAGAACGGCAACTTCATAGGTTAAGACCTAATATTAGGACTAGACAATATAGTATAAACAAAAAATATATCGAAAAAATATATGGTCGGTACAGGACAATATTGGGAAAAGAAATAAGTTCTTAAAATGACGTGCGGATCTTACAAAAATAGTTTTAATTCGCTGTGAACCGCTGTTTAGGGAAGGCGCATAGAAAACTTATAAGAACCGGGGATCGTAATCTGTACTGTATTTTCACTTTACAGGGCTTAAGCCTGGCGTCCCTCCAAGGCTTACAGAGTATCCAAGGTCTACAGAATGTGCAAGTTCAAATACCAGGTCTGTCGGCGCCTATATCGCTGTCCCTCAACGTGTCCGGTGCACCAAGCGGGCTGCTTGTTTCCGTACCGCCTACTACATCCGTTGTGTTGGCGAACCATCAACCTTCAGTTTTATCATTACCTATAGGTGAGTATTTTTTATGCTGATTATAAATATGTGACAATATATATCCTATACTATTGTTAGTATTACTGATACTTTTACATTACGTGCAAGCGGTCTGTGCGGCTGTAAAGTTCATAACATAAACGTCGCAGTAATGTAACTTCAAAAAAACGTTGCGGCGGTAAGCATGGTGGACGTGCGCAATCGGGCGTGCACTTCAGAGCAGCACAGATCGGATGCAATATGACTCTCTTTGTACATATAATCGTATACAAAATTTGAAGCAAATCTCTATTTAACCTGTATTCACAATTTTTTATAATTTTAGCTTTCTATTTTTTTGTAAGTCTTCTTATAACTCATTTGCTTTGACAAAATTTTGTGTACAGATAGATCTCATAATCGCGTAAAATATCCAACTAATATTATAACCGTGAAAGTTTGTGAGAATGTTTGTTACTCTTTTACGCAAAAACTACTGAACGGATTTGATTTAGAAATTTTTTAGTAATAAAGCTTATACACCAGAATAACATAATAGGCTACAATTTATAAAGATTCAAGCTTTCCGCTTGCGGCTTCATCCGCATGTGGAACGCTAGTATCTTTATAAACGGTACCGCGCGCCTGCTACTCACTTGTACCGGGACAGCTATTTTTTACATCAATATAGTTTGTGAGCTGACATAGGCTACTTTTTATCCCGGAAATATTCACAGTCCCTGTGGGATAACAATTTTTCATGCTAAAATGGTTGAACGGATTTTGATGACATTTATGTCTTAAAGCTTGGAATAACACACAGGATAAATTCCATCCCGGTAAAATACATGTTCCTGTGGGGTAATTATTCTCTATATTATGTCAATGATTTTAAGAAACCTACGACGAAAAAATATTAAGTCTCAGAACTTTCTAGAAAGTCTTACAATGTCTTGGATCGTTGCGGTCCTTTAGCAGTGTCGCTGCGACTGTGTAGTTCATGTGGGCGAAGCCTCGGGCGGATGCTAGTATGTCGATAAATAGTGTAGAAATATATATTAAAGCTAGAACGGTTTTGTTTGTCCACGAATTTTCTCAGAAAAGGTGAGATTTTTTTTTAGAATAGGTACCGTTAGAAACGGCTCGGGTCGAAAGTGTGCTGCAATTGGACATTTATTCGAGATAGTAATGCAATGTCTTAGAGTAACGAAATTGACAGCAACGTCCATTACGTAGAGATAGCATTTCGATTGTTCCGTCCAACATCTATACACGAATTTTGTGGTCGTCGCCAGCTGTTTTGCCTACAAACGTAGTCGCCAGTTTGTAAGCAAAACAGTTGAAGACCGTTTTTCGACATCCGCATGACCCTCTCACACCCGAAACTTGTGTTCAGTCAGATTCGTAGTTCCAACTAAAAATGCATACTCTTGATTGAACCATACGCTGCTGTTTTGTTCCTTTATTACAAAGAGAAGTGAATTTAAAAAAAATACATTATTATTAATTATTAATATAATTACTTTGTTAACATGGTTACTGAATCATTGAGATATATATATTTTTTAGACTTTTACTGATGTGATGTAGTTTTTAAATAAATAAAACAGTGAAATACATGTATTACTTATAGTTTAAATCCAGCGAATGTGATTTAATAAACTAACTAGTTTGTTGTGTTTTTGCGATAAAAAGTGTTTAAGTAATTATTTGTGTTTATATTTGTTTTCTATTGTACCTACTAATGCTACATCATTTTTGAATAAAATTATTTTTTTTAAGTTTTCAACAAATGCTTCACAAATTGCACCTAACCACCCATACTATAGCTAGCCGGTGTATGATGGGGAGTTTTAGTCCAAGTTTCAGTGCGCAAGGTCCCCGCGTCGCGCTCTTCACTCCCCACAAATCCCCGCACACCAGTGTCAACCCCGAAAATGCGAAATGTCGCTTCGAAATGTGAACTGACATTTATGACTCAATTAAATACCAAACGCTACTATCAAATTAATTTACTCTATGAAATTTATCAACTATTATTCGGTTTTTTAAGTAGTGTTGCTATTTTATGATTTTGGTATGTTTCTTTGTCCTTCAGTTAGTTTGTTTGCGTTTGCACTCTAACCTTGCTCTTTTTCATCAACATCAATCAAAAATTGTCAACGGTTTTTTTTTTAAACTTGGCACAGAGATACCTTTTGGTCTCTAGTTTTGCAAATGCCATGTTAGAGCTGATTGGAAGAAATGGCAGAATTGAGTATTTTGTAATTTTTTTACGTTTAATCTCTCATAACAGCAAAAGTTTATTAATGAGCGGGTTGAAGTTCGAAGTCTTTATGAGCATAGTCTCATTATCTCAAACAGCCCCAATATATTAAATGGGCAAGTACAATAATTGCTTATGAATACAATCCCGTGCTCCCGAACAGCCGGAACGTATAAAATAAGCAGGGTGCTAATGAGTATGTTTCCTTCAAAATTATCGGGTTCATAATGCATAAACTTACCTACTCATGAACACGTTCTGTGCTTCTGAGTGCATAATATTACCATAGAGTAATATAAGATGTGTCATTTTAGTCTGTGATATTGTGCCATTAGTCCGTGGTTGTTTCCGATTCATGAATCGGCTCATAAACTGAAAACTATTACAAATAAATTATTACTTCCGTCCGAAAAAGATATGAGTTACTCTTAAGTCGTGCGCTAAGAAGTTTTGCATCAATATTTAAATAATACAATACTGGAAAATGCAGTAAACACTTTAACCTCATGTTGATGCTCTATGTAATAGAGAACCACTTTAAGGCTTAAATGTAAAGCCCTAATACATACACAGTTGTTTTTAGGATGTTTTTGTGATTTTATTTCAAAAAGTATTGAACTCATACCTACCATTTTCTTATGTTTGGATTGTCATATTTTATTGAATGTTAATTTGTTTGCAGCCCAACTAATGTCGAAAGGCGCAGTGCGGGGCGGAGTGCAGCTAGTACGCGGTCGTGCACCCCCGCCCCGCGCCCTCAGGCCACCGCAGCCCAGTACACACACCCCCACACAAAGTAAGTCATATTCTGTTTTTAGATATTTTTCAGGCGGAGTGATGTCTGGTAAAAATTTTCTTCGGGATGAGATTATTGTGAATGTGATGTTAATAGTATATTATGATGCAAGTACGGTAAGCTGCATATTACAGCCGAGGTGTTTATAGGCACGAGGCGAAGCCAAGTGCTTATAATAAACTGATGACTATAATAGCCAGCTTACTAAGTACGAGCATCATACGACGTTTTTCAATACATTTGCAATTAAAATTAGGCAGATACTTCAAATGTAATAATGGCGGGAGCTAAGGGCGCGAGCGGGTTGCTTTTCGCGGTTTACGTATGCGTCACAAACAGAATGCTCGTTTGTGATTGGCGTATAGTAAAAAGGCCTAGTACTGTAAAATACATCATGACGGTACAAGTTTCGATATCATAAAGACCGTATTAATAGCAAATGTATTGAAAATAATATTAAAAGTCTGTGAGATTGTAGTGATGTTGTGAATTTCTAATGAACAAGTGCGCAATATCTTGCATCATTATTTAGACATGACAAAACTGTCTGCCCGATGGGTGCTACTTTTGCTCACAGTAGACAAAAACAGAAAAAAGTACCGGCGCGGGTGGCGTATCCACTTCAGAAGTAGATTTAGCGATGTAACAACGAGATAAAACAAAGAGAACCACGAACATAATAAACACTGTATAATGCTTCCTATCTCATTTTCTCCCACGTTAAATCTTATGAATTTAGGCGCCTGTCTTATTTTACTGTCGCTTTTTCATTTGCTTTGGGTACACACATGTGCCGTTGCCATGAACAAGTTCCACGAATTAATTAATTGCTTGCCCATTCACCATATTTTCCAGATTTAGCCCCCTAAGACTGTTTCCTTTTCCCTGATTTAAAAAAAATGAGTCGACGGAAAAATATTTAGTATAATGATAAGATCATTAACTTATTTTAAAGGGTTACTGAAATTATTTTTTTTTGGAAGGGATCGAAAAGTTAGAAAAGCGTTGGACGAAGTGTGTCGAGCTAGTTGAAAAGTAAATGTTAGTACTGTGCAAAAGAATATTTTTTGTTTAATTTTTACCAGACTTATGTCGCCGCCCTCGTATGCAGGCATTCCAGTAAAGTACAATAAAATCCATTCTAAATTGAGATCTACCATTACTTTTATATTCTATTTTTACACTAGACATTGTTAAATGTTGTTAGAGTTAATTTTGACAGCAGCGTTTGGTTTTATTAGCGTCATGAATATCACTTCACAGTATCGAAGTGACATTATGCAATTTTGCGGGATTGGAGACCGGCGCGCGGGGATTTCGCGGGGGTAAAGAGCGGCGCGCAGGGACCTCGCGCATTGAAACTCGAACTGAAATACGCCATCGTGCACCAGCTAGCTAGAGTATGAGTGTTTAGACGGTAAACACATAAGATGGTTTCTAGTCAATTCATATTTTTATAGTAATTTTAGATAATATACTGGCTGACTTGACTTGTAATTTTATATGTGCCAATTAATAAAACCAATTTACAGTATAATTTTTTTTTAAATTTATACTGAGAAGTATGTTGGGCTAAGTGGTACTTATTAACCCACCCAGGTAGTCAATTCGTACTTTTATGGTTTACACCATTAGTCATAACTTGCGATTATGAGAAATGATGTATATCAGCATAGTCAGATTGATTCCATTTATAATTATATATATATATATATATATATATATATATATATATATATATTATTTTATATATTATTATTATTTTATATTTTATATTTTACTTATTTTATATATAATACATTTATATTTTAGACAATATAAAAGAGGAACATTGTCTCGTTAATACATCGCTAAATTTGCTTCTGATGTGAACTTGCCGCCGCCGCCGGTGCGTTTTTATATTTTTATCTACTGGTGCAAAAGCATCACCTATCGGGCAGTTTTGTCATTAGAAAAAAGAATAGTGGCAGCAGATGCATTCTAGAGATAATATTAATCCAGGTACTACACATTAATCCATTTAGGTTAGATCCAAGATCACGAGCCATTTGAGTGACAGAGAGACATTTGATTGATTATGGGTTCATAGGTTAAGAAGGAGAGCTTGATTGGACTTAACTGGTCATAACCTAAAGTGTAACAAAATACTTATCTATACTACTAAGCACATATATTTATGGTCTCAGGTACCGCACAGTTCATAACGCAGAGTCAAACGTTAAACGCTCATCAGGTCAGAAGAAAATCGAATCCTTCAGATAGTTCATAGTAAATGTAGTAACATAATTATTACATATTGTACTCACTGCCAAGTCTGTTGTAGTAGCCGTTTACATACATATTCTAGATAATTTATAAAGGCTATGTGACTACGTGCTCGTGCAATAAGCGATATCGAACCTTAGTGAATTGGTCTGTTCGATATGACGAATTTGTACAGCAAAAGGAATTATACATTATTTATTGTTGACTGATGTGAAATCTGTTGCATCTAAAGTCTGACCGGTTCTTGTTTGACTTTTACTCAAACTTTGTAGTAAATACAATGCGAAATCTTCCTGTAATAGAAATTCGTGAATGTTTGAAAATATTTTCCACTGCTGCTACTGTAAGTATATATATATATATATAGATGTTGCCTATCATGTTTTAGAATATTTACAATATCTTAACATTAGGTTTCACCAACATGAAATAATAGTTTCACGGTGATCCTCTCTTATGAATTGTAGTCACTTTTATTTTGTTCCTGTTTTGGGACCTTAAAACGTTATTTCGTTTTAATCATGTGAATGGTGAATAAATCAATGAACATAGTTTATATAATATATTTATTGTAATAGTGTGAATTAACGAACTTTTAAAAGAAATTAACTAAGAATTTGTATACGTGATTACATTACACATTAAAAGTATCATAATTTTTTTATATTACATCACTGTTTTTGTAGATTATTGAAATTTTATTTATTGTTTCGGCAGATGTGTATCTATCTATCTGCTCTTAAACTGTATTTCCCTGAGGATGTCAAATTATCAAATTATATTAATATAATGACTTTTATTTTCATAATGCACTTAGTATAGGCACCCAAAGTACTCCACAGTCCAGGGATATCCATGCATTAACTATTTATTGCTGTTTTTTGCTTTGAAACATTAAAATAAGTAATAGCCTTAATGTACAAATTTTTTTTTGGATTTATGTAACCTAAGCGATATATTATAAATTAAAATTTTGACCAAATTGTATGTTTTAGTAATCACAGGGAGTATTAGTATTGGTTTATTTATTAACGTTGTTTGATTCATAAATATCGTATTTATTCGAAGCCGTAATGTATTTCTGAATCAATTGTATAATATGATATAATTATTACTCGCTTTAAACCTACATCAAAAGGGGTGTCTTAAAAATAACATATTTTTTTAATCATAAATAATTTTTGTTGAATTATATATATTATGTGGTATTTGTTACACAACTGGTAAATACCCATGTAGTACATCGCGGAAAATCAAATAGATGAAATTGTGTGTGAAGCAGTCTATTGCATATATGAAGAAAAATGTATGAAATGATCTCACTTGTTAACCGCAAATAGCTCAATACATAGATGTTATATTAAGGCGACGATTAGGCTCCAAAAAACCGTTAGTTTTGGAGACAAATATATGATCATTTTGGAGTAAAAAGAAATGAAAACTATACTAAGAGATTTGTATGCGAATGTCTACCTAACTAATAAATTTCTTGTGGTTGGTTTGTTTCTTATTTTGCTAAGTGAGTTGACAGACACTCAATGCTCTTGTTTAGTTGTACATATGTCTAGTTGCATGGAGATGTGATAACCGTTCGGATGTTTATACTTAGTGATGTATCATAAAATTTATACGAATGTGTTGACATGGATTTGTCTATTATAAATATTGTAAAAATAGTTTTAAGTATGTTGTTCAGAGATTGACGTTTCGAACATTAATAAAATAACTTTTACATAAATTTATATTCTTTGATTCTACTTCTTATGACGCCTTGTCATATTTTTTAGCCAAAACATACTTTTTCTGTCAGAGCGTCGCTTTCCCGAATTATTGCCTGGCATCACTAACCACAGGATTCATTTTTAGGGTTCCGCACTCAAAGGGTATCCACGGGAACTCTATCACTAAGGCTCTTGTCCGAACGTCCGTCCGTCCGTCTGTCACAGGACTGTGTCATCAGAACCGGAATAGGTAAACACCATAGTGTGTGATATCAGCCCATTATGCCCCATTGCAGAGGCTTAGGCCTCCCCTCGGGATGAGGATGCTTGAAACCTAATCCAGCACGCAGCTCCAGTGCAGGTTGGTAGATTTTAATAACTCATCTGGTGACTGCAACGCGCATCAACGGCTTCACGTAATCTCCGAGACACGGAGCCAGTGATAATTAAGTTTATATACTTATGGCCGCTATAACAGCAAATAATAAAAATAAAATAAAGTTAAAAATTAAAGGGGTCCCCATACAAGAAACGTGTTTTTATATTGTATGGTGGTACGGAACTCTTTTTGTGCGAGAAAGACGCGCACTTGGCGGGTTTTTTATGTTTCTATGTTCAAGTACAGTACAGCAGCGCACGGATTTTTGCCGTCCCGGTTTGCCTGGTTAGGTAGACAAGATTATGCGCAGATATAGTTACAATCCAACTTTATGGCGGATCCTAACGTAGGCACAAGTCGCGTCGCAGTAACCAGATCTAGGTGTAGCGGGACGCAGTGGAGTGAGGGGTATATGACTGTACCTGCTCAAGCACGCTTAAAGCGTTGTATTCTGATCCGTCATAAAGTTTGACGCTATCTATACAGTCGTAAAAATAATACAAACTCTATTTATATCCTATTATACATTTGGATATTATGTTATAATATATTATGTTATATTGTACACTATTTATATTATATATTATGTGTTCATAATCAGGCAAATCAGAGCGGCTAAGATCCGTGCGTTGTACTGTACCATGTGTCCAAGTCTTTGAAGCTTTTTAATTTTTCCAGTGTTTATCGATCGATTTAATCGATCCAGCGCAGCGTGGTGATTCTGAACTATACTGTAATATATAGAACTAGGCCATGCATAACACGGTTGATGTTTCAAATTGTATCTAGGGCGCAAATCGAATGAATCAGTTATCTGCAAAAGGGCACCAGTCCACTTGACAAAACTTTTCAGGAGCGCAACAAAACTAGTTTCTTTGTATGTTTTCCTTGAAAGAAATTTTATTAAAACTAGTATGGACTAATTGTTATCACTTTAAATATAAATACCTAACAAAGATTGACGAAGATTGATATTCACAAGTTATCTGTAATAATTATGTTGAATTTTTGGCGATTTGGTTTTGTATCTTCTAATTTTACCTTACCTTACGCTGACTTTCGCTGTCAATCGCTGTCATGCAAGGCTTGCGACAATACAATTATCAAGGCGTCATATTCAAGCATCTATCCGTGTGGGCAGGGTGTGTGCTGAAAATGGGTAGATGGGAAATACGAGTTAAAATACACCGCTTTGTTTTAAATAAAGGAGTGTCGCCTAGTTTGAAGAGCGAGTTATATCTCATCGGGCTTATCAAATGTTCCGTTCTGTGAGTATTCTCGATTGTAGCCTACTTCTGAATTTTATTAACTTCAAATTAGTATAATAATAAAAACAACAACTTATTTTGGTTAAAAAAGTATGCCTTTTATTTTTATTCTTTCAAATAGTCTTCATCTAAATTTTATAAGAACATTGGACACAATTGAAGCCTTTCTTTACCGATAAATAAGTATAAATAATTTTATATTCACATAAATTCTTATTTATACATACATTATACATATCAGTCCTTCCAGAAGGTCCATACTCTCTCCCTGCAAATTATAATTATTATTTACACAGCAGTAGGGATTCGCGTCTACCATACATACATACATCAACAGTTAACAATTAATAGAGACAATATTTACAAAATATAACTATGTATTTCAAATTTCATTCACGCTCGCGTTCATTCGTCGTCACTCGCTCGGTCACAGATTTGGCATGTGTTTGTGGGCGGCGGCTAGCAGGCGTCACGCGGTTGCCACCAGCGCGGCGCGTCACATCCGGCTGCGCGCTTTCGGCGGCGGCGTTCGGCGCGTTCGGCTCGTTTCTTCACGAAGCGGATGTTGTACGGGTCCTCGGCCAGCTCAGGGTAGCGCACCGCGTCGTGCGCATACTCGCCTTCGTAGCCGCTCACCCAGCCGTGTTTTTGGATCTCGTCTAGCTCGGCCGCTGACCACTCGAGCGAGCCGCCGAGTCCGTTGCGCAACGCCTCGCGCTCGCGGTGCCACGCTTTGCGCACGGCGGCAGCGCGCGCGTGGTGCATCAGCCGTTGCCGCTCGCGCTCCGCTGTCGTGCCGTAGCGAAGGTTCACTATACTTGTGCGTCCGTGAATTTTGACGTCAGCATAGGATCGCCCGCCTTCGGCAGCTTCGTGGAAGGTCACGTTCAATTTGCCTTGCATTCGTTTCAACTGCTGCTTGTCGTCGGCGGCGCGCCACGAGTCCTCTTTCACGAAATAGAAAGTGTCCTGCTGATCCCCGTGCACCACAAACGAGAAGGGCAGCAGGTGTGAGCGGTTGAACACGGACGTGTACACGTCGCGGTAGATGGCATTGGCGGATGGCACGGCCGTAACCACCGCGCGCCCACGTGAGTTCCGCGACACAAGTATGCCGCGGCCGAAAGGTGGCTCCGAGTCAGAACCGAGTCGTTTGGGTGCCAGTTCGAGCGCGTCCGCTTTAAGGGCGGACATAGCCGGAATGGAGAGACTTCTGGCGTCGGAAATCCTCTTATTGGACATGTGCGAGAGGAAACCGGATTCAATGTTGACGCTGGGTGTCAGCGACATGGCGGCGGGCAATCCTAGGCCGTCTGGGCCACCGCAGCAACCCCAGACGGGCCGGCCGCGCGCCGCTCGCGGTAGCACCGCTCCGCCTGGGAGCTCGTCAGGGTACAACTGTGGCGCCAGGCTCTTGATGTCGTATCCGAGAAGGTGCAGCCACGATAAGTGATCTGTATTGAGATAATTTTTTTAAACTTTTGTGCTTAATTTGATTAAGGAATATTGTCAGCACATTTTGTAATATTACCTGTTGGTTTCTGATGCTGTGGCTGAACGTTGATAGGGTCGTTGCCATTGAACCTGTATAGATGCAGCTGCGTCGGGTTGTGAATTCGTTCAATCAAGTTCTCCCAAAGTGGAGACATCCACTGTCCAATCAAGGGATCATATACTTTGCCGTTAGCCATGTGAACTAATGACGTGACCTGGTCTAAAAGTCCCCCACAGAAGTCTACGGGTAAGTAAAGATAGGGGTTGGAGTCGTATACAATATGGCCATAGGGTGATCTCATTATCTCTCGAATACCCTCTCCGTATTGGTTGAAGATCATGACTGGTGTTCCGCATTGGTCTGTCGCTATGTAATATTTATGACGGGCGACCTGCAATACGAAATTATTGTTAGATCAGTTTAAAAAAAATTGTGTAATGTTGAATTTATATATGTTTATGGTTTACCTGTGTATATATTAAGTGTCCTCTGTCGTCATATACCAAAGTCATAAACCGATTTTCTCGTGGAGAGTAAATGTGACTGACTTCATGAGGTCTTTCTTTATTTGTATAAAAGAATTGCGTTACATTGCCGAAGTTGTCTTTTCTAGTTGATAGTCTGCAATTTCAAATCATGAAATAAGAAAAAATTTGACCAAAAGTGTAATTATCTTTATGCATAAACTCAGTAATAAGGTTTTAAAATTTACACTTTACTGATATCACTTACCTATCTAAATGATCGTAGTAATAACGGACGTCAAATCTGCCACGTTTAGTCGCACGAATCAGAAGTCCTTTTGAATTGTATTGGAATCTTTCTTCCCTGGCATTCTGTGAGACTAGCCCTCGACTGTCGTACCGATATTGGCCTTCACCGAATTTGATTATACGATCCATATCGTTGTATTCCATCGGTATAGTATTACCCCTATAAGTGAGAGACAGCATGTTGCCATTGTCATCATATCGGAAACCCCATGGCTCCTGAGCTTCAACACCTGTCAACTGTCCATCACAATCCCAAGTGTAGTTTTTGACGTTAGTGTATGTGTTGACACCCACATTTCTAGTGTGGGTTTTAGTCTGCGATATCCTGCCATGTCTATCATGTGAGAATTCCATTCTAAATACTTCGACTCGGTGTATGTTGACTGTCACTTCTTTTTCTAAAAACTGTTCATTGAGTACTCGCGAAAACATTGCAATTCCGTCGTAAACAGATGTTTCATTCCACTTTTGTTTAGACACTGTAAACTGGCCCAGGAGTTCGGGTGCCCCTGTTTTGCTGTTGTAGACAATGTGGTGAGGTATCAACGTTTGCCCTCCGATACGGCCCTGGACGGATGTTATTCTATAGTTGTTATCGTAGTCATATATTATTTTCGCGTTACTGAGTCCAGTTTTCGCACCATAATCGAGACGTTCTTCTGTGAGGAGTCCGCCTACGTACGTAGACTCCCAACGGTAGTCCACGTCTCGGTCGACGTGAAGTATCTCTGAAGGAAGGCCGCTGTTCTCGGAGTAATGTATTTGTGTTTGTCCATCGCCGTGAACTATCTCTGAAACCTTATTGGTGGTAAAATACCTATACACAATTCTCGCTCCGTCCCCGGGGAACACCGTTTGTAAGAGCTCTCCGGTGTGAGAATAGTGCTGTAAATATTTTTTTGTGGATCCAGGAGGGGTATACGTAACTCTTAAGAACCCTATCGACGGCTGTAAGCTGAAAGAGTGGTTGGTTCCCGAAGGCAGTATCGCATGAGTGAGTCCGCCCTCTTCGTCGTACAGGTACTTAAAACTGCGCTGACTAGCTAACGTGACTTTGGATACGAGATTGCCTTCGTTGTAATATATGAATTTCGTTCCATCCTGAGGACTCGTTATTTCCGATAGCATGCCATGGTGGTCGTAGTTGTAAGTCTCTTCGCTATCGCCCCACTTCCAACCGTTTACTCTGTAAAATCTGTCGTATGATATATTCAGCGGTACTCCAGCATTGTAAGGACTAAAGGAGAGGGGCAGCCCAGCAACGTCGTAAGCAATTGTGAATAGTTGGTAACCGTCAGCATTATAAAACGTTTCTCGGCTCTTGAACTGGTCAAATTCGATTATTAGAACTCTGGAATCGTTGACCCATATCTCCCTATTTAAAGTTTGTTGAGGGTTCCTGACGTCGCCTACTAGACTGTACAACGAATACATGTTGTTAATTAGGCCATCGCCAAAGGTGGTGGTTTGGTGTGACCACATGTGCAACATTTCAGCTTCGATCGGTAATGCGGCTTCGAGTAGGGGATGTTTTGCGGCTGCGACACTTTCAAACTTTCCCGCCCACGGCGTATCGAGTTGGAGCGTGTTGTTTGGATATATACGACCTTCCGTGATCTGTTTTCCGTTGTTTATTGTGATTTGTTTAAAAGATTGTCCATGCAACACATATTCGCATTTCTTTGCTACTCCGACGGGAATAGTGCTTGATGGATTTGATACGGTTACGGCTAGACCGTAACTTTTACCCAAGCCCGAGGCAATATTTACTTGTTCACCAGATGGCATAATTATTTTAGTAACGCGACCCAAGTCATCATAGTTGTAAATTACAGTATCACCAGCCTAAAACAAATAAATAAATTTGTAAATTTAAATAGACAACTAATAATTCTAGGCACCTACTCAAATATAAATTAAATCAAATCTAATCGAATCAAACCACTCATAAAATAAGTATGTATTACTCACCCCTGATCTGCTATAAAGTAGTCCACTATTAGCGTCATAATCCAATTCCATTTCCGATGTACCCTTTTCTGTGATTCTCGTCAAATAGCCTATACCCGATATTTTCAGTTCAAGTTTGTGATCTTGCGTGTTCTCTATGGAACTGACGATGTTGCTGTAGTCTCTCAATAATTGTATTTTATTTCCTGAAGCATCTGTAACGGTCGACAGTTTCCCGAAGCTCGTATTTTTAGAATACAAGAATGAGTATCTCGTTTTGCCCGAGGTCAGATCTTTGGTAGTTATGTGTTGTCCGTAACGATTAAACACGTAAACTTCTGACGTCGGTGGATACGGTATCCGGAATTCACCATTTTCGTCGTGTGTGGGTAGATAATGTTTCAGTGCTAGGATATGTAGGGATCCTGAAACAAAGATTGTACTGATTAGTAAAGCATAAATTGTTTAGGTATTCATACAATTAACGTTATTATGAATTATGCGTTATACCTTGATCGGCAACATTGAGTACTCCATCAGGTGTGACTGAGAGAGCAGATATGGCTTGGAAGTTGGCATTAGAAGAAAGCAACGTTTCTGTGCTAGTAGGAGTATCATCGGGTGTACGCGCCGCCACACTTAGACGGCACGGGCACGCCGCCCCTTCTGCCCCCGCACCCCCTGCCGTACTTGCACCAGTTGGATTCGCAGTTCCCGCTACTGAAGTGTTACATTCACAACTCAACTCTTTCAAATTCTCGAGCAGCTTTCCAGCGAAGTGGACCACCTTCCCCGACGGATCTACAGACTTTATGGTGTTCACCTTCTTTGAGTCCGATTCGGCGATGTAGAGCATGCCACTGGGTGCGAATGCTATTGCCAATATAGTTCCTAAATTGGAATCTTCTCTGTAGTCAGTGTCGGTTTTGTTGACGACTCTGTTGACAGACGTTATGCCGTCGGCTGCGGTGGTGGTGCGACAATGAGACGGTTGGCCGGCGACCACCTTGATCTTCATGTCGACAGTGAGCTTGAGGATGATGCGGTCGTCGATGAAGTAGAGGGAGCCGTCGAGTGGCGATAGTGCCACCCCAGTGGGCCACTGCAGTTGTGCTTCATAGGGCGGGATGGCGCCGCGGCAAGGCACCGGCGACCAGTGGTTGTGGTGGCCGTGGTGACCCACCAATGTGTGAATGATGCCGTTTGGATCTACCGCACGTATATTTGTTCCGTCTGCGATGTACATTGTCCTATCTGCTGCTATCGCGAGACCTGGAAGTGAAAGCAAAAATATTTTCATTAATATATCGAAAATATTAAATTAAAACCATATTTTTGTGAGATACTATATGCATCCGGTGAACATCACACCCTACAAATAACATTTTAGAAGGTTCGCATTTTAAAATAAATAAAATTTTAAATAAAGACACCATCATACTGTTAAGGCTACATATTGTTTTAAAAAATTTTAAAAAAATCTGAATTTAAGAATAAATAGCAACTGTTAAATATGTACAGATGGAATTAATACATATTTTATAACATTAGGTAAAACACTTATTGAGTTGCAATAATTATAGTTAAAATTTGATTTGTTACATTATTTTTTATGTTTACGTAATACTTTTATATACATTTTTACATCATTTAGTATCGTTTTGCTTTTTCCACTTTGCGTCTATGATGATATTATTGTAAAATGTCTCCGTAATATCATCATAGTGTCGTGGGCAAAATAAGAAAATGCGACGTTTGTTTTCCTGTTTATAATATTGGACTTACTTTGAAATCTATGTGTTCTTAGCCTAATTTAATACTCGCACAATGAACGCGTCTGCTTCAACAAAATTATGTATCAAACGCTATTTCACACGTTAAAGTATAACAAACTGAATGCCTACTACAATTTTTGAATTTTGGAAAAATACCGATTACTACCGGAAATATAACAAATTAAAGTTCGTTATTTACGACCCGCTCGTGACGACACTCGGTGCGCGCTACGTAGAAATGATCCACGTCAGTCACAGACGTTAGCCCATAGTAATATAACCGAATGACGTCATTGCACGATTTATTTTAAAAATTAGTATCATCGGCATTTTTGTAGATATCAGTAAAATTCTTTCACTTACTAGATTTTCTTAATAACTATAACATATTTCTATAAAAAACTAAAATTACAAGACGCGTTCGTTATTGTACTGTTTCTGTTTTTAATTCTAAAACTAAAATTATGAAGAAGTCACTAACCTTTAGGATGTGCTAGTTTGGCTTTAAGCGCAGGGCCTTCATCACCACAATTGGCGTCATCACCGGGCACGCAACGATCACCGCTGCCCACGACTGGCTCCGAATTCAGGGCTGGGTCCCGTACCTTGTCTAACGCCAACACTCGCCGCACTTGGTGCCGTTCGGGATCAGAGATGTATAAGAATCCGTCCGCTGGCGATATGCACATATAGTACTGGTATGCTACTTGCGTTGTCCTGTATAAAATAAATTGCGTTTTTAAATAATTGAAGGCAATATATATGCTCAGCACCGAGCCATGAAATATATTTCTAATAGAGTATACATTAGTGTGGTTTACCAAAGAAATTTACATTGTCCATTTTTGAGTGGAGCTGGGTCATCGTTCAACTTATTGTAAATTATAGACCATGTCGCAACCGTAATTTATTATTAAATTATTACGATTCCCTATTATATATATATATATATATATATATATATATATATATATATATATATATAGTATATATATTACTAACTTTACAATACTGTACGTAAATAATAATAATAATATACATCACAACAACGTCTAGGCCCCAAACTCAGCATTAGCTAGTGTTCTGGGTGCCAAGCGTAAACATCACATACATATAAGAACGAAGACCTGGTGCCAGTATCAAAATTCATCATATAAATACTGACCAGACCAGGGATTCGAACCCGGGACCCCCAGCTTCGTAGACAGCGTCGCTACCCACTAAACCGAGCGGTCATCAATAATTGTCATTTGACTGCGTAATTTTTTGAGATTATTATTTGTTACTGGTCGCGCTAAATTTCTTGGTCGCTTTGAAGTCGAAGTGAGTAGCGTCTCAGTTGGAAAAATGGGTACCAGCGGAACAAGAGCGGACCCCGCGCCTGCGCGAGACTTTACTGGCGTCTATTTCAGAAGGAGAAACATGTTTGTGACGATTTGCATATAGGCCTAGACGATGTTCACGAACATAAGCTTTATTTACACGGTTTATTAATGCAATACTTAGGTAAGTACCCACCCCAACTGTAAGACAGTCGTAACGATTCCTTCAGGTGTGATCCTGCGCACTAAATTGAAGTCCCCAACGTAAAGGCTGCCGTCGGGGCCTGACGTTAGAGCTGTGGGTGTCAACAGTCGTGCGTCAGCGGCTTTGCCATTGCAGTGGTCTGGACACTCCAGCGCGCGTTGTAGACCAGTTCCCATCACCACCTGTTTTTAATAATATGTCGAAAATGGAAATTAAATTTTTAATGTAACAATCTTGGACAAATAGTAGAGTCCCCTAACTTTCCCTTTAGTGTAAAGTTAGAGGACTCTACATCAAACGAAAAAGTACAGTAAACGAAAGAAGCATCATCCAAAGAATAAAATATTTCACTTGATTCTTCAGTTTTTATTTTTACTATCGTCCTATGCTATAAATGTTTAATTTTCATTTTATACTAAGATACTGTTATCTTATTAGTAATGTCAAAATGAAAATGAAATAATTTAAATTTAATTAAATTTTAATTAATTTAATGAAACAATGTAATTTAAACTAATACAAATTTTAAAGTAATACACCTATTACAATATTATAAAATAGAAATACTGACTACCTACTAGTAATACAAAACGCTCGAATCGCTCTAACATGTACATTTTATTTGCTTGTACTTCGAAAACTAATATATATTTTTTGACGTGTTTCTTAAATTGTCATTTAGATATATACCTATAAATATAAGTGGAACGAGGATGATGGACGCCGTATCGCGCAGACTCATTAATGAACAAATATAAAACTCTTAATCCATTCGCCATACAAGTCAGTGAAAACGTACATAAATAAAAAAGCTAACTCGCAAAACGTGATGTATAAGTTCTAATTTTCTAAAATGTGTTAGGTTGTTTTGCTATTTAAAGTTCTGATTTGATTTGACCGTCTTTAATCAGAATTCTAAATTACATAGTACAGTGAAAAAAGTGTTCATCAGTCGAGCGATAGATGACCCCCATAATAAAGAACAAGGAATACGAAGAGAAAAAAAGTGCGTCAGCGGAAAATATGGTTCCTGTAACGTACTTATGATGACGCGTAGTTTTTCTTTCTCATCATCATCATCATCAGCCCGTGTCTCTCCACTTCAGAATATAGGTCTCTCCCAAAGCTCGCCACTACACACGGTTCTCGGCCATTGGCATCCAATTACCCCCGGTATGGTGCTTTAGGTTAACAGGCCACCTGGCCGGGGGTGCCCAACGCTTCGCTTCCCGGTACGTGGCCTCCACTATAGAACTCGTCTACCCCATCGGTTGTCGGTTCTACGGCAAATGTGACCTGCCCATTGCCAGTTCAGCTTGCTAATCACTTCGGCTATGTCGACAAGTTTAGTTCTTCGACGGATTTCAGTATTCCTGATTTTGTCTATCAAAGAAATACCGAGCACAGCCCGTTCCATAGCGCGCTAAGCGACTTTAAATTTGTGGACCAACCTTGCCGTGAGAGTCCATGTTTTGGCACCGTATGTCATTGTAGGCAGGACGCATTGGTTGAAAACCTTGGCCTTCAGACATTGTGGTAGTATCGATGATAACAGACGACTGAGCTTCCCTAAAGCGGCCTTCTTCTTCTCTTCTTCCTCTGTTTCCTCGTATTTATGATGGTCTCGATCATCAATTGCTCTACTGATGGTGAATCATTATATTTTTTGAAGAACACTTTTGTCAGTTCGCTGATGACACAATTCATATCTATAAGTGTACAAAAGTGATGGTACTCGTTTGACGATGCAAACAGTGCTCTTTCTAATGTTTTACCCTCCCCAATGTTAGACATGTTGTTACGATCCTTAAATTGGATAATGTTCATCTGAATTCTATTGATGGTAGATTCAAAACAATAGGGGTTCACAAATAACAACATTGGCTAACAGATTGCGATAGATACTGCCATTTTATGCGTGAGAAATTATACTTATGTGCAGAGATATATTATTTATACAAATTTAAATACATAATTTGATTTTATTATTTGATTTTATTGGCATAGTATTTTTTTTTCTGAATAAGTGGGGTAAGTACTTACCCAGTGAAATATAAATTTTAATGTGACTGAAGATAATACAAGGTATCAGGTCCTCGTTTAAGTCCCCAAAATGAAACAAGAAAAAGAGAAATATCCATTTTTGGGGTATATGCGGAAATTCTCACGTCCCTCGAGCTATTCATTATAGTTTTAATGACGAATAGATAACGGTAACTACTGATTCCATTATAAAGTCTTAATTTTATTTTTAACGTTTTGAGTACCGAACTATAACAAGACCTGCACCTGCTAATTTAATAATCTAATATAATAAGTGGTAATATTATTTCAAACCTGAACAGTTCTAGGGTAATGTTTTAGATGTAGCATCGCCCCATCACCCTTCTGCAGGATGCCTTCATGGAAGTTATAGTGGTGGTGAATATCAAGTCCCCATCCGCCGATATCCGAAATGTCCACATCGAAGCCAGCGAGGGTCGCCGTTTGTGTCTCCCATACAATGGACACACATGATGAGTATTCATAGCCTATCGAGATTTTCGCTTGGGCCAGCCCATAAACCTGTGAATGAATTCATGAACTTTATATCGCGGAACTTATATTAGAGAAATTGTGGGGTAAAGTTAACTGCATTAAAATATAAGTCAATAGTAATTTCAGAATATTTTTTTCAGTAGACTGACTTTTAGAGGGATATAGTATTTAGGTAGGTAGATGAGATAGCATACATAATATGTATTTTTAATTGCACGTCCTTGACATAATCTATTATTGACACTTCTCTATCACTAATTTTACGCCCGCAACATTGGTGAAAAATAAATGACTACTTGTTAAATTGGATGGAAGTTTTCTAGAAAATTATCTGTGAAAAGACAGTGAACCTAATGATAAAAACGCAAAGGTTGCGTTCGAGAAGAAAAATAAGTTATTACAGCGGCTTGTGGATTTTACTAAAGTAAATTTGTGGATGTGGAATTAGTAGCTGTAAGTTGTTGTCAGCAAAATAAGAGTGTTAGAAACTTGAAACGTTTTAATATACACGGAACGCCGTGGGCATGACAATATAACGCATAGAGTTATTTGAGGCGTTATTATCGGCTAATAAACGCGTTTTTAACTAACCTCCAATTTAAAAACGCCGATTGATAGAGTAGGTACCCTTTTGCAACCCGCGACGACGACATAGGGGCTGCTAGCTATTAGTTGTCAAACTATAACTACATATCAAATGCGTCGTTATACTCGCCTTTTGTTTGTAGACATTCCTCTTGTTCCAGGCAAACACATGAGTCAATTCTGGATCAGCTTCGTACGTATGTGTATGCAAAGAGCCTTCTATTTCGACGCGCACGTGGACACGGGCGAGTGCTGCGGGCACAACTCGCCTCGTCAGTTGCACGTGCACACACGACAAGTAGCCTGCAGCTTGAGAAGACCTGTACGTGAGTCGTACCGACGAACCGGGTATGCCGATTGATTCACTCACGATCTGTGGAATAGATGTAGATAGATAGACATTTTTATTGGGACATTAGTTGCTATTTCATTGTGCTATTTGTTTTTTTTTATTTATCTACATTATCATAACTCTCTTCCCAGCATATAGTTATTATTTTCTGGCGATACGGCTATAGAATTTATATATCTCACGATTGTTCAGATACAAATCGCTTGATCACGACTTTGATTTCATGCCAAATATACAAGGTTGCCTAGTAGTGCTCCGCTCCCTAATAAGCAGCCGTTTGACTGTGATTAAGTGACATTCAGACAGGCAAAGAGATTTTTTGCATCATTTGCATGTGAGTCGCAAAAAGGCGCTAATAAATAAATTCATTTTAGGTTGCGTATGCCGTTCGAATTTTGGCGCCCCTTTCCACCTGACGACGCTCAGAGCGGCTTGATTTACTTAGTCGAGGGGAAATAATATACGACGTTATACGGCAACTATATAATACCTGTGCTTCCGGATATATGACAGTTGGAGTAGTAGCGGCAGAGGGCGCGGGAGCAGCGAGCGGTGGAGTCGCGACCACTTCTGGTCGCAGGCGCTCATGGTCGTGGGCAGTGCAGGGTGCACCCGCCTCCCACCACTGTGGCGCCGGCGACCAGTCAAGGCGACCACGGGCTCTGCACACATGTACATTGTAACCGTATAGGTACATTAGAATAAATCACACTGCGTCTCATAGATGAATGACCGAAATCGCAGCATTTTACAGAATATTACGAAAGAGGGAGAATGGTAATGACGTAATGATCTGAAAAAAACACAAACTATCAAGTTACACCTTGATGTATGACTTTTTGGTCATGTTTTTCTAATTACTATCGTATCGTACGTATCATGTTTTTTCTGATATAAAATAAATTGAAAAAAAATCAGTTTGAGTTCGTTATTTTTGAGTTCTTACATAATTTTCTTTAATATCTGATGGATAATTGCAATTAAACATGATTATTTTGGTAGTAAGTTATTATTGGCAGTCTATATTCTGTGTAGGTATTCTGATGGCATATATTCATATAAAATATAAATGTGTCAATTTTAATTCTATGCTGTCAATTAGTTTAGTTAGTTACAAGAAGTTACAAGATTAGTTACAAGAAGAAATTAATATACTTGGATATAATCTATGCAAGGGAGTGATCAAACCAGATCCAGACCGCCTGCGCGGTCTGTATCTGGTTTATTTTAGAATTATTTTAGTAGAATTGCCGGTACCTACTGATTGTGCATCGCTCCGACAGTCTTTGGGATTATTTGCTCGTCATTCAAAATGGATTCCCAGATTTTCGGATAGAATACATTCTCTTGTTTCAAAGGAAACTTTTCTGTTAACGCAAGAGGCTCTTGATTCATTTAAGTCACTCAAGGAACAAATAGCAAAATCAGCTGTTAATGCTATAGATGACAAAGTTGAATTCGTCGTGGAAACAGAGGCCTCAAATTGGGCGATAACAGGCACTTTATCACAAGAAGGTAGACCCGTAGCTTCCGTTTCCGATCCGTTTCTAGAACTCTATCTAGCAGTGAAAGCAAATATCCAGCTATAGAGAAAGAGGCTGCTGCTATAGTTGAGTGCCTAAAGAAATGGAAACAATTTCTTATAGGAAGAACTTTCAAACTTATAACAGACCGAAAATCTGTGACGTTTATGTAAGATCAAAAACATAGTTCAAAAATTAAAAACGACAAAATTCTGCGTTGGCGTCTGGAACTCTCTAATTATAATTTTGATATAATATACCGCCCTAGGAAAGACAATGTGACCGCTTATGCCTTATCTAGAGCAAATATCGTGGCATCTACTTCTACGCCAAATACCTTAACCGAGTTACATAAAACTTTATTTCATCCAGGTATTACAAGAATGGTTCGTTGGGTGCGAAATAAAAATCTACTATACTCCGTTGAAGATGTGAAGCGAATCATCGCAAATTGTTCTATATGTGGGGAGAATAAACCTAGATTTTGTAAAAATAAAGGAAATCTTATCAAGTCAACTGCCCCAATGAAAAGAATTTTAATTGATTTTAAAAGACCACTGCCAGCAGAATCTTCAAGAAATTCTGACTATAATAGACGAATACTCTAGATTTCCTTTTGTACGCACTTCTACATGTCTAGACTTGAGTACAAATACGGTAAAGGCAAAACTTATAGACTTATTTTCTTATTACTTACGCAAGTCTTTCATTCAATTAGATCGCTTTTCTGCACAGTTACCAATTGTACACCCCACGAGAGAATGTTTACGCATCAAAGGCGATCCTCCAATGGGCAGTCGCTTCCAACATGGTTAACAAGTTCGCTGTTAATGCGTAATTTTTATAAGCCAACCAATTACGACCCTACCGTAGAAAAGGTAGAGTTATTGGAGACAAATCCATTACATTCACGTGTTAGATTGCAGAATGGGAGAGAAAATGGTAGTTAATAATAGATACCTCACTCCGACTGGGACGATGCCTATTAATACAGAATCAATGTCAGAACGACAAATAGAACAAAACCCCGACAGAGAAAATGAAATAGAACCACAAATATCAGAAACAATAACTTTAACTCCAAATCGGAACCCGACATTTGTATCATTACAACAAACCTTCTTCAGAGGCTGCTTCAGAGACCATGCCGAACTCAAACATTGGTGTACGACGCTCAGAAAGATCACATTGTCCACCTCGATACTTGAAAGACTACGACACTTCTCATTAAATCCCGGGAGAATGTGATGCCGTATATTCATATAAAATATAAATGTGGCGATGTCAATTCTATACTGTTAATTAGTCTAATAAAACCTGATATTTACGGGTTATTCACTATGTTTTACTACAAGTATGTTCATGGCATTGATTTTATCTGAGCAGAAGTATGAGTTCAACTCTAGATGAAAATCCGGTGATTCATGTTTCACACTTGATGTCTACCCTAGTAGCATACAAAGTTGTATAAAAGCTACACACATAATTATTTAATACTATTGGCTGCTTGCCTAAGACTGCATAAACGCTTATTTAGATAATTATTCTAAAGAAGCCCCAAAATATAGCTCACTCACAGTGGCTGGTTAACAGTTGTATTTATAAATGAAATAGTACGGCAACTATATCAATTTTTACGAGCTGAATTTTGAAATGAAGTTTGCAATAATGAATGAATGGAGTGATAAAGTGCATGAATTTTTACTATGACATATATTTTGTAATATGTATAATATCTTTTATTTGTAAGTGACTCTACTACGGCAAATTGTATTTGAGCTTTTTGTGCTTTTGATTGATGATTTCTCTTCTTGTGTTGCCTTTTTCGTTGATTCTTTTTCACTCCGAAAATATTTGTTAGTTGTGAAATTAATGCATTCACGATAATATGTTGTAATTATATTGCAAATTTATTGTAGGTATTATTGTATAATAACTTAATTTTTTATGTTGACATGTTCTACAGAATCGTATATATACTATACATGTGTGTGTTCTCAATGGGATTAAATAAATCTTTGACTTTGAATAGTTGCATTAAGCTTATTTATTGTTTTCTTCTTCTTCAGGCGTTTCTCCTTGACAGGAGAATAACGATCGTCAATTTAATTTTCGCTTTGGATACTACGGCACGAAACAGCGATTTGGTGCTTTGACCAAACCATTCTCTCAGGTTTTTCAACCAGGACGTCTTCCTTCTGTCAGAGGGCTTTTTGCCCTGAATCTTGCCTTGCATCACCCACTAGAGTATGCAGTATTTGTGGTTCCTCATGATATGGCCGAAATATCCTAACTTCCTACTCTTAACAGTGTTCATGACCTCCATGCCTTTGGACATACGTCGCAATACTTTAGTGTTCTTCACTCGATGAGCCCACGAGATGCGGAGCATATGACGGTATATCCACATCTCAAAGGCCAAACAACTTTTTGCAGATGTCAGAGTCCAGTTTGTTGTTATTGTTTTCTAAAACGTGGCAAATCCTTTCTAGCTATCTTAGCCACTTTGTTTAATTATTTGTGTTTAAAATCTTGGTAGGTACTTGTTTCACTGATTTAACATTGATATTGGTTTGCGGTTGCTATATTTTAGTACTTTTTACGTATCGTGGTATTGTCCTATTCAGGTTCACATGTTAACATTCCTGGAACCTTACCTTGGCGTAGGCACTTTAACGCTTTCGTCGCTCAATTCCATTTGTACGGGTGGCAACACCACGATCTGGTTCCACGGCACGAATACTGTTTTTCGAAGAGGCTTGAAAGGGGATCTCTGGAACTGCAACGTCACAGCTCCACCACCATTCACCAGGACATCAAACCTGGAAATACGAGGACCTATTTGAAATATGTATAGGTACATGATTGTTTATTTGTTGCGGAATTAATTTCCCTGGTCTGTAACGAAATCTGTTCTAAGAGTTACTTAATTTTTCACAATGGGTGTTTTTAATTAAAATGACTAAACTACAATTATTCGGCGAAAACTGATAAAAACGGTGATGTGGTTTTACGAGTAGCGTTTTCTCACTTTTTTAAGGAGCATAGGTAATCGCACGTGGTTACATGCTGGTCTTAGACCAATGATATTTTAGTAACGATGAGCACATTCATATTACACAGTGTTTGAAAATTTATCCCCAATTACATACATCGTAAGCGTATACACATAAATTATAAAATTATGAGTAGAACATATGATATGGACACACGATACAGATAGAGATAGCTATCGGTAATGAATTGCGCTTGAAATACGCTTGGTCAACAAAGATAAAGAAAAAAAGCCAGTAGGCGACTAAATCAAATTACTACATTGAACACGTCTCCTTGAACAAAATTATGTATTATCATATGCTATTTCACAAGTTAAAACATAAAAAAAACTGTTTAATATACTTTTGAAACTTGGTTAAATACTGATTGTTACAGTTCCAATCAAACTTTATTGCGGATCCGAACATAGGCACAAGTCGCATCGCATTAATCAATTTTAGGTGTAGCGTGACGCAGTGGAGCGAGGGGTATATGACTGTACCTGCACAAATAAGGACGCTTATAGCGTTGTTTTCCGGTCCGCCATAAAGTTTGACGCGAACTAGGTATTACCGGAGATATAACGAATCAAAGTTTGTGTATTTACGACCCGCTCGTGACGTCTTCACTCGGTGCGTGCTACGTATAAATGATCCACGTTAGCCCATAGTAATGTAACCAAATAAAGTCATGACACTATATTAACTTTAAAAATGTGGGCCTGCCATTTTTGTAGATATCAATAAAATTCTTTCATTAATTACTAATTCTTTATAAATATAACACATTTCTATAAGAAAACAAAAATCACAAGACGCGTTCATTGTAGCAATTTGAATTTAACTTTCTGTATTCCTGTGTGACATATACTTCTTTTAGCACCTATACATAACATTGCTATAATCACATAGCGAGCGCAATATCCTGATCTGTGCGAAATAAGATATATCGCAAATCCGATTCAAAAAATTCCGAGGCCTCCGATCCGCTCATAATGGATATTTTATGCATTTTAAATCTTTGGATTTGCTTCTTGTATTTACAATGTTTTCCAAAGAATGCTGTGATACATGTATAAAGTATACGAAACCTAGACTTTTATAAATTCATTGCTAAAGGTAATTAAAAAGGTAGATCAAACGCAATATACCAATATTTTTTCAATAAATTATATATTTTTAGATCAAGTAAATAACATTGTGTAGATTGGCATTACAATATTGGAATAATTAAAATAATTATAGGTCCTAGATGACATTAATCATAAAAGATCACCAATACATCTTTGGTATTTAATCTCTGGACGTTGGATTACCGGTTCAGCATCACATACCAACTGAACGTTTAAGGGTTCGTCATGGAGATATAGAGCCGAATAATTGAGTTACAATTGATTCTTCAAAGGTTTACAATTAACAAATTTTATTTGATCGCTATAACGAATCCGAGGTTTTCGCAATTCAAAGCTTTGTAAATTAAACGATTACATGTGACCGTACGTAATGCCATTTACAAACGACTGCGTCAGATTGCTGTTGATTTAAGAGAGCGTGTCGACATGTGTAAAATCCATTTATATCTATTGTCTCTAATTGCTACGAATTAATGCATATAGTTGTATTAAATTTGTTTTCGTTACATAATTGTTCCACGATGATAAATTGTAGATTATTAAATTATTTTCAATTTCATGAGACATGTCAATATCTTATGCTGTTTTTTATTGTCCTAACCATTACGTGAATTCGCAATAAATATTCATAAATCATTATAACCACAAAGTTTCTTCGTGAACCAATCTATCTATCAGTGAAACTCGTATCAAAAAATAAGACCGACATGTGACAAAAAGACATGCCCGATTTTCATTTACATAACAGGTCTGTCACTGCGTATAGTATAACTGTGTTACGAACGGACAGAGTAATGACCGCCATCTAGCGTCAACTAGTAACAACTGTAATAAACTAAACTTCATCTGAGCCTCTCGATGAACCTCTTGTAAAAACAAATATGGTTTACGATGTAAGTACCTTGTGAACCCTTCATTCTTTTCCCAGGCAAAATATTGTTCATACACTAAAAAACATGTTATTAAACATTACTAAAGTAAGGGGGGTTGGCAGTTTGACACCCTAAATTAGGTTCAGCCTATTTTCAATTAAAATTGATAAATTTACTTCGACATATAAAAATAAAAGTATTATAATAGAATAAAAAAATTATTGATGAGTTCAAGTAAAAATCATATTTTATTTCCCATTAGAACAATTATAATAATTATTATTAATACTTTTGTTGATGTCGGAGAACGTAGGGCACACTTAAAGTTTCTGGAACTTGCCACTTACAATAGAAAAAATAGAAAGCCATTTATGAAATTTGAAAAAAGAACTCTCTGGGAAAACCTTACTTTTTAAATTGCGAGATAGTCATTTGATTGCTGAGTGTGAACTTATTTAGAGAAAATTTTCGCGCTATGATTTTTATGATTTTCGCTGTAGCTTAAGTCAGTTAGAGAGTTGCCAGAGACTTCAATCGGCATTTGGTAATAAAGCTCCATCTCGTAGCTCTGTGTATACGTGGTTCAGTGGTTTTAGACGTGGACGTAATTATCTCCATGACGATGGGCATGAAGGCCGACCAGCGACTGCAGTAACCGAATTTAATATTGAGAGGTACCATATGTCAATTAGTTGAGACTAATAAAAAAATACATGTCAGCAAATTCGTACTGTATTAGGCATTGGAATGAGTCAAGTGAAAAAGATTTTAAATGTGCATCTGAAAGTACAGAAGCTTTACACTCGATGAATAGGTACTGCATGATTTGACGGAAGACCAGAAACGACTGCGTGTAGAGTGGTGTCGCAAAATGATAGCAAAGTTTAATGGAGGGCAATCATTGACTGTCTATAATATCGTGACAGGTGACGAAACCTGGGTGTACTGCTTTGAACCGGAAAGAAAAAGTCAATCGGCAGAATAGGTCTTTCCTTTTGAAAATTTGCCAACGAAAGTTAAGAAAAGTCGAACCGTTGGCAAGAAAATGGTTGCTTCTTTTTTCGGCAAATCAGAACTTTACGCAACAGTGTCACTTGAAGACCAAAGAAAAGTAATTGCAGATTGGTACGTCAACACTGGCTTGCCCAGAGTCTTAGACAAAGTTGGGGAAAAGCGTCCTCAAGCAAAGTCGTCCTTCGCCACGGTAATGACTAAGGTAGCAGAAAAGTATTGAAGGGTTCAAATGTAAAACTGATGACGCATCCGCCATACAGTCCAGACTTCGCACCATGCGACTTCTTTTTGTTCCCAAAAATTAAAGATAAACTTAGAGGCATACGTTTTACGAGCCCTGAATCGGCGGCGAGTGCATTCCATAAAGCTATTGAATAGGTCCCTAAAGAAATTGGTCCAACTGCTTTTTACAATTGTTCCACCGAATGCAAAAACATCTCAATTAGGGAAGTATATACTTTGAAAACCAATAAATGTATTATAAGTAAAATATCAGGTTTTATTTATAGGAATCCAGAATGTTTCAGTATGGCCCATGTACACCTTGGAAGTTTTACGTTTTAGAGCATGCAATAACTTTTCGTACAAAAATGGGTATGTGAAAAGAGATGTTTTAATTATACATAAAAAATCTTATTACATATAATAATTTTGATTCAAAATAGTCTGGGCCGTATTTATGGTGCCAACCCTTCGTAGAAATGTTTATTATTATATTTTTAATACATTTGCTATTTTTACGGTCTTCATAATATCGAAATTTAAACCGTAATGTTGTGTTTTACAGTACTAGGCCTTTTTACCTTACACCAGTTACAAACGAGCATTCTGTTTGTAACAGATGCGTAAACCGCGAAAAACAGTCCGCTCCCACCCTTAGCTCCTGCCATTATTACGTTTGCAACATTTACCTAATTTTAATCGCAAATGTATTGAAAAACGTCGTATGATGCTCGTACTCAGTAAGCTGGCTATTATAGTCATCGCTTAATTATAATCACTTGGCATCGTGCCCATAAACACCTCGACTATAATATGCAGCTTATCGTACTTGCATCATAATGTACTATTATAGTATATGAACAATATTTCGCCTTAGAAAAGAATGAGAGGTTCACCAGGTAGGTCGGGATCATGTACTATTATTGTTAACTTCTGACTGCCATTTCTTTCGATCTATTTTTTCAGTCGACGATTAAAACGTCATAAGTAATTTGCAACTAAACACACGTTACGCTGTCAAATGGCATAGTAACAAACGGATATATAAGACCAGTAAATGTAATCACTTGTTAGTCTATATATAAGAAGACCCAACTAGTCTAGTAGAGTTGTGCGAGGTAGTGGTCGGGGAAATAACTGTATCGCTTTAGTAAAGTGATATGAATCAAAAAAAAAACACATTTGTTTTTATTTAATAAACCACACTGTAAGTATCAATTTTAATATTGATATGATGAATAATTTGCAAAAAAAATTGTGTTAATTGTAAGTAAAAACCTTACTTTAGCAATTTTCAGTGGTTTTTTTATACGTCTCTAAATAAATAAAAAAGATGATACAAGTATATCCCGAGGAAAAATATATGTTTTTCTCAAACCAATTAAGTCAATGACTTTTGAAAAAAATTATAAATTTTTGACGTATCGATGTACCACTGTGCTACCTACTCTAACGATTACGTTCATTTTGGCAGAGATTGAATGATAGTAAACTGTACTGCTAACTCTACCAATGAAAAGTGTGTGTTCTTAGAATAGGAATTTACTCACCATCCGCCCTGTCTAGTGAGCGTGAAGCCGAATCTCGTCTCCCTGTCCACGGAGACCCGTATGCCGATGATGCCGAGTCCTTGCGGCGAGACCACCTGCCCGCGCATCACCGCCACGCGGCTGCACACAACATCCCTTAGCTTGCGTCACGACCTCCCGGCCGAGCCCTCTCACGCCGCTACGCCGTCACGCTCAAGTCAGACTTCTATGTTCACGACTTTTAGTATTCCTACTATACATGACATTTCATTGTTTACTATGCCAAATATCTTTTAGTAACTACCTGTCAATTGTTTTGCTTTCCATTACGGTTAAGCTACTATGAGCAATTTACAATTAGGTATTTTTAAAATTTTTAAGAGTCAATAAACGCTCTGAAATGGTGCAAACACATTAAATGGTAAAGATAGGCAGGTACATAATTATAATGTTCTTATCTTTTCGTCTACGAGATTATAAGCGGGGTTTTGAAACAAAGAGATCACAATTTTTTTTTTAATTTTGTTTTAAAGAAAAAATTACAAAGATGCCTCTAATTGTTTTATAACTTCACGGTATCTTGAAAACCAGTGTTTATTATTATTAATTCTCCTAAATGTAATACAATACCTTAAGGGGTATGGAGATTAAATATATTGAAGCTTAAAAAGTTTCGCAAAGAAAAAAAAGTTTAAAAAAGTTTTAATGTAAAATTTAAGGTTTTCTAATTTCGAACATAAGCGTCGAGAGAATCTTCTATCTTGTTTTAATCAAACAGTATTATATGTATTCGCGCTTTGTTTTAGTCATAGTAAGATACAACTTTGAAGTGAGGATATAGATTTTTTTTTTACTCTATGGTTACGCTTGATGTCTTGCTAAGAGTTCAAACACCCAAATAATCGTCTTTTTAAAATTACTCAATAACTATTTATTGCAGTCATTTAAGATGAAAAAAACGGTATGTTAACCTCGGAATGAAATATAATCGCGAAGTGTAAGCTCCCAAATATAGATTGTACGTACTAGATTTTATATAAGAATTAAGTTGAATTATAGTTAAATATATGAATAATATAGAATTTAAATTTATAATATTACATTTTGGTGTGTTAGTTATTAGACTGTAAATAAATAAATAAATAAATAAAATAGACATTTATTCATTTTCTTCTACAAAAAGAGACTTAACCAACTTAATACAATTTCAAGGTAATCTAATAAAGACACAAAACTATCGTTAGGCAAACGATGGTCTGTAAACTGGGCGCTGCTGGGACTGTAAACTATAATTGTTATGGAAATAAATAAATAGTAATAATGATAATACCCGGAACATGCCACACAGTGCCATCTAGTCCCAAACTTAGCAAAGCTTGTGTCATGGATACCAGACAACTAAGTCTCTCGTGTACGTGTGTCAAGCTATTCAAGGTCACAAAACCTTATTTTGTTTCCTATACTCTAAATTATATGTGAAGTTTTAGGAAAAATTGTAGAGCATAAAATTATCTACAGATTTAGTCTTGCGTAATATTTTGTACCATTAACCCATCGAAATTAACCGTTCTTGAGATAAAGCGCCAAGAGTGGGAAGCGCTCAGTCGTATATGCGATAACGCTAGATCATCTGTAAAGACCAGTACATAGAACAATTTATAGAGTTAATTATTCATTAAACATATTACAAATATTTGACCCAATTTAATTATTTACTAGTTAAAAAAATGATATTTATAAATGCATATACCTAAAAATAATATTGAAGTGTCTGTCTGTGATTTCCAAATAAAGATTTGTATAATCTCATATGTTTATTTACACGTAACCAAAACACGCGATTTTAAAGTTTTTGTCTGTCTGTTTGTTTCAGATAATCTTCGAAACAGTTAAACCAATTTTGACGAGACTTTCGTTGGCAGATAAAAAAGTTTTTTATCTGCCAATGAAGAAAGTTATACTAAAGTCGCGCGCGTTGTTACGCTCATATGTATATTTGCACATTGCCAAAATCCAAACACGCGTATTAAAATTGTTGTCTGTTTGTTTGTTCGGGCTTATCACCGAAACGGCTGAACCGAATATGATGAGACTTTCATTGGCAGATAGATTTACATATACAGTCACCTGTCCGTAAAATTCGGCCCGTGACAACTTATAAGGTGCAAATCCACTAATATCTCGAGAGCCCCAGAACAGCCGATTACAGGTACAGTTTTTCAGCTTTTTATGCGCAAAAGTAATACGAAACCGTTCGACCCTATAACGTGATACATCATTTTTGCATATATTTAATATGCAACGAGGATGATAATACGAAAGCAAAATTTATTTTTTTACTTTCTGTATCACTACCCTATTTAATATTATAATTGCGAAAGTGTGTTTGTTGGTTTGTCTTTCTTTCACGTAGCAACTGAGCAACGATCGATATAGTTTGTGAACTGGAGAGTGACATAAGCTACTTTTTATCCTGGAAAACGGCACGGTTCCTGTGGATTATCTAGTCTTCATGCCAGAACGGCCGATCAGATTTTTGACGAAATTTTGTGTAATTGTGTCTCAAGGCTTTCAAATTTCTAAGGCCATGTGGCCGTGGTTCCTAAGCCTCTGCAGTGGGGTATAATGGGCTGATGGATTGGAATGGTGTCTCAAGATTTGGAATATTTATAACACAAAGTATAAATTTAATCCCGGAAAATACTAGATTCTTCTGGGATGGCTATTCATCAGATTAAATTATAAAAATTGGGGAACCTACGACGATAAAACATTAAATTTCAGAATTTTCTAGAAAGTCTCACGTAACGCAACTTAAGCAAAGTGTCTCTTTATTGGTCCCGGGACAACTGTGTGACAACTGGACCGGCCGAAGCCGAAGGCGGAAAGCTAGCAAACGATAGTTCAAAAGCCACGATAGCGACGCGTGAAAGATATTATTCTTATTATCTTCGAAAAGAATTATCAATTAAACTTTTAATAAATAAATTTTAATACGAAATATTCGAATTAAAAACTAACAACGATATAATATATACAAACATGTAGTCCACGCGGGCGAAGCCGTGGGCACCCGATAGGTAATAAATAAAATCCTTGTTTAGTGTTATATCCAGTTTTTTATTTCTGCCGCTTCATCAGTTGTTTCGCCACAACAACATAATTTGCAACATAACATGCATAATTTGCAGTGAAAAGCTCAGTTCTTTTAGAAGTCGTCGCTTCGATGCTGTAAGAGTTCTTACTGATGTACACTTTTCGACAATCGCTAGGATATGCTTATTACAGAAGGTAAAGTGTTTAAATATTCAATGTGCCCTTTTTTCTTATAATACTAGCAATTTTCAAAGTTTGTAAACCGCACTCAACATTTACAGTGAGCTTTTAAATTTCTTGGCGCTTTATCTCAAGAACGGTTAATTGTATGAAATATACGTATTGTCTATGACTAAATTCGTAGAGAATTTTAGACTCTATAACTCAAAAAAACCCCAAATACGATTCAAAGCAAACAAAACATGATATTCAGAAAAATGGGTTCTGTGAACTTTAGCCTTGAATATCTTGACACGAGATACTATGAGACATTGGAGCTGACTTATAAAATGTAAAAATAAAGATTTATGCAAATTTATAGTTTGTTATACTTCATTCCGAGATTGGATCCTTATATGACTAGAGTAATTTATTGTCCTAGAAAAATTAGGCATCACAAGAGAGAGATCTTATGTTTCGATCACTTTCTCTTAATAACTACATATACACGGAAATTGGACCAAGGTGAACCGATAATGCTTAACTATCCTGATGGTACCACGATCACAGGCTGTGGATCAATTATTGATGTTAACTATCATTGAATCTTGATGAAATTAACAGCGTTCATGTTATGTACCGAGTGAGTAAAATTATTGTTACGAAATCCTATTTTCGTTTTAAAAAAAACTTTATGTATATGTCGCAGGATGATTTAATAATTCGAATTTTTGCGAAAATCCTAGTGATATTGCGAAAACACCGATAGTTAGACAATGGTGAAAACATTTCCAAATGTTACTGGAGAAAGTTAAGGTTTTTGCAAAAATACGAGCCCTAGGACCAATTATCATAATGGACGGAGTCATAATACGTTGCCGCTTTTGTATCAGTGTATCAACGCGTAATCGTGTATCTTTGTCCATTCCACGGAGTTTAGCTATGAGTAAAAGAGATAGTTGATGTACGTTTGGCAATGTTGGACTGTCGGTGTGAATCGTGTCAAGCTTTGACCGACTAGCCGGTCAAAACATTGCGTTGAAGTTTTAGCATTTTATTGAATTTTATAACGGCATCTCATCGTTTTAGCTGAAAGTATTTGAATTTTGAAAGAATGTCGTGTTCAGCTGTGTCTTGTTCGTAAAAAACATCAAAAGGAGGATTAAAAGACCCGGATTTGTCAATTCATACGTATTTGGCATAATTTTTAATGCTGTAAAATAAGGTCTTTATCCAGAAAAAACGTTTTTCCGTTCTAAAATATATTATTCGTATGAGATAATGATAAAAATCAAATGTAAAATATAATATAATAAAAACCCTTAAAAAGCATTTGAAAAAAATGGACATGCTTAAAAACACAAAGATGATTGGTCCTAGCACGAGCCGGTATAGTAACATTAAATATCCTTAACTATGATTGCCTAGATTTTTGTTTACTGAGCGAATCTTATCCTGATTGGTTCCTAGTTTTACCCTGTGAGCTTTGAAAATTAGATTATTGAGTTATGAAGGGTTAGAAAGAACAATATCGATTTACTTTCTCAAGTCCAAGCACACTTTTAACCATATTTAAAACAAAAGACTGTTGAATTGCTCTCAAAAACACAAACAAAACAATGTGCGTGAATGGTTGACATTTGAAAAGTCAACCAATCAGAGGAGGTTTCGTTTTGGGCGCTACGACCGGCCAATCAGCGTTTTTATTTCATAATAGCCAACGTTTCGTTACTCAGTATTAATAGAGCAACTCGTGTTTTTGCAAAAACCCTATCTTTTTTTAGTAAGGTTGAGAAATGTATTCACCATTGTTTAATTATCCATGTTTTTGCAATATCCTCAGGTTAAAGGGGTATTCGCGAAAATTCGAATTATCAAACCATCCTACGACATATACCTACCTATAAAGAAATCACTAATAGAATTTTGTATTTTTTGTAGTGCTATCGATTAGTTTTAATGGAGTTTATTGTAAAATAGAAGTGAGTTCTTATTTTTAAAGTATTCAAGAACACTCGTTATCTATAATGGAAGCGATTTGATAATAATCAGAAGTATTTATAGACTTAATTTATAGGGACGGGCTTAGACGATTCATTTCGATATATTTTAAATATATTAAAATGCTATTGTAGTATAACTACTAAAAAGATAAAACGGTCCCTGATCCGGTATTTACAAATTTCTATTCAATCTTAACTAATCAATATTATAGACAATAAAATTATATCACAATTGAGTTTTTCCAAAGGTAAAATTTGTGAACAACATAAGAAGTATATACATAATGTGATTTGAGAAGGAATTTTTTTATGAATTTTATAATTCGACTGAGCGGTTGGCCGAATGGTCAGAGACTAATTGCGGAGTCGAGGGTCGCGGGTTCGACGCCCGCCCGAGACAAATATTTGCGTGCATGAACATGTCTACTTGTTCCGTGTCTAGGTGTAAAAGTATCTATATACATATGTACATATTACAAAAAAAGAATATTTAAGTATGTATATCAGTTGTTTAGTACTTCACAATACAAACATAATACTTTATTACTTTAGGACTAGATGGTTTTGTATGAGATATTCCAGATATTATAATATTAATATGTCATTTACGAGGTAAATTTTAGTGTTGGTTTTACAATACGATTATCTCTAATGACACTAGCGCTGTACAGAGGAATAAAAGCCATTTAAGCGTCATAAATAAAATGGCTGCATTTACAATCGCGAGATTCGATAAAGAAGTTTTAGAAGTATACTGTTGTCGGCTATTATCGACAAAAATCTTCCCTAATACCTACTATCCGTGATGTAAACAACATAACGGGGTTTTTAATTGCGGTCCCGATGTCTGTATAAAATTTCAATCTTAGTAACGACTTAATCAGTTAACTAGTTTATTTAACTTAAGCGAATGATTCTCACAATTCTAATTGAAGGCCATATCGTAGCGCATTAGGCTAATCTTTTATAATCTTTAAAATCAAGGATTAGAATAAAAAAATTATAATTAAAAAACAATAAAATTAGAATTAAAGATATGTCATCATCATCATCAGCCCATTTTTACCCCACTGCAGGGGCTTAGGCCTCCCCCAGGGTGAGGAGGGGGGCTTGGAGCTTAAGTCCACCACGCTGCTCCACTGCGGGTTGGGATTGGGAATTAAAGATATATATAAATAGAAAAATAAAAGATTAGACACTTTTTTTTAAGTCTGAAATAATACCTATTTATTAAATTTTCAAATCATTTTTGATCTTTATGAAACCGCTACGTAAAATTACTATCTTTGAATATATTATGTCACAACAAATAGATACACAGTTGTAGTTCGCCTCAAACTTTATGGCGGATCTTTACGCTTTATGTGTGCTTGCGCAGGTACAGCCATATACCCCTCGTTCCACTGCGTCCCGCTACACCTTATACTGGTTACTGCGACGTGACTTGTGCCTATGTTCGGATCCGCCATAAAGTTTGATTGGAACAGTAGTAAGTTCTACTTAGCTATCTTCGACGTCGTCAAGGATCCAAAATAAATTAAAAAATAACTATTAATAAACAGGTAATTTCAGAAATTTTAAGGTAAATTTTAAGTGTAAAGATTTTAATATTTTTTTTAAAATCATTTTAAACTTGACATATAGATGTAAGTAAGTAAGTACCATAAGTACATCAAAATACCGTAACGTCACCTCAAAAATGTGAAAAAGAAAAAGAACGCCACAGACAATAAGTTCGTGACCACTTTTGATACAACATTGAGAAGTAGAATTTCGTGTGACATATGTCAAATTCGGAGTGATAAAATTCTGGAATTACAATTAATGTGTGATTTAAAATGTTAAATGTTAACCTGATGTTAAAATAATTTAATTATTACCTGTCTTATTGATGATTGTCATTTTGTTCGGATTTTAGATAGTTTCGAAATATGAAACGCTCCATCTCAATGATTCTGACATCTAAGACTCAAATATATATATGTGTATATAAACGTCTTCACTTTAAACAATAGATATTTTTTACTGACAAATATTTGTAAAAGATAATCATTACATCAAAACCATCCCATTTAAACCAGCTCTAAAACAAAATAAACCACACTCAAATCGATTGAATAGTTTGGGAGCTGCATTACCACAGACAGACACACAGACTGAAAATATTTAAAAGCTACTCCGCGCGGTCATACTAGTCCTCAAGCAATAAAATCTGTATTGAAATAAGTTAATCCGTTTGGAAATTACGATGCCACAGACAGACAGACAGACAAAAGCTATAAACTTACAACACCTCTCTTTTTGTGTCGGAGTTAAAAACAGCAAATCATGTTAATAATATTAGCCAAAGTCAAATGACATACGAGTATTTGCAAAAACTAATTGTATTCCCACAATATTTTGTAAAAAAAAGTGTGTCGCCCAAATTGGCGGCATCCAAAAGAAAGGATCAAATTCAAGAGTCTGCATAAAAGGATAAAGCGAAAGAAATATGCAAGGGTCTTACCGGGTAGAAATTACAGTCTCTGTCAACCGCTCTTGACAAACAAACGTGAGCATATTATGTGCATGTTTACCGGATGATTGTTTCATCGCCTTTCCAATTTTAATACTATGATTTTTGGTGAAAATAGTTGAATATGTGTTTTTAGGGTACCGTAGCCCAATGGCAAAAACGGAACCATTCTAACTTTGTCCTGTTCGTCTGTCTGTCCGTCTTACAGTCGTTTCACTAATAAATGAAATACATAAATGAAATTTGGAAGATACGTGTCAGAGTAATCTATGAACCGCTATATTATGGTATACAGAAATTTTGTTTTTATTTTTTGGCGTTGGTCAACACCATAAGTGTGATTGAGGGACCAAAAAAAAAACACCAACGTTTGGGGTATAGGTAAGTATAGATTTTTATTTAAATCAATAGTTTTCTAAAATATGTGCTCCTAAAGTCCTGAAAAATGTTCCTCTCATATACTTTTCAACAATGGGGTGGCAAATTAAAAAAAAAATATTTCGTACAACTAAAAAAAAAAACATTCGACCAAAATATTTTTGAATAAGACATATCGAGTAGTTTTTGTGGTATATGTTTTTAAACTTAATATATGCATTTCACCCATGAAAAATCTATTCGACTAGGGAACCCTGAACTATGCGCGGTCCGATATGCATCTGGTCGGTTTTTTTACTTTAGTATCACAATAATATTACAATATTGAGATATGACGCCACAAAACACAATGTTATCATATTGCCGTGGAGATGCGCGTACGACTGAGATTGCGTCGGTCACCAGCCGCCGGCAGGATACCCCTCTCCGCTACAGTCGCAGTCGCCTCTTTATCCTACGTTGTATTTCTGTTTGATACAGTAACCACGCTGTATCGATAATTCTTTCGGGGCAATATTATAACCTACCTATTTTTTTTTTCACAAATGAATCTTTAGGTAATATACCTAAATACTTAGAAGAACATTAGAAAAAGATGAAATGATCTCTCTGTATATTTTAAAATCAGTAAGAACAATAGAAGAACTTGTAATTAGTTAATTGTAAAATTATTAATATCGATTTTCTGCTTACTAAAAAGTTGTGCCCGTGAACGGCATCGACTCGTCCCCACTCTCTAAAAGTGAACAACGTGGATCACATAGTATTCGATATTTATGCGTACTATAGGACATACCTCTGCATGTTCGATCAGTAGCTATATTCTAGCCATTTCAGTGGTGAAAATAATATATTAGAAGCGTCACACATACAACTCCTATATCGTTACGTCAGAAACTCATTTTTCACACACACAAATGTGATTGGCCCTGTGGCCTCTATCAGCTATGCTATTAAGTACAAGTTAGCGACAGACAGACGGTACAACGACCGAAAGAAATTGATATACATTCAAACATAATATTTATTTATTTATTTTTTCTCTCTGACTGTACATTTCAACACAATAAAAGTAGAAACAAACACAAACGAATATATGGATTTTCATAGAGATATTGCGCTGTGATAACGAAAGTGTGAGGAAAAAATATACGCCGTAGACCAAATATACACCATTTGATGTTCTGAAGTACCTATTGGCTGAGAAATAGAATTTTGTTTGACCCATATGTAACATTTGTATTGAAAAAGAAAATTATTCTGAAATTACATTTAATGTGTAATTTAGCAAAATGTTTGCTTAAAACAATGACAATGAATTATGGTTTGTCTAATCACCGAGTCTGATATTTTGGTCACGTTTTCGATCATTTCGAAGTGTGAGACGCTCTATCCTGATTTATTATGTTATTTAAGAGCCTTTATTAACTATATTATCGTATTTTTTTATTTGAGCCTTACATATCTAGTGTTTTAGATAAATTTATGTCATTTAATCAATATCCTACACTTTAAACTGTACTTAACTATTATTAATTACATCTAGCATTAATTTGTTCATTAAAAAAAAACTTTGCCGCAACGATTCTCACGATGGGGAAGGAATTTCAATCATCCTTACTTATGAAACTAATTGTGTAGCTGCTTGAAGATTACTTGGAGTATTTGGCATAGTCTGTAGTTTTTTTCGTAGTCGCCCCAAAGCGAGAGTGACGGCGTAGTGGCGTTCGACCTTCGCTACGCAACCATAAATGTGCGGCTCAGTTCTATTTATATGTATCGTTCAATTTTGCTGTGAAAGTAAATAGATTACAGTATAAAAACAAAACTGAAAAATAAAAGTAAGAAGTTATCAGCATGGCACATTCCTCGTTAGGATCAGCTAAATCTCCAGGCGCTATTCTGTTTGCGCTTGTTTCGCTTGAACCAGTACAGCTGTTATTTCAGTTATTTGGGTACAACCGCGAACACTGGTAAACACAAACAGAATATCTCCTAGAAGGGTAAGTGTTAAATAATGCAATGCGACACAAACCATAATAATAATATAATGTAGTTACATCTCAGTGGTTACGCTATCCCTAAGTATGTATATCCTGGCTTTGAAAATAGTGCAATGATCTGTTATGATAAAATACAATATATGTATATTAAAAAGGGCCAGGAAAAGCGATATGGCCAGGTCAGTGCACCATTTACGCGTGTGGTCGTCGTCGATGCGAATGAAAGCGATGGTATCAATGTACAGAGGCCGGTGGCCGAGCCCGGTGCAGTATCGGCGGAGCGCCCAAAGTGCTCGTGTTCGGTGGTCACGGGGCGGGAACTAACACATATAGAGCCGGGCGGGGAAGGGGCAGGTTACAGATCAAAGACGCAGACAAAGGGTAAGGAATACATAAAAGGGTAAGTTTATTTGAAGATTAATTTGCGTGTTCGCTGAATTTTGCACAATCGGCGGTCCCGAATACGCGGCTCGTTTCGATACTTTTCGAAAACCCTGAACCTAGCCAGATTGTGTTTTACACGTTATGCGTGAAAGCGTAAATGATTTTCCTAATTTTATACAGTTCAAGTACATAAAGCCACTCGTTATACGTATGTGAACTATAAAACATAAGCACAATAGACGAGACAAATAAATGTACAAAGACACGAAGTTGGCTGCGGCAAATCGCTTAGCCTCGCTCGGCCGGCGCGGCTCTAGGCGGAGCCGGGCCGGCTGTTTGTATAGACGTGAGAGTGCATTCACACTTTGCGGCAGCCATGCGAAAACATTCAAGATAACATACAGATGTTACATAGAGAATGAAACAGATACAGACAAAGGAGTGAACGGAAAATAAGAAGCATCGTGGCTTGGGTCGCCGCGCCGCGCGCCACAGGCGGCAGGGGGCGCGACGGCCGCCGCCGGCACACACGCACTTGCAGGAGAGCAACCAAATGGATGGGTGAACAGATACAAACACTGAGGGGCGAGGGCGGGCCGACTGACACTTACCATGGTGTAAAGGAATTCCAGAACTCGCTAGGAGTGGCGGACACACGGCGGCACAGGGACACAGAAAGACAGGACAGATTACTACACAGATACCTACAACCCTCAGTGCAACCCCACCCGGCGCGCGCTCGGCGCCGCGCCACCCGTCTACACTGGTTACCTTGCGTTTTAACACTTGTCATTGATTAATTGACTGATCAATCTGATCTACCCTCGATTCAAATAAGTGTAGCCCGTTTGCATTAGAACAGCACCACCACTATGTTAGTACATACCGGTCCCGATTAGCCTTAACTGAAGCGTGATAGTGTCTAGTAGAACAAATGCCAGAACGCAATATAACCACTCTAGACTTTCCAACTCAAACAAAATAGTGAAGCGGCTCGTGTTTTAATGCAAACAAACTTCTGAGGCGCTTTGCATATAAAGCGAGGTGGGTGGACTACTTCTCTTTCAGTTTTGCTTTGTCTCATCCACTAAGGATCTTAGAGAGAAAACATGTACGACTGTATTTATTATGCTTCATCTTTTTTAACATCATAGCTGCAACTAAAAGTGTTTTTGTTAAACTTAGACCATGATAGACACTAGCGGATATCACAAAAGGATCAAGGACAAACAGATAATTACAAACATATTCATTGTAATAATAATGTATCACTTCTACTTCATAAAATTTAATTCCCAATAATATATAATCAGGCCAACAAATAAGGCATCGCCACAAGTACGGTGCATGTAAAAAGAGGCATAAAGATTATATTTTCGATATGTAAAATGTTATTTCCGTGATTAGGTGGACTGGTTCCATACAAACATTCGTGCTTATATTACAGTTCAACATACGTCGCAAACTCCGTGTCTACCATGGTTCAGGTTTCCCATAACATCATCAAACAACATTTTTGATTCAACGTGGAAAGACGGACAAAACAGTTCTAAAGCTTTTCAGCGATTAATAAGATACATAACACTATTGTTAATTTATTATTGTATTTTATAAACGCATATTTGTTCTTATATTTTGACAAATAGGTAAGGTTCGACACACACAAAGGATAAACATTAGACAATACACAACACATCGGATCTGGTGTGAAATAAAATAAAAACAATAATATAAATAAAACAAAAGAAATATTTGAAACGAAGTTTCAACGATAAAACATAACCATGCTGGGATATCAATAATTTAATTATAACTTTAACGTGTGAAAACATAGAAAAATCAAAAACACTTCCACCAGATGACAAAATAAATTTCAAAGTATTAATAAGGCATAGTTATCTACCAATCAAATGAAAATAACCACACCAAATCCTCGGAGAGGTTTAGGAAGATGATAAGGAGCACAACGGTTTGGGGCTACAGTTCATATTCATTAATGATCAACGAATTTAGTTTCTCTCTGAGATGCACTTCGCAAGTTTATGATTAATCGTGACTCTGCAACGTTATAGAGGGTGCAATAAATTATTTTATGAGTTGTGCAAACGACGGGTTGATCCTAAACCTAGTCTCACGTAAAAGATATCGCGAGTAGGTAATGTTGAAAGTTAGTTATAGGCGTGTTTGTTTACCCTAATTCGAGTTATAGCTCGTAATAAAATCATTAAGCGATCCTGGGGCGGGCGATATCTTTTACGTGTAGATAGCGATTTGGTGTTTATCGAAATGTTTTAGTTTTAATTGGAAAAGGGTTAGATCACTCACCTTTCGGAGTACTCGTCCATGTGGGCGTAGCTTTGTACGGAGTTCTCTTCTATAAGGAACTTGACGCGTTGGTAGAAAGAAGCGGTGACGGATGGTGGCTGTTTCCTAAGGAGGACTTCCACGGGGTCGTTGGATGCGAGGCACATGATGTGGTCGGCACACTCGGGTCGGCTGCAGCACTCCGAGTCCGAGCAGTCGGTCATACCATCTTGAATGCGGTGGTAAGTAGGTTTAGAGACGAAGAGTTTTCGATAGAAAATAACTTCATACACGTTGTTCAAATTTTTAGTATGAATTGATGTACGACAAACAACTTTTTCTTAAAACATAATTTCGTACCTTCGTCATTATCTTCGTTGTCGCTGCAGGAGAGCTCGAGGGCTACGGAGCAATCGGCTCCGGCCCAGCCTTCGGCGCACGAGCAGCGATACACTCCCTCTTCAAGCAGACACTGTCCGTGCCGCGTACAACCGTTCGGACAACCGGCTGTTTTAGAAGAAGAGATGGAAAAGAATAGATTGTAAAATTCTTCATAGAATTTCGGACTTTGTTTTTTTAGAACCATCTCATCCACTACTACACTAGGTATTATATAAAAATATATAAAAGATGAAACATATTGAAAGTCTGTTAGTACCTACAGAATAATTTATTGTTTCCAACAAATAAATGATTGATTTCAGTAAAACTTAATAAAGGTACACAAGGGGTATTTCGTCTCTTTTTTTTTATTAAAATGAAATCACTATATTTCCTTATCTATGAAACAGGCGCAAGTAGGTATAAATATACAAAGGTGACAGGAGAAATAATAGCAACACTAACGCAGAGTGCAATGTCTTCCGTTCCAGCCTTGGGTGCATACGCATGTTCCATTTCGGCACTGTCCGTGGTCGTGACAGCGCAAGTCGCACGGCCGCTGATCGCAGCGAGGACCCGTCCAGCCCTCGTCGCAGCGGCATACACCCTCCGCGCAAACACCATGAGGCCCACAATCCAGGGAACATACCACTGCACAAGAGATACGTTAATATTCGTTGCACTATCAACGTAAGCAAGCAGTTCTGTGCTTCTGTCGTTTAAGTTTTGTATTATGACATTTTTTCTAATAACTACTATATTTATGGCAAACGAAATAGAAGCAAAATATATCTGAAACAGCTCGATCACCTTTTATTAAAGACTAGCTATAGAAATGTGGAAAAGGTTTGAAAATGTGAAGACTAGTGCTCTGGAGTTGATGTGGTTACCAAAACAGAACTTCTTTGTATGTTTGATATTACCTTGGGAACAATCGTCTCCTGTGTATAGTGGGTCACAGACGCATCTGCCTGCATCCAAATCGTACACGCCTCTTTGACTACACGCAGGCAAACATCGTTGTACACGAGCGTCCCTTTCTCCACAGGCTGGACCTCGCCAGCCCGCGCGACAAACGCAGCGTCCGCGTACGCATGATCCGTGACCGCTACATGACGGATCCAAACAGTCCTCTGTATGATAAATGGACAAGGTTTTAATAATCGCCCAAAACTAAATTTTTTTTTAAACAGTGAATATCACTCCATTCATCTCTCTTAGAAAGTAATACGATATTTCTTCCAACAATAAGGAAACATTTAATAATTACGAAGAATAACGCCCAAATATACTTTTGAAGTTTGTAGAGACCCACCAGCCTTCGATGCCTCGCCAAGTCATAATTGATATTAGTAAAATTTGTAATTTATTTCTAGTTAAAAATATGACCCAAACCTTCGTCACATTTGGCTCCCTTCCATCCACGTTGGCACTGGCATTGCCCAGCGACGCAACGACCACGGCCCGAGCAATCGGCGGGTTCACAGTCATGGGCGGGTACGTCGCACTCTGCACCCTTCCAACCCTCTGCACAGTGGCACACGCCACCCGCATACGCCCCGTGACCCGAGCACAGCACTGGACATACGCCTATACGAAGAATAAATATTAAAATATGATCGATCATTGTATAAAATCACATTGAGCAAATATATTTGAAAAAAAAAAAACTTACTCTTCGAACAGTCGTGCCCCTCATAACCATCCATACAGTCACATTTCCCGAGGTAACATGATCCATGTCCAGAGCAGTCGTCCGGACACGAGTTGGTGACGCCCTCGGCTTCCGACACAATCATCTCGACCCGGTGCGGTTGTAGTTCGTCGTTATATATTGAGATGAACCACCTGCCCGTGTCCAGATATTGTAAAATGCTCACGTTGACCCGCATGTCTGTCGACCGCTTGAGTAGTGTATGGTTCCACCTATGGATTGGGTTTATCGTGCTCAACATTGTATTCCCATTGTTTTCTTGGTGTGGGCCGTTTCGGTGTGGACTTCGTTTTCTACGCAGTCTGTGGTCGACTCTACCGCCTCTGATGAATTCCACGAAATCGTATTGTGTTACGCTAGGCGCTACATTTCTCCTGCCGTATACTGCGAAATTTGCTCCCCATGGCACAGTAAAGTTGAGAGATACATATGCTGGCTGTTTGTTTCTGAATTCGGAACTCCAGAATTGGTAGGGCGGTATAGTAGCGCTGTGGAGCTCGTCGAACTCCCTTACTTCGAGTGCGGGCGACCAAGGCGGTGGTGCTGCCTGCTGGGCCTGTTGGGGTACTATCGCTGACTCCAGCGCCGCCTCCGCGATCGTAGACCACCCGCTCAACGACGACGTCGATAGTGATTCTAGTAACAATTTTGTAAAGTTATGTACATCTATAAATAAGTTGTTAAGAGATCTTTTCGTAAAATTATTACCATCTGAAGGTGATAACGTTGATAAGGCGTCCCTAGCGCCTTGCGCTTGAGTAACCGCTTTGACGTCTTGAACTAGGATACAATTTGATGAGTCTATATTACTTTTAATTGACGATAACGCTGGAACAAAAGAAAAGTCCATTTCAGTGTTGCGTCCTTATAGTAAAAAAAACGCGTGAATAAAAGCGTCTCATTTGAGATTGTTCCATTTTTAATATGCCATTAAGTTAAAGATCGTTCTGGTAGAATAGCTACGATAATATTCAACAAAGTTTCGTAAGTCGTTCGAACGCGATCCTATTAGTCCGTCGGTAGATAATCTCGAGTTTCAATTACTTTACGTCGAGTTTGTCTTATCTAGAGCGCGCATCGACCAAGTCCGGTAGTAGAAACCGATTTTTTTAGTTGTCGTTCACACGACTGTGAGTGTCGCGGCAAGGTTTTGGATCGTTGGTTACAAACCTTCGCACAATAGATGCGTCACTCACACGATGACAGTTGACGGAGTATGCATGAAGCATGAGCTAAGACGGGGTGTCCCGTCGACTTCCAATTACGTATAGCGAGGAGCTGGGCGCGGTATGACGAAGTGATCGGTTCCGCTGCGGCCGCACGTAGTAGGTGGCGAACGGCACGCCACCCGTCCATTTCTTGCCGTTGTCTCGTGCGTCGCATTGAGGTGCGGTAGCGGTCCGGATCGATCAGAGTTACAATGTCGCGCTCTGTCATCTAATTGGATAATTCTTCACGGTGCTAACGAAGAGTCTGCGGGCTTCGGAACGCGAGCGCTCCAATCCCCTAGCGATACGTTTAACTTTTTGTTTACGTGAACCGTTCGAGCGGAAATTATTTGAGAAGCGATCGAACAGTGTGACGGCGTGCGGCGGAATGTTTCAACGGTTTCAATCAAATGCAGTGTTTCTCATTCCTCTGCGGCTTGTTTGACTAACTTCGAGTTATGAATTTTGAATAAGGTCGACGCCAAGGCGCTATATCGCTGCGCTGCAAAATTAATTCTACATCCGCTTGTAAATAATGTGTTTCTCGGGGCAAACATAAAATGGCGACGGATCAGAGTTCGTATTGTAATGTAAACAGAATTTATTGAGCTACATTTATTAGTTCCGTAAGGAGTGCGCCAACGTTTGCAGAGCTCGCGTCGTTCGGTACGGCCGTACTGGGGTCGCGATATTTATTATCCAGGGGCGGTCGACGCGCGCACCATGGCCAGGATGTACGGCTAATCGAATATAGAGCGCTGCGATCACGAACATTCTACATTGTTGCGAGTCCTTATATATACATTTTTAAATCTAAATTGTTTAAATGCATAAATTAACAATTCGTTACACCAGGGGATAGCATCAAAGACTAACCCATGTTTTGTTGTTAAATTGAAAATCTCAAATTCGACTCAGATTCGACTTTAAAATTTTTCAAACGTTTGTTTTCGATAGTGAAAAAAAAATGTCTTCACTATAATCATGGAGAAGTGTCGAATAAACGCCAGAATTAAGATGAAGTAATTCAAATATCGATGAAAACGGTATTATACGAATATAAGACTTTTATTGTTATTTCAACTACAATATTTCTACGTAGTATAATTTTGTGTAAAAATAAGTAACACCATAAGATGTGCTGCAAAATTAATAGTTTTATTTATTGTTTTAAATTCAAATTAATTAATATTTATCACACAGAACTCTATTATTAATGCACAAAAATAAGCGACATATATTTTACAATGTTATTGCTTCTTTACCTAGGGTACCGCCGCGTGGGATCTCTTCACCCTCTAATTTTAGTGAGACCCAGGCCTTAATTTCACTCAACGTACTATTTAGTCGTGTTCTATGTTTGGAGCAGTGTAAAAAACTTTTTTTTTTTCGTTCAAGAGCATGATATTAGTGATTCGTGTAGTGTGGCCCGCTGTGATTTCGGCATAGGGTCGCCCGGACGGTGTCGCAGTAATTAAGTTATCCGCCCCACCCGGGCTGAGCGCGGCCGGCGACCTCCTATCGGAAGATTTACTCCCAGATAAGGATCGCGGCTTTCGATGCGTTGATGCCATTTGGCTGTTTGCATTTGGAATTGGACAATTTCGTTAAGTATGCTAAGTCGGGGATGACAGTTTAACGGCTATGGATTCCCCTATCGGCTCAATTGTAAAAGTTACCCGGCAAGGTCGCCATAAATTGTGATGACAACAGACAAAGATATTTACTGGATAAGTTGTGCTGCTGCTTATAGTGCGGTGAGCAGATAATTCAATTACTGCTAATAGCTGTCACACGTCTGGTTTCAATAACTGTATACATTTTCTAAATTCGTGGTTAATGCTAAACTTTTCTCTTTCAATTGTCAGTTTAATAACGTTATTGTCGGGCGCATCATCAAGAAGATTGCGAGTGCAAAAAGGTGACGAATTACGGCAATGCATTATACGTGTTAAATTGAAAATTGTCTTTTCTGGCATCAGTCGCGTATGTTAAATTGAAAAATATTCATTCAACGTTCATAATATAAAGCAACGATGTCAGCGTAAAAGCGCGCACCATAAAGAGCGTCATTTTTAGTAGATAAACGGGCGCGCATGACGTAATTTCCGCTCGCGAGATGAAATATTGCAATGTGGTAAGTCGCAACTTTTCCTCAATGATCCCTCGTAAAATCTATAAATTTTCGCCATATAATAGTCGACGAGTGGGATGGGATCGCCGGTCGTATCGGCGTGCGAGCGGCTTGCGTTGCAGCGAGACGATTGTGTACAGATGGACGATGTTTACTATCTCTACTATTTCCCGAGTTAATACAATTTATTGTAATACGATTCAGCATAGATTGCATCGCGCGCTGGGGGAGCGAAACTTGTTTGATGGAGTCCCTGGGGACGCGGACGACCCGCCGTCGCATCCCGCTCGGTATTAGTCACGTGATAAATCTTTCTGTTCTCGTCTATAGCAACGTCTCGTTCTAACGCCATGCTAATCCTATCACTGTCCTTGTTTCGAGATCGCAATTTTATCGGTCGTGTTCGCAAGCCACGGTTTGGTTACTGCACGTTGACATATACTATACTACGAATATTTGTGAGAGTTACTCAAGTCCGTAATGACGACTCTAATTGCAAAATATGGCTGTAATATTTTATTTGTTGGTTGATTCACTGCCAAGTGTACCTACAGATGTAGCTAACGAGAAACGTTTGTATATATAAAATATATTATAAATATAATTTATGTCAATTATTAATAATACATATACCTACCTACTTATAGATTCCGAAAATGTTTGACGCGAAAAAGCGAAAGATGTATATTTTTTCTTGGTAGTGTTCCAAAGGTCCAAAACAGAGTTGATTATATAAATTAAAATTCGAGACTGAGAGGTGTTTGTCAGGGTCAAACGGGGGCCCAAGATTTTTGTCTAAGGATACCGTGTGAAGTACCAAAAAACCGCATATCAGATTTTCATGAAACAATTTTTTCCACCAAGTATTATGAAAATAAAAAAAATAGAAACGAAAATTAGCCATTGCGTTCACCAAGTCTTTCATGTCAAAAAGGGACCATTAGGTACGTTCTTCTTGCACGTTCATATAAGTAGCACGATATAACACGACATGTACCTATTATCGCTGTAGACATAAATGCTGTATATAAAAAGTTCTGTCCAGTCAAGTGCGAGTCGAACACGGGCACCGAGGGTTCCCCACCACCACACAAAATGTTTTCTTACTATAAAAAATGTGTTTTCTTTCATTCAGTTTGAGATCCTTGGCGTAAGTCCGAATTTGACTTGGCCGGCTTTTATTATTTGTTTTTTTTTTATTTTAGTCTTTGGGCTACAATTAAGTTTAATAATTTTTTGTATTACTGTTGTTATGACATAATAAAATAATTAAAAAAAAACCGACTTCAAAACCATAAACTAAAAAGTTAAAAATAAAATTTTCACTTTAAAGAAAGGAGCATTAACAGGCGGCATATAGTTAATGAAGTCTGTGCCTACTAACTCAGACACTTTAAATTGTGTTCTATTTTTGTTATAGTTATAAAATATATCATTGTTGTAATTGTTATTACCTGATAAGTACCCATTTAAAGTGTTTGAGTTGGCACCGACTTCATTAACTATATGCCGCCTGTTAATGCTCCTTTCTTTAAAGTGAAAATTTTATTTTTAACTTGTTAGTTTATGGTTTTGAAGTCGGTTTTTTTTTTAATTATTTAATTTTTCAATTTTTAGTTGAACGCATCTGTAACTTATTTGTATTTAGTATAAATGGGGCTACTAAACGCGCTACTCTAATGAGACAGCACCGCGATTACGCAAGGTAAATTCAGTGTCAAATTGACGCATCAGCATGCCTAGTAAGCAGTGGTATTCCTATGTAAAACTTCAATCTTAATTATTATTTTTGTGCAAACTGAACATTTTGGCATATTCAACCATATGAAGGAAGCCCAACAAAAGGTAACTGCTGTAAATCGTTAAGGAATTCCCTCGACTGTTTATGGTCTTCATCATCAGACCTGTAATGGCACTTATAACACATATGAGTGCAAAGTTCTCATCAATAGAAATGAATTAAGTCCAAACACCAGGTAATTGCTGTAAATCGTTAAGGAGTTCCCTCGATTGTGTATGGTCTCCATCATCAGATCTGTAATGGTACTTATAATCCATATGGGTGCAAAGTTCTCATTAATAGAAATGAATTACGTCCAAACACCAGGTAATTGCTGTAAATCGTTAAGGAATTCCCTCGATTGTGTATGGTCTCCATCATCAGATCTGTAATGGTATTTATAACCCATATGGGTGCAAAGTTCTCATTAATAGAAATGAATTAAGTCCAAACACCAGGTAATTGCTGTAAATCGTTGAGGAGTTCCCTCGATTGTGTATGGTCTCCAACATCAGACCTGTAATGGCACTTATAATCCATATGGGTGCAAAGATCTCATCAATAGAAAAGTATCAAGTCCAAACACCAGGTAATTGCTATAAATCGTTAAGGAGTTCCTTCGACTGTGTATGGTCTCCATCATCAGACCTGTAATAGTACTTATAATCCATATGGGTGCAAAGTTCTCATTAATAGAAATGAATTAAGTCCAAACACCAGGTAATTGCTGTAAATCGTTAAGAAGTTCCTTCTACTGTGTATGGTCTCCATCATCAGACCTGTAATGGCACTTATAATCCATATAGGTGCAAAGATCTCATCAATAGAAATGAATCAAGTCCAAACACCAGGTAATTGCTGTAAGTCGTTGAGGAGTTCCCTCGACTGTCTTTCAGCTCCATCATCAGATCGACTCTCGACCTTCATTAAATAGTACTAGTAGTAGTACTTTATCAAAATACTTAAAATACGATACTTTGAGATACGATTTTCGAAGGTTGCCCTCGATTTCTCTGGGATGCCATCATCAGATCCTGGTTTCCTTATCATGGTACCATTTCGGAGATATCTCCCTTTCACAAAAAAAAAATCATTCAATTCGGTTTATAAACAACGAAGTTATCCCTGAACACACATAAAAAAAAACATATATACGGTCGAATTGAGTAACCTCCTTCTTTTTTGAAGTCGCTTAAAAATTAAAACAAAAAACCAGCCAAATGCGAGTCGAACTTACGCCCTTAGAGTTCCATACAGTTATAAACGTATATATATATACATAGACCTGTATAACCCTCCTTGCCGCCAGAATGCGAAAATTGTGAAATGTGATCTTTTAAAAATATTTTTTTGTAAATATAAGCAACAAAGTAACAATTTTCGTATTTGTTGCTATACTTGTGCTATGAAACATTGTTTTTTTGCCAAATTTCATTATTGTAAGTCAACGGGAAGAACTATAAAAGTTAGGATTTACTTGCGAGCGTCAAAATAGCCGTATTTTTTGATTGGGTTGACTTAGAAACTTGATTTTTTACAGCCTTAACTTATTAACTTGTCATCAATCATTATCAATCAAAATTGTCTCTGCCATTCAAATGGATCGTGACCTTGGATCTAACCCAAATGGGTTAGTAAATAGTACCTAGGTTAAGTAAACGTAGACCTAAGTACTAGATATTGATTTTAGTTTAACCTATGAACTTGTCATCAATCGTTATCAAGCAATTGTCTCTGTCGATCAAATTGCTCGTGACCTTGGACCTAACCAAATGGGTTAAAGCGTAGTACCTGGGTTAATAACTTCACGCGTTTTTGATAAAAAGGCTCTTTATGAAAAAAAAAAATATTACGTGATATATTTTATTTAAAACTAGCTTTCCGCCCGCGGGCTTCGCTCGCGTTGAGCACAGTTGTACTGGGACAGTTAAAGGAACGCGACGCTCTAGAACATTGTAACACTTTCTAGAACGTTCTGAAATTTAACTGCCTAAGAAATCTTATGAAATTTTTATGAAATTAGGTAATATGACATGGTCACATAGATTTCGTCAAAACATCAAGTTTGAGTACCGACACGATAGGTCTGCGATTGATTGTTCGAAAATATGAGCTTTTAAAAATGTGGTCACGTGGTCACATAGATCTCGTCAAAACATCAAGTTTGAGTACCAACACGATAGGTCTGCGATTGATAGTCTCGAAAATATAAGCTTTTAAAAATTTGGTCACGTGGTCACATAGATCTCGTCAAAACACCAAGTTTGAGTACCGACACGATAGGTCTGCGATTGAAGGTTTTGAAAATATAAGCATTGAAATATTTGGTCACGTGGTCACATAGATCTCGTCAAAACATCAAGTTTGAGTACCGACACGATAGGTCTGCGATTGATGGTTTCGAATAAATAAGCATTTAAATATTTGGTCACGTGGTCACATAGATCTCGTCAAAACATCAAGTTTGAGTACCAACACGATAGGTCTGAGATTGATGGTTTCGAAAAAATGTCATTTAAAAATGTAGTCACATGGACACATAGATCTCGTCAAAACATCAAGTTTGAGTACCAACACGATAGGTCTGCGATTAATGATCTTGAAAATATAAGCATTTAAATATTTGGTCACGTGGTCACATAGATCTCGTCAAAACATCAAGTTTGAGTACCAACACGATAGTTCTGCAATTGATGGTTTTGAAAATATAAGCATTTAAATATTTGGTCACATGGTCACATAGATCTTGTCAAAACATGAAGTTTGAGTACCAACACGATAGGTCTGCGATTGATAGTCTCGAAAATATAAGCTTTTAAAAATTTGGTCACGTGGTCACATAGATCTCGTCAAAACATCAAGTTTGAGTACCAACACGATAAGTCTGCGATTGATAGTTTCGAAAATATAAGCATTGAAATATTTGGTCACGTGGTCACATAGATCTCGTCAAAACATCAAGTTTGAGTACCGACACGATAGGTCTGCGATTGATGGTTTCGAATAAATAAGCATTTAAATATTTGGTCACGTGGTCACATAGATCTCGTCAAAACATCAAGTTTGAGTACCAACACGATAGGTCTGAGATTGATGGTTTCGAAAAAATGTCATTTAAAAATGTAGTCACATGGACACATAGATCTCGTCAAAACATCAAGTTTGAGTACCAACACGATAGGTCTGCGATTAATGATCTTGAAAATATAAGCATTTAAATATTTGGTCACATGGTCACATAGATCTTGTCAAAACATGAAGTTTGAGTACCAACACGATAGGTCTGCGATTGATAGTCTCGAAAATATAAGCTTTTAAAAATTTGGTCACGTGGTCACATAGATCTCGTCAAAACATCAAGTTTGAGTACCAACACGATAAGTCTGCGATTGATAGTTTCGAAAATATAAGCATTTAAAAATTTGGTCACGTGGTCACATAGATTTCGTCAAAACATCAAGTTTGAGTACCAACACGATAAGTCTGAGATTGACAAAAATAGCCTTTGTCACCCCCGATAACGTCCTCTGCACGTCTGCGAAGTTTCATTGAAATCGGTACACTCGTTTCAGAGATCAGCTCGAATAGACAGACAGACGGACAGACAGAAAAACAAAAAGCAGCCTATGTCACCCATGATGACACCCTCTGCACGTCTGCCAAGTTTCATTGAAATCGGTTCAGCCGTTTCTGAGATCAGCTCAAACAGATAGACAGATGGACAGACAGACAGATAAAAAGTACCCTATGTTACCCGCGGTAATGCCCTCTGCACGTCTGCAAAGTTTCATTGAATTCGGCTCAGCCGTTTCGGAGATTAGCCGGAACAGACAGACAGACAGACAGACAGACAGACAGACAGACAGACAGACAGACACTTCAATTTTATTAATATAGATTAATGGTTTTTAGATTTTTCCTTTACTTGCTGCTGCTGTACTGCAGCTGCTGCGTGCTGTGAGATCTTGCTTCTTATCAAATTTTATAATTCATCAATTCATCATAATTAATCAATCAAATCCAAAATATGCGGCGTAAATAATTGTATTTTTGGATTGCGTTGACTTAGATGCTTGGTTTTTCTACAGCTTTAAGAGATTGTAGACTTAAGTATTTTATATTAATTTCAAATTGCACGCGTTGTAAAAAAGAGGGTCTTGACAGGTAGACAGATAGACGAACAACGACATGATTTTATAAGGGTTCCTTTTTTCCTTTTGAGGTACGGAACTCTAGATACACGTCTTCATAACTTTTTACTTAAAAAAAAAAAATATTTCTTAAGATATCTGTTCTTTAAAAATTGCAATCGGATATCTATCATGGTTCAACCAACACAGCTCTTTAGTTCTCTGGACGGACGAATGAAGAGATAAACAAATGGGGAAAAAAAATTTAGGGAATCAAATAGACATTATGGTCACAATTTGATATATTATACACATTTAAAGAACACTTAGATCCGTTTTCCTTCTAGCTTAGTTTGCTTTTTCTTATATTTCTGGGTAATTGTTTGACAAAATATATACGGTCGAATTGAGAAACATCCTTTTTTTTGAAGTCGTTTAAAAAAGAAAATAAGCATTAGTAGACAAGCTAAGAGTGTTCCGGTTTTGTAGATAAGCAACTATCGAATGTCTGTAGAACAAAATATTCGATACAAAAAAAGTTTTCATGTTTGATTATGAAAATTTTACGCAGTCGTACAATAGATTTTTTAAACAACCAGAAATTGTTGAATTGCATTTGTTGTTGATCCATAAAAACAACGTACTACAACTTTTCAGAGTTAATGTTTATCGAATGAGAATAAATATACAAATGTTTAATTTCATTATTTAAAATAAAATTAATGATTAATTTTAGATAAATTATTCACTAAGTTAAATTATATAACAAATAAAAATAAATACCGACAAACAAGCTAGAGCTTATTAGAGGAGTAGATTCGAATCCGATACGTTGGTTGAGATGTTTGCTATTTTTTTTTAAATGAAATGGCTTTAAGCAATTTATTTTTAACTTTTTCGAAAAATTTATATATAATTGTATCTAGTTCTAGTGTGTAATGTAACGTAATGCACATACCTCAATAATTTTAGGTGAGAAGTGCGATAAGTACACGAAAACTACCAACTTAATAAAATACAATAAAACCTATAACTATAGATAATGGAAATTCACTGATAAAATTAGTATATTATCCGAAAACAATAGCTGCGTCATCAAATTTTTGCATGTGCTACACAAACGACTACCTATTTTTAGTGTCATATCTTATTAGTAGTCATTTCTCGAACTCAACACAGCTGTGGGTAATTGCACGACCTAGTTTAAAAAGTGTCGACCATAGCTCTAGCTGGATGCATTTTAATAAAGTATTAAAGGGCCCGTCGCGTCGTTTCAATTACATTAGAACTGACTGTTATTCGCCCTCGCACACCAGACGTGTTGTCCTACTACTGCGATGAAGGGTGCAACAGATGGTCCACATTTTTTTCATTATAGTTTTAAAACTATCGGCACAAGCTACGAGATTTATGTCGGCTTATACAACATTAGTTTCGGTACACATCCGGACCGCCAGGGGGCGTGCACGGCAAATATATTATTATGTTTTCCAAATCCAATAATTAAATGCCGACTGAGGTCCATTCGGTAGGACGCGAAACCAATCAGCGGGATCGATAAAACGTTTGTATATTAATTTTTTAATCAGCTATTCAATTTCTTTATCACGAGATCAAACGACGAAGATGGAGTAACCACTCTTTATGGTAATTTTAAATTTAGTGAAATGTTTTTATATTTCTAAATTCAACAGATTCCTATTATATTTGGAAAGATTTTATTTGTCTCTTTGGCATGTTTTACAAATCTTCAAAGTTATATTAGCTATTAAAAATTCATATGCATCATTATTTCACAATTAATGATACAAATAAATACTTGATTCAAACGTTTCATTATGGCTGTAACAATTATGAATTTTTGTCTTTATCTAAATAAGTATGATCGCATGTGTTTTGATGATACGAGTCATTACGTGAAATCTAAATGTGTTGGTAATTCGAAATTATCCCACGAGGCCGTGCCGACACGTTTCTTTGAGAGCGTCGTCGCCGCAGCATCAATATTCGATGGACGTCTCTTTAATCTTCCGTAAGTATTCATTTAATGGGAATCTAAATGAAGTGAGATCCGCGGCGATAAGTGCCACAGGCTCGGCCCGCGACGACGGCGACGACGCATCGATTTTCATTATCAGGCATAGATATACAAATGGTCTTATTAAGAGCGAATGGAGAAAACACGTCAAAATTGATATTGTAAGCTTTATCGTGGCTTTATCAGTTAATTAAAAGCGGGAGTGAATATAATTAATTGTGACTAATTGCTTCCAACGGTACTTTCCTCAAGATGTGGATTTCTTAAATTTAAATTTATTGAAAATTTACTACTCAAACAACGACGAAACTGACGTCACGCAAAAGCGAAAAGCTTTGGAATTTGAACTGACATTATATAAGTATGTCTTATTCACGTAAATTAGAAAAAAGTAATATGAAACAAAGTAGGAAATCCTATTTGAAATTTAAAGTGCTGAATAGACAAATTAAAATCTGTGTTCATTGAGTAAATGTTATTAAAATTAGTTTACGTTCGATTTACGTTTAGGTGATAATATCTGGGACATGTCACACATGTCTAGTCCCAAATTAGGTAGAGGCTTGTATCGTGGGTACTAGACAATTGATATATATATATGTTTAAATATACTTCTTAATAATACATAGACATATTTAAATATTTTACATGCAGATACGAAACAAAAAGACACGTTCATGCACACAAATGTTTGTTCTGAGCGGGAATCGAATATGCGAACTCTGGCTCTGCAGTCAGCACTTCCGACCACTAGACCAAACTTATCACTCAAATTATGAACCTGGGAACTCGTTTGTTTTGTAATTTGATGGAACTGCCTTAAGTTTAATTAAACAGGTCGAGCGGCTAAAGCTCGGGACGCGCAGACCACTCTGCGGTCTCGAACTTTGAAATGCGACCATAATAATATGAGCACGACAAATACTGCAACTTCAAAGCTTTCGTGGTACCTACTACGTGTGTACCCGCTTTACTATGACTGCGGTCAAAGTGATGACGAGTTTCTTTGTGTAGATTATACCTATCGCTAACGAACGCTATGTCATAGAAGAGCTTATAGAGAAATACTTATTGATATGTTTGGATTTGTATCCATACACGATTATTCAAGCCTCGGCAATGAACATTTGGATGGTTAATTTATATGTAGAATACAACACTAAATCACAGAATAATAAATTTTCTTATCAAAAGCGACGATTTACGAACCGAAGCCATATAATTTTACAATATAATACACCCCGTACAATATCATATTTCTGACAAAAGCTCATAAACCGCAGCCCGCGTGGGCGCTGCCAGACTAACGAAGCAAAGTTATCAACTCGGGGCAGACTTAAAAATGTCGCACAAGCAAAAGGAATTGCGAGTAAACGCTTTCAGCGCGTTCAGCTATCAACACATTGTATTTCCGCGAAGGCTTCCCTTTATACGATATTCGCGTGACAGACCGCAGTGTAACGGGTGAAATGTACCCGCCAGTGCAAGGTGCGCGGGTGAGGCGGGAAGGCAAATGTACGGTCGCGAACTCGTATGTAGGGCAACATCGATGTGCCACCACTTGCTACCATCACAGGTATTTTTACGTAACATCATTTGTTCCATTGGACATGGACAATCAATACAACAGAACTGGGAAATTGTTAAGTTTGGTTCGACAACAAGAACATAATTCTATGCTTTTTGTCACGTACAAGGCTGAGTGACAATTTTCACAATATTCATTTTGTTTTTTAACTATAAAATACATTTTCAATGTAATAAGGTTTTAAAGTGACAAATCGGTATTTAAATTTGTCAAGAATATTTTAATGTCTTTGTTCACAAACTCGCCTTCGGTGCGATTATAATTTCGACGCCCACATAATTCATCATATTTGTCTAACCCGTTTTTTCCGGAAATTTGTTCGACTTCAAAGAGCGGTGGTATTTATATGCGGTGCCATCGTCACTACGTGGGAGCTTTTCGTACGTGTTCACAATATTAAAAATTTGTAATATCTGGCCATCGATTTTACATTATAATAAAATGAACGCATCCCGAGCGCGCAGCCGACGTAAGCGGACCGTGTAACGTTACAGACGGATCGTCAGGTTATTAGGGCGCGCGGGAGGATTACTTTCGCGATTTATCATAGAGGAGGAATGCATAAATTACCATAACCCGACGCGGCGGGGGGCGCGGGGCCGAGCCTATCTGCGCCTTTACTAAATAATATAGGACGTAGTGTTGTATAAGATAATTTATAACAGCGCTAACACGGCCGCGCGCCGCAGCGGCACGAGCGCGCGTTGCCTCAGGTTAGGCGCATCATTTATATCGCTGGATGTTTGTTTATTTTTTATGGGGCTCGCGCTGATGCCGGCCGCGAGATTAAACAAAGAATGATGAAAGACTAATGGTGTACGTCTGTTTCAGTTGCAACACTCATGTTTAATAAACTCATTTGCACGTTTGAAGAGAGCTTTCGGGGAGGGCTTCGAGGCTTGTGTGAATTGTTCGAGTCAACGCTTTTCACACGACTCGAACTTTGTTTCAGTTTGTTATATGGGAGATCGTGATCTGTGTTACGGAGGTTTACGATTGAATTTTTTTTTAATACTACTGAAATGCGTTTTTTTGCTAATGTATTTATATTTTTCATAGTCAAAGACGAGAACCTTTACATCACAATTCTCAGCGACGGGTTTGCCGTTTGTTACGAGTCGCCCGAGGCCGCACGCCGAGATCCGCGTTTTTGATTGAATGCTAAATTAGAGCCGACGCCGTACCATGGAACTCGCTTTAATTGGAATCGTCACTCCGCGCCCCGCATCCCTGTAAGGGATTACTTCGTCGGATTTCTATTAAATTAAGGTCCTGCGACACACAGAAGATCTAAACGAGTTCGATCTCTGTAATGCTGTTTGATAGTCATCGCATGACAAAATCCACTTTCCCCCTTATTCATTGTTATTCTGTGTCAAGAGGTTTTAGAGTTTCGTAATCATCATCATATCTATATATCTGATGTTGTCTGAGTGTCTGCCTGTCCGTCACCAAATCACACTAAAGCGATACTCATGTTTTGCATGTAGTTAGCTTCTGATGGAAATTACATTCAGCAAAATAAAAAGGAATTTATTTAATGTATTTGCCCGTATATATCTGTAAAATATTTGTATCCGTTTCACCATTGAGGAATTTATGGCATACGTATTTTTTTTCAAAAATAAAAATTAATATTATAAGATTTTTTTTTTAAATTATTGGTCCAAGATCCCAAAATTAATGCTAGCATCACATGTTGTTTTCTGGACTATTTCAGTAATGCTATTATACATTAACAACTTTAAGAGACAAATTATGTTTTACTCAAAAATAAAGTCTACCACCAACCACTCTTATTATGTAATAACAACTTCATTTAACATGACACGAAATATGGAAAATTTTGTTTTGGTGAATGTCTACAGAAGCTTATTTTGTTGTTCAACAATTACGATATCGTTGGAAAAAGAGCCGGTGATCTTTTGCGGTCATAAAACATAATTTTCAATTTGCGTCCGAGCCATCCGTCGAACGATAGCGATTTTCTTTACTAAAACGAATTATAGTAAATATGAAAAATATAAATTTAAACACAGACCGCTAATGGTAATCGACAGAGGGAAATAATATGTATACTCTTATCGGCATTTCGAACGAATCGATAAAAATATTGTCTTAACGAGAAGCACGAGTGCTCCCGCTGAGATTTTATGAACAAAGATATATTGTTGATCATAAACGATTTCTTAAACCTTTAGATTTGATTGTTACTTTTTGTTTTAAGTTAGCTTCGAGAAAAACAAAATGTAATTTACGATGGAACTGATACGTGTCTCTAACCATAGTACACGAAAAAAAAATAAACAGTATCGAAGTGATATTTTACGCTCGTGTCATGGTTATGTATATAACAACTCAAAATTCGAAATGCTTCATTATTCTGTGACGAATCACCGATGTACATACGCTAACCACATTTCTTGTGTGAATACTTTTCCCATCAATCTCTAGGATCGTATTATCTGAATAAACTAAGGTTATGGAAATATTATATTTAGATGGAGCTAGTTCTTATATAAAAAAGCTCTCAAACTCATGTTCTGTCTATTTAAGCAGATAACCAATAAGATATCGACTTTCAGGTGAATTTATATCTATCTAATAGTTCTACTTATCACCAAGGTACCATCTTCCATACAGTCAGTTTTAGCATTTCTATAATTTTCTCATAATTCATACAAAAACAGTAACTATGTACTTTTCACATTAATTATAAATTATAAAAACAAAATCGTTTATTGCCAAAAAATATACACAAAGTTTGTTACATTAATTCCTAATTATAGCGTTAATGGCAAACGGGATCGGCTCAGCATGCTGATGGCCTGCCACGAACAGACATGACCGTCGCTGGTATTCTGCCGATCCCGAAAAAAAATTAGTTCATCTACATTTAATTTTCTTATTTTGATTTCTACCTCCCTTACTTTTTTCCTATCCCCTTTTCTCTTTTCTTATCTTTTCGATTCTTCGCACCCACTCCACTGCTCCTCCCGCCCCACTTTACTCCAGTAATTCTCTTATTTCCCATTTCTTTCTTCCACCCTGCATGCTCCACCATGTGCTCCAAATCTCCCTCTCCCCCGCATATTTTACTCCTTCTATCCTCCTCTGCCATCCAGTACTTGTTCGTCTCCAGATTCCCACACCTTAATCTAGCAATATTTTTTTGACTTCCATCTTCCCCCGTTTTCTCAGGCACGTTGGCCTCCTGGAAACTTTTAACTCTTTATATCGTCCATTATATCTTGTCTCCGAAATCATATTATATTCCCATTGCCCCTGCCTCTCCACATCCCTTCTGTGTATCACTTTTTCTATTTTTCCACCTTCCTGTCTTCTCCTCCTCACCCCCTCACCACTATAGCCGTTTTCTCTGTAGAACCTTTCTCTATCACTTAATTTTTCTCTGATCACTTTTCTTTCCTTTTCTTCCAAACATTTCTCCAATAACCTTTTTCCTCTATATTTAATTTGGTCTTCGAATCTTGTAACTCTCTTTCCTGCCCTCACTTGCATTCTATTTCTTTCTGTTTCTTTGTAAAGTATATAGTCTGGCGTCCATCTATCTAGTCCCAAAGTGCACTTAATATATTTCAATTACACTCTCTATTTCCTTCCATTCCTTAAAACCCCATATCTCTACTTCGTACATTATATTTTATGGTGGTACGGAACCTTTCGTGTGCGAGTCCGATTCGCACTTGGTCGGTTTTTTAATATATTAGTGGTCGCCCAGCGGCAGAAGTTCGACCGTACTAACTTTTTGAAACCACCAATAATAAATAGGCGAGAGTAAGTCAATTCAAACTGCATCAAACGACAGATTATTAAATTTGTATGATGGACAGTATTTGTAACGCATATTAGGTGTACATAGATTTTGGCTTTTGTCATTACTTTTCCAGGTAAACTTTAACTATGTAAAATCTCACACTCCTCCGTAACCCTACAATGCTTTAAAAGGAGTACAAAATATTCTCTTCATGTGTTAAGAGGTTTGATTAAAATGACAGATTTTTCAAAAATGTAAATATGCAGTTTTTTCTCAAAAATCGAGTTCATGACCCCTTTGAACACTTTTTGCTATTTCTCATAGTTTAGGATTTGGCCATACAGTCCCATTTCAAAAATTCACCTGCATGTATATATATATATATATATATATATATTACCTTTCTGCACTCCTACTTCACATGAACGTTAACAATGCCAAATCTGACACTCCTCCGTGCGCGTAGTTTGCTTAAAAAAGGGTCTAAAGCTTTCCTCCACGTATTTATATATGGATTCTTACCAAACTTTCAACTTAATATCATCGTTATGAATCCGAGTTTGATTTGATTACAAACGAGGGACAAATTTAATAAACTATTTCTTGCACAAAAAAGTTCAATTAAAGCAAAATTTAAAAAAAATCACTGGAATAATTTAAGGATTTGTCTATGGTTCAAAGCTCAGATTGTAAGCTACTCGGAACTTTACAAATAAAACTTATCAGACTAACGGCTCTACTTTTAAGATGTTGAAGTTTCGAACTTCTTACTCAAAGGATAAAGTATGAATAATGTAATTGTAAAGTTTTGTACTGAATTCGAAGACCGTAAGCCATGTTTGTGTTATAATTTGTAGATTCTTTGTTTATGTTGTAAAGTTTCGGGGCCAAATAGAGATACATGTTACAAGATATGCCATTAAAGCAAATAGTCTAGGATTAAAAAAAACTTTAATATAATTTGTATGAAAAATTAATTAATATAAAATGGAATGGTGTATAGTTATACTAAATAAGCATTCCTGTAAGACTAAACAAATGTGTTTCTCAATATGATACTGATATTATACTCGAATACTGATATATAGTACTGTAAAGAATATTTAAGTATGTACATCAGTTGTCTTATATACCCATAATACAAGCTTTGCTTAGTTTAGGACTAGATAGCGCTTTGTGGAATGTCCCAGGTATTAATATTATTATTATTTGTTACTGGCAAACTATTGTATTGCTACGTTCATATATTTATCTCAACGGCGATAATTATCTATACTTCAACATCATCAAATGTATACAACATGATTTTGACCTTCTCTGCAATAGCTGCGTGGTGCGAGAGGGTGATTCTGCGCTGTCTATTGGTCTAATAGACAATAGCTGAGAAATAGACACTAACAGATAGAACGTAATCACCCCACCCGCACCGTATAGTTACCGCAGGGAAAGCCGACGTTATGCGGTCCATTTTTAGCTGGTCCCAGAAACTACGGGCAAAAAAAGACACGTTTGACAAGCGAAGTGGCAGATGGCTGTTAATTCGATTTGAGGTGGATGTGATTGAATTTTTCCCGAGTTAATAACATTGAACTATAAATTAAAATTTAGAGAAAGAAAAAATATGTTGCCAGTGTCATGTGGATATTTAGAGTAGTTTGGCGAAATAAATCTGTAAACGTATAAATCAACACGAAAAGAATATGTGCGTTTTACTGCGTGCGTATAACCGGCAGAACACTGGATCATTAACTTATGTATTTGAAAATTTCCAGGCATTGTTATATAACTATATTAGCAACTATTAAAAGCAAAATATACGATAGATAGGAGAAGTGAATTAAAAAATCTCACCTATAAAATACGCTAGCATAGCCGCGAGTATGACGCAGAGGCATATCATCGCAATCGCGAGACACTTCCACGTGCATCGGTGTTGGCATCGCTTATCGATGTGGAAGCGGGAGGGCGAATAAACTGGCACCGGGCTGGGCTGGCTGGCTCGTAGCGGGAACACCGGCATCACCAGGGGCTGGTTGGCAGCCAGCTGGCAGTGCCCTCCACCCATGCTGACGCCTCCCGATAGCGCCGATCCGCCCAATCTGTTCACAAATACAGTTTGTTCATTAATTACCTGTGTTGAAGTTATTCGTGTTGAAAGGGTTATCAAGTGACAAAGGATAAAAAATTTGGTTAAGGGCATTAAATATGTGTTATCCAAGAAAGTTGGTTTATTTAAATGTGCCTGGTTATGTATAGTTCTTTAAAACAAATACATTAACGGAGAAATTTATAATTCAACAGCTGTATAATTAGAAAATATTTTGGTAAACGCTGTGTGCACGAACGATTTTGCTTGTAACGAATAAGTAAGATAGACAAGAACAGACATTCCCAAACGCCAGGGTTATAAATTATACAATATTATATTTGTAATATTATTTTCATAAAGGAACACAGTACGGTGTTCAACACGAATACGATGCCGCCATGTGTTTGAGGTAAGCTCATAATAAGCGACTAATTCCGTTCGCTTCTCCACACAATAAAAGCTCGCTTCCCGAATCTCAGCGCCATATGGCGCATCTTTTATTGCGACCGACCCGAGACAATCAAAACCGATCATTACCAGGGATTGGAACAAAAAAGACGTTACGTTTAAACACGTCCGACCCTAGCGGACCATAAATCAATTATCCGACGAATTTCACTGACACGACTAAATTTAAAAGCCAGATCGGCCGCGGCATATGGTGCGGTGGGACGGCGCGCCCGCCAACTGACGCCCCGTAATGACCTCCTAGCATAAAAAGACTAAAAACCTTACGGCAAAAAAGAAAGCAGAAATAATTGGTACAAGTTTGCGAGAACGAAACGTGACTCGTAAAGGGTTTGTTTCGAAGAGGTTCTCGACCGTAATTTCCTTTTGAATAGCTCCGGCGGAACGGACTTTGGAAGGACGATTTCATTAAAATGCGAAGAAAATCACTATTACGGACCGGGAGAACTCCTCCATCGTCGGAACGACCCGCACTCCGCGCCTCTGCCCGAGTGGCGACGTCTCAAATTATGTGTTCGGCCCTGCGATTAACTAAATGGTCGTTACTCGTTTTTAGCTGTGTTCTGGTTCGGCGCGAATGCTACGCTCTTGTCATTTTCTCATAGCGAATCGTTTGGAGTTCGAGCACTGGTTAGGCTTAATTGTTTAAATTACATAGGCGTCTGAACGGTGTTCTTCCAATGAAATAAAACAAGAGGGTCCGTTGACCGCCACGACTGTTTGCGGTCGACGTACCATATATCACTCAGAAAATTACCGACCGAGCTCGGTGTTTTCGAACTGTTTCGTTGGGCATCCGTAACTGTACCCGAGATTGATTTTTTGTTGGCATCGACATCATTCGGGTTATGTTGCTCAAGATCGCGCGCCGCCCATCGCCGATGTGGAATTGTCGACCACGGTCTATCATTTCCGGACGCGAGTACCACAAAATGTGGGCGGGGCGGGAGCGTAGAGTTCGTTAAAGAAAAAAATTTGCTGCAACGACGACGGCGCAATGTAGGTAAGCGTTACGTAATGTCCCATCTCGTGTATTTTCGGTGCGGAACGGAAACCAGCCGTCTGTTTTACGAGCACAAAAGACGAGTTCTCGAATAGATTCGAGCAGGAGAGACGGCGCGACAATTAACGAGACCGACGACAGTGTTATTGTAGGACAATAAGGCGATATTTAAACCGGCGACGCGACGGCCGTGGACCGAGATTCTGACAGGCAACTCGTCGCGAGCTCTTAATGAAGCGGTAAATAATGACGAACGGTGTCGGCCCGTGTCTAATTAACACCGCCTGCGAGTGCGCCGCGTCACACCGCCCCGAGTGCAACTTTACATGCGTCTATCGAATTTGACTAGTTGACGATGATACATCGGCGGCAAACGCACTAAACTATATTAGTTACAAATAATGAATACTAAAAATACTGCAATAATAAATATCACAGTAAAAAGATGTCATAGAATATTTTTAATACTGCTTCGAATGGAAGCGTAGCTTTACCGCGAACTCATTAAGACACGATGACTAAACATTCGGAATCAGCAGTTGACGTACAAACATTTCTTTTCGTTTGGGGCCAAAAGTGACAGGCAAAAAGTTCTGAGAGTGATTAATGCTTTAGGTATGTGTGAATCAATAAATTCTTAGCTATTATTAAATTTAATCAACTTTGGATAAGATAACAAGGGAAGAACTCACTGATAAAGAAAATCTTTGATTGGATCTCTATTCACTAATAACTTCCCTTATTTGGAAAAATAAAATTGCTTATATAATTCAGATTATTTGCTTATTCTCCCGTAATCTTCTTCTTTATATAAATAGGTAAATACAAAACAATTCAGTACCTTACTTGCTCTGTTTGTCAACCGATTTGTTTTGTTTAGTAGTTATTGAGGAGCTTTAGTGTTATCAATAATATTTTTTAGAAACAGTTGAAAACAGTCCTCACTTTCGACATAGAGTGGAGTCTGAACTTAGAAGTCCTTTCATACTACTTTTTACGTTTTTTTTTTCATTTGTGGTTGAACTTTGACTACGTGGCGACCACTAATAAAAATGTATTTACTGTTGAGTAAAAGTACAACATATAGAACTTTTAGAGTTTATTTATAAACTAAACAGTCAAATTATAACATTTTCATATATTAACTTGGAACGGACAACCGTTCATATCAAAATTAGTCAGAGAGAGAGAGCAAAAAGTGTTGCCATGAAATACAAACAAGAAAAATATTGCTAGCTATAATTAATTTTATGTTCTTGTATTGAACATAAGTTGCCACAGGCTGGCAATAATGAATTTGAATTAATTGCGCCAATTACTATTATTTTTAAAATAATAGAATATATAACATATAATACTATTAATTAGTTATTAATAATAGAATTTACAAGTATGAAAGTGAAGTCAAGTTGTCAATCTCTCAAATACAATAAAAGATATTAAATGTCAATAATAAACCTAGATTATACACGTATAAAATTCAAAATTTCAATTAATTGAGTTACCTTCATTCATAGAAATTTAGCTATCATTTATTGGAAGAGTGCACAACTTTGCATAAGATCGGGTAGGTATAAACTCTATCAGAATCAGACATTTTTATTTGAGCCACCCCCACTTTATTGTCTGGGCCAGAAGGCTTGTTAAAATGTAAATCAGAAAGCTCCATATCTCTAGGAATATTCAACCTAGACATATCAAAATGATGTAGTGGTAACCAAACCGTGATGTTGTCCACTATGTGCGTCAAGGTTCAGTACGAATTTGAACAAATAACCCAAATAAATTTTTCGATTCGGGAGATGAATTACGCGACAGACGGACAAACAGATGGACTTATCACACCAATAACACATCATAAAATATGAAGTGAACATCCTCGACGTCGATTGTTTACTTCAAGACTAATTATGTTTCAGAAAGTTCAGTCAAAAATAAACGACAATCAGTTTAATTTAATGGGAGTGTCTGGAAGACGCCCTAACGTTTTAAACTCTTGAATTTATAAGACGTACTAACTTGACAAGAGAAATATTGGATTCGAGTCAGTTGAAGTAGAAAATTTGAATATTTTTTAATACCTACTCGTATTTTGAAATAAAAGTTTGGAAAGCGAGATAAACGTAAAAAAAACTTGCAGTGCGTTACACAGAACCAGGTCCCAGTAACAAAATTTTCGGTAAAACAGGAATCATACGTAACTATTTATTAGTGAATATTGAACTATTTCCTAGTAATTTATCAATAACTTTTTCATAATTTTTTATGACATTGTTTACTTAAACAAGTAAAGTTTAAAACTTAAAGTCGTTTCAGATACCTAGTCAGCTTTGGTCTCGTGTTGCTTTTCAATTCGTACCTACTGTTATCGCCGATCTATCGACGGCCGTTGGCGTCGGAACTAGCTCGGGCGACCTCTAACACCGAAATCAGTAAAAAAAGAAGCAGGTTTGGGCCGTGAGAACGCGTCTCCTTCGTACCTCGCCTCTCACCCCTCGCCACCCGTCCACAGAGGTCCGTCCATTTATCTTACACGGTCGTGCGGGAATGGACCGGACAGCGATGTGCTTTTATTGCATTGCGCCCTTAAACATAGGCCTGGAGGTAATCCACGATGCTTTTAGCCGTGAAACAATTTTCCGATGTGGTGGTTCGCCGAATTATCGGTGCGACCCACGACTAATTTTTTAATATTTGATCTTATATTACGAAGATCATAATAAGTTTTGCTTTGGTATTATTAATGAAAAAAATTATTGCCAGACCAGCCTCAAAACTTGCCACAATTTTCGAGCACGAACTTCGAAAATATGAAGGCGTATGTATAGGTTTTTCAAATTTTCGATCTCTAGAAAAATATCTAACTCAAGATTTACTTCAAACGTTCGAGGTCAAGTCATGTCAAGTTTGTATGGAATTCTAATACATAAATTTTTTTTGAACCCGATAAACAGGATTTTAATCGATCGTTCAATTTAGAAGCTATTTGGAATAAATACCTTTTTGGAAATTTTTCTTTAGCCATTTCTACCTATCAATACCAATTTTGATGTGGTTTATAGCCTTCGATGTAATTTTTTGAGACGACCCTGATTTAACTATGAACAAAAATATTTTTCAAAACTATTGTTTATAAATTTATTCAAAATCTACTTAACCGATCAAAATCAAATTTTCAGGGGATTTACCATGTTTAAAAACTCTTTCAAATACTACAAAAAACGGAACCAGTCAATCCGTTCAAATTTTATAGATGGCTTACACACCCACTCACACAAACACACACACATACAATAATAGAATGTACCTTTCAATATGATCAGAATGGCTTCCTAAAACCTCAAAACGTCGATGGATGATGAAAATTCGATTTTCGAAAATAAGCCAGAAAGCAGTGAAGTACCTGAATATATTGATTTTTAGCGGGAAATTAAAAAACAAATTTTGTTGACCCTCAAAAAATAAAATTTAAAATTTTGAAAATAACGGAACGGACCTATGATTAGTCTCCGAAAATAAAGTTTATGATATCAACCAGACAGAATGGCGCTGAGTTGCTTCCGAAGTGTCTTATTATATCAGTTTTCATACAGAATACTCGATTATCAACCCATTCCATCACTAGTTTCGTTTCAGAAAGTTCTATATGTGGAGTAGAGTTTTATTGTGTGTCTCGATTAGGTATTAGCTTATCTGGTTACCCCACACAAATGAATCTAGACAGAGGGGAATTCAAAAACTGTTTCTTTAACACGTAGTAGGTTGGTATATTCATGTATCTAATAGTTACACTATATAACATAACAAAATTTACTATTACTATTTAAACTATTCTATTATTAAGTATATTATAAACGCTAGGTTAAGGTTTAAGAAATAAATAAATAAGTGGTCATAGTGATGTGCGGATTTTATAGAGGTTGATATCTTCGATCTATTTCGCTGTGAGTTGTTGTTTAGCAAAATAAACGTGCAAAGAACTTGACGTCTGTTTTACTGAGCGTCTACATTGGTACTGTAGTAGGGTAGGGACGGACAATACTAATAGAAAAGAACTTTTAATTTATTAATTCGTAAGAAAATAACCACTAAAATTATTTGCGTTTGTGTACTGAAATACATGGAAAAATAATGTCTATCAGTTTTAGAAGCTTTTTTAATTTTCAAAATAGATAGATGGCTGTAATGCCTACGAGGATATTGCAGGAGTACTCTATACTATACCGACCGTGGCACTATCACGTCGAATCCCAAGTGTAGAGCGAGGCATTAAACCCGCTCACGGCTGCACGGAATTGTCGAACAATCGATAGCAGTTTGTGAACGCTTCTTTATACATACTTTTCGGTTTATAGGAATATATTTATTATATGAAGCGATTTTCCATTGTGATCCCACAAAATATTTTCAATATAAATTAAATTTTAACTGACCGATTGGTCGTGTGCTTAGTAACCCTGACTGACGAACCAAATGTAGTGGGTTCGATTCTCGACCGGGACAAACATTTGAGTGCATGAATATGTACTATATGTACTATAAAAAATATCTACGTAGGTATATCGGTTCACTAGTACCAAAATAATGCAGGCTCTGCTTAGTTTAGGTCTAAATCTAAACTCTTTCACATGCATCCTTTATTTTGTAATTTGTCTATTTGGTAATAATTTTGGAATGTGGCATTTAGTATAAACTAGATTCCGAAATGAATTTTCGTCTCTAAATTTTATTATCCGGTTATATTTATTTTGTATATTATATTTATATATATTATATAATTATAATTTTAATCTTCATCAGTGTAAGGAAGACACGTATGAATAGCTGCGTTGTCGGACCCGCCTCCCATCATTTCTTATTTTTTAGATGAATCCAAAAGAACGCCTCCTCTATCGAGGGGTGTGTGCGCCTCAGTGATGTTATCGATCCTTAATAATATTTTGTAATAATGGTATCTTGGCAGTTTATACTCTGAACCCTCGTACTAATTGCCCTTTTGAATAGAACACAAAGAGATAAATACGAGAAAAGATTCAAATTGTTCTCGAAGCCGCGTCGGCGAGACTGGCTGGATCATTGTTCGCGCACTCTGAGTCGATTGTTTCGCGTGATTTTCGTAATTATGTTTTATGTGTTTTTATTCTGTGTCTTTGCAATTTCAAACGAATGGATTATAGTAATTTACGGAACAATGGTATTCGCACCACGTATTAGCCCGTAGGTCGAAATCGAAGCGATTTGCGTAGCTATAAAATGTATTCGGTAATTCAGTCCGGATCAATCGGCGTGGCATGCGTTTGGAATTCTCTGCGCGACGGCTCCCCATCGGCTCCCCCGACTGCGCGGCGGCCCTTCTATTGCAAGTCATGGGTGTAAATTCAAGAAAGCCCCCAATTTAAAGCGAGATGTGTAACAATGGCCCCGCTACGCCAATTTCCTCCCTCGACAAACGCGTTTTACATAAAGAAACCGAATAAAATTATCATTCATATCCATTATTTTTTAAAACGAATTTTAGCTAAACGTGAACAGTTAGAACCTTGCTAAAACTTGTTTCGAGATAAGCGACGATTGATTTCGTTTTTATGCTTCACCTTGTTTCACATCACACTATCGGTGCCCATATGACTATGTCATTTATTCTGTTACTTTCGTTCACTATATTGTCATACCAAGATAAATGAAAACCGTCCTTTTTAAACACCTTTGCAAAGTAGCAAATCTTGACCTTTTCACACATATCATTTTCCACGTTGCGCTCCTTCCGGTTACTTTTGTTTGTACGGGAACATTCCTTTCATCGGAGGCCGATCGGTCGAGTCGGAAATTCGTCGACACTCTGTGCCTATAACGTTGTAGTTACCGAATTACACTTTGATCGGAACGCCTAATTCTCAAACTGGCTTATGATACCTTGCGTTGTTTCTTTATTAATCACGACGATATTTTACAAAATTCAATTATATCGCTGCGCAAAACGTATCTTCATGAACTGAGTAGAATTTTTATTTGATTAGCGTATCTACAATAAAACTCGTCTGTGATAAGCAAACGTTTTGTAGAAGTTGAATTCGATTTCGTTCAATTTATTCGTTGATAAAATTTAAATTTAGGTTTTCGTTAATTTCCTGTTTGAATCTTGCGTGGGCGTTAACATATGATTTAAGCTTTTAATTTATTATCTCGTCGCTTGTAACTAACGAGTTCGTTACAGACACGAGTGCTTTGAAAATTTATGCTAACACTACGTCACTTTCATGCAAAATTACCAGAAAGCAATTTGTCTCGCTAAATCCGGATTTCGCGCGTGTAAATGCACCTCCGCGCCGAACGATGTGGCTTAAATGCCCGCGGATTCGTTGAACTCGCCTCTGGCCACTCATATTAATAACTATCGTGTGGCTATTTGTTTTAGTCGGCGCTGTTAGGTAATGCTGTGTGTGCGCAGAACTTGATTCATGAATGGGCGAGAGCCGTGAGCGATGCGAATACGCTAGACCGTACTGCCTACATGTAAAGAACGCTATTTCTCTATAACAAGATGAAGGAGATAAGCTCTAACGTTTACGTATGACAAGTCTTAGTATTAAATTAGTTATCTAGTTAGTGCCGACGAACTTTGAACTCACACTGATTCAACTCCATTTCTCCGTTGCGCTTTTCCAGCAAATGTATGCAGATTGCTAACTCGCATAAAGTGTCCACACTATTTCATGGTAAATGTTGAATTTTAGCTTTGTAAATCCTAATAAAGCACTGTAACTTATATTATAAACGCCAAAGTGTGTTTCTTTTTAATGTACAAAAACATATTAACAGCGACGTCATCTAGGACCAGCGGGTGCAACTTTGGCCGAAAGCTTATTGATATAGAATCTGCGCCTACACGATGGAAATTCCCTTCACTTCCAGTCGTCCAGTAGCCGGAAAATACTCTATTTTTGTCGTATCTCGGATATTCGCGAGATGTCTCAAGGCAATAAGTTACGCTGTTTATAGCCGTGAAGTAGAAATACGAGTAGCTTAGGAGAATTTCCAAGCTTACCGCATTAGTAGGTAAATGCACTCGGAGCAAGATTATCGTGTGAAATGAATGAAGCAGATAGCGTCTAAGCGGCCAATTACTGGCGGCGGCAGAAACCGCGGGGTGTGGAAATAAATAATCTTGCTCACGCGCAGGAACTCGATAGTGATAAACAATTTCCCATTAGCGTACCAGTAAGTAATTTGGCGAAGCTTTTACATATTCAATTACGGCGATAGTCTTGTACTTCGTAGTAATTTATCGCGACTTAATATATATATACTTATATAAAAACAATCAGTTAAATAACTAAAATGTGAAATTGTATTTATATATTACGAGAGCAAAGTCAGAACCAATTAATATGGAACCGGAACCTTTCACCGGGTTCAATTATGCATCCACCTCGGGCTTGTTTGCGTACGCGATACAATACACGTACAGAGCGTACCTAACTAGCTAGTTGTGACCAAGTCGACGTCTCATTCAATAATGATTTAGGTTTCAATCAAATGTCTATATCCGTCACCAGTAACTTGTTCAGGTTCACGCAGAGTTACTGCGATAAGACTTGTTCTGGCTCACTCAATATTGTTGACCGGTAAGTCCCGCCCACGTGTAGACGCTATCTAATCTTGCGGCTATCAAGTCTCGCTTGTTGTTTTCATGACCGCTCTCAGACTGGTGTATAAGTCGAAAATAATATTAAGTATAATAATTTATACAAATAATGACGTTTTTATTTAACGCTTCTACAGAGATTTAACAAGCACAATATTATTACGCAATGTAGGTATAGGACAGTACTGCGAATAATTTCAGCGTGTAAGATATGCAGAAGTTGTCGTCGCATTATGTAAACGATGGGGCGCGGCGATAAGCCGAGGACATACTCGAAGATGACCCGATTCAGGCGCAAGCCCGATATCGATGCGCTATTGTTCAGCGGAACGGAAAAACGGTATACGCGAGCGGCGCCCCTCCGCGGCCGCTCGTATTTCACCCCGAGTTCAATATTATTTCGACAGTTGGCGGCACAAAGCGGCGGAAGGCCCGTCCGCCGCGGGGCCCGCGTATCTCTCTACAATATTGTCGTCCCCGCGGTCCCCGCCTCGGGTTACACTGTAAACATTTTTCGGCGGTCGTCTGATTGAAATTTTTTATCGCATTCCACCCCCGCCTCCGCCGATAACGGATTGTGTTCACACTATTTATGGCCGAATATTCGACGAAGGTATACGGGATGGCTTGTGCAAGTGAAGATACAACGCTATATTACACGAGACCACAATTTATATACAAGTGACTGGTAGTTAACTTTTTAAATATCGCCCGCCGCCGCTTTTAAGTGTCAGTGGACAACTGGCAACGTCTTTCAAGTGCAATGAGTCTAGCGTTGTTTACTTTTGAATTTGGAGAGTGGAGCAAAACTTTGCTTTGCTCACTGCAAATCATAAAGCATACACTAATTAATCAACTGTCAACTTTTTTATTTTAATTTTATTTAACGTTAATCTGACTTTAATTCAGTGGTATGTTACTAGTTGGCACGGGTAATACACAAAGACGCGGTGGGTAAAGATCATCACCAATCACTTCAACCATACACGCATCCAACCCATCTCCATTTCTCATCCTATGACTCAAATGGAATAACTTGGTTCTCAAACCAAACTGCCAGTATTACTCCTCTATTGAACTAATAAAAAGCTCGGTGATAACATTTTAGCTTGCTGCTGCATTTGGTGAAACTAATTTCTTGAATGCGACGGAAACGAGAAGCAGACGTGTATTATGAAAATCTTTAAGTGGCATTTGTACCTTATCACCTAGGCACCTAGTTTCTATATAGTCAACCGCTTTCGGCAAATTTCTAAAAAATATTAAATTAAAGAACTTTAAATAAAAAATGATCAATGTGCAATACTTGAAAATTTTACGAAATAAAAATATTAAAAAAAAAAATGTAGGTACAATGCATTATGTGTGTGAACATGATTTTAATATGCTCATGTCACGCCTTAATTCTATTGAGGTTATTCAACGGCTGCTGCACTCTTCTCATACGATATATACTTGCTTTACTCCAAATGGTACACATAAATCCCGAATCCAACTCGAAGATTTCCAAAACCTCCGAGTCCTCTTAACGTGGTGTATTTACTTATAAAATGCTATATCATATATAATTTGTTTTCACAGCTTGGTATCTGAAGCAGTAAAATTAATCATACAGTAGATCTTTACATATAGAATCAAAATAGTACACAAGTGCTCTTCGCAACAGTTACCTAAGTGTGCGCACAGTGTCGGGTTACTCGCATTTACATGCAAAAAGTCTACAAACTCTATTGTACTAAAGATGTTGTTTACTACATAAAAGAATATGATAAAGGGCTTTTTGCGAGGTACGTATTTTCCCAAGCGAACGATGCAATGCAACACGATGTCGCTCGACATTTATGAATATTTTGTGCCATTTAAAAATATATTTTTTGACTGGTATAGCCAGTATCAATAAATACATTTTAACAACTTATATTAAATACAAATTGTGATTCGATTTATTATTATTATTATTACAACCTGAAGTTTCGGGTAAGAAATTATTGAGGACTATTTAAAGGATAAGTTAAGGGAAAGAAAACTTTTATCGTTTCAATATCGTTCAAATAGTCGTGGAAGCTTATTTCCTTGTAGTTACATATCAGCAGTAAAGTATAATCGATTTCCGCTAGTAGAAAACTCATTTGCTAAGTATGCAAAATGTGGTTCAGTCCATCTGTTTGCGTTGTCGATGTAGGTATGTTAAGTCAACTACGATCTATCGAGATTGTTGAATTTGGGTAATACACTAAAGTCTGCCTACGCTAATTGCACAGTAAATTAATTTAAATTGTTTGGGTTATACGAAATGTGTAGTCAAATTGAACTATTTAGTTGGTGCTACATATTGCGTTTAATCTTAAACAATCTAAATAAATTTTTAATCTTGAATCGGCGCGAAATTAACGTGGCCAGATTTTATTTTTGTATTTGTGAATATTCAATAAAAAAAAGTATACGCATAAATGTTATTATGTATAAAGTAAACGCAGACGAATTATAGATAAATTACAAATTTGAATGCAAAAAACAAATAAAGATATACAGTACGATTGTTATCTATGCCTTTGTTACGAATGCTTTAAAGTCATGAATTTTTAATTTGCTTTTGCTTTAGGTAAGCTTTCCAAAGGCAAATAATGGTGTCATATTTTTTTTTTAACTAAGACAAAATGTAAATCTAATTTAATATGAAAACACAATTTTTATACAATATGAGAGAATTTTCTGCGGTGGATAGTTTTCTGATGTCCCTACATTTTAATACACTTAAATAAATGAAAAGGCAACGATGTAATCAAAACGCCGCTCGGTATCTATAAATTTTAAACGATTCAACGAATCGAATAAAAACAATGAAGAGGCGTGGGAGGTAGTAAACATTTTATGGAGAATGTTCAAGAATATATCATTATTTAGGCATAAAAATTAAAGCCGGCATTAAAATAAAAATGCAATAAAAATAAAAACGACCGCGAGCAGTAGTGCCCCATAAATAATGAAGCGGTTGACAAAATAGCGTGTGCCCGTCGCGTATGTATTATGGGTATGGGCCACGCACCGACTGGTCGGTAAACCGAATGGCCGTGAAATTGAAATATTTGTGCTTAGTCCATCCATATACACATTAAAGGATTTGCTACATTACATGTGCGTCGCTTGCGCACAATGCACTCTCATTATAAATCCCTAGATCCTAGTCGTTATACAATATTTATTTTAATATTTATTTTACAATATTTTATTTTTTTCAGTTACAAAACTGCAACCGGTGATTTCTACATGTGAATTTATTGTTGGGAAATTTATTGGAATCGACTAATTTATTCATTCCCGAAGCCAAAATACGCGGTTTAATATTTTTGTCTGTTTGAGTTTGAACGGTTGTACCTTAAATAAAAATAACGGCAAAAATGTTATATTGTACTGAATTTATGAGACATAATTTTTTTCTTTTTAGAAACGAACCAATAATGGTTTTGATAAATAAAACAAACAAATATATGGTTGTTAATTACTTCTTAATTTCCCTCTAGTGATTGTGATTTCGTGGATTAATTCACTGTATTTTTTCGATAAAATGCTTTCAACGATCAAAACAGCTTTTAGCAATTTAAAAAAAAAAATTATACGTATCTCGTGCACAATTTTCAATAAATGCCGGTCTTAAATTACACCTTGTATTATTAAACTTATACGTTTTAGTAAATGAAATCTTAGAATATATCGTTCTAAATAGAATAGATCTAAAATAGATCTTCTAAAATAGATTTTTATAATCTTAATCCTTTATTTCTTCACGTGGTACAATGCGTAATATAACACATAATACACAGTGACATACATGACCCTGTAAGGGCACTACAAATTTTATAAAATTTGTATACAATAAGACGACCGCTTGGCGTAGTAGGTAGCGACCCTGCCTACGAAGCTGAAGGTCCCGGGTTCAAATCCCAGGTCGGGTCAGTATTTATATGATTAATATTGTTACTGGTACCGGGTCTTCGCTTGGCACCCAAAATACCATTCTGTGATTTGGATGGTTTTGGCTTTGGACACTAGTGTTTTTGACTGAATTGTCAAAAACAATATTTGGGATACTTTATTTTTAGTGAACAGTAAGCAGTAGTTATAGTATGAAACAAGTATAATACTGTTTTTAACAGTGTGGTTGGCAACCCTAAGACACTATACGCATATAGTCGTACTGAATATGGAATCCCAAACTACGCGTGGTCCGACACGCATTTGGCCGGTTTTTTCTCATATTCATGTCGGTTCTATCTTTTATCACTTCTACTAATATTCGACCAGTAGAATTATTTTCTAAACTGTACTGACGCAATATCGAAATGTGAACATTGGTAGTGTCAATATTGCGTTACGATATTGTCAATATATTGAGTCACGGCCAGTTCTTATTTTATTAAAACTATGCATTATTGTGATATACGTAATAATAGAACACAGATCGGTGTTCTCGTCGTTTTATGAGAATGTCAAATGGAGTGGGATTCAATCCCCTAACGCCACGCTACGCCCGATTTGATATTTCCATTGATTTGCATTTTTTGCTCATATCCCGTTCGCGGGCCGTGAAATTTATTAAAGAACAATGCTACGGCAATATTTTATCAATTATTTTCGGTTTCGAGATTTTTGTCGCGCCATTTGTATTACCCGCAATTCATTTCGTACCCCCAACTTTATTGAACGCAATAAAATTCTAGGAGCCGTTTAAAATTTTCTTGCTTTGCGCTTGCGTCATAAATTATTATGGAAATTTGAATTGAGTACCTAATACCGCAGATTGGAGTGCAAAAACATTATATATAAGTATTATATATACCTATAACAATAGTATATAATAATAGTCTTCACTTCTTCACTTCACTTCATCAGCCCATTTTTTACCCCACTGCAGGGGTTTAGGCCTCCCCCGGGGTGAGGGGGCTTTAGAGCTTAAATCCACCACGCTGCTCCACTGCGTGTTGGGGACTGTAACGACCGCCATCTATTGACAGCGTATGTCGTGATAGCCCAAAGCGCAACGAACCTGTCTCAACTTTAGGCTAATATAAGGCCATAGGACAATGGTTCGAATCCGGGCGTGTACCAATGAGTTTTTCTGACTTAAGTACATAACTATCACCGACTCCGTGCCTCGGAGAGCACGTTAAGCAGTTGGTCCCGGACGCTGTCTTGCTAAGGCACTATTTAAATTTTTTGATTTTGTAATCTGTCAAAAGTTTCTTAGTCTGCGTTTACTTTTACTTAAATCATTACATATAAAGCTCACCTTGGTTCTAACTTCAGTTGTTAGGACAGTGTTGGCGTAGATATTGTAACGCGCTGTTTACCTTCTTCTTAAACATATGTGTATGTATGTACATATAGTATACAAAGTAGTAACTCTATTCTAAGACCTAGAAGATGTAGATGTAACGAAAAATTTCGTTTTCAAACAAATTATAACAACAATAACAGAATATCCAAATACAAATCACAAAACCCCGCCAATATTACGCTCCGTTAGTCACAATGTAAAATTACTAGAAGTTTAACAGATGACGCTAGTTTCCCAAGTACCTACGGCGAACACTTGAGATTAACATCTAACTGAGCGTATTTTTACTTTCTAAAGCAATGTAGATAAGTTTTAGCTTAGATTATGGTAGCATGAACTCGGGTTTAATTTATTATTCATTCGACCAGTCCTAGATACCCAGTCTCTAGAATTTTCAGATGCTGCTCGTTTCGCTTTTCCCAATCCGTTGTCCAAATATAAATTTGCTCCACGTAGCCACGTTAGACAATCGTTATTCTTCGTAGTGTATTTTTTCATTTATAAAATTTAGTTAACGTAAATATAGATCTTTATAAAAATATACTATTTTATAAAGTAGAGTGGAATTTGTACAGCTAATTCAAACATATCGAATTAACTTAAAAAAATTATATACTTATTGGATTTTTTAGACCTAGGAAAACATCTGATCTTTTTTTTTCATTCCATCAGGCCTTTTTTCATATCCCACTGCAGGGGCTTAGGCTTCCCCTCAAGAAAAAAGGGCTTGGAGCATAAATCTACCATGCTGCTCCAATGCGGTTGGCAGGTTGTAAAGGCCGCCATCTATTGACAGCAACCGGGACCGACTGAGTAATGCAAAATATTGTATTACGCTGGAAAAGCGCAGACGACTAACGCAATCGTTAGTCGTCCGTGCATTTCCACTATAATACGATAACTTTGTGGCCCCATATATCGCAATAGTTTAGCACTGAGTCGAGTCGAGTTGATGACCGAATGGCCGAGTGGTTAGAGACCCTAACTGCGGAGCCAACGGTAGCGGGTTCGATTCACGCCAGGTACAAATATTAGTGTGCATGAACATGTTTATTTCGTTCCGGGTCTGGATGTATAATATTTATCTATGTATGTATTATATATATAAAAAAATAAAAAGTATTTAAGTATCTATATCGGTTGTTTAGTAACCCTTAACCCAAGCATAATACTTGCTTACTTTGGGACTAGATGGCGCTGTGTGGGTTGTCTCATGTATTATGTATTATTATGTATTATTGAGTGAGACTAAAAAAAACACGTATTCCATTATTTTCACCAAAGATAATAATAAAATTTAAAAGATGATGAGAAAATCATCCAGTAAAATGACCACTAATCGGACGTAATAGAACTCTTTCAGAATTAATTGTAAACGATAAATCGGGTTCAACGCAGTGAACGACTGTTTCAACGGTGTGGAAAAATAAGCAAGTTGTACGTACATATAAGGTAAACACACGCCAGCACGGAATCGCAGGCGATTCGAGAGAGGGGCGCTCAAAGAGTAGCAGTAAAAGAAAGGAAACATGTTTGTCGTTTATTTTAAGCTACGAGTTGAACCCCGGGCCCCGCACGCTTGACCGCACACAGCTAACTAAATGATGAGGGTAATGGGTCATTCGTTTCTCGCCCGTCGGCCGATTGAATTGCAAAACACCGTACACCCTCGTACATTGAATATTTACACGTCTAATGGCTGTAACGTTCGTAATCGTAACGTATTTGTTTGACATTTCGCTAATGTGGGAAAATTAATTGGCGTTACTATAAACAATAACGTATGGAGGGCAACATCTGTTTTTTTTTATTGCTCAACGTGGGTTAAATATCTCGACTTACTTTACTAACTCGGTTGTTAATAAATTTTGTGACTGTACACGTGGCAAAGTCGTCGAGATGTTCAGAATTAATACATGAAATTCAGTATCATCAAATCGAAACGATGTTCGTACTAAGAGAAATACTGTAGAAAGAAGAGAAGAAACTTTTCGATACCAAAATTTCATCGTCAATAATGCCTCAGTGAGCCTAAAGAAGTACGACTCCAAAAAAATACGAGGTATCAGTTATATTTTATTACACATTTCGATAAAACATCAAAATTTGATTTTATAAGTGAAAACTTCTTTAAACGCACTTTTTCTGAACAATGAAGGAAACTGAATCGTTACGCGCTCGGGTTGGTGACGCTGAAACGTTTATTGTCTAACGATTAGTGTAATGTTGTAAGAATCACGTTTTATTATTATGTATTGTAATTTGCGTATATTTTGTATATAATCAGTGTAATATATCAAGTTTTGTATAGTTTTTAATTCTTGTGGTTATAAATACACGCCCTCTTTTTTTATTTCAATATAACAACAATTCAACAATTTTTCGTCAGTTTTTGAAATATTTTTTTCAACAACTCTTTTTTTTTTTGTATCAAAGTACGATATCTGTATTTTATAAAACGACCAAACTAAAATAAGTATTACAAAGCGAAATACTAAACCTAATTTAATAAATTTACATAAATAATAGCCCATGGAATAGTAATTGGCTAAAATTGGTTGTTTTTTATCCGTTTCGCGGAGTTCCATTAACGTTATTGGAGGCTACTAATTTTTTTTTATGTGAACCACGAAGGCGCGTTGAGAGACCGATCTCGCCGTATTAGAAATAAACATTTCCGGTATTATAATGGTATGGAAGAGTTGATCGACCCCACTAACCTGCCCGTGCTCTACCAGACCTGACGCGTCATTCTAAACAACAAGATACTAAAAAAAAAAAAAATTTTAAAGCGTCAGTTAATAAAAATAATAAACTCATTAAACGCTCACGCAGCGCAGGAACAAGATTACAGCATTAAGTAAAAGAAAAACGATTCGCCGCTCTAATAATCTCACTATGTTTATGGCCAACATTTTTAATGCGGGTCATAGTCAATATAGAGTTTTAGATTTGATAGACCTATTAAACATTCATTTTAATTTACTGTAAATAATGTTATCAAATTACTAAGTTTGAATATTTCATGAGAATATTACGTGTAACCTATCTGTGCGGCTCTGAAGTGTAATGCGTGTACCTGATTTTAAAGGTCCGCCATAATTCCAGGCGCAATGTTTTTATGAAAATATGTTACTGCGATGTTTTTGTAGCTAACTTCAAAGCCGATTATATAAAATTATAGAACCGCCTAGCCGTGGGAGGATTATAACGCCAGAATCAAATTGTTATGTAAATAAAGTATACGTAAGCAACCAAAACGTGATTGGATATTTGCAAAAAAAAGCTTGTGTAAAATGTACGGCACGAGTGTAAATCCTGTTTCGCGGTTGAAGGTTAAAGATTGGAATAGGTAGTTACTTTTGAAATTTTAAATTTAATGTTCTCTTCGTGTTCACGAAATGAGCTTTTTGTCTAAGAGCTTATCAGATTTCTTAGATGTATTTAGCTTACAAGGCCTTAGTGTGAGTGTAAGATTTTAAGCGTTAAAAATCCAGACCGGATATGAACACTATTGGATAGAAGTGGATTAATGGGTTTCGAGTAGATGTGTCTAATTACGAATACGTTCATGGAGTCTTCGAGAGTTATGGTAATGTTGGCAGCGCCCGCCGCTACGGACACGGGTATCTCGTAATGTTTATTGATACTTACGCGTCGGAATTTAAACTCTGTAGGGCGAGCCATTCGTTAGTCACGCCCGATGACGTGTACCTTGGACAAGATCAAAATTTATTATTAATGAATTATTTCTTTCGGCGCGATCAGTTCGTGTTTTGTGTATTTGTTAGTGTAGAGTTTTCCATAAAAATATGTAAGTATTTTATAGACCTGCGATTCTAGCAGGCTCTGATTATTTTCATCTGTGATATTAAATTGTTAAATGACATTTAATTTTAATTTTAGAGGTTTTGATGCTCACGTGCAATTCCAGTACCCAAAAGGACGACGAACAATGCAAAAGTACGTAAAGGAGGCAGACGCACTCCTCGCTAAAGGGGAAAAAAAGAAGGAACGTTTTGTGGTAAAAAGTGAGTTAGGGCGAGGCTTTGTTTGTGCAGGGCGAGCGAGTTAAGTGTTTAGATAAGTGCAAGCGAGTGGTGCGCCGCGGACGTTTGTTATCTGTGAAGAGCGACTCGAACAAATGGAGCCACCCTGTGTGGTCTGTGTTTGGGCAGCTCTCACCAAATATGTGCACTAAAATGAAAAATTTCCTGAAGTCGAGAACTGAATCTCAGATTAACTGGCTTTGAGGGTCTCGACTGTCGTGATTGTTTTTATAGTTATTCATATTTTTACAATTAGCCGATACTTCGTAAACATTATAAAGAACAAACTAGTTAATGGCTATGTGAACCATTTACAATTTATCAGTAGGTAGGTACCTACAACTAATCAAAATGTGGATTTAATCACACATCAAACAATATATGTTCTTGAACGATTCTTAAAATGGTTTGTACTGTATTGTTATTACTGGCATTTGTTACACAGAAAAAGAAATATTGTTCATCTTAGTCAACATTAATCTGGAGAAAGCGGCGTACGTTTATGTGGCGCCTTCGGTCTACGCTACATAATTCACTTTTATGAGTAACCAAAATATATGATACCTATTTTATTTGAAGCGATGCCGATGCAATGTTTTACCAGTACTGACGGGGTGTCTCGTAACCCGAATCAAGTAGACCGCCGCACTCGCTCCGCCGTCGGAAGTGGGCCAAGTGGCAACCCGTCCAAACGTATTATAAAATATTCAAATTAGAGAGGAATAAATCCAGGCGGGGAAACGCCGGCATTACACATTGCGACGGGAACGTCGGCCGCCCATTCATTACGTTTATTTATAGGAGGCAGTGTCAAACCTAAGGTTTGAATTTACTCGGACGTCAGTTTGTTTATTTTTGAAACGAGTTAAGCTAAAATACCCCATTCCGATAAGCGTCCGGCCGCTCGATCTCCACAGAAATAGACAGAGTGAGGTGCCAGGATAGCGCACCACGCCGCGCCGCCTGCAGCCGCTGCGCCGAGTCGACGCGTCACTCAAAAACCAATTGGTATTATTTCTCGCTATTATTAGAAATCCATTATGACATCATAATCATACAGACTCGTTATTCTTACAGAGAACAGGGACAGCCATTGAGTAGAGCTTTCGTAAACAGAAATTAAATGCAGTCACAGTTTATTTTTGTCTCAACGCGCACGACGTTGTTGTATGATGCAGTTTCATTTCTGTTAAGAAATATATTTTGAGACTAAAAGTAAATAAGAATTTGGTTATTTCTTATTCCTAATTTTGAAGCACAGTATACCTACTTGAACCAAATATATATATATATATTGTATTTTCTATAAATCTCGATTAAAATATACGTATTTTAAAAATATTCACTCTTGTAATACAAGAAAAATATTCACTCTTGTAATACAAGAAAAGCGCAGTGCATTTGATTTGGGAAGTTTGTACGTGTGAAAAGGCTGAGCTTATGAGTTTACTGTTTGAGTATTAGAAAGATGTAATTTCGAAATGCGTGTAATATCTACCCACTACACGTGGCTCAGACACCATGATGAATTTAGAAGAAACATTACTTAACAATGGAACTCGTCAAAACAAGCATTCACCGCGACGCGACGTATGTAATAATCAATATTGAAAGCAAACAATACCTTCGGCTCATCCCAGCGGAAACTATTACGGCCGCGCCATTGTATTCAAAGGCTCACCTCAAAGAGGGCATTATTCAAAAAGAAAAGTGGTTTGTTTACGAAAGTCGACGAGATAAGCATTAAGGATCGTCGGTGACAGAAGACACGTTCCGGAATGTACCTTACAGTCGGGCGACGTCTCGGCGGGAGAGATTTATGTCGAGATCTGTAGCATTGGGCACCATTATCGAACGGCCCGTTCCTTTGTTCGCCGGGAAACGAGATATAATTTGACGCAATAGGCATTGGAACGGAAATAGAGTACTGAAATCTTTTATTTAGACTAAAAGTTTTGTAACGAGCCCCACTCAATCGAATGACCGTCGTCGCTCTGAATGTTATTGCTTAATTGTTTGGCTGAGTCCGTTCAATCGGGAACGATTGAACTAATAACTGACAGACTAATGAAACAATTGTGTAGACATTATATATTAAAGGCTAAAGGAAGATAATTGAACTTCCTGTCGTGGTGGCGTTCGATTGGTTGAAAGTGGGTCTGTTCGTGCATTGCGCTCTCTCTGTCCGGCTTTCAGATGTAGGACGAACGCACGTTGCCTCTGCTTGATGGGGTGTTTCCTCTAATTATCCGACCTATTAATAAGACGCCGAGTGAGGGCGGACCGCAATCGATCACTGTACTCCGTAATAAGGGCTTTCTATGCGTCTCACAGAACAACAAAGACACGACAAGAACATTTATAAAAGTTATAATCAGTCATTTAAAACAGATTCGGACAATACGTAAAGGTATCTCAGTGTACAGGAGACGTGTCTGGAACAATATTCAAGTACGTAAAATAAAAATGAAATTGCATTCATAGCGTGAATAACTATCGAACTGCCGCCGGTGGCCCGCGGCGCAAAACTAGCGCATCGGAACGAGTATGCGTTCAAAAGCAATCTCGGTAATAACAGACGAGCGTGCGATTGGCAATATTCTATAGCACCCGGCAACAGTTAACAAAGCGTGGGCGTGCTCATGCGGTGCCGCAGGCGACTCTAAGAAGGCTCAGCCTTTAGCCCGCAGCGCATCAAACGGCGGCGGTAGCGATTGCTACCGGTAAATGGCGCAGATTAAAGACGTTTTTGTTACGGTAATAACTTCAAAGTGATTTAGCATTCTTTGTTCGATTTCGATTTGAAGCAATAACAATTAAGCTTGCACGGATTTACAATAATACTGTTTCAAAACTTCACAAGTTCCGTTTATCATGAATGAATGGATTAATAAGAGTTTGAATTTTTAATACATGTTACATTTAAACTGACGAAATGCTTCATATAAATGGGACTAACCTTGAGATATAGCCTATTCAATAAAAAACAAATAAATCAATTAGCGACCGGCGAAAATATCGCGTAACATACAGACACAATAACAAGACAGAGGAATTGAGAATATTATATTCTCTTTTTTGCAGTCGTTCAAAAATATTTTGTAAACCATATAACCTAGGACCAGCTTATTCACCAGAAAAAAAATGTCCTTTTGTTTTTTGAGGAAAGATGTACGTAGGTACATAAAAACTTTCAATGTTCTCAAATATGAATTGAAATTATAATATTTAATATCTTGGTTTCTCAATAATATGTTTTACGTGATATTACTGATTTCAAAGAAGTAACTAACCACGAATCGAAAGCAATTTCTGAAGATTTGAAAGTGCTTGTGAAAGCTTAAGATCACTGAAGATATTTCGATGTGATTTGAACGGACCAGCGTTGCTTGTAGTTAGTTATGTCTAGTACGAGAATAACATAGAGTAATAAAAATACAACAACTCAACATCTACGTCTCGACGTTTTAATTTCTTTCTGTTTTGGATTCAATACCGTTTTAGTCTACATATGTTAGGCCCGTATAACGTTACATAGCCTTGCCTAAACGCTATTAACTAACTTTGACGTTTGTGTTGGAGTTTGATGGGCGCACGATGTTTGCGCTCTGGGAGCCGCATGGAAATCATTTCTTGCCCGGTCAAACTTCCCGGTACGAGGCGATCAAATATTTACCGCCAGTTCCGAACTTCTCATCCACAGTTTGGGATCGTGTCTCGGAACACATATTACGTATTTGTTACCAGATATCTTACTGAGACGTATTTGTATCGATAATCACAAAACACCTACATGTAATGATAACCAAAAGTCTAATTTCTGTGTGTAACCTTCGACATCAAAATACCGCGTACTTCAAAATGATTGAAAACCGAAGCATAACGGTAGAGCATACGTTGTCATTATTCTTCTTCTGTCACTCCAATCATATATGTACCTACTTGAAAGCGAAAACGATAATCTCTGTCAAGATACGCCTGGGTGTAATTTTTTTGTTCTGATTTTTATAGTTACCGCACGGTATCACAAGTTCTTGTCAAATTTTGAGTTGTTATATAAATATCTGAGACTAAATAAATTTCCGTAACTTGCAGTATGGGAGTTTTTATTTATACATGACATAGTTGTACGTTCGCTGAAACCGTTATTTTAAAACGAATGTGGTTGTTTTGAATAGGTGTTATTCTACTATTAGGTACTTCTACTATTATTTGCAGTTCTTTTAATAGTTTCTAAGACTCGTTGTTAGTGAGTGAGCACGGGAACGTAAGGTTACCTTCATAAATTTTTTTGAATGCTACCTTCGACTATATAAATGATACGCCAATTTTTACATACTTGTGTGTGTGAATCAACAGACCACATACTCTCGCTACGCCATACTAATCACGTCTACATAAATAACCACCTAACTAAACCGTAACTGTGTATGTGAATTATAACCGAACTGTTAGGTGATATTTTTATCTACGTTTTTTAACGCCGACTCTCTATCCAGACATTTTATAATCAATGAATGACATTTAATTCAGAGTGTGGTGATTTGTTCATAAAACGTTTGTAAGCTATATTTAAAATAGTAAGTCGTGTCATTAAGTATCGTGTCCCATCGAGATGGCTATCTATGATACAATTATAATTTGAAATGCATTCAAATGAAGATGTCTACGCATCTGTTGACAGCGCGACCGCTGGATTAAACAACAAACAAAACAATACCTGTTTTGAGTGACGTCTGAAATTGAAAAGTTGTAGCGCGACCAAACAAAGACGTCCACCGTCGGGATCGAAAGCTCGAGAACTTTATAATTTGTGCTTTCAAAACACAAAGTCATCGTTGTTACAATTAATATGAGCGGATCATTCATGTAGAAGAAAGATTCGATAGATGAAATGACGTAATAATTGTACCAAGAAGGTAGTCTAAGCTCTGTTACGTTCACCTGGAACACGGACACGTTGTAGCGTTCTTATTTTGTCTTATTTTAACCCCAAATCGAAAAGTGCAGCGCTAGGCGCCCCTCAGCTATAGAAGATAGTCCGATGAGGCGGAATGTGGAAAATCATGTGGGGTGGCGACCAAGGAGAAACCTACGTCCAACAGTGGACGAACGTGGCCTGAATTGATAGGTACATGGATACAGCTAGTGTATTTAGCCCCCAACTCCATTCAAAATCGTTTCAGGCTATGGTAACTTTATGTTCCCATGATTTGTCCTGTGGGTTCATAAATTACATCATACGAATTTCGTGGTTTTTTGCCTTCATGCTGCGCTCACCTCTGTCATGACGTCAACACAAAAACATAAACAAAGATACTTGCGCGTTTATAAATTATTGTAATTTGTAATGGGATTGCATACATTTTTACATATATTTATACTTTTTTTTCCAATAATTTGTACCTATTTACCTTTCTTTTGAAACAAACAGGTTTACAAGTGTAGTAAATTTTTTTCAAAAATTTTGTGGATGCAATATTCCTGTGACGTGATCTGGGCAGATTCGTTATCGCTAAATGTTGAAATGAGGCATGACACTTTGATTGATTCATAAAAATTGACAATTTCATTAGGTATATTGATCTAACCTCAATATTTTATATTTACTTTTTCCTTAATTTTCAGTTTATAATAGTTAAGTGGAAGAGTGGAAATAAACTAAGTCGTCCAGATAACGTTACGAGAACAATTTCAACGTCAGATTAATTTTCATGAATCGTAAATTTTCATATATTTTGAGAGGTCGTTCTAAAACTGTTCTTTTCAATTTTAATGACCATCACGGCGACTTTAAGATTTTGGTTCAAGGTCATTTGGATTATACCTAATCAGAACAGTCGGGCTTCTGATGGTTGCATACTTACGAGTATTGTCCCTAGAACGCGATCGAATAAATTTTTGCTATTTAAAATTTAAAAACTCTGCATATTTCGGCTACGATCTTAAAATATCTATCTATCTGACAATAATTCATCGATGCCGAAAGAAATGCCGCATCTCGAAAGCGTGGCATAATATTCTTCGAGATTAATTGAACAGATGCATTATCTTAACGGTCCAATTTAATTTTTATTCGTCGTGAACCGTAAAAAATTATAGCAAAAAATACATTAGGGACGTGAAGAAATGATGTAGGAGTGTTATGAAGCGCAGTGGTGTACGCTGTTATACTACGATAGTGAGTAATAGCGATTTCCGCCGAAAAGCGTGGCCGGCAACGGCGCATCGGGCCTCGACTCGAGATAATATCAAAGCGCCATTGTTGCGTGCACTTAACCGTCGTTATACCTTGTTGCACTCATACCTTGTTAACACATTGTTCAGGAAATTACGTTTTTTACCCGCCCGGCGCCAGGCTCCGTCCCGAATTACGGTCCGGTTCGTAAATATTTATTTTATAAGTGAAAGTTAAATTAATTTTAGACTATACACGTCAATGAGGGATTAGGAAAAACAACGTTGTTATTTTTTACGGACGGCTCATTTTACTTTCCTGGTTAAATATTTATGATATGCTTATATATGGTATTTAAATTTTAGATGGCACGTGCATGCATGGTGTATGTAATGATTATAGATATAATCCAAATGTGAAGATTTCAGCAATTTGAGATATTTGAAATTTTTTATAATGTTAGGACGTGGTGACCTCCACATACTTCAACAAAGCCTGTGAAATATATTATTTCTACAACTGTATAAGACAACAATATTATTTATACAGATTTTTATTGCGTGTGAATTGAATTTTCGCAAAATAATACAATTTTTTTTTGTATTGTGTGAGGTATCCTTTGAAAGGGCTATTTTTAAGTATAACAAAAAAGGTCCCAATTTAGGGCGTAGTAGTTTTAATCATATACGCGTATCTCAAAATATGCGACAAAATACCGTTCCGCATCATTATTCAGAATATTCATTATTTACTCAGTTTCTAAAGCTTATATTTCAGTGAGAAATTTCGAGGGAGTAGACATTGATTGAATAAAAAAAGAATTGAAATTTTTTTTCAGTCTCTTAGACACCGAAAAAAATAATTAAAATACCCACATTTTAATGTCTTTAAATACAGCTCAAGTCGATTGCGAATGGTTGGTGTTCTAGTAATGGTACAGAACCCTAATTGTGCAAATTGTGTAATATTTATTAGAATTCGATGTTGTATAACGTGCCAAATACAATTAATAATACACAAACAAATGGCATAGGCATATTCGAAATGGATCCCAAAATATAGGTGACAAAATGTGTCACGCAATGTTGTGGTTTAAACACTAAATTGTCATATTTGTCTGTTAAGAAGGTTTTCATGAAAACTTTTCGTGAGTAATATGTTTAAGAAGATACCTGTTACAAATATCTATTTACGAAAATAGAAACCTTCAGTGAACGAAAAGAGTAAGTACAAAAGTATAATGACATTCAATTTTTCTCGTCAAAACATGTCATCATTTTCTTTTTTTGTGGTTAGTTCATGGTTAATTTGACAAATGACATGACAAATAACGCTGTACAATATTAATTTACGTGTGTTACTTGATATGATTGCGTGTGAGAATATATTTTATATTTTATGCATATTGAAAAACAATGCACATTAATATTTTCCCAAACCGATTTACTTTCAATGTCCTTTTCTATATACAGGGAGCATATGCAAGGGTAGCTACGTATTCTTGTTTCGAAAATTCCAAAAAAGAATTTCGAAAAAGTGATACATACTCCTGTCGTCAATACATCATTCCAACTCTTTCTAAAATTGGTCATTTAGGCACACGCTAGAATCAGTCCAACCATTATGCTCGAAACCAATTATTTTTGTGTAAGTTTGAAAAGTTTTGTTGCGCCTTCGTATGGAAACGAATGTACTGGTTTCATTAAATAAATTCAAATGCTTGCAATTTGTGTTTCTGTTTTGCAAGTGACTATCGTTCTACGGAGGTACCCATTGTTCGCTATGGAAGTAATTAATTTCAGAGGTAATGTACAACTTTCAAACCTTAGCGGGTCAACATATTACCAATCCTATTATATAGACACTAGGCATTGTGCAGTAGACACATCTGATCGCATTTAAGGGAAAGGTGCCACGTCTCTGATAACATTTTACTTATTCTGATTTGTGTGCTCTAAAGGTCTATTGATGCAGGGTTGTTCAGTAACTGTTACTGTCCAATTCAGAAACGTTGGTTTATTAGACTCAGTCGAGTTAGAATATGTTTTATCCTTATCTTTCGATGATTTGGGTCGAAAGAAAGAAATATAACAAATAAACAAACGGGGTCTTAATATAATAATATAATTAAACTTAATAGATAAACGTTTCTAAATCAAACAGTAATATTGAAATTCACATACTAATAAACATATCAAGTTTTAAAAACATAAAATATGTAGATAATCTTAGAAAGATTTACATGGCAGTTTCAAAGAGTATATTATTTCATAAACGCAAAAAAAAATCAGCAGAAATTGAGCAAGCTCTTTCTGTTATTAACCATTACGAGAATGTCTCTTTGCATTGATATTGTTTTATTAATAGTTTTATCTCGCCCTCGAATCAGTTGAAATTAAACGCAGCAGTTCTTGGGGTGGCACTGGCACAGATGGTGCTAACTGCGCCCGAAGCTCTTCTGTACTGTTGTAGAACGTGCTCAAAGTATAAAAATATGATTTACGAACGAGAATATGGGGCTGGGCATCCGACGGGAGCTTCCGCGATCGGCGCTGGCCATTTCGTCAAATATATCGGTCGGTTATACTTGTTAATTATACAAGTATAATGTCTCTGCTCCTATTGGATTTTATAATAAATAACTGTATAAAAAATACCTAGATAATATTAGAAATTTTATTACGTATAGTTGTATAGTTGTAGTAATATATTACGCAGTTTGTCAATCTAAGAAGTAAGATGATGGGATATAGTTTCTGCTGTAGATTGAATCTGAAAAGTTACTTTGTAAAGGTTTTAAGCAGTAAAAAGAATTAAACAAGTCGGAGAAAATGAGGTCGTTCCCAAGAATTTGCTAACTTAAAGTTTGGAAAATATTCAACTTTCATCTGAATAGTTCCAGAAAAAGAACTAAATTTCTAAACAGAAAAAAAAAACATTATGAGCAAGGTTTATTTTTATTTACTTGGGTATATACTTTCACTCGATTCATACCTTGTGCAGCACAACTTATAACATAGACAAATATATTATTACACGTTTTTTGGTAAAATTCCTGTGTTTTCCTTGATCAAACTCAAATTTTTAAAATAATTTGAACAACATTGAGCCATTAACATTACGACTGTAAACTGTTGATATCTATAATGCATAAGAGTAGAAGAAAAACCATAAAATTCTCTCGAAGTCATCAAACACACGCATATTCATTGGATTTGACATAAAACTTTTTTACTCAGAGAGCTCTCGTTGAATATATTCTTTTTTAAATTACCTTCTGAGAAAAGAAATCTTATTAAACTTCTTTAAAAGAAAAGCAAATTGGAAAACTTAATATTAAGAAGGCGACTACGTAAAACTAATTTTGTGGTTTTGAACACTTGTAGGGGTTCGACAAGTTACATAACTTTTGTATATTAGTCTTGTATATGAAAATCGATGTTTTCTGGCTTCGGGCGGTTTATTATTACTTTGGGAGTGCGTGGGGTGGGCATTTGAGGGGCTGAGAGGCAAACAAGTGCAGGGAGGTTGATTCAACTAGTCAATTTGATCCAACATTTTCCTCATTCCTCCCGTTTCTTGTATTATTTTCTACGGCTAATAATATCTAATGGCCGTGTTGACATGAATCTTTCCAATTCGAAATATACGATCGCATTATTTTATAATGTGGGTTTGTATGAATTTAATTTCCGTAATAGTACATTCTTGGAATAAGTATATTTCTGTATATTGAATAAATAATAAATAAGATTGCGACAGACTGTCACGTATACTATGTTACACAAAGTCGGCAGATAATCTTCAGTAATTCAACAAAAATATACCTGGGTTACCTATTCCAGAAAACTCATCGTAAACAAAAATTTGATAAAATTTTAGTTTGTTTGTTTGAAATCGGTAGAAACAAAGTGCTGATGCATGAGTCAGGGCGCAAATACACCTATGGCCCATAGCCCACTCTTCTGTGTATGTGGCTTGGCCTGTAATACGTGAAACTAAAATTTTGTTTTGGTATAAGTATCTTTACGTTCTAATAACCCAACTGTTGATCAAGAAAAATAACATAAAATACAAAATACTTCAAACTTTAAATATCAACATGTAACATGACCTGTTTTTCTAAACTCTTTAAGATCATATCATCCATAGAGTACCATGTGATGTCGATGCTCTTACGCAGTTCTAGTTAAGATCACGATCTTGTTTTCGTAATAGCAGTTTCGTAACGTGACTGAAATCATCAATTGTTATAACATACACACAATGAACCGTGAGCACTTACCTACACTAAATAGCCGTTACGTAGATGTGCTTTGCCCTACCTATACTGTTTTCCACATTTTTGTACATTTAGAGTGTATTTGTGTTTGCTGTGTTATTGGCTGAAGCAGAAACTTTTCGGTGGGCTGTTAAAGGAAAAGCAGTTTTTGCTATACTAATGTACATTTATCGTATAGTTTGACTCTTGAAAATAAATCTTACAGATTGTGATGTTTTCTTCTAGATGTGCTGTAAATATATATAGAATTATCTTTTTGTTTTAAAATTATGGATGTTCATAGAGATACCGTGTTGTGATAGCAAAAATGTGAGCAAGTAAATATACCACGCAAAACAAATATACAACATTGATGTTTTGAAGTATTAGCTGAAAAGAAGAATTTTGCGGGACCCACATATTAAATTCTAAAGAAAAAGAAAATAAAGATTCTAAAATAACATTTCATGTGAAATTTTATGAATTGTTTGTTTAAAAATGGAATGGAAATGGAAATGACGTAAGGTAAGGTTTGTCTATGGATGGGTTTGTCTAATCATTGAGTCTGACATTTTGCTCACGTGTTCGAGTATGAGATGCTCCATCCTAATTAACATGTTATCTAAGTTTAAAATATATATCAACAAAGAATATGTAACTAAAATTTTACGATAATTGTACTGTAGAGTTTTTGTTAATATAAAATAAATATAATATATAATAAAAATAAAAATAAGTAATACTTTACCCAATGCTGACGCATTCAAAATTAAATCTAAAAACTCTAAAGGTACCTAGTACTGAAAAGGAATGGTTATTACTAATATCTCACCTAGGGTCGACGAAAGGCTCGGCATAGATGTTGCGCACGGGCTGCCGGCGTGGCAAAGGCGGCGGCACCGGGCTGAAACCTTCCATCATGTCCTCCCGTTCGCTGTACTTCAGCGACTTCATCGTCATGTTGGCGACACCTGGCGCACTCGCCACTTCACGGTCCACTCCCGACTATATTTTCATATCCAACTTCGACATCGTACACTGAACAATCCACGTCTAAGTAGCCACTCGCGTCAACGCGTTCACTGTCGTCGAGAAGTTCGTTAACTCCGTCGAATACATTATCCCGTTCAGCCTCTACGAGCGAGTCCGTGCGATATGTCCATGTTTGTTTACCATCGTACAACTCTCATGAATTATGTTAAAGCACTATGTTTAACGAGACCTGTAAGTATTAATTTCTATAGTTGTACTGATTCTTATGTTCTGTATTGTACGTAAGTATTTCTTAGACGAAAGCGCGCACGTTCGATATATGGACACGTGTTTATTTGACGACCCACCGAACCGGGGCGCGCGACTCGACTGCGGGCGGCGGAGTCCGACCGCTACGACGAGCGTTGTGATATGAACCCGGTCCCGCTACCCTCGTGCGCGGAGCTTTGGGCTTTTGTCGTTTTTTTTGCGCCCCAACTATGAGGTGCCATCGAAAGCGCGCTGAGTTATTAGGCGGCGAGCACAAAAAATAATACGCAAGACGACGCGACGGTCGTTGTATAGAGCGGACGATCGCCAGGCACGACCCGTGTTAACATTTTAACAACAGTGCCGTGCGCAGCGAACTGTTGCCGTGCGGTTAAATTTTTCATTGTAAACGATGAGAGGTATTAAAGAATATCTATTGTGCGACGCGACTAAAATCTGTTATTATATTGCCGATAAAGGTTTCCTTTGTCGATTGCCACTGAAATGTGCGAAATCTTTTTGATATTTTTTTGTAAAGATTAATTTTTTTTTAATAACAGACGCTATATGTTACATATTGAGCTTTCGCGTATCCGCAACGCGCACATATACTGAATCGTATGGAATTTTACATGGATTTAATCTAGATTTCAAATCGAGTCACCTGCTCGGATTACGTAAAGAAATTGGAATATAACCGGGCGCGATTCAATTTGGAGGAGTCTCCCGTTGAAAAGGGAAAATAATCGATTCGATTATCGGAAGGAAGAGTTGTCCGGGTCGGGTCGAGGCACGGCGGCGTAATAAAATGGCGGCCGAGGGAGGGCTGCTCGCGAGCCTCTGAATAATTAATGCCCAATGAATTTATTTATTTACAGGAAAAGTGGCGCGCTGTGATACATCGCAGCACCACTAACCGCAGCAGGTAAACGATTAGCTCTCCGGCCCTCCTCGGCTCTACCCTTGCGGAGTTTAGTAATTAATTACTGAAAGTCAACATAAATGGGCATAAAGTTCTCTCGAGATTATAGAGGATCTGTATATATTAAATAGAGATTTTGTAGGTCGATCCTTATAAGAAAACGGCTGTATATAACTACAATTTTGTATCTTTTTATAAAATGGCGAATATATACGTTTGTAAGCGTTATTAGTTTCATATTGCGAAGTGGACATTGTGCTACATCAACCCGTGAAACGGTGAAACTGCGTATCTGAGAAACGATTTTGCAAAAGTTGCAATAAAAAGGGCTGAAGGAAATTATGTAAAAACCTGTCCTTTGGGCCCGAATTATCCCGCAAGGATAAGGAATAAGAATATAAAAGAGGCTTAGAGTTTTCCATACGGCTTTCGGGAGAAGCGGCGAACGGCAGATTTACATACACACATGTGGGTAAACAAGCCGATGCCGAAGTGTCTGCGAGTACCTGTATAATAAATTGATTTAAGCGCCTCCTGACAGCTTTAAGTGTGTTTCGACAAACATCGGGGAATTTAGAGTCCCGGTGACGAAACTTTGTTCTGCCTCTCGACTTGAGTCTATCGAAAAGGCTCCGAAGGACGAGCGAGGCGTCTCGCTCCGAAGGACGAGCGAGGCGCTTCGCTCCGAAACACTTTTGTAGGTCGCTCAGGACACGCTCGTGACGCTGATTGTGAATAAATAAACGCTACCCTGGAACTTTCTTTAATTTATGTAATTATTTGCATACTACAGTATCTCGTCGAACGCGTACCAGTACAGTACTTTAAATGTGAATGGCCAGTGATTTCCATAAAATCGATATTAAAGCAGTAACTTTTAAGGGCGTCGTTTCGTATGAGGATATTAATCGCGCTAATAAAATTGAATAGAACGGGAAATATCCTCCTTAAGCGACGCATAGCACGGTAGATTTATAAGTTGTCGGTTAGGAATCGATAGCGGGCATACGTCGCGGGTCGCGGGCCGAGCGGTTATGCAATGGAGGTGCATATAAGGCGAGTAGGAAGACGGCGTGCGACCGCTTTCCCATGGGCTAGACACTGACTGATGTATTTCTGATCGGCCGTTGGCGCGATCTTACACTTGAACTCTACGTGCACCGTTATAAGTTGAAGCAGTGCGTTACTCTACGAACAATCGCGTCATTCATCGGCATACTCGATGGGAGCTAATGCTTATTTACTTTGTGTGAACGCATAATTATTTTAAGCTAATTCTGTCTATTGGAAGTATACGTACGTGTGTACGCAAACAGTAGTGATTTATGGTGTTTGTTAATTTCGTCTTTATGTGTTTGTTGACAATCAGTGCGCGATTTTATTTAGTGAATTATGAATTAAAATACATAAGCTCTTAGGTTATAAACATTTACGTGTCAATGAAGAATTATTTCGGACCCAGAAAAACTTTAAATTCAACAGTAGATTTTGAATAGGTACGACTAACATAGGAAAGATAAACAAGCTGTTAACAGTATATTTACGTAACCCACTGACAAGTTGGTCGTGCCGCTTCCAATTAAACTCCCGGCCCAAATAAATTTCGACATCCGTCACGCGGGCGCTCACAAAAAATCACTTAGCTATTTTAATTGCCGTAAAAGTTTTGAGTTTCCGAGCAAAAAGTATGTCAATGAATCGCGTTCACACTTGGCATCTGCGACCTTTATTTCTTTATTTGGTTCTGTGTCATCCTAGCTGCGCTGCGAGCGAGGGTTGTGTAACGGTTTAAAACTTTACTGACTTTTTCTTGATTAAACTGATTGGATCCATTCGAATTACTTTTAATCTTATTATTGTAAAACTTGTTTTAATTTGAACTCTCGTGACAGAAGTTAATTGCGAACAAAGGCACGATTACCTAATTTAGTAGGTCGACATCGAAGGGGGCGGAGCTTGCTTTAATTATACGGAATGTGTTTTCAAGTTTGCGAGAGCAAACACGCGAAAGGGCGAAGAAATTTGGATTAATTATCGCCCTGGTGGCTTATATTTGTTCATCTGTTATGTGCGTTAGCAGCCCTGCGGGGCCGTGCGAGTCAGGCGCTTGCAGTAGGTACATGTGGAGCACGTTTCATAAGATAAAAGTAGATATTGATTCCGTGACGAGCGGAGTGCGGGCTGTGGGAAACGATTCCTGTCTGCTTAATAGATGCCCCGAGGAGGTTCGAGTGCTGGACGCCCCTTTGTTCCATCGTTGGTGCTTCCATCAAATTATTCCCGCTCTCGTGTTTCCATACGCAAACTAAAATATTCCCATAGTTTATTGAACGGGAAAAATAACGATTTGTAATTGTTTGTTTGTATATACTTTTAGGTGCTTTTAACAGATATTTATTCACTGACAAAAATGTTTCATTGAATTTGAAATACCGCGACTGCGACACATTACAAACTTTACCTACTTGGGTTAGTGTGATTTTAATATATATTAAAATATCAATATATTATGTAGGTAACTAAATTATTGTGATTTTGTGGGTTGGGCGGTTATTGCGCTGAGCAGTTCAAATGATATTTATATTAATCACTACTTTAATTAAATTAAGTAAAGTGACTAATCACGTGTCTTGAACTCGAATTTTCAATACAAATATTGTTATATGATTATGAATAAAATTGCTTTTCATAAGTTATTGATAAGCAGCTTTTTTGCAACCGTAACTTTTGTCTGTACAGCACATTTATAATCGGTAAATTATATTATTAATCATATGAACGACGATACTTTTTGTTATAGTCCAAGAGTTGTAGACATGTATGGATAGGTGGTACGTCGCACTAAGCCGGCACAAGTCCACATTCTCGCCGGGTAATTACGCACGCTCCCGTCTCGTTTCCCAAGCCGGCTATAACATTTTATGCTTCATTTCGTTGTGTATGATTTGTTTCAGCCGATACGCGGCGTAATTGGCGTGGGAGGCGCACGGATCATCTCGCTGCGAATACTCGCGATATTGCACTCTTCGTGTATCAGATTCGCGATTACTTCGTGAATGTAGTTTATCTATACATATAATAAAATTGTAACAAGACCGTGTCTGTACATTATATACTTTTAAAAATTGCGATGGTAGTGTAGCAGTCAGTGCCCGCATCTCGGAAAAAACTGGAAGGATTTTGATGAAATTTGGTGTAAAGATAGTTTAGTACCTGGGTATGACACTCTTTATTGTCGGTAAATGTCTCATCATCAAAAGCAAATACAAGAATTGGTTTTATACCGACACGTTCGCGCAGACGACGATCTCGTAGGCGCAGGTAGTTTTCAATGAAACATGAAATAAGGTCGCAAAATGGAAAGAAATATATTGCAGCATGGCATGGCATGTAGAAATTGAGTGCTTGATTTCTTTGCTTCACCTTGAATGGCCAAAATGCTGAGTATCTTTAGATACACTAGTGCATATTGACATCCACCAAGGCTGCTGGCGAAAGTTGATTATTTTTTAAATTTAATTATTTTGGTCTTGCACTCAAAGAGAATTTCAAGATACACCATGACCGTTTGGTTAAGCTAAGATTAAAATTCATTTATTTCTAACAGGGTATGAGCACGTATGGTATGTAAACCCGAGCCTTTAGAAAGCTTTTCCGTCAATTTCAAAATCGGGCAAGTCTGCTATTTCTAAACTGTAGATTAGGTTAGGTACCTTTTATTGACGAGTCACCCTGAAGCCTTTGTCATATGAATTGAAAGATATGATAGCCACGTGAAGCTTTCCACACAAACCTAGAGAATGTTATTATTCATATGATCTTTGAATTTGTGTTTCTAAAATACACGTTTTCAAATCTTGGTGTTTGTCAACATGCACCGGTGCAAATTTGAAAATAGATAATAAAAGTCGTAAAATATTTCGTTCTTACAACGAAATTGGTAATGCCAACTAGTGGCCGAGCGAAACCCAATATTTTCTTTCAGCTGTAACCGAAAACGAAACTTTACTTTTTAATTCCTTTCGGCCGAAACTGAAACTGAAACTTTTGAATTTAATTTTCTTTCGGCCGAAACCGAAAACCGAAATATGGCAGCCGTATGAATATCACATGAAGCACAAGGACCGAGCAAAATTTTTTCTACCACTCATTTAAGCTATTTGACACTACCTATCAACCCTACGTCCAATTATCAATCAAAAAGTACGACAAAAAGCGCGGCATAGCGAACGTCGTCACCGACCTGCTCATGCAGCGAGCTTGTTGCGACACGTTAAAATTTATTTCGGTTTGAACCGAAAATTACCGTTTCATTTGGCCGAAACCGAATTTCGGCCAAAAGTATAAAAAACGGCCGAAAATCTTGAAAACCTAAACCGAATATTCGGTCCGAGACTAATGCCAACATACACAGATGCATCTTATATCATTCTCCAGCATCCGACACTCACGGTAACACACAAAATACAATTTGTATGATTATTACAATTTTATTATTAAAATAAACCAGATATTTCCAAATCAATGCCATACAACTTTCGGATAGATATCCGAAAATCACGTAAACAAAACCCATTTTCAACGTATACCGAGATCAAACAGCTGAGCGGAGCTTTCTCGTTAACGATGGTCATGTTAGGACGGCCGTAGCGTGCGCCCATTATCTGTCACACGTTTCCTGGGAATGGACTCTACCACAAAATAAATAACACGAGTGGTAAATCAGCATCACAATAAAAGTCACTAAGAGAACACGCGTAGCTTATGCCGTCCCGGTGGAAAAATGGTTCGCGATGCTCATATTATCTATTTTGTGACTTGACCGAGTTAAAACAAATGTCGCTGCAAAAGCGCCGAGATAAAAGGCGGCTCGAACGTTGCGGAGCTTTTTACACGTGAGCTTTTTTACGCCGCGACGCCTCTCTGCGAGTTTTTAACAGTTAATTTGTCATTAGCCCCACATCTGACGGCGGGCAGTGTTTCGCCTCGCCGGGGTTAAGTAATAACATAAATTAATTATTACGAGTGCATGTACGCGCGCGCGACACGTGGCATATATAGGAGGAAAATGAACGCGATAACGTATTGCTCACGTGCTTTATGTTCCCACAAAAAAATAAAAACTAATTAAAATGTACACGTGAATTAAAATTAAAAAAAAAATCTTTTTATAATTCTCGAATATTATACATTAGGTAATTTTTAAGGTCTTAGTAAATAACGGAATAAACAAAGACATACACTACAAAAATATAGACGGAACAATTTAAAAAAAAAAATCATATTTTACGTCCAGCATATAGTGGCCAGTTGTCAACTGCTTGGCGTTTGCGAAGTCTTTGTGATTACCTATATTTACACTCCATAGCACAATTTTCCTTCTAAGTACTTTTCTTCACGTCATAATTATGATAAATCAGTTTATTAAAAACATAAAATTAAGCTTTTCAATGAAAACGTTTCCAATAGACTGTCTATGTTTTATAATTAAGACAATTTTATTTTTCTTAGTCTTCCTTTTATTTAAGATACTATGTCATTTAGAAGAAATTGATTCCTAACATGACACTGTCGATTGGTCCTATAAAAGTACAGAATGTTATTTTTTAATATTTCACATGTTCAGTTCCCGGCTTAAGCAAAGTCATTAATCAAAAGAAATTTTACATAGTTTTTTTAAAATAAAGGAATGGCTCCTTTTAGTTAAAGCTGTTATCAATATTCAGTGTATCTACCTAGGTACTTTCCCCAACCTCTGGTCTTTTATTTCCAACCTGTATATATTTTCGCAAATCGGTCCCGAAGCGCATTCAAGTCGTCATTAACGGTTGTAATGATTACGAAATTGTTTCTAGTGCGTAATGACGGGAAGGTGGGGCGGGACCGGAAATTGTCCTCTTGTCGACCCGCGCCGCATTAGCCGGGGACATTAGGCCGTGTGTTGTATGTCTACTACAATAACGACACTCACATACATATATGTTTGAGTTTTATTTCACCGTTCCCGAGATTATTCACTCTCGGGGGTGGAAGTCGATAGCTTTGATAGTAAATGTCGTTTGGGCTGCTTTTAGGTACAGCCTCTTGTATAAACATGGGGACATAGGACGAGTGACACGCGATGCGATGGTCACGGGTCATTAGGACTCGCTGACCCGACGCGGATCCCGGGATTGTACTCAAAATCCTAAAAATGGAATTAAGGATAAGCTTCGTTTATAACACGTAAAACCAAATAGCCATAAATAAAAAAACTTGTAAAAATTATTGAAATAGGTTCGATTATAAAATGGATGACTAAAAATACTTCATAACATGTTTAATTGCGTTAAAGAATTATGCGACAACATTACTTCTACGAGTATTTCTCTTTAATAGAAAGTATCTTGAAAGAATACAAATTTCATTTGACAAACAGACAGACTGATAAATCAATGGATATGACTGAAAAAATATTTCAAGTATTAAGAAACTAAAACATGATTTGAATGAAATTTTGTGAAAAGTTTATAAATACAACATTTAAATTATCGATTTGCTTGTGCTTCTTAAAAAAAAAAATTGTAGTTATTTATTATTGATTAAATGAAAAAAACGCAGTAATTAATGTTTTTAAAACCACCAGATCGAATTAAATTATATTTAATTTAAAACTAGTTCATCCAACGATTTAAATTTGCGTATTTAGTGCAGTACATGTTTAGTACATACGCGACTGTGTCATTTGGTCATTTGAGAACATTACAAAATAAGAAACCTTTGATTTAAATAGCCAGAAATTTATAGTTTTCTAGAATTTTGAGACCTACGCATTTAAAGTATTAGAAATTTTTTGAATATGGGTATTAATTACGTCACATGTCTGAGGTTTTATATAAAAAAATGTCATTGACAATTAATGTAAGAAAAATATAGTATTTTATGGTAATGAATAGCTATCTCGTAAGGCGAAAATAGTATATATCTACAACTCATATTTAACTTTGTAGATTGTTTATTTATTTATTGCAACACTAACATTATGTTTATAACAAAATGTAAAAAAAACCTTTAAAGATTGTTCAATATAACTTTTAAAATTGATAAGTTATAAAATTTTAGTAAATGGGTACACTATTAAGTACCTATTTTAAATGTCAAAATATTCTTATTTTTAAATTCCACACCTAAGCAGAAATTAAAAGTCAATCAATACGTTTATAAAAATCATTTTAACGTAACTGTATATTTGGACCATGATAGACTTTTTTGTTTAAAAGCGGATCCACAGCCAAACGCCTTCCATCGGATTGGCACTGACGCTGTTTCTTTCGATGTTGGGTGTTGTGTCAACTCTAGTTCTATTTCTAATGAGTAGGTACCAAGTTGACCGAATTTGACTTTATTATCCAATTAAATAATGTAATTGTAATTGCAATAATGTAGCTATGTGCGCCTGCCTTAAGAATGACGCGGTGCGCCATCTCCAGTCCTAAACGTTCATAGGCGCGGCATCTTATCCCGCGTCACGTCCCGAGATGGCCGGAGCCATTAGTGATTGTCAAAATCCGTAAGCAATTTACTTTGAAGACATAATTGCCGGAATAACTCGAATATAATCGATGTCTGGGGGTCCCAGAGGTCGACTTACCGTTATAGACTCGAGCAGGTTTCTAACATCGTCGACGCATTGAATATCGAATAGCCTATCTGCATATACGACCGGTTTATTCCCAATTTATCTGCGTTTAAAATGGCATTAATAGTTTTCAGCTATGTTAAATAATAGCTAATAACATAAATCCGGCGACAAAGTACGAAGTGAATTATGTTCTAGGCCTAATTATGTAAAAATTCTAAAATACCTCACGCCTAACCGTCTAAATTACATGTCATTATGAAACAGTAGTAAACTATTTAATCCGGTTATAATACAATTTTGCATTGGACTCAATAAAATAATTATGCATGCCGGTAGGCGTATATTGGAATATACGGATGATATGTCAGTAGCAAATTCTAATATTAACATGCGAAAGTGCGTTCGTTTGCTTGTTTGTAGTTTCTTTACATGTTGTAACGGAAAAACAAAATGACGCAACTTTTTACATGCCAATAATCGAAAAGACGACAGTAACATATGATACTTATTGGCATAGGTGTACACTATAGAGATATTTAGTAAATAAAAAAACTGCAAATTTAGTAAATTTGCAGTTTTACAGGGTCACGTGTGCGTTATGTGTGTATTATATTACACTTTTGTATACTACATGATGCAATAAGTGATGATAATTACCTTTTATCCAAATTAAATATTTCATTCTCACGGAAATATCCTTATTGGAAAACTTTAATCAAAAGTTCGAAGCAGCAGGTTTAATTACTAATATAGTAATATTACAACGAGAACCACTTAATAACTTGATATGGATATCTGAATGGGCACATAAATACATTAGTAACTGTTTTCTGCGGCAAAACAGAATTCATTCATACGGGCGATGACACAGTTATTATTACTATTCCAGACATATAAAGGAGCGACAGACGTATTCTTACATGAACGGCTGAAATGATAAACGAAAAAACCACCGAGAAAAAAATAAAAAAAAATACCGCTGGAATATTCATCTTTCCTTTCGGAAAATGGAAAATATGCAGTTGAAATTTAAGCGGGCGTAGTCGCGGGTGGCCGCTAAATATCTCCAAATAATCTCGGATAAATTCTTTAACCTTAAGCACAAACCTCATCACCATATAGGTAGTTGGAGTTGTTCCAGAGTTATAAACATATATTCAAATGACGAGATGTTCTCTCGGGGGTAAAATGCGTCGCGAAAATATAATTTATACGAACATAGCTTGAAGGAAAATACCGCATATAGACTCTACCGTGAAACATTTGTAGTCCAAGAAGATGTTAGCTACCCTTTATATACGTGGAAGGTTTCGTAGGCACAATATAATTATAGAATAGGCACATAATATATTGTAATTTTACCTACCTATTGTCTATTGTCTAGTCTGGCTGATCATCGTAAACAATCAGATGTTTTGGTACCAGAAAATCTGTCTCTAGGGTACCGAATTGAAGGAGCAAAACGGAGCCCTATTGCTGTCCTGTGCGGTTTGCCCGTCCGTAAGTTACGGATTTCTAGCTCGTAAGCGGAATGGGATGCATGTAGACTTAAAATTTGGATATATGGGTAAACTGTGTACCCAAAATGAAAATTGAAACAGAACTACAATAAAATTATTTTTCAGGGGGTTCTATACACGTAGTATGAAAAAGGAGTAGAAATTTTTTTCTGTTACCTTGGCATGCGGGGTTGTTATTGCCTAATAGGTACTCAGTGATTAGAGTACAAACAAATTTTCTATTTCAAAAGTAGAGAAATGAGGACCGTCAAAGTTGTAGGTTTGCGACCATTTCTGTACAGGGTTTATATCGACCATTAAACAAATTAATTAATTAGTAATTTAGGATTCCTGGGTATTGGGTACATATACAACATTTAAAACATAAAATAATGAATAAACCGATTCTGTTAATATGTAATTTGTAAATACATATGTTTTGACATAAATAAACAAACCTTTGTCGTTTCACAGGTTGCTGTGATTTCTATAGGAAACGAAAAATGAAAATACATTACACAAACATATTGTGTGGAAGAACAGAACCCTCGGAGCAGAAATCCGAATCAAAATTAATCTTTTTTTAGCATTTTTAAGATAGTAAGTTTCACTAGAAAATGCTCAAAAACAAAAAAAAAACCTTGAAATAACTACATCGTGCCATTCAAAAGTTTTAAAATGTTTCATTGGTAGAGAGAGAGGGATATTCATACGAATTATGCAATAGTTTAATGATTTCCTACGCGAGAACAGGTTTACACCAATTTCAGATATTGAGATCACAAAAGCTGATCACAGTGAATCCATTCAAGTTTGGTCTATTTAATCGAAATCAAAAATATTTATAAATCGATTGATTACAAGACAAATGTTGACAGTTTTTTAATCAATGTTGAACATATGTGCTAGAATAAATTTGTACGCAAATAAAATAAGACATTTATTTAATTATTACTTGATTACAAAATATACAAGAATGTTTCCACAATTGTACCTAGTCGTTATAAATTTTTTTTTTAATCTACGTATATACAGAGTTAAGAAAACGACCCTAGTTCGCGAGGGTTATCTCTAATATTAAATGACCACAGAGGCCTTTTTAAATAACGAAAGCGATGTTCAAGGATATAGGTAATGTGGCATTTCTTTATTTTTTTGTTTGTACTCATAAGGTTAGTTATTGTTAGGAATAAAATCGATCAATAAATTCATCTGAATTTTCATTCATAACGTAAAACAGACTTAGAAGTAGATAAATAAAAGATAATCTTACTATCGTGTCAACATTACGGCGTGAATCGTTGACAGAACCTCTTTGAAAATCCAGCGAAATTCACTCCAAAACATTGCAAAACAATCCGCAGCGGCTAAATTATTCATTCGATGGACAAATGGAATATTTGAATAAGGGCTTGTTCAAGATGACGCGAATGAAATGAATGTTAACAGGAAAATGTGAAAGTTCGAGTCGATACATCACTTAAAGTGAAAGGACAAAAACGACTCTTCATGAAATACTGCAAACAAACTTTATGCCATAAACCGTATTCGATCAAATACTACCTACCGAAAATGATAGGATGGGACACGATTCGGCCTCCAGGGGTCGGTTATTATTGTAACTCACGAGTAACACCGGTGCGCGCTCTGTAATTTGAAGCTTTCTGAGGCAGTTAAATGCACAGTTCGGGGAAAACAATAAACACCGAAAACAATAAAGAAAAAATTAAATTCGTGCACGCTGCGGGCTCTCGTCGTATAACGTTAGGTCCGGGATATTGCACACGGACACGCCACGGGACGTGGTGAGCTACCTGCGTAGGCTAGGGACGGCGTAGGGCAGCGGACTCCGGCGGCAGTCAGCTCTTAGGCGGCCGTACGCGTTCGGAAACGCGGGCGCGATGACACGCGCGGATCGGACGCCCTTCGCAGGCGGTTTGAAACCCTCCGCGCGGCCAACATGCGCGCGCACACAACGCACCCCGATAATGCCGCCCCGGTCGCCCAATGTCGACGTTATCGAGTTGTCCGAAGAAGATTTTCTATGTAGCGTCTCGTGTCCACTGACTCCTCTTCACTATATGTAAAAGTGTCACCTGTGCGATATTTACGTGCGTCATTTTCTTCTTTCATATTTATATTGTTTTTACCGGTTGTCATACATATTTTAGTTAGAAACCGACACGTAGTGCCCTCTGCGAAATAACTAGCATATCTTCCTAGGTTCACTAATGTTTTTAGTCAATCCACCAAATATGGGGAGTCGTATTGCGATAGTGAAGCTACCGCTGCAGCCTTATAAAGTTTCCACGGTGTTTCTGTATTGTTAAAAAAAATACCACCAAGGCAGTGGTGGTCTTCTCGACGTGTTCCACGATTCTTAAAACCTATTAGACAGTTTGGCTAAAATGTTGGTTAAACCTAGGACAGACTAGTTGTGCAGAGCGGACTTACTTAACCTGACAGTCATCTAAAGGCATTTATCCGTGTAAACAACACTTGAGTACTAAATAGTAGGATGCGAATCCTAATCGACATTTGACATCCCTAAGCAGATTACGATTGGAGCATGCGTGGTGTGAGGGAAATGGCGGCGCGGAGGGGCAACGGCGCAGTGGCGCGGCAGGGTGCGCGAGGGTTGAGGTGCGGAGAGGGATGCGAGGCGAGGAGACGTGATCTTGACACGGCTCCCCACATGCCGCACACGCATCGCACACCGCATCATATGCTCTGTGTAAATAAACTATTTTTTACCGTAAATAACTCAATGTAAACATCATTATGAATGGATACGTATGTTTACGTTGCCCGTCTTCCCGTCCAAAGTAATTGCTCATAAATAATCTTCGTTTATAACATAATTACTTACCGAATAGATTTTTTTATATGTAGATAACGGTTTTTTCGTTATAGCGGTGTCGTTTAATTACGTGGATAACATGTTACTGCCACAATTTATTCCTATAACCTGGCCTGACTTACTGGGATTCGGTCGCGTGTATTCGGTGAGAAATAAGGAAAGATAGCTACAGCAACAAAGATAGACGTTTAATACGTGTGGGCCCGAAATCCTTGGCGCGTGACCCGTGTTCACGCTCCATCGGGCTGTTGGTATGCCCTCGACGCCCGCTGGTTACATTTATTTCTTTGCCTTTAAATTCTTGGTGAAACAACTATCAAACACGTGGACGTAAATCGTTTAACGGTGTAGGGGATTTTGTTGATTTTAACTTATTGTCGACTATCTACTGTCCGCGTCTTCGCTTGTGTGGGCTACAGGATCTACACTATTTAGTATGGAAAAAACAGGAATTTTTATTGTCAACGCCGTCGCATTCCCGATCCCTACGAAGCGAAAGGAACACAAATACCAAATTTATAAATAATAAAATATCAGATAGACAAACATTTCAAAAATGTTGTCTATCTATTCTGTTACTTTTTTTAATTCGCCGATAATCTATTTTTGTTAATTTTCAACGTACAGAAGTCGATGACGTATATGCCGTCGGCAAATCGTATAATTCATCGAATTACAAACGAACGAACGATCACGTCGTTAGTTTATAACTTTTTTGAAATTTCTAGGTTAGATCAGGTCATGCCAATGCGAGCAATGCGACAAACCATTCAGAAGTCTAGGGATCAATTTCGAATTCGGTTCTTATAGGTTAAGTTATCAGACGAATTATACGATTTGCCGACGACACATATATAACACAGTAATGAATATATTTTTAGACGTGTTTGGCTCTATTATTTAATTGAAAATTGTAAAAAGAAAGCACACCCATATGCATCACGGGTGAAATGAGATGTTTTTGTTGACGCACTATAAACATTTTTGGGATTTAGTAATAAAATGGTTCGATAGGAACTTTATTAGCGTAGTGGGTACTTTATTGGTTACTTCACTTAAAAAAACATTCAGGCTTAGAAAAGCCGGCATGGTCCTAACAGTTGAAAAGATAGAAAGTTCCGGAAACAAATGGAGTATTATGTTGCGCAGTCAATCCAGGAACAGTTTTTGTAAAAGACCTCTCGTATCAGAAAAACAAAAAAACGTTTGTGATATCGATTGGAAAGCGTTCACGTAGATGACATAAGTATTATGAAATAAAATTTAAATAAAAAAACAGTTGTACCTACTCCAGCAGTGGAGGCGCGAAAAGTCTAAAAATAAAAAAATTGAAAGAAAAAAACATGGAAATCTATCCTAAAAAGCCAGTCAAGTGCGAGGTCGACTAGTGTACCGAGGGTTCCGTGCTACGTATTTATATTCATGTGTTACATATTTCCAAAAAAAAATTGTAATTTAAATAAAATTTTTTTTACGTGATTTCCAGATTCTTTTCTTTGCTTATGCTGATAAAGCATGAAATTTAGAAAGAAGCAAGATCTTTATCTTGCTTCTTCCTAAATTTCATAATTCTAGGTGAATGGGAAGTACCAAGACCTACCCTCAGGTTTTGATTTATTAGTGAGTGTCAAAATATGTGGCATAAACAACCGTATTTTTCGATTGCGTTGACTTAGGAGCTTGATATTTTTTACAGATTAAAGAAACCGTTAGATATAAGTATTTAATATCAATTCCATTTTATTACCTCCACGTGTTCCTGAGAAAAATGTTCTTGACAGATAGACAGACAGACGGACAACGAAGTGATCTTATAAACCTTAAAAAGGGCCAAATTTTAAGGAAATGAAACCGACCTTTTGATCCTGCACGAAACGATCGATGAATGTAATCGTAGATTAAATTTGTATATAACTGTTGGTTCTCTTTAATATAAATAAATGAATAAAGCAAAAAAAGAGGTATGTGAAGATCGCATCGACTGTAAGTCTATAGTCTGCTTACCTCTTTGGGAATCATGAGATTATGCATGTATTTAAATTTCACTTGTTTGTTTCTCAATATCTTGAATTTTGATGATACTTAGATCCGTCTTAAGGACACAGCTGTAGTTCTAGGTAAACACTAAATATGCAGCATACTATATATATACTAAAAGGCATCAATATTTCTGATTTCGATGATAAACAGAGACGTTCAAGACGTAAATATATTTTGGTACCATATTTCCATGAATTTGGAATACTAATTGAATAATTATACGATATGGGGGCAACGCGGTATGTCTTCTCTCCCGAAAGTGGCTCGATAAGGCTTCGCGGTGAATCGGCAGCGGCGTAGAAACGCAGGGGCGCCGGCCGAAAGGGTTTTGTTTTCTTTATAAACAAACGCGAAGGTGCTGCTAACGACCCCACGAACAAATACGAAATTCGATCTTCCATTACGCATACAAATAGCTCCCCTTCGAGCTTCGAGCCCGCTTATAGCGTCAAGGTATTGTGCTCGCTTAAATCTGATCCCTGTACAGCCCTGTACTTTAACAGTATAGGCGCTAGAGAGCTCGACCATTGTTTATATCTTATTTAATTAAGACGAGAGACGTCTGCGTCTGATGTCTGCACAAATTGAATGAGTTCAACTGATGATTAATCTCGAAGAATTCAAGCGTGGGATGACGTGGGTTTTGATTCTGCACACCTATGCTGAGTCCTGAGCTCGTATTCACTACCGTTTCAATATTACATTAATAAGAAATAGGAAGTGCTAGTGATGTTCCCCTTTGGGCAGTACTGTGCAGTAATATTACTTACAAAATATCGTTGTGATATTTAAAGCACTACTCACCCTGATTCATCGGGATTTTGTTATAAGTAGCTGGCTAGCGGCGATAAAAAGTATCTTTCGTCCGACATTGAACTTCACGTATCTAAGAGTGCGGACTCTAGTCCGTAGAGTAAAATAAGCTCGGTGATTTTTACAGATTGATGAGCTTTAATAATTGAATTTATCCAAAATAATTGTATCTATCGAACGGCCATTGAATCGGGCGGAGTGCTTTCAAGGGCTTTCAAATTTTATCAGTGTCTATTTGTTGGAATTCGATCATTGGACGCGCTTTTCTTTCGCGCCGTAAAAAATATCCTCCGCGTCGCAGACGGAAATATTTAAAAAGGTAAAAAAGAAAAATGATCTGATAAAAACGGAGGACGCAGTATACCTGTGTCGAGTCGTTTCTATTGAGAAGACATGACATCGCATAAATGTCCAAGTTGTTTGTCGGGGACAGGGACCGCCGCGCCTAGCTCTGATTCCACAGTAATGCCACGAAACACAGGACACGATCCGCTTATAATGAAATATTGTTTATTCATTATGTGCCCTAGATTTCCTTTGTATTTTTCGATTTCCTTTTAACTTCTAAAGGATTTGTCACAAATTGTTAGCAGTCATGTTGAACTGCGTTCCGAGATATATAATAATGTGTATATAAATACAATTTGTACTGAAATGTTGAATAGAATATAAGCCGTTAATGTTAGTTCGGCCGTTTCAACGTAAAGGTTGTTGACTTCAATGAAGTTAGAATTTGGTTTGTAATGTCGTATTGGGAGATTCGTTTGGAAACTAATGGCCGTAGGCACATCTGATCGCATTTGACGGCACGTGTGTAACATCTACATAATTCAAAAAGATAGTTCAAGAAGTTTTTATAATTCTTAAATACCCGAATCAAAATAGAATAAATAATAGAACCCGTATACATAAGCCTGAATGTTCTAGATGTGACATTTTTTGTCTTAAAATACCGTCCTAATTCTAAGACCTCAATTCACATTTAGAGTTTGAAGTAACGTATTTCTAGTAAATAGTAGAGTAAGTTTTCAACAAAAGTATTTCTTTTATAATATTATCATCAAAATTCCACTACAGGATTTTCAAAATTTTGGTTAGACGATCACAACAGTTTTCTAACATGTTTCTAACCTCACCGGATGCAATTTTTTCCTATACCTTCAAACCTGAACTGACTGCGTTTTGAACGAATTAATTTGCCTAGGAAAAATGAATGTATCCTAAAAACAATTATGTTATAGAAGGAATGTATCCTCCTATAACATAATACCAAGCAGATATGAAAAATTTAGATATACATATTTCATGCATGCACAAGAGCTTGCAAAAATATAGGTTCCTTGGTCATGTCAAAGAAACTATATTTTATGAACGCAGTTTACGACTTATTTTGTGACAAAAAATATATAATGTAACACAGACTACGTTTTCTTATCACTAGGGTTCAGTTATTTATATTTTCTTGATTTGCAGTAGGTTCATACGGTTTTTTTACTTTCAAGAATCAAGAAATTCGAGAAGTCAACATTTTCAATCTGACTTTCGAAAATCAATTTTTTATCAGGCTTTGACTATTTTCAGCGTGAGCTCTGTCATTAGGTCTGTACGTGTGTGTCCATATAAGTAAAACCATTGTAACTTTTAAACGCAATTGACCGATTTACACTCAATAAAAGTTCTATGAAAATTTGATTTTGATTTATTAAGTAGATTTTGAGTTATTTCAAAATAATATTATTGAACGAAAGTTTCATTTGAATATTCCTGAATTTTAGAGAACCTTTTATTTAAGACAATTTTTATAGTAACTGTTTTACAAAATTTACACAAAATAAACGTTAGACGAAATCTACTTCGACCTTGTTTGCCATCTGTCAAAAACTTACCAGTCACTAGCCATCCACAGACTATAACTTATAAGGCGCATGAATAAATACACGTATCTAGACTTTATTTATGTATTTGTTTAAAATACATGATATCAAAGACTCATAATATTTGCAGCCCAAAATGTTTGTCCGTGCATCGCACTACCCACCTCGCCTTGTACTGAAATTAAATGTGAACACAAATTGTTAAGGGAACGGCCGGAATTCCGTCAGTTAAGTGACGCGCGTTTAAATGCCTTCTTAACCGAATTAATAGTTCACGCTGTCCATTAGCGTCCGCGCCGTAACCTAATTTTACTAATTTGTTAAAAACACACGCCACCGGCCCTACCATTATTTTCGATGTAAACAAAGGTCCAAATGTTTCGTCACGGAGAGCGATCGCTTTGGGCCACAGGAACTTTGATAACGTTGCGTCTTGAATTACAACTACACTGTTTTTTGTAACTGACTGCGCAGGCATACGAGGGTTATGTATTTAATAACATTTGTTCCCTTCGTAGACAGTGGTTTTTCTCTTGAGTGAACTCTTGACTGTTTTTGTGCGAATATGTTTCTTAAAATATTACTTTAATACTTACAGGCGTTTAGGAAAAAAAACATTTAGGTACCTATATTTTATACAAAAGAAAAATCATAAATATAACGTCATAAAAACATTTTTAAAATACAAAATTTATCGGGTTACAAAAATCTAGCAAATAGATACACTGAGTGTATATTTATCCGTTGGTTATTTGATTCATTTGATTAAAATTACACTTTTAATTAAATCAATTAAAAAGCTATTCGTCTCATAAGTCATTTCATCTCGCATCTCAAAGTGGGGACATGTCACTTTGTTTTGTTTACTGAAATCATACTTTGACATTTTTCCGGTAATTCGTTCTACATTACGGATAATACGAAGAACGAGCTCTTAGAAAGTAATTATTTACGAGGACATGAAGTACACGGGTGTGGCGTGGGAGAAATAGCAATTACGTTTGACATATTTCGGCGTCGTGAAGAAGCTACCAAAAATAGACAAGAAAATAGGCTCTGAAAGCTGTGCTAATAGGTCCTTCGATGCCGATAATGATTGCTTTTAGTTTTATGTATTTTTTTACGTTGCCTTCTTTCAACTTTTAATTTGGTATTTTAGCGCAATCAGGATTTCATCACATTAATTTTTTTAAACTAGTAATTCGCTCCCAGTGCGTTTGTAGTTATTAAATGCTCAACAACGTTTTGTTTTTGTGTATTTTATGTAATTCCCTTGGTATTTTTAGAAATATTTCCAAAGATTTTGGCCCTATTATTTCAAACGGAAGCATAATTTCCTTGAAGATAATATTTGGACATTTTTTCGATTAAAGCCTGAAATTAATTTACTTGAGTGACCAACTATGTAGATATTTTACAACTTTTTGTATTATTATTTTATATCGCTCGCTTGGAATTGTAATAACTTGACTATTTATTTCTATAATTCAAATATCAGTCTGCATAAAACTGTTTCGTTATGCTTTGATATAATTCATAAAACCTAAAGTTGCTAGTAAAGTCTTAATATATAATTATATTAAAGAAATCGTTAAATCCTTGTGGAAAATTTCTAGAGAAAACTGCCATTTCATGATTTTTCATGAAAAAAGCGATCTCGCACACAACGTTGAACATACATAGCACGTACATAGTGTTTAACCCTCTCCTTAACTGAGGTCGTGTGACCTAACAGAGCCTCTTGAATAAAAAAAAAACATAAATGTTCTATCAAATAGTGCAAATTATAAAATTTTGAAGCACTATATCTGTACTGGCTGTGATTTAGTTTAAAAGAGCTCATGTAAAATAGTGTTTACTATTTGCGATATACTTGAAGCACTATGATTTCCCTTTGAATACCAAATATCTACATCCCTATATGAATGACACGATGAATGATTTTTTTAGAATCAGTTGAAATAGATAAATAGAAACCCGTCGTGCTCTTTGAGAGTCGTTGTCATTGCGCCGAGAAGGAGCACCGTTAAAAGAAGTCACGAATTTTCATGTTACGTGTTTTTCCCAGAAGAAGAATAATGCCATTAAATAAATTTGAAATACGAGGTCTAATGGTTTTGTTGTGGACCTTTTTCGTAGCGTTTTAAACATCGCAGACAAGTTTATTTCATTGCGACAGAAGATTGAACAGGCCTGGTTGTTTACGACACTCGCTGTCAAAAAGGAGGGAGACAAAGAAGCGAAGCAGTAAAAAAAGTTTTAATGATGCTATCGTCATGTAAAACCTCTGTTACTGGTTTTCGGAGTCAGCTTCAATGAAACTTGAGCGTGAACACGGCCGCGCCCGATATTGATCGATGGGATCGACTCGCTTATAAAGCTCAAACAGTTTTAATTAACATTTAACAAATTATTATACCTATTTATTTTTTAATAATGGCTCTTGGTTTCGAGAATGTAATTAGAATTGAATTGTTATTCGTGCTTATGTTTTGGTGGCAACGCAATGATTTATTCCTTTCAGGGATCGAGGAAAACTGTTGAGGCGTGTTTAATGAGTACCCAGAAAAACTCAGATTTGTAATATTGTAAACAAGCGAATAAATCCCAATGGTTTATGACAAAGCAAGTTTGAAATCTTGAAAACTACAAATTCATGCTTTTAGGGATTTAAAGCTGCAAATCGTATTCGATGTGACAGAAACACCGGTAAATAAAATTACGTTAAGGTTATAGTTTTCGTGACGAGGTATTGTTGTACCTAGCGAAAGGTGCTTGAACAAGTTTTCGCGGTCGTAGGACAATCGGTGTGACGCCGATGTCGCTCACGCCACGTGAAGGCGCGCGCGCTCGTGTTGGCGTACAATTTATGGGCCAACGGACTATTGTGTAGACACTGATTACTCTTTATGGAGATTTGGCGTCGCGGCTTCCCCTTCGTCCCGCGCCGCCCGCACATGCTCTGTTCGCGCACACCAACGGGTTGCATGGACGTAAAAGTTTTATGCCCCCGCCGCGTTTTACAGCGGGCCTTTTATTATTTAGTGAAAGGAGCGGCAGTGATGTCATAAATCTCCGCTCCTGCGTGAACTTTCGCCTCTTATCTCGGCAAAGAAATTATGGAACTTTCTGGCTTCCTGTAGACAAAGTGTTTGGCTTTTAGAGATCACGGGTCAGTAAAAGCTTTTCAGTTTTACACGAATTAATGAGTCGTCTTTTGGCGGGGCGGCGATTACGATAAAGTGCACTTGGAATTGCTTGTTAAACGGTTTATCTGAAAACGATTAGATATTTTCCGTTCTTCGGGTGTTAATTATGTAACAGTATCTAATGATACTTGCTAAGTTTTCTTATTGAAAATTGAGGTCATTCGTTCTACTGAAAAGGAAAACATTTATTAACATAATTCTTAAAAGTTTAATACCGTGCCTTGTACCCTGGGTTAGTTCACCATAAACTGAACTCTTGTACATGTCTTGAATTCAATAACAGCGAAGCCGTATCATAAAACAGAGGTAGCCGGGAACGCGGTGTCTGCTCGTAGACTAGGAGCCATTAATAATTTTAATAAACCGGCCAGGCTGCGGCGCGTGCGTCCAGTGACAAGCGCTCCACGTAATTTAATTACCCGCTCCGACGTGCCTCTTTAAATCATATCGGGTAATCGAACCACATATCCGATTAATGGACACTATCTCTCAAGGTAATTAAATGAAACGAAAGTCTGTGTTAAATTCGTTACAACGGCGGTTTTGCTTCTGAAGATCGCTGAATCGGCCCGACTGTTAATCGGAAGCTGTTAGTCGAAGAGATAAGATGACATTAAGTCTATAGAATTCTTTATTGAGGATGGTTTAACAAAAGCGTTGTCCTTACTAGTACTAAAACTGTGAAAGAGTGTTTTTCTTTCTTAATATCACGTCGCAACGTATCACTGAAACGACGTGATTTCTTGCACAATTATATTTGAAGGGCTTCTCCTCCCCTTAATCTGTAGTTTTTTTCTTAGCCGAGGTTCCCATAGGATAAAACACTAATCAAAATCCGAAAAGAATTTCGAGCTACAAGTGGTACAAATATGTAAAAGTGTTATACGGCTGCGGTAGCGAAAACGGAAAATAATAATAATACCTGTGACATCCCACACAGCGCCATCGAGTCCCAATCCAAGCAGAGTTTGTATTATGGGTTCTAGACAACTATAGTATATATACATAATATTTTTATAATAGATATTTTACACCCAGACACGCAACAAATAGATGTCGATTTATTATCACACAAATATAATTGTAGTTATAGTGACGTTATAGACTGTCGACCGAGGCCTTTTTTTATGTATTGTATCGCACCACAGTTTGGGAATGCTTTCCTATCATCAAATTTGCCCGTTTTTTGTCATTTTGAGCCAATTAAGAAGTTATGCTCATCTGAAAAATGCTGTCTGGAGTACAAAAATTTATGAATTACTTTGGGTCTCCCCGTGTGGTTGTCTGTGGCCGCAATAAGACTAATAAAAATAATATAAAGCACGTACAAGACGGTTTAGAAGAAGGTCCACAGAAAAAAAAATTGCTTTGAACCAAGAGAGTTTATTTGAGCCAAGATAGCGTGTTCCATATAAAGAAAGTCGTAAAATTTTTACTCAAGTTATAACGATTCTTACATTCAAGGTAACTCATTAATTACAATCAATGTACTTTCGTATTTGTCTGAAGAGATGTTTTGCTCTGGTTCCAATAATCATGTCTTTTTAGAGCCAAGAACTACAAATACTTGACCGAAATACTTTGCCTTTATTGCAGCAAAGTTGTGATATCTTTAAACAGGTGAGTTCTAGTACCTACACAGTCTGATCATCATCAGAAAACTAGTGCCTATGGCCCTAGTACTACAGTAATCTGTCTGCTGGTCTGACTGATGCTTAGCTAGAGCGAGCAGGGCAGGGCATCACGAGCATCCACTACCCACCTATGCTATTCTGAGGTCGTGACACGTCGCTGTCTTATCAGTCCGTTTTGCCCGGTCGAAGCATTTAAGTCTTGTTACAACAATTACCATCTACAGACTCATTGTACTATAGCATTTGAGAAGGTACTTCTGTGTCGTAAAATGACCGACGCTCCATCTCTTATTCTATACTCAAAATAATCTTCCTCATTACGCAAAACACGAAAGCGTATTCTTCGCTTTCTTCTGCAAAAAATCTGCTGTCTTCTGCAAAAAGTTCCATATAAGTAATTGTTATTATTTATGGCAAAAAAGTATTGTTTCTCAGTTAAAACTTCTTGATATTTGGAACAAATTAACTTTCTCACCCAATTAAGTGACGTCGAGAAATTCTTGAAATCTTAACTCAGGTAATATCTTTTAAATTAAGAAATTTATGTTTTGGTTTAAACATTTGACTACAATAGAGAAGTAGGGCGTGCCTTGGGAGAGGCCTTGTCCAGCAGTGGACGAATGTGGGCCGATGGATGGATAGATGGATTTGACTACAATTTTTTTTCACTCTTTGTCTGGAATTCCCTTTGTTTCTGTGTATGATTCAAAACAGACGACACAAAGTCTCAATTATTAAAAAAAAGCTGTTCAATTCGATTAAAAAAACTAAAATATAATCTTTTTACAATGTTTAATTTTTTATTGCTGACGGATTTTTTTTACTGTGATACTTCCTAAATCTTCCTAAATTAGAAAAAAGACGGGTGTGTTCGACATAGCACTTACGAACCTGCCGTATTGAATATATTAAAAAAAAGGTTTTGGCTGACGGTCTATTAATAGAGTCACGGGCTAAAGCTTGTATTATATGACTGTAATGTATTAGTAAAATACTCATTATAAAATACTGTTCAACATTATGACCTTCCAATAACATATTAATGGAATAGAAAACCAATACTGTGTCACTGTGAATAAAATAAAATTTAGTTAAAACAAAGGCAACAATAAGAGTGTATTTCCTCCGGGGAGCCGTAAACGCAATGACTTCACTTCGGCCAGTGCGCATGGCCCGCCGGGGACCTCGCTACAATTCTACAAAATAACATAAAATTAACGAACGCCACTCGTAAATACTTTGCGTTTATTATCTATAAAAGTCGGTATTAATTAATTGTGTGATAATTATTTCGTCCTTTGATGTCGGCCAGTCCTATAAAGGGCTTTCGGTACCTACTTTATATCGGTCTTAATGCGTTGGAGCAATTCGATGGCGTCGCATCAACCATATTGTGGGCGATGATGTCCAGTAGATGTTCACGCGCTCATCCGTCCAGCAAATAAATAATAATATATATAACGTATACATCACAACAACGTCTGGCCTCAGACTAAGGATTAGCTTGTGTTTTAGGTACCAAGCGAAGACACATATAACAACCAAGACCCGGTACCACTATCAATATTCATCATATAAATAATGACCCGACCTGGGATTCGTACCCGGAACCTCCAACTTCGTGGGCAGGGTCTCTACCCACTAGGCTAAGCGGTCGTCAAATAAAAGTACTATGGGAATATAAATTCGAAGTGGAAAACAGGCGAGTTACCAGAGATAGATAAAGAGGTTTTTCACATGAAAATTAAGTCGATCAGGAGACGTAAGTAATTTGTCAGCGCTTTGATCTAGAGATTTTTTGCTCATCGCGTTCTAATTATTTAGCGGTTCTGATCCTTTGTGCGCAATAGTAAATCCCGGCGGATGGCCGTGACGGCAGTTAATGCAGTCTACGTAGGTTGCACGAGATAAGCTAACAAGCCTCTTTAGCTAAACAAGAAGCGGCCAAACAATAAAGGCGAGTTAAGCGTCGTGAAATATGGCAGAGACGAGCGGCGATAACTCAGCGCGCTCCGGCGGGCCGCTTCTTTTCCCCTAATTAGCCATTCAATTCCCGTAATCTTGTTTGCTCGGCGCGGGGCGCGGCGCTGCCCAGGTGCGATAATGGCCGCTCTATTTGCATGCCGCCATATTGTATTCCCATGTTCGACTGGCTCGGCTCGCTGCGACCCCCCGCCGCTTTGGCTCGGCTATTGGATCTGTTCGCGATTACTTTGTATTGATCCCGTCGTCCATTATCCGCGTCCGGCATGTTCCTGTGTCCGTAATGATGCTACGCCTGCCCCGTGCCCGCTGCCGCGACAGATAGGTTCGCGTAGGTACCTACTTCCCAACTCTAAATACTTAACTGGTCTCCCAATCGCAACCTTAGACCTCACGATCTTTCTTTTCCCTAACAATGTTGAAGCTCCAATTTACGTAAATTAAAAACGCTGATGTCAGCAACACAAATGAGAAGTCGACATTATTAAACTTTTACGTATTATAAAAACTTTATTAGACACGAGAGAAAACCTATTATGAAATTAATCTAATATTTTTTTTTTATAAATAGCACGAGAGATTTGTTTGTGAAAACTCAGTCGTAGCGTCGCGCTGTGCAAACTGTCGCATAATTAAATTAATACGATATATTACCCCATTACGAAAGTGAACAATTAAGAAAGCCAACAGAAAGTGTATCTGGAAATCATCTATATTAAAGGTCTGGTAAATTTATTATAAAAATAACAAGAAACATAATGAAATGTAATTGGTACTTTTGGTTTGCTTTTGGAATATTTGTAACCGTTCGTATTGCTTAGTGTCGCTAAGGCTAGAAGTGACGTGAGGGTGCGAAAAAGTTTATTACTCCTATTAAATATAAGCACATATGAGTGGTACAATTTTTACGTTTCAAAAAACTGGTTTTCGACCTCTCATATCAATATAAAGTTTCAGATTAACTACCATACAGCTGAATTAATATTGTTTAGATATTTCGGAATAATTTACATAATGAAGTTAAGACACCGCACCGTGAACATAATTTCGGCGGACGCCGCACCGCACCTGTTCCTAACGCGAAAGTGTCGCGCCCGAGAATCTAATCGCTACGTGGAACAAGAAATTGAAGTCGATCCGTGCGAGCCCCATCTCTTCCATAAATACATTAGAGTACACGCTTTATTACTCTGCCATCTTCGTCCAATCCTATTAGGTGTCTGCTGGCGAGCGGCTTCCGGGCGCAGGGCGTTCAGCATGACCATTTTTTGAAAAATAGTATTACGGTTCGATAATGGCTTTAACAAAGAGCTTCCTTCTCGGCTAAAGGCTTTATTAGGGTGGTCGCGGATTTCGCGAGGTCGGACGGGATATGCTAATTTGTGCGCGAGCCTTTCCTGACACAGCGTCTGAGAGGAAGGTTTGGATGAGGAACGATAATTTAACGACAGGCTCTCCGCGTCTCGCATAGCTTCGTCTCGCCGGGGCCTCGCCATGATATTATGTCGGCTGGACGCGGTGATCTTTTGTAATTTCCACCGCTTCGGGGACCAATCAGATTTTACATCGAAGAATATTGAACATGGGGGACCGCCGTTGAGTTTTATGCGAGTTCAAAGTTATTTACAATTATTGTATCATATATCGCACCCTCAATAATAAAGTGACTCAACTTGAAAATTTACGTTTTTGAGTTTTAATCATAAAATGACCTTAAATAACGTTTTTGATCTATAGAAACTTGAATATATTTTTTTTCTCATTTAATTATGCAGGAATGTATATTTGTGTCTCTTTTTAACAGACGTTTTCCCCTCTCTACTTTCGTAAAAGAATGACATAAACAGTATTGAGTCGGCTGCAATTGAGAACGGATGTGTAATTGGTTTTTAAGACAGTGTTTAACAAAAATAAGGTAAGAATTTTTGTTTTCTATTATTGTTAAAACGACTTATTTAGGTTTAGGTCGTTTTTGGATTAAATTATTTTACTGTAGTTGTTATTTTTATTTCATGCTAAAGTGGCTTATTTAGAGATCTGTCAGTATATGATTAAATATATCTTATACTCACCTGATCAAATTAGGAATCAAACCTATATTTTATAAAATACGACAATAATGTTTGTGTATCAATTTGATTTTAGTCGTTTTATTATTAACAACTACTATGAATTTTTAAATTCTTAAAGTTATTATTCATATAAAAGTCTCTTTATGATTTTCGTCTTTTATAAATGACATAGTCAATTTGTATATGAGACAGTGTTTTATTAAAAAAATTGATCAAAGTATGCATTATTTACAGTATGGCTGATCAGAGGTCCGAACGATTGAAAAAAATAATGCAATTAGCAAACGAAAATAATATGAATATTAATAGAGAAAACGCAGACATGGTAAGTTTCTATCTTCATAAATATCTTTTGTAAAATGATTTACCTACCGCTGATCAGCGTCGACTTATTTAACCAGGCAATAAAGAATAATAAGAAAATTTTGTTTTAGATGCAAAATCATGCAAGTATTCAAGAAGAAAAATATTATGATTTGGAGAATATACAACCTATAGATATTTGTTATGGGACAAAATTATATCAATCAGTAAACGAGGATTCTGAGAAATTAATACAAGTAACTTATAGAAATGTTGTTTTTACATTACTCATTTAATCGTAATTTAAAAATATACCATTTTAATTTATTTAAACAATACTAATATAAATTACCTATCTTTTCAGAATCCCATCACATCAGAAGTTAATTTGGAATTTAAACTGAATCAAAAGACACCTGAAAAAACTTATACAACAATGGAAAACGTAGAACTTAGGGTTTCCAGCAGAAAAAAGAATAATATATCGAACTACGTTATTTCACCACTTCATTGAAATGAAAGCGATGTGGATTTGAGTGATAGTGATCCTACTTACACTGTTCAAAATATATCGAATGAATGTAAAAAGGTTTTATTCTCGGATTACCAATGCCGTCGTCGTCAAAATAGCTTATCTTCTGATTCTTCGTCTTCCACTGAAAGTTCGAGCAGTGCATCATCTTCAACATCTACGGCCTCTTCAAAAAGTCCAGCAACAAGCAATCTTACTACCAGTCCGAACAAACTAATGACGAGTAACGCAATGACAGTAGACGAAATAGTAGACAATCCAAAACCTGGTAACAAAACAACAGACGATCCAGCAGTGGACATAGAAACTGAGAATTTGAGAATAGAAAAGCTGGGTTCAATAGCTGATATTGTACCGATACGCACTTTGAATAATCCAATAGTTACAGAAACTGAAAGATCAAGAAAACGTAAGCGAGATCCCAGTAAATGGAAACAAAATAAATCAAAAGCACTACGAAATTGTGGTTCTAGTTACACGTCAATGGCTAAATCAAAAAAAATCATAGCATCTCGTACTGTCAAAGAAGCTTGTACTACCAGTTGTAAACTGAAATGCTCTAATGCAATCAATATTGATGAAAGACTTCAAATTTTCAATTCGTTTTGGGAGCTTAGTGATTTGCAATTACAAAGGTCGTACATTAATGCCTGTATGACTGATGTTGTCCCTAGATACAAATACACTAATGCAGAACGGCCTCGTATGCCTAACAAAGCCTTTTATTTCACTGTCAACGGAAAAACAATCAGAGTATGCAAAAAATTCTTTTTAAATACTTTAAATATTTCAGACCGCATGATTCGTACCGTTAAAACAAAAACCGATGTTAATGGATTTATAAGTAAAGACGAGAGAGGAAGACATATAAATCACAAGACTGTTTCTCCGGAACTTATAGAAGATATTAAAAATCATATCAACAGTATACCAAGAATAGAGTCGCATTACGTACGATCAAACACATCAAGAGAATATATTGAAGGAAGTAAAACAATAACAGATTTATATAAAGATTTTGTAGTAATTCAAGAAAAAAAAAATAAGGATCCAGGCAAATACTGTACATACTACAATGTGTTTAATACTAAATTTAATTTAGGATTTTTTCAGCCAAAAAAAGATCGGTGTGATCTATGCTTAGAGTACGAAAATGGCACACCTGATTCTAAAAAAATAAGTGAAAAATACAATAAACATCTTGAAGAGAAAGAACTGAGTAGACAAGAAAAACACAAAAATCGATTAGCTGTTAGCGGAATTAATAAAGTTGTTGTGTATGATCTAGAAGCTGTTCTTCCTTCGCCTAGGGGTAACACATCAGCGTTTTACTATAAATCAAAACTTAACAGCTATAATTTTACAATAACGGAGCTAAATAATAAGGATCCCGCAAAGAAAATTAGTGCTTATGGTGATGTTCATTGTTTCTTTTGGAATGAAACTGATGCAAAACGTGGTTCCATAGAAATAGGATCCTGCTTATTAAAATATTTACAACAAATTAATGAAAATGCGACTGAAAATATAAACATTATTTTCTATTCTGATAACTGCTCTGGACAGGCAAAAAATAAATTTATCAGTAGCTTATACCTATACTGCGTCACTAAATTGAAGAATATCAAACAAATTACACACAAGTTCTTAATAAAAGGACACAGCCAAAATGAAGGTGACAATGTACATAGTCTCATTGAAAAAGAAATCAAGAAAAATTTAAAATCAGGTCCAATTTATACTCCACATCAGTACGTAACTCTCATTAAAAATGCAAGAAAAACGGAATGTCCATTTCAAGTACACGAACTCGATTTCAAATCATTCGTAGATTTAAAATATCTTCAAGAACAATGGGGTTATAATTTTACTTTTGCAAAAACAGGTGAGGCTGTAGTATGTAATGAAATAAAAATATTGAAATTCACCAAAGATGATCCATTTAAATTTTTTTTCAAAACATCGTATAATCAAACGGAATTTTTAGAAGTCTGCGTCAGAAACAAGCGAAAGAAAATGCCACTTTTGGAAGAAATAGAAGTACGTGATGCATACTCAGAAAAACAAGAACTCAGTAAAAACAAGATAAAGGACTTGAGAGAGTTAATTGCAAAGAATTTAATTCCTTCATTCTATTCTGATTATTATAATGCAATTTTGCCAAAGAATCAGTGAGACTTTGTTTTTTTTGTGTTTCTAGAAATTATTATTTGTTTTAATTAATTATACATTCTCTATTTTGTTATAACTACATTTCTTTCAGTAAATAACGTGATTATTGAATACAGTTAACAAATTGTAATTATTATAGATAAATCAATAGATAGCATAAGCAATTGCCAAAAATTTCTTTAACCATTACCCAAGTGTAAATATTATTATGGTACACGCTTGGTACATACAGATCCTACATGTATAAAGACTGATCATCTGTGAATAAAGACACTAAGGTAAAGTTTTATTCAATACTCATATGAAAATGTTTAAAGGATTATTTATTTAACTATTTTGTTTAAAAAATTAAAAACGAGTATTAAGTTTAAGAAGTGGTCAATATTATAAGAATTCTTTGATTAAAACGAAAGTTCAATTTTTAAATCATAATTCAATTTTATAAAGGTTTTGTGACATTTATTTGTATTTCATTGAAAACCTCTCTTACCAAACTTAAGTTAAAAGACTGATTAAAACGACCGTAGAACGAAACAATATTTTATATTTAGTTCAAATTAGTCTTATATCTTAATTAGTCACATTGAAAGAACACTTTTTTTAATGAAAAGAGACATTTTATATATTGCTACAAACATAATTTTAAAACAATGATGACTTTTTAATAAAAAACAGACATAAAATGTGTAATTATTTTATTTGTCCTATATATATCATTCTCTATAATAAACATGTATTTCAAAGTGCTTCAGTAATCACCTACAATGATTGAACTAACTTATAAACAAAAAATACACAGTTTTTTCCAAGTAATGTAAATACAATTTTTAATCAAAGACGAGAAACCCAGAATGCAGATTAGTTTTTCCGCTATTCTGAAAAGTAGCGTTTTTTGGATTAGGTCAGTTTATTATTGAGGGTGCGATATATGCATTTGGATTATTCGGAGTTGTGATTTTAGAGGACTTTATTGAAAACCGCTGAGGTACTTTACAATATTGGAATGGTTATTTGTCCGTCTGTCCGTCTGCCCCTTTGCGCTCTAACGTCGATATTTTCCAAAAAAAAATTTATAAACTTGGCACAGAGGTTTTTATTTGATATCTATTTTCACACATACTATTTTCCAAAGGATTTTTTTGAGACTTGACACAGATGTTCCCTTTGATTTTTGATTTCGTAAGTACTGTTTTCAAGCTATTTGTTTTGTATATATATGTATGTGTGTCCTATTGTTCTATGTCAAGTTTTTATTCTTATATGATGTGGTGCGGATCGATTTTGAAGTATTGCATTAATGAATAATAGTGTATATCAAATATTACAACATAGTTATTTCAGTCATTGTAAATTATAGAGATTACTGAAATAATCACTATTATAGTTTTATTTAGTTTTGAACAATGCGCCTAATTACTCGAATAATAAAAAAATCTACAGATTTCAGGCTTCTCTCAACTATCGGAGGTCATTGAAAATTGAAGATAAATATCAAAAGTAAAAACTTACATCACATTTTTGTCAAACAATTTTATTGCATTTTTCGATAAAGTTATGAACCAATTTTCAAATATAATATCATACGATGCCCCGCGAGCTTCAATGAAAAAGGCACGTGCTCAGCCCATAGTTTTCGACCGATTCCAATTTCTTTTTTTCAAACGGTAGACAATCTATCTGCCTCAAAAAAAATTGTTACAAAATCGAGAAATGTCTTCACTTTTTTCACTTTTGTTGAGTTTATGAAAAAAGTTACTGACTGATTTTATAGAATTTAGTATCATACGATGCCATATCAGCCCTTGTATCTTTCAACACCGCACAGTCTTTCGTCTACCATCATAAATTTCGGAAATATATGCGAACCCCTAACGAAAACGATCTGATAAACATTTTTAATATTAAAATATATGAAATTATGTTTAAATTCCATAAATTTGCGTGATACGTCTCTTCAAACGATAGGCATGCGTATACACTCACATTTATTCCACGACTCTAAGTTTTGACTTACGACGCACATATACAATACTTACGCAAAACATATAAATCGTACATCAAGGCGATATTAAAACATAAGTTTCGTTAAAAGTTGTCATTCGGGGGCCAATTCGTCATTATTTGGCTAAAGCTTTTTGGAGTTAGTAAGGGTAGGCTGGCCACTGACGATCACTCCATTTGGACGACATCTAAATGACATGATCAAAATGCACCTCCATTGAATTAGCGCTACGCGCGTGACAATCTCGGCAATGAGGTGTGATATTTTGATCACGCCATTTGAATGTCCTCCACATGACGTGATCATCAGCCGCACAGTCTTATGTCCGTGACCCGGAACTTGAAGTCTGAGCGACAGTCACCGAGCTTTAAATTGTGGCGACAAGTGTACATAAAACATTTATGAATACTCTTTCGGTCCATGTAAAGTCGCGACGCGCACGTAAACTGGCCAATCGGAAAACGCGAAAGTTTGTCGGGTCGTGAAATTCCACATTTAGCAGATCTAAAAACAGAAAGATATATGCGTGAGTAACTTTCATTCATCAAGTTCATTGTCTCAAACTGTGCTTTAAAAATGTAAAAACATTTATCTATTTGTTTTTTGTCAGTTTGTTATTTTTCGCTGCATTTATGACAACAGGTCGCGACAATTTTTTAAAAGTGTACTGTACTTCCAGACCAGTTAACACGTAGACAAATTAACATCTAGATTTGTTTATTACTTGCAATTTTTAAAGGAATTAGGTATTGAATAACCCATTATTGGAAAAATTCTAGGTCAAATTTACACATTAAAACACTTTATCCGAAAGAATTATCGATATAGCATGGTTAATAAGCCAAACATATTACTCGTGAATACTACGCACGAGAAAGGGGCGACCGCCTAGTGTAGCCGGGAAAGATATCCTGCCGATGGTCGCGAACGAACGAAATTTTTAGGTCTAATTGATAGTACAAAAACACGTATTATATTATCTTCACCAAGGATTACAATACTTTGTAAGGTGATGAAAAATTCATTACCATGTTACTAGACTTTAGCGTTTTGTTTGAATCAATTCAAATTAAGGAACAAATATTTTCAGCGAAAGCGACAGTAGAAGAGAATATGGATATAGCAAAAGTAGAGGAAAATATAGTGATTTTTTTAAATAAAACAAAAAAAAATGAACAAACAACTACAACAACAAAATAAAAAAACAATTCCGGTGTAGTTGCGGTGAAACTCTAGTAAAATTAAATATAAAGGTCTAATCAGAGTCTTTTTCACTGACGCAAATGCGGCGTGAATTGTTGGGCGCGAGTTGTATGCGCGGCGCGGGGCTGCCCTCACCGGACCTCTCTAATTACGGGGCGACAACACAATACATCGCGCTCGCCACATATGTCGTTCGGCCACACGTCAATTTAATTTGAGCGCCGATCCAAGATGGCGGTGCGCTCCCGACACCGGCCGCGTTCACCCACGTGCGCTAATTGATGTAGCTCCAAAATATTCCAGAGTTCCTTTTTTGTTTTCCCTCAGAATACACGACGTTATCCGCGGAATGCCTTTTGAGTGGCGCCCCCGCGGCGTTAGGACGCCACTTTGGGAGGGCAGGTGATTGTGCCGAACGTTTTGTGAACGAGCGCGATATTTGAGAGGCATTATCCGCGGCCCTCCGACTCGAATCGTTATAAAAGCGATTTTCACGTAAAATTTCATATTTGTGAAGAGGCTCACAAGTATCTGGGCGCGTGTGAGCCGTTATAGAATACTAGGAAGCGTTCTATTTGGCTTACAGGTCGTCGACTCGGAGTCCATTATACTCGCATTGACACTTAGTCGAAAATCGTTAAATAATAGCTTTAAATGGACAGTGTTCATTTTATAGATGGAAACATAGTCGTAAATATTTTATGGACGCGCGTATTGCATTCGTAAACAATGTACATGAGTGAAATATAAATATGAAACAGGCCACCAGCAATGCGGGTGCGTCGGCTATTACGTTTGGAGCGAAAGTACAAAGTACTCGTGTGTACATCGCAAGAGCTTAAAAACGTTAAGCGAATGTTTATTATATAATATCGGAGTCACTCTACAGCTAAGCTCAAAGCTAGGTTACATTTATCAGAAATCAGGTGTGAAGGAGAGATAAATCGTTGAGCAAGGACCAGGGGCGGGCCTAGGGTTTCCGGGGCTCGGGACGAACTCAAGCATGCGAAGTCCTTCAGGAATGGGAGCAAGATATAAGCGAGGTTTTCCGAAAAAAAGACCTGAGATGATATAGGGTTTGCGAGACCATAAAAGCAAGGCCCAAGACGAGTCTGTCAAGTCGAGTTACCCTTAGTCCATGGAAGACTGTCTCTGGCAAAGAGCCTGTATTGTGACATGTACTTTGCATGCGACTTATAGTTCAATAAAGTATTTTGTCACTGTAAAGCGTTTAAATTCGTATAGGCACATCTGATCTCATTTGAGGGCGCACGTATCACAGTTACATGCCATATCTGACTTATTCTGATTTCTGTAGATAATATCATATGATAAACAACAATTTGGATTATTTTATATTAAATACGCTCGGGAAAATATTCATATTTTACTGGCTACGAAAACAGATTCTGTGATGTTAATGACTACAAGGTTTCTAAAAAGAACTTTTAGTACGATTTCTTATACTTTATTTCTTTTAAAGACGAATAACAACTTTTGATGTATAAGCATAAAAATGTTTTTACAAGTCTATGATCTTATTGCGAGCGAGATGACGCGTCTCAGTTAACTTTTTCTATCGACGTTGAAAGTTATCTAAAAATATATGAAAAATCGTGTCATCTGGAATCGCCTCTCGAGCGATAAATATATTCCTTTGACTATTTCAAATTTTTTTATTCTGTCATAAGTATGTCGGTGTGTCGGTTATGACTGGTTAATGGATAATTTATTCTTGATTAGCCAGGTATAAATTGAAACACGAAACGAATAGTCTAGTCGAGAAGTGAGTGTCTTGGGAAAAATAAGTCCAAATGTAAAAAAAAATATATGCTCATTCGATTCAAAAAAAATATTCCGAAAAATACGTTTTCATGATTTTAATCGTCAACAATTTTTTTTTTAAATTAAATTCTCACTTTTTAAAAAGTAAATTTAAAAAACTTTTTTTCAATGAAAACTTAATTCTGCACGTGTTAATTAATATTATAAAAAAATGTTTTATATCTTGCATTCTCTCAACAGGCTGTGCGGTCGGATTATAACGGCCGCGCGGAACCCTATTTTCAACATTAAATTAAAATTATAAATAACAGAGATAGAGTTCTGGGATGTAACATTTGTTGGCTTGAAATTTTCTCCTCTTTATTAACCTTTTTTTTCAATTTGCTAATTATAAAAAAAAATCGACTGCAAAACCATTTAACTGAAAAGAAAACTAAACTAAAGAACTAAAGTTGTTGACATAGCCGAAATGATTATCAAGCTGAAATGGCAATGGGCCGGTCACATTTGCCGTAGAACCGACAACCGATGGAGTAGACGAGTTCTCGAGTGGAGGCCACGTACCTGGAGTGCCCCGGCTAGGTGGTCTGATGACCTAAAGCACCATACCGGGTGTAATTGGATGCGGAAGGCGGAGGACCTGTGTGATGGCGAGCCTTGGGCCTATATCCTGCAGTGAAGAGACACGGGCTGATGATGATGATGAAAAGAAAAATATTATTTCTACACTGCAGAACCAAAGGTAGCGACTTCGATTCCCACCCGGGACAAATATTCGTGTGCATATTGTAGTGTAATGTTGGTAAACTAAGTCTTGTGGAACCAATCTTGTGTTTGGTTGCTCAACCTCGTATATTCGCGGGACAACACAAATGCATCATTTTCAAATTGTGAGCTCCTCTCGGTGCGGCCGTCAATGGAGGCGAATGACATTAAATTGGTTAAATTGCTTTGCTGAGTTTCGTTCTGCGATTCCTTTGGGAGCGAATCGGGCTGACTACCGGCCCATCGACATCCTGTGACGGTCACTTCAATAGAAAATGGACGTTAGATTTGATTAACGCGTAAGAGAGGGCAATACCGTATGGCGTACTTACGTGTGACCATTTACTGAGTTTAAAATAATGTTAAATATCGTTTTGTAAGAAAGAAACAGTGATACAATTTTAATAGTTTATAATTTCTATATTTTTCAACCGAATCTAATTTTGTTTATACATTTTGTTATCGTATAAAGTCAATTTTTATATTCTCTGGATAAATATTATATTTTTTTAATACATTTGCTATTAACACGGTCTTTATGACATCGAAACTTGTACCGTAATGTTGTATTTTACAGTCCTAGGTCTTTTTACTTTACACCAATCACAAACGAGCATTCTGTTTGTAATAAATGCGTAAACCGCGAAAAGCAATCTGCTCGCACCCTTAGTTCCCTCCATTATTACATTTGAAGTATCTACCTAATTTTAATCGCAAATGTATTGAAAATGGTCGTATGATACTTGTACTCAGTAAGCTGGCTATTATAGTCATCGGTTTATTATAAGCACTCGGCTTTGCCTCGTGCCTATAAACACGTCGACTATGATATGCAGCTTACCGTACTTGCATCTTAATTTACTATAATAATAGTCAAACACCATATTATACTAAACTCTACAAGGCCCAGCCTAACGTGCTTCACCTGCAAAGCTGCCACTAAGCATATTTATTTATATATTTATATACCTCATCTATTCCTTGAATAAATACTTATTATTACGAAAGTAATGACTTCAAAAAATAATAAATTATATGTCCTTATTAATTATTTGATAAAAATCACATATTACATGCAACAGGTTACCAATGAAATCACACTCACAAAGAAGCTTAGTGTTCTGAAAATATACTGAATTTATATTTCATTATTAAATAAACTGACATATAAATTGCTATAAAGTCCCTTACAAGGTTGAATTCAGAAACAGTACCCGCATGTAAGAAATACGACGTAATAAAACAGGCCTTAGGCGGGCACATGTGTATGTTTATACAATCTATGCTCTGCGTGTATCAACGGAACGCTACAGAGATACCAGAATCCAATCAATCAGGCCACTGGATTAATTCCGAACAACCCAAATCACTGCCTGTTCATCATGAATTTGTGAAGTCCTATAGTATTCATTGTTTTCTGCTTATTAACTCCATTTTATGGAACGTATACAATGAAGGTATATTTTCCAAATATCGATTCGAATAACCGAAAATTACATATCAAAATACTAGCGTATGCATGCAATTCGTTGGTATAGTTTTAGGAACGTTTTAGGTATGTGAAGGAATTATTCAACGTTAACTTTTTGTTAGACAAGTACGTGTTACCAACATTATAAATATACACGATGATTGTGACTCAAGATGAATCGCGTGATCGGTCAGCAAACTGAACAAATTACTTCCAAGTTTTACGAATATTTAAAAAAATGTAGGTGTGATTCTAATAGCGATGAATATAATGGCGACGTTAAAATTACAAGCCTAGAGGGTGACAAATATAATTTAAAGTTACATATATTTCTTTTTAAATAATTGAACTGTAATATTTAATTAAAGGTTCTTATGAAAAATGTCGTAAATGAAAAAGAAGGTGTTAACATTTGACATGCTTATCACAGTTGCGTTATATTGATCCTACGATCTGAAGATAATTCCTGATGTTGTTTACCTTGTGTTCAAATCAGTCTTTAACCCTAAAAAATGTTTTTGTACACCAAATCAATTCCCTGAAACCTCATTCTATAAAATAATCGGTAAAAAATTCGGTTTAGAGTGGTCTTTGAGTTATTAGGGTAATAGGCCTTTGCCTATTATGTTTAAAGAAACATATAAAAAATATCCGACCCATTATGATATATATACCTAGCAAATGAATACTAGATTAATATTTTTATATTGAAATATTTTTAAATAAGAACTAAATAAATTTATTTTATTACTTGTCTTTTGCAGAATCAAATTTAGTAATAATTAATTAGTAAAATATATATATGTCGGAGAATGAATGAATGAATGAATAAATGAATGAATGAATAAATGAATGAATGAATGAATGAATGAATGAATGAATGAACGACGACCGCTTAGCCTAGTGGGCAGCGACCCTGCCTGCGAAGCTGGAGGTCCCGGGTTCGAATCCCAGGTCGGGTCAGTATTTATATGATGAATATTAATACTGGCACCGGGTCTTGGTTGTTATATGTATGTGGTGTCTTCCTTTGGTACCCAAAATACAAGCTAATGCTTAGTTTGGGACTTAGGCGTTGTTGTGATTGTGTGTGTTCAATTCAATTCAACAATGAATGAATGAATGAATGAATGAATGAATGAACTCAGTTACGTGTGTAGCTGTGGTTAATTGTGTGGTAAATTACGGGAGCTTCCTCAGAATCTTATAGTTAAATAATTAATTCTCTAATGCATTGCAGAAAAAACAGAAAGTATGCACGAGAAAGAACAGCTGATAAGTATTTTGTAAGTGGAAGCTAAAAGTCGGAAAAAGCCGACAAGGTGCGAAGCTGGCCGAATGGCATGTCGCGATGGACGTACCATCATCTTAAGCCATCATCGCAACGTTTTTATTTCTATCCAAAGGCGTCATTAAATGTGTTACATCAAACATTGCAAAATATTATGAGGTCAAAGATATCTAATTACTTAATCATAATAAACCTGACAATATCTTCCATGTACAGACAGACATCCGTCGTTTAGTTTATAGAGTAAAGCCGAACTACTGCCTCGTGTGCCGCAATGACATCTACAAGCATCTTAGCCACCATAAAGGAACAACAACGCATTTAGTTGTAAAGCTTAAAACAAAGTATTATACAATTATATCTAATTTATCATGTTTTTTATATAAATGTGCCAAAAAATATTAGCATTTTTTCTATATAACCATTACACTATACAAATTCACACCGACGCAAATTCCGCAATACCGTGACAAAATCAAACTCACTCCCCGATGCGAACGTAATTCCATACAATAATTAGAATCGCAAGCCAAAAATTACACGCGGCATTTAACCGGTGGACCCTATTACATCTCACAAAGCTGGGCCGGCCGCATTCGATCGGCGATCTTTACTATGCTGGGATTAACTCACCAGCGGTCACACAATAAGACCGGAGTAGAGAGGCAGAGGGCGACCGCTGGACAACAGAGTGAAGGGAGGTAGGGGGGAATCTATTAATAATGGGTTCCGTACTGAATGGAGCACTTACACGGTCGACCGGGGCCGTTCAATGTGCGAGCGCGACGATCGCGTTAGACCAAATCGAATCGAGACCTCCGACTCGCCACTGTCGCTCCCCAATTGCTCTCGCCAGACTAAAGGCTTTACTTTCCCTAGAATTTCAAACTGTATAGATTCGGCATATCGCTGTACTCTACAACCTGTGAAGACACATTCGCCAAACGATAGGTAGATACTAAATTACAGTGGGATTCTGTAAAAAACTTCGGGTTAGAAAACTATATGTGAATGAAAAAAAGGTTTGTACCTTTAAGTACAACACTAATTATGATGCTCCACTGAGCCAAGAATTACCCCTCTATTTTTTTAGTTTTATTATTTTTGTTCGCATTCCCAAATGTCTTAGAACATTAATTTAATATATAATTAATTTTATTATTTTTTTAAATTACTGTTTAATGTAATTTTTTGTACCAATTAATTAATCTACTTTATAATTTAACGCACTAGATTTTGCAGTAAATATTTGGTTATCTAAAATTGTTCTCAAAATTTTTATCATAATTTTTCGTAGTAGGTCGTAATCAAAATTACCGCTACGTTATACAAGTCGTAATGCCGTACATACACGTACTTAGTGTTTACTACCCATGCGAAGCAGAGGCGAGTCGCTAGTTTTTTCCTTATTTATGACTGGATTTGTAATTACGTTCTTTGTCATATGATCATATGCAGATTTGATAGAAAATTTTGGCTCGGTGGTTAATCTCGTTTAATTTTTCGATTCCAACCCTTGGATATGAAGATATGGTATCGTGACCACAAAAATATGGACACATATCAAGTATACGACACTTGATGTTTTGATATATTCACTGTGAAGTAGAAATTAGTGTGGCTCACATGTGAAATTCGTACAATCAAGTCGTTCTGAAATTACATTTCATGTATAATTTTACAAAATGGTTGTTTAGAAAAATGCTAACGATACATGGCCTGTCTGTTCTCTGAGTTTTGGTCAGATTTAGAATAGTTTGGAAGTGTCAAACAGTCCATCTTTATGATTTTACTATTTAAATTCTTGCCTATTGTCATAAGAGAATTTTATTCGAGTGATAACATTGTAATAAATAAATAATAGGGAGTAATGACTTAACGCGTACAATTTATCAAAACTTACTTAAAATTACATCGATTACTGAATAAAGCATGAAAATGTTAAAGGCCGCTGTACCTACTGATTGAGTGCTCGTTAATAATTTCGTTGATAATGGGTGCGAGTGCAGTACTTCAACCGGTAGCTTGTGTGGGGTGGTATATACCAACCAGACGTGGTTCAACCCCAGCCGATTATCGCTAATAGGACTTCGCCGAGGAATACAGCGGTCGGGCATTGACCGGTGATAGATTGTTTCAGATTCTACGTTGAAGCATCGACCCGACCATTGGGACGAGAAGCGTTGACATTTTTATAAATAGTATCTGCGCACCCCTTTGTTAGTTTTGCGGTAACGATGTTTGTTAACTACATAATAATGATAATGAAGTGTTTGTATTGTGCTGACCAAACAAAGAAAAAAAAAAACTATTATCAAACAGAAACTAGAAAACGCTGTCAAACATTCATTTTGATGAATGAGCGCGTCTTGTCATTTTTCATTTTGTAGAAATATGTTATATTTATTAAGAAAAATTAATCAGTGAAAGAATTTTATTGACATCTACAAAAATGCCGAAGATACAATTTTTTTATAGTAAATGCGCCATGACGTCACTCGGTTACATTACTATGGGCTAACGTGGATAGTTTCTACGTAGCGGCACCGAGTGACGTCACGAGCGGGTCTTAAAAACACAAACCTTGATTTGTTATTTTTCCAGTAATAACCGGCCTTTCCCGAAATTCAAAAAGTATAGTAATCAGTTTGTTATATAATAGCGTGTGAAATAGCGTATGATACATAATTTAGTTGAAAAGGACGCGCTCATTGTATCTAATAATTTCTTACTATTAAAACAGAAATATATTTACATGTCCGAAGAAATTGAATTTTATTGTTTTCACAATACATTGCAATAATGCATTTAAACTGTCCTTACAATATTGAGCGATAAGTTTAATAAGTGTCAAATTGGCCACGAGAGCAGAGAAGGAAGCACGTTTGCTTGAATGTTTTAATACGCTTGTGTGGTTTACTGACAACACCATACGAATTGTACATTCATAATACGAATAAAATATAAAATATTCATAAATCATTCAGAAGTGGTTTCACCATAGAGGGCTATATAAAAGTTTTTAGTGCGGTGATAGAATTTTGGTGCGGTAAATGCGGCAACTACCGTACGCAAATTCAAATTAACAAACGAGTAAAATAACAGCTATCCGACTGGAAAGTCGTGTGCTAAGTTATCCTGTGTGAGTAATAAAATTAATATAACGGCTTGCACATTACTGTTCCTATTGTGAATAGAAAAATTAATTATCTTAAATAATTTAGAGCTAGCTGTACCATAGAGGTCTGTATAAAGTGTTATAAAATGTTAAGTGATTTTACGCTTCAGCATCTGTATGACCGTCGTACAGTGATAGAAGCTAACTTCATGTTTAAAATATGTAATAATTTAATCGACTGTTCGAACATTTTAGAAAAAGTGGAATTTAAAGTTCCAGTTCGGACTCTTCGACAACCGTATTGTTTTCATGAAGGACTTTCTCGGACAAACTCAGGAAAGCGTGCACCTCTGCACAGAATTAGTCATAATTATAATAATAATTTTGCGCACATCGACTTACACCATCACTCTTTCAATTCCTTCAAAAAAGCTATCAAAAATTCTATATAAATTTTATTAAATATTGTTGTTGCTAACACTTTTTTCGTTTGTTATTTTTATTAGTTTTAGTTATATTAAGTGACTTTGTTCATTTATTTTTTGTTTAATTTTCTCTTTTCTCGTGTGTCTCGTGTGTTTTCTTGTGTGAATGTAGCGATAATAGATTATAAATATTTGGAGAAGCATTGTGTTGGTCGTGACAATGTTCTAAACTTTATTATTATTATTTTTTATGTGTAATCCATGTATACGACTGTTTTTGTTTCCTGAATAAATTAAAAAAAAAAGGTTTTTAGTGCTGAAAAAGAATTTTTGTGTGATAAATACAGCAACCATCGAATTCAAAATTAGTAACCAAGCAATATTTCAATACATTGTTGGTCAAACATTAATGTATGAGGAGTGGCGTATAGGAGTTGGTAGGAGCAACCACCGGATATGCTCGCACGAGCTCGGAAGGCCGATAAAGTAATAAACGAAAACTTTGGCGGTCGGTGGTGCTGAATCTAAATCACCTATTAACTGAAAGTAAAGTGTTTCAGCACAATATTCTGGCATTTAATATTCTTTGGAAACTAATTCTGAGACTTATTGGTAAAACTTTAACTACAAAAGATTTTAATTATAATTAATAAGCATTTATTTATAATTAATGCTTAACACTATATATAATAATATAATAATATTAGTTTATAAGAATAGGAAGCGTCAGTCGATTAGCTTCTATTGTGCGAAAAAAAATATTCTCAGGCTAATTGTAAAAAAATCATGAAATGAATCGTTACAGTTAAAGTTCGAATTCAAGTAAAGAATCACTGTAAACATTGATATCAGACTAAATATAATAGGTAACATCCATGATAGATTATATATACTAAATTTAGTAGTCCTCTGAAATGTTGAAACCATACGAAAATTCGTGACAACAAATTACTCGTATAATCTTGTTTAATCTATAATAATAATAATAATAATAATATAATATATAATCTATTTTTGAACTCTGCCGTATATGGTTGCCCTCTCCCGTCTAAATAAATAAATCAATGGGCAATATCTATAACAATATTCTTTGATATTGTAAAGTATCACTTTGAGATATCAATCTTATGTATAACTTCTAAAAATGGCATCTGTGTGTTGTGTGACATATTTATGTTTGTAACTTTCGAATAACCATATAAAAGTTGCGCACATAAAGTTATGAAAAATTCTAATATACATTTTTAAGTTTAAATTAACTTTACAAATCTTCGTAATATTCTAATAACAACACGAAAGCTGATATACATCTCGCAATATTTGCCTGAAAAATGGAAAGTTGCAGATAAGAGAAGTTCCATTGAAAGTCGATTTCCGAAGTTGTTCGTCGCCCGTCGTCGGCGGAGACGCGGCTACGCGAGCACTGCCTTTGCATACGAGACGCTGCGGAACGTGATCCCGACGAGATACACGCATTGAATACACACCCGGCTATGTACGTTTTTCTTCAGTGAATAACGCTTTTGTCCAGTAACGTAGAATTTCACAAACAAACCATTTTCCTACCGAAAAATATATTAAATACCTACTGGGCTAGTGCAGTTTTTTGGCAATTGTTGGTCTGTATGATAGAGCATTCTAACTCGTATAAAACTTTATTAAAGAAAAGTCAATAAAGATTTGACTAATTTTGTATATACACCGTACATTTCATGATATATCGGAGTGCGGCCGTAAGGATAACGTGCAAATCATGTCAATGACCCCGACCGAGAACAAACCACTTTTAACCAGACGGGCTTGCCGAGAGGAGCCAGATTAGGGAAAAATTGGTTCATAATAGTAACAGAGGCAGACATTTGAAAATTTATTTTGAGACGAGCCGTGGAGTAAATTGTAGTAGTCGCACTGTTCGTGTTTGCTCACGTTGTATAAATTGCGTGTATTTGTATTGCAATAATTGTAATGTAATTCATTAGTATGCCTATATTAGTTTCGATTTATGTTAACCGATTTGTTAAATGCCCGAAAGTTTGTATAAATGGATACGACTCAGTAGTAATTAACATCTGAGGAGAGATATTTATAAACATGTTCCTAGGAGAGCCCTACGTAGCAACGAATGTCTCATGATAGCATATAAATAAATAAAATCTTGTAGATTTTGGATGAAAATGTAATTTTATACCTATTTGTATTACTATATTTTATAATCATTGCTTAGCGGATCCTGTCGCCAAGCCGTCTGTCGTCGAGCAGATAATAAGCTCGACTGCGTATATAATTATTATGTCAAGAAGGCAGCGACAAGGAATGAATATTAGATACGGAATCCATTTACCACCCAGACAACTTTTCCCGAATATTTTTGGAATCAAATTAGATGAACATTATACGTGTTGGTAGAAAGAATTATTCGTGTATATATTTTATAATGAGGACTATTGATTCATGTGTTTAAGTAACACTTGTTCTATTCCAGAAAGTATAGTACAAAAACGGACAACGTCAATAATTTAATGGGAGTTGTCTAAAAGGTGCGAAAACATCCGAACCTTCAAGTGTACAAAGGTGAAAGGGCACTTAGTGACGAGTTAGATTGTCATTGTGAAATTTGACTAAAATTAAAATGACAACTACTAGTGGGTAATAACAACAGAGGTCATGCGTCGGGAACGAATAAAGAGGTTGTGTATTTTACGTAGGTAATAGTGAACATGTTTGGCTCCTAACTGTGTTTAGCAAACTAAGAGCGAAAAAAACGTGTCGTGCGTTTTATTTAACAACCACAGAACCCAAGGCTTTGACAGTATATTAATGTGTTGGATAAATAATAAGTTAATTGACCTCTTTTTCTACAATACGTGTTCAAATTTGCTCATCATAACGCCATGAAAACATTAGATGGACTGACAGGTTGTACTGGAAATGAAGACAAAGTGCGGAAGTGAGCAGCGCGGACGAGGCGGACGTGTCTGGAGCTTTCGCGAGATATATGCAAACAGGCGAAAGCTAACAGGCAAATCCTACTTCCATACTATGACTGCTTATTTTTACTACGTCTTTGGCTTTTAACGAAATCCCAGTACTCATATTTTTTTATGAAAACTGCACTCGGGATAAAAGGAGATACAATTCAAAGAGCACGAAAAGCAAATGCCGCCGCCTAGCTTTTTGTGTGTTCTTACATGATGACGTTTTAAACATCAACTTCATAGAAAATGTGCATCAGGAAATTTCCTTCTCGGGCAATTTTTGGCAATAAGTCGTTGAGGAGCTATGATATATTTAAGAGGCGATGGTATAATTGTGTTCTTAAATTTCATAATTTACACACAAACTTATTGTTCTCACGTCTTCAAGCCGCAGTAGGAGTCATGCTATGAGCCTCTGAATTCCAGTAATTTAGTGCTTAATTTGAGTTTAGTGAGTAATTCATTCGTATGAATTTTTCAGTGACATAACAATTCTGATGTCAGTCTTCGTCCACAATGTAAGTTAATTGAAAGTAAGTGTTTCTATATTTTAGGAAATTTTACCCTTAAGTAAGCAAAATAAAGGATGAACGTTGGTATAATACTTACGTCAGTTTTAAAGGTAAATGCATGCCAATTGGTATTTGGCCTTTGGGTTGAAAACTAAACATGCATGTGTCAAGATATTAAGAAATTAAACCCTTAAGGGAGCCTATTAGGAGATGAACGGTTGCATCGAACTTCCGTTGTTCTTAAAGTAATAACTATGTTTATTCTTTGGCTTTATGGTTAAAAATTAAGAAACACCTGTTTTAGCATTTATACAAATTTTACCCTTGAGGCGGGAAAATAGTGAAAATGTGTGTTTACTTTGTCGGAATATAAAATGAAATGTTTCAGTATTTTACAAAAATGTTAGGTAACTCATAAAAATGCTATTATTCAAGTGTAATAGGAGTAAAGCCGTAAAAATATATTTCGAGAATATATTCATAGTTAGTTATATAAGCCTTTCATTTTTCATTCAAAGAAAAACACAGAAAGGCTATGAAAAGATTGTTAGTACTATTGAGTCATGTGAAAATTCGTTACAAAATCAGCGGACTATATGCTTCTATGGTGACATCGCAGCCATATTAATATATCAATAATTACAGTAAGTTTACAAGTTAACGGATTGCAATGGCATTATGCTAATTGTAATTAACCAAAACTGTATCTTCTAAATGTGGTGCCGTATAATAAAACTTAAGTTATGTGATGTAAAGATTTTTTATTTTTGTTCTGTAATATCCTTTTATCAATCGTAAAGTTTATTCCAGCTTGGATTCCGAAAGCTCTTGAGAGGTGTCTATATCAGGGGCGTCCAAGAGGGCTATTAAGCGAAACAATGGTCGGCTTCACGCGTTGAAGCCTAGTCAATCGGCCGTTACGAATGTTTTTCCCAAACAACTAATATCCGCCGCATTAGTTTTGCAATTTATCTTTACTGCTCAGCTCACGTCCTTTTTTTTTATTTATAAATTTTTACTAAATCACAAGGCTTTGATCGTTTGGTTGCAATGTTATATCAGCCTAATAAGGCACTAATAAATATCTGCGTATAAAACTGCTTTTAATTAATCGGATGGTAAATTTATAAATCGACATGGCCTCATCAGGATTTGTTATGTGTGAGATTCGAGTAATTGCTAAGGCACTTTTTAGGAAACCTGTCCATAGTGTCCATCTGACGAGGATGTAATAGGAGACGTACTTTGACAATGAGTTACATGTTAGAAAACATGTCCCTAATAAATATGCGACGCGTAAATCGAATACGGTACTTTCCTTATTGCAAGCCGATTGTTAAATGCTATTCCAAGGCATGTTGGTCAGGATCACGGTTATAATTTGCTACATTGCTTTAGGATTTTATGAACGCATTTTAATAAACTTTTATTAAGATACGCTTAAATATTTTCTCGTTTGAAGGGCCTGCGTTTAATAGTTTATCTGAAACGTCAAAGGTAAATATTTCCCAATTCTCATTTCAACATAATGGTAGCGGTGTCAAATAAAACTGGAAAATGGATTGTTACATTTAATTTTATTCAAATATTTATGCATATTGAGGTTTTTAAGACTCCAAAGATGACATTGCAAGTGGTGCCACGTACCACCACGGCTAGGTAAGAAACTACATGGATTTATTGTAAGTATGTTAAAATACGTCTTAAATATTAAATTTTTTGTTGTATTAACCTTTGAACTAGTCATCGATCATTATGAATACGGTCTCTGTAAATTAAATAGGTCGTGACCTTCAATCTGACCAAATATGGTTAATGAGTAGCGAATACGTTAAAGAAACCCCAAAAAATAACATTTATTGATTTTAGTTGTTAAAAAATGTAATTTCACACACTGACGCTCCTCTAATCGATTAAAGAAAATTTGAAAATAGACAAACCAGTGACGTAAAAGTTTTTTGATAATCGTATTTATAGTAGGTAAAAAATTATAAATTATCTTGAATGGAATTGAGGCGTATTAAGTTATAATTACTATTTTAAATATTTATTCATTTAATTAAGAAACTATTACTTGTTAAAATTTTATTATTATTGTTGTTATCATTATTTATAAAAAAGAATTAATAAAATAAGGCTAACGACAATACCTTTCAAAAAGTACATAGTTTTACATTGAATTGTATATTATAATTTAAGTGTATCCGATTAAAACTCCGATAATCCGGTGTCAGTTTTAAGGCTGCCTCATCAGCATAACCACGACATACGTTGCAGGTGTTAAAACGGGAGCCACGTGTTTCCGTTTCCGCGCCACACAACGCGTTATATTGTGTACACGCATCCACGGACAGTTGGTCATCGGCCGATGGTCAAATCGATCACGTAATCCAATATTTTGTACATCGATTGGTAGGAATTTAATATTCTTTGGAAGTATACTAGAAACTATTTCTAAAATATGTTATTTCTTATATGTGTTCACATAAATACAAGAAAGAGGAAAGCTCATATTCTCCGCAAAGAATAAAAGCAAAACATCCCTGAAAGGTATTCCGAGTGGAGTCCGTGTGTGTATTGTTGCAATTTCAGAAATTCCCATTATCGTAGCGTGAAAAAGAGAAAAATAAGGAGTGGCGGACAATAGTGCCGGCTGCGGACAGCGGTAGAGCCGTCTCTAGGCAACCGATGCGCTTCACTGCGTACACCGCTTGCAACCTTAGTTGGGAATACGCCGCGAGAATGAATCAGGATCTTTGCTCAAACTACTCTTGGATGCCCAAGAAATAAAGCAGTCATAAAATGGTATCGTTATTCTGTACATACACTTACTGTTCATGTTTACGATGGAGTCAGAGCCATCAACAAATTTACTTAAGAATTTCAACTAGTTCCAAAATTTGAAGCTGACGACAACAAGGTATAGTACAGAAGGTCAGGTCTTACACTCGGAAGTGTATATTTTTTTGAAGCCAAAATGCGCCAATCGATTTTTTACTGAAATACTATTGAGTTGAATAAAACGTACCTACCTACTTATGTCTTTTTTTTCTCCAATAATATTAACAACTTGTACAAAATTTTTGTTTCAGTATTATAAGACAATACCGTAATTAAATTCTGAAATAAATGATTGATAACCGGAAATTTAATTTTTTTAAATATTTGTTCTATTTTAAATAACTTTGATAACGAGGAGAACCGATAATATTTGTTTGACTTAGGAGCTTTGAAATACGATTACTTTAGAAAGTTATCGTATAGGATTTTATTGAATTGCCAATCAGTGCAACAAGGCAAGGCAAATGCAAACTTTCAACTGTAGACGAGTTCTAAGTAATTGGAGGAAATTAATTTAATGAACAAAGAAAGTGTGGCTCGTGCAATCTATTCCTGTCCGAGAGAGACCGGCCGCGCCACCGCCAGATGGAATATTAATTTCTGCCTACCTTTGATCAGAATTAGTTCATGCAGTTGAAAGGGACCAAATAAGACTACCGAAGGAATGTAGCCAGATGCAGAAGCTTTTCTCGACTATCGTTAGATTATTAATACAGGTTGTGCTAACTAGGTATTTAATATCGCTGAAAAATAATAAATATCTTAGAATTTGAGTTTTATAACAATCTGGGTATTAATTATGAAGAGTTATTAAAAAATAAAAGTGTATGTACTTATTAATACATCTCAGAAATTATCTTTTTTGGAGTAGCGTTATGTGCATGCCGAAAATTCATTCGATATGAACGATAAAAAAAGTAAATTATGATTGATAAAATTTAATTCCCATTTTCATAAATAAAAATGTAGCGTGTAAGAAATATATAAAAATTATCTAACCGATCGGTCTAACAATTGGGAACGCTGATTGGAGACCCAAAGTCTGCGGGTTCGATACCCGTCCGGGAAAAATATTTATGTGCATGAACATGTCTAATTGTTCCGTTTCTGGATGTACAATACGTGGGGCATACCGAAATGATCAGGAATAAAAACAAAAACAAGATATAGAATACATATATGATTAATTTTTTATTGGTTTTCGAAGTATTCTGTGTATAATAAAATAAGCACTTTTGAATTCAATTAAATCAATCATAGAAATAGTAATTCCATACCGATGTTAATGTTGAGAAATGACCAATTGGTAAGATTCTACTGTTGCTTTTGGGTCTTCAAATCGCTGGCTACGTAAGAAATGTTTATTTCTAGCAAATGCAAGGAAATTCTTAGGGCTCAAGTCGGAACAGTACAGAGAATGGATCACCAACTTAAAGTTTCCCAGCTTTAAAAAATCATTTGTCTTTTGGACGGTGAGCTCGCATTACGAGTATCATTCGTGATGTAAGACGACGCGATGTTTAGGTTTACCTTCACGGAGTTCAGCTATCATTTCTGGCGAACAGACCATGATGAACCGATTAATGGTAACTGTTCTGCGTTCTTGTGTGGAATTGTGGCAACATGTCCTTTTTTTCTCGATACAAACGAAGCGACCATTTTCTTCGACACACGACGGGAATATATAACGTGCCTTGGCTTGACCTCGTCTTTGGAGACCCTAATGACCAGTTGGTATTTTCTTTCGGGCTTGTGTGAAAAAATCACAATTCTTCATCACGGCTTTGACTTCCCTTCGTCGAAGCGTAGCAGAGTAGGCCGACATTATTTAACACGAGCCGCTTTTTGGTCTTCAGACCATGTCGGTCATCTTGTATACTTTTTTGCACAACAGCGACGTTTTCAAGCATTACCACTGTTTTTGGTTTATCTGAAGAACGTACGGGATTGAAGTCTCGTCGCAACCATGCATACCAGCGATATATTGTTATTTGACTAAACACTTCAATATCATAGATAGAAACAACCTCAGCAAAACATTCTTTTTGATATAAACCTCACCAAAAGTCATAACAAATTATGGTACGGAAATTTTCAGTTGTAAGTTCCGTTTTCTTATCGACTTTTCAAATTTAAACCAAAATATATTTCTTTAATTTCATTTTAAAATAAGTGTGTAAACGTCATCACGATTTCAAAACGGGTGGTACTCACGTAACAAAAGAGATTTCATTTTAACTCAATCCAAAGTACTCCGCAATTCCCGATTATTATGATTGCGGTATCATCATCAGCCCATTTTACCCCACTGCAGGGGCTTAGGCCTCCCCCAGGGTGAGAAGGGGGTTTGGAGCTTAAATCCACCACGCTACTCTACTGCGGGTTGGGGATTGTAACGACAGCCATCTATTGACAACGTCCGGGACCGACTGCTTAACGTGCTATCCGATGCACGGAGTCAGTGATACTTAATGTACTTAAGTCAGAACAACTCATTGGTACACGCCCGGATTCGAACCATGGCCCTATGGCCTTATACATTTGAGACAGGTTCGTTGCGCTCGGGGCTATCAGGACACATTATGATTGCGGTATGCTCCTATGTAACTATATATGTAAATATTATTAAAATATAAGCATTTGTATCAATTGTATGATGCCCCTAATATAAGACACTGTTTAGTGTGGGATCAGATGTCTGTGTGTGAGATGTATCAGATATTATTAATTATTACTCGTTACACTAATTTTATGAACGTAAAATTGTTAAGACTGTAATAAACTACAATGAAATCTTTATTTTAATTCCATTGACTGAACTTCTATATCTTTTATATATATCAAATAGTCAAAAATATAACTTCAAAGATATACAGTTAAAAAAAAAACTGGCTCGTTGTAAAACTTTGCATGTAACATTGCAGAAGGTTAATAATATGTTAGAATTTCTGTTTTTGCATCCTTTAGTATAACAGAAGAAACCTTTATTTTTGCGGCGAATAGAACGTTAAAAGCACCTTTCCTGTACCTAATAGAGAAAACGGATCGATCGAGTATCGGCGTCGCTTCTAATAACATTCCAGGGCGATATTTTACGCGCCGCCGCTGCTGTGTACACCACTTAGCTGTACACAATGCTACACGACGATTTATTGCGTACAGGTCGCCGCTAGATAAGCCTCTAGACAATGGCGCGATAACAGATCGCGCGGCGATCGGGCGACGCGACACGTGTATGCTTTTAGCCCTAAGGCCGACACCCAATTACGTAGAGGCGGCGACTTCGTTCATCAATTTCACGAGACCTACAAACTAACGCCTCAGTCGCAATCTATTAAACACACGAGACAATATAAAGTAATACGGCTTTATCACGAAGCCATTACGTCGCCCTCGCCGGCGCGCGACATTAAAGTTAAATGGTGTCAGGATCTTCGTAAAAACGATAAAACCGGTATTGTGACATAAAAGGTGCGAGTTGAAATAATAAAAAACGCGGGTGTACGCGACGTCGCCCCCGTGGCGCGCTTATCGCCGTCATTAAGGGGCACGCGCTACGAAGGCGAGTCGCCTTACACACCACTTGTCGCGCCCGCGGGGTGGCACGCTCGTTTAGTTGGGATAACCCTAGACGTGATCCTTCGGTACCGGACTAGTGTACCTCTATTGAGGCTTAAAAATACTATTTATAAGTTCTTAGCCTCTTTACAGTTCCTAATCTAATCTTTATGAAGAATATTTAATAAGAATAATAATAATATAATAATAATAACGTATACATGACAACAACGTCTAGGCCCCAAACTAAGCATTAGCTTGTGTTTTGGGTACCAAGCGATGACACCACATACATATAACAACCAAAACCCGGTACCAGTAACAATATTCATCATATGAATACAGATCCGACCTGGGATTCGAACCCGGAACCTCCAGCTTCGTAGGCAGGGTCGCTACTCACTAGGCTAAGCGGTCGTCGTTGAATAAATAATTAAGTTTAATTTGGCCACGCGTTACTTCACGTGACGCTCTCTTAATATTACGACAATCAATCAATACATGTCAAAATACATAGTTTCTCTCTGCTACATGTTTTTGTACTTAAATTATTTTCGTGGACAAAGAATATCATCGATCAAATAAAGTTCAGAAAACTATAAGAAAAGCTGTAAAAATGTCCGTCAAATTATAATGATTTCGCAAGAACTAACACTTCATGTACTGCCCAGAATCAAGTGTAACATCGGCGGTACAGTTATTAGTCTTAAAAAATTAAAAGTACATAAATATAAATAAAGATGCAATGCCCTATAAAACAAAACTCGAATACGTTTTCAAATTGGTTTCAATAATTGATCTAGGGAAATAAAAGTTGTAAAATATACGCGATGCTTATTGACAGGGACAGAGATAAGACCCTATCACAAACAAATATTAATTTGACACAAATCACTTACTAGAGTAAAGGTGTTGCTTGACAATTAGTATACTTTAGTGAGAAGGCTCGGTTCTACAGCTTACGCTGTAAAAAGGATTCGCTTCCTTTCGGACATATAAACCGCGAGATTGGTGTATTTCAGTGGGTTCCATTGTTTGATGACTTACAGCATTCTGTTGTGGGGACACGCTGCCAATGTTGATGTAGTCTTCGTGTTGCAGAAGCGAGCTATTCGAGCAATTTATAAACTAAGGCTTAGAGTATCACTTAGAGAAAAATAATTATGGTATTATTTAAAAAAAATAAATGTGATCGGCATAATGTTAATACAAAACCAAATTTAACTGGTTAACCATGTCAGCTATCTCAATAAAATCACAAAATCTTTTAAAGGGCAATGTATATGCTTTTACAATAAGAACTCAGTTAACAAGTTTAAAACAACAATAAAACGTAAGCTTTATGCAAAAGCTTATTATAAAGTGTCGGACTACTTAAATGATAAAAATCCTTGGGTGTAAACAGCTTGCCCATCGGTTTGTTTCAACAATATAAAATTTTAATTGCCTACATATATTTACAATAAAAAATAAAAACTTATCAAATTAAAAAATAATTAAAAACTAACAATATCTACAAACAAAAAATATCAACTATATTAGTGCCGTGCGGCTAAGTGCCCAAAAGGCTTGCGGCATTATATTAAATAAAACATGTAACGAATATAACAGCTCTGCACTAATTGTATAGCTGTAACCATAGAGAAAGCGAAGCTCCCCGCCGCCACCTCCCACTAGAGACATGATAAGACATTTACGTACGAGACGAAGCGTTCCATTCAACGGGGAGGTGAGACGCGTATGCGCGGGGAAGCGTCCACACAATTTCATCCTTACACATGAAAAGTTACACCAATCAACGTTGTTTTTTGTTTCGGACTCCGTTTTTACAATATTTCACTGCATAATTCGGCGTTTTCGCGATGAAACACTTGATAACAGATGATTTGCTGACTAACGACCGGTGGTGGCATACACTACTAGCGAGGATTTCGCCATAAAATAAGATAAAATACCTAAAAGTGAAAACAATGAAAATAGATACGGTAAAAGAAAAACACTAATTGTATAAGGTGGTATAAATTTCCACGAGAACCTGCTGAAATGGTAACTTAGATTTTTCTGAAATAACGTTAAATTATTAAAAATAATAATGTGTAGTCTCTAAATTTTAAATCGTTAAAATAATGAAATGTCAAACTATTAACCTTTAAATTTTGAGAAACGGAAAACTAGGAAAGATAAGAATAAGTCGATTCATGTTCACACGAGACAAGCCAGGAGTGTTCGCTTGTATACAATATATCGTGGCTACAGGATCCGAGAATTTTCCCGTCACATTTATTGATACGCCGCCATCACGCCGCATCGTATGTCACACACCGAAAGACAGATCACCCGTCGCAAAATAACGCCACTGACTTTTATTACGTTTGATTCGATCGCTTACTCTTCTTCGGTCGGGTTCTGCTCTAGTAGCCACGTAGAAATATAGCACAATACATCAGAAAGAACTACTTAAAAATATGTATTAAAGTGAAATCGAAAACTATCTGCAGCACAAATAAAAGCACTACGTTGTTACGGACAAAATAAAACTATGGAATATAAAGGGAAAAGGTTTTTTCATTAATTGAAATCAGTAGGGAAATCTCTAGAGTACAGGTGAGTCGAAAAAGCGCGTATCTGAAAGTGGCAGATAAACATAAAGGAATGGAGCTGCGGTGGCTCAGAGCAGGCACTCTCTGTAGGCTTGTAATTTTAGATATCGAGCCATTCCCCCGCCTGCGCCTTTCCACCCCGCACAGACGAGCCTCCTGGATTAGAATGAAAATACAACGCTTTATTATCTTCCCTTTGACCGTATGTCTTACCTCTGCCTTCGTTGTTTTTCTGGTCGGGCTCACGACCGCAAGAAGGTATTGTTATGTGTACCCTTGGAGCGATCTTATATTTTATTAAAGCTTTTATTAAAATTTCTTGGATGTAAATAAAAGTAAAGATTTATTCAGAATGGAAATACGGCCTTAATGTACGTATATAAAACCTTTTGCTTCGTTAGGTCTAGAAAGTAAAAACATATATTATTTTTAATTTTCCGTGTCATGACTTCTCACATGATCTTTTTTCTCTTTCAATAATGTTTCCCGTGAATAATATTTATTTAATCCCGTATATTAGTGGTATGTCAGTTTCGCGGCGGGCGTACGGGAGCCGCGTGTATGTAGATCAAAGCCCGCGCCTCCGCGGTACGCATCATATTAAAGTTTTATTCAAAGCCGGCAACACAAGCCGGCAATTTCCTTTTCAATTATGTTACTTGAAATAAAAAAGAAACAATTTTATTCACGTCGTGGTAATTAAAAGGGGTTACTGTAATGAAAACGTACACCGACTGATCCGGCCGCTCCTCTCAATTTCGCTTCCGTTTGTTTGTTCCAGCCGTGGCCACGCCTCGAGGGTGCGCCAGAAGGGTAACTTGTGGTAAACATCATTTGGACCCACCGGTCCCAAAACTGGTACGCTTGACCTATACGTAGTATCAATTGTTTATAGTGAAATTGATTTTGTTTAGGACATTTTCTCTCTCGAAGGTTTTTTGGTTTATGTTCCCAAACCATTCACGAGGTTCACTAAGTAATATTGGAAAACTCAAACCAAAAGATACTTCTCAGGTATTTTCCTTTGGCATGAGTATAAAAAAAAAATACTATTCAGTCATATATAAACGAAGTTACCGTGATTATATTTTAACTTTTTGTTACATTAATCAGAAAATTTATTTGAACTTCGATGTATTTAAAAGAATTTACGTGATTTGCATATATTCGAAAAATATTGGGAAAGTATTCTATTTTAATTTGTAATTATAAGTCTATAATATTGTGATAATGTGCACCACGCACTGGAGCAGCGTGGTAGATTAAGCTCCAAGCTCCCTCGCCTGAGAAGAGGCCTAATCTATTCAATGAGACATAAAGGACTGGTGGAATTGGAAGTGGAAATATTGTATAACGGATGTGTACACTAAAAATGAATAATTGATTTTTTTCGAATAAGAATCAGTTTTAGGATCCCCGATGAAATTGTTGTTCATCTGTGTCTTTCGGTTCAAAAAGACGTTGTAATGTTATCATGTTGTATTCATTACAAAAAGAGCATTATGTACCTACCTATAGGTTATAGTGTAAATTATTTTTGTATATCAAAAAAAGACCATACACGAATTAAAATAAAAATAACCGTTATAGAACAGAAACCATATCTACTTATAATTTTAGGAAGAAAAATTGTTACAGATATAATTATTTACTATACTTTCTTCATTTCGTATTTTTTCTTTTTTTTCTAACTATTCAGTTTTTTTCGTTTGGTTTTTGAGACGATGTATTCTACCTCTTTTCTGTCTTCGTTATTTTCTTTTCCTTTTCACTGTTTTGTTTTTCTCTTTTTTTCTTAGCTGTTATTTTAACCTTTTTCTTTTGTATTTTCTCTTTGTCATTTTCTTTCCAATTTGGTGACGTGGTCACATAGATCTCGTTTAAACGTTAAGTTTTTTATGTCGGAACTTTCTTCTTTTTCGATTTTATTAATAGACCTTTGTATTTTCTTTTATTTCTCTTCTTGAATACTAAAACACAGAAAGAAAACAAATATATAGTACATATTAAGTTTTATTGTACAATGAAGCTACTCTATAATTTGTAAGTGTAAAGTATAGAAAACTGTTTCGAATAACAAAACTTTTAAATATTTTGACAAGTTATTGTTTTGAAATGAACGCAGTTGTTATTCAAAATGTTGTATGCCATGTTTTCCAAAGCGCATCCACGAACTTACGTCGGAATAACGGCAGTAAATTCTTGATGAAATTTATTTACTGCTGTAAAATTGTCGCATCTATACTATTATAGCATTTATCTTCGTAACGTACCTGTTGTCTTTCCACTTTATACTTTAAGACATTATTAAGAAAACAAGAATTCGGCGTAAGTCCCACGTCCAAACTGCACGAGAGCTGCGGGTGCACACTGTGCACAGAGCGAAACTGAGCTGCGAGCGTATTTCGGTCGCGGAAGCACTATTTTATTTATATCTTTTTTAATTTTGAAGATAACCACTTTTAAATGTAATATCAGAATCTTTGTTTTCTTTTCCAGTATGAATTTTACATGTGGACCACACAAAATTCTCCTTCACAGTGAATATTACACAACATCAAGTAGCCTATATGGCGTATATAGCGGTATGTGGCGTATATTTCCATTCTTAAATTTTTGTTGTCACCAGTAGTATCTCTATGCACATCCGCGGTCCATACCAGTCGTACAGAAAATACAAAAGGTATAATAAATTACTTATATTTATACCAGCAGCTAAGAAGCTTAAAGTTTCTAGAGGTGTTCAGCTGAATGTTAACCAAACTTACAGGTTGTGTAGAGCTTACCGAACTTAACGAAAAGCTTCAAGTGAGCAGATGGCGCATACTAACGGTTACCAAGAAAAGCATGTTTAACTAATTTTTTTCACTTATCTTATTTCTTGAAATTTTATATCAAGTTCGGTAACCTCTATATACACGCTCTATAAGTTTAAACTACATTCATCCGAACACCCCGTATAATTAATTATAAAGGAGCTTGTTCAATAGGCTTGTTTCTATAGTCTTACAGATGCATTCATGCACTATAAACTTTAGCGGGCGAAATGCTTTCTCATCTCCGCTATTTTGTTTTGCCTCATTTTCTTTAGTCTACGCTCATAGATTATAGATTTAGTACGTGTTGGATTTGTAGCTATAGAATATTTTCAATTTGAGGTAGATTTTCAATTGGTGGATTAGTGGGTGGGTAGTGCGAATGATTAATTACAAATATGTATTTCACTAAAACGTTCGTCAACACACTCTGAAATGAATTTCAATTATATTTAATTAAAAATACTTAAGCGAGGTGAAATATATTTAATTATTTTAATTTAATTATTTCATGGCTGTCACATTTCGGAAGGTATAAATGACGGCTGATGGATGTTTTGAGCTCGTTAATGATTATTATTCCTTTATTATTGTTGGCTTGAAACTGATCCCTGGCGGTTGTTTATGTAGGGCGGCTCCTTGCACCGGGAGTATTGTGATAGCCCCCTTCCTCCCGCGCCCCGGGCACGAGAAACTTGGCCCTTTCCACGGCGGAGGTCGGCTCCCAAGAACAGTTTTAATTAAACGTATACGCCCGAAACTACGCCGACTCGGGCTCACAGCTTGAACACTATTATAAGAAAACAAATGTTACGGAATAATCTAGCGAGTCATAATTAAAATTTTGTAAGTTAAATTAGAGCTAAATTAATATGCGAGTTGGGATTCTCTGCGTGTTCGTGTTAGTGAACCAATATAGAATCTTAAACTTAAATTTTGATAAAACTACATTTTATGTTACAGAAAAGTAATTAAAATTGTAAGAATGATTTCAACGAACTTGCCCTCAATTCAGTAATAGTGAAATATATATATATATATACGCAGTAGAATGCTTAGATAGCATAATAATCAGGATGGAGCGTCTCATATGTACTATTCGAGAACCTTTATTTTTTTTTCCAGTACGAATTTTACACGTGTATCACATAAAATTCTACTTCACAGCGAATATTAAAACTGGTGTATATTTGGTCTGTGTAGGTATATATTTATTTGCTGACATTTTTGTTGTCACGAGACAGTATCCCTATGAACATCCATGTCCAAATACAAATCAACCAAGCGGATAGTAGCATCAATCAAAACGTTTATCGTGGGGATTATTAATGTTCAAAATTGTCTTATTCATTTAGCGCCAACTAAGAAAGAATCGCGCTTAATTGGCTTCGATTTTTCTTAGAATATCCTAACGACATACATTATTACGAATATACTGGCTGTAGAGAACAAAAACAAAACCGGATAAGTGTGCATACAAGTGTCCAATCAGCTCCAAAATGGTAGGTACTTGCAAAACTAGAGGTCAAAAAGAAAAAACAAAAATACGTTGCAACAACAATATATTTACGTATTTTGAGAGAACTTTATCTTCGTTATACATGAAATCATATTTTCTTCATTCAAGAATTAGTTTTTTTCTGTGTGTATGTAGTTTGACAAAAATTGGTTGGAAAATAAGAAAATCCTCAATTCCTACATTTTAATCAGCATCAGAGGTTAAAAGGAACTTCAGTGTCAATTTGAAAAAAAAAACGCATTGGAAAATAACGACGTTAGAGCCCACATCGGCGGACAGACAAACTGTCATTACAAAATTTATAAATTATTTATCAATGGTACGTATAAAACCAAACCAGTAAATTAATATAAAAAATTGCTTTAAATCAGGGATTTTGTGCTTAATGGTCACAATGCCATCCGCCATCTCATAGTGTTCAATGATAGGTGACTAGTCGTAAATGAGCAAAGCTCCCCAATATTCTCATTTGCAAAAGCCAGTCCATAGTAAAATTTCTTCAGCTTTATCCCCTCAACCGGAAAACGGCTACTCTTTTTTCGGTATATACTATAAGCTAATCTTATATCTACGATTCAGCCACAACTCATGTGTAATAGGGTCAAACGACTTTTGCACGAGACCGTACAGATTGACCAGTTTCACAGAAGATGTTTAAGAATTTACATAATGATATGAAAATAAAATAAACACGTAACTAGGTGGGCAAGCTCAACATTTTGTCAGTAAGAAAATGCTACTGCCGACGCTACTTTTCAGTTTCCATTCCCCCAACTGTTGCTATAGAGGAGAACTTTTTCTACAATCACTTCCCGCGTACTAAGTTTAAGGTATAAAAAGTATAAATAAAACATGAAAAAAATAAGAAAATTACAATATACAAAATATTGTGCTTGAAATTATCTATCTACAAACATATAATAAAATTGTAGTTAGCTCTGTCTTGCACGTAAGATATATTTCCAAAACAATAATTATCATGGGTTATCACACAGTGTATGACACGATAAACTAAAATAATACTGAATCGATTTTGGTTAAAATATTCGTGATTTATTAGTCGTAACCCTAGCCATAATCCAGGGTCTAATGTAAGATACAATGTATGTTATTGGTCCGGTTGTTTGTATGAACACGATCGACTCAAAGACTATTGAACCGATTTCGATGATACTTTTTGTAATTTATTAATGTAATTTAGGACAAGGGATGATTTTCTCTATGATTTTCAGGACAGAGCGGAAACCGAGAACGCAGACGAAGCAGAGGGCAGCAGCTAGTAATAAATAAAGACACGTATTTAATCGGGCGGCTAAGAAACTAATCTGCATACTATTAAACATTTAATGGATACCAAAACTAATAGGTTGGCTACTAATATTAATAATAACTCAGTAAAGTCAGCCTATTAATATACTTAGCATCTTTCGTTTTTTTAATGAATGCTGACATCGAGTAAAATTATTGACAAGTGATTTTTTTATAAGATGATACTTTATAGAGAATACAAAAAAAAAAGAAACCAGTGTTTGTGAATGTGCAAATGAGATTATATTAAATATAATTTGATGAGAAATAATGAAACATGCAGATAATACGCAATTTAAATCTACGTATATTCGGTAAATTAGTAATATTAACCCACTACACACTAACTCATTTGGGTTAGAACAAAGATCACGAACATTTAAATACAGGGACAATTGATTGATAATGATTGATGACAAGTTAATAAGTTAAGTGCAGTAAAACCACTAACTATATATACATGTACATCGTCCAAACCAGTTTCGTCTTCACAAGATATCCATTGCATTTCAATCACATTAATACCTTCTTAAGGCAGTCGGGAAAGGCTGTGTTAGGACAAATTGAAACGTGCTGACTTGCAACTTAATGATTTTAATGTCAGGGAAGTTTAAATAATGTTATTGGAAATAATATATTATTCTTAATATTTATTTCTGAAGACAACTAAAGGCATAATAGAGTACAGTTTGGAAAGCAGAACAGTAAAATTAACTACTTGAAACGTTTTAATTACAAGAATATGTTCATAGTAGTTCTTACCTAACTTTTTAGGTAATTTAAAAAAGTGTAATAAACAGACAATGAAGTACTCGGCTCGTATACTGTTATAATGACCGGTTGGTCGAGTGGTTAGAGACCCTAACTACGGAGCCGAGGGTCGCGGGTTTGATTGCCGCCCCGGATAAATATTTGTGTGCATGAACATGTTATTTATTCCATGTATGGGTGTAATCGTATTTATATATGTATATATTATAAAAAAAATATTTAAGTATTTATATCAGTTGTCTAGTCCCCCATAATACAGGCATAATATTTGCTTACTTTGGGACTAGATTGCTCTGTGTGGGATGTCCCTGATATTATTATGTATTAATATACAATACAGAGCCTGCCTAATTGTACCATTTTTTTCCAGATCTGTGAATATTCTTTCAAAATATTCCACACGTTAAAGAAAATCGCCTAAGAATGTTTTTTATTGTAGCAATAGTGATTTTAGCTGTTTGAAAAACCCTATTTGAACTTCCATGTTGTATAATAAATGGCACAAAATTAGTTTTATTTCGTTAATTCACTAAAATCAATGACATTTTATATTATTTTTTTGAAACTTAGCCCCAAGTAGAGCGTAGTAATTTTGTGGGTGATTAAACTTATAGGGAATATAATCGTCCTAGACATAGGTCCTACTTCGTCCTACAAAAAATATAAAAAAAAAATAATACATAATTATGTAAAACTTATTTTGTGTTCATGATAGTGCCATAAATATTTGGGTTGTAATTAAAAAAAAAACATTTATTAATGAAAATTGCCAACCCAGTAGACTCGAGTGCGTTTGAATTATAATATTCATCTCACAGTAATTTCAACCCAAAATGTTAAAAAAAAATTTTTGAATGCTTTAATTGGTTTTTCTATTTATTCAATGGCCTAGCTATTTGGTTTACTTGTCGATCCATATTATAAAATGAGGTCCTTTTTATGTGATATTTTATCGTTCTATGCATTAAATTTTAATCACAAAAGATTAAATTTTTAGATTAAATTTTTTTGCGGAAATAATTAAATTACACAGAAAAAGAAAACATAAAGCATTGTCGACATTTGAAAAACTTATCTTTTTCTTTGAGATTTAATCCGCGTGTATTTGAGAGTCCTTCTTTAAGACACAATGGAACACTACGTCGGGATTCTGAATTTTATGAAGAGATAATGCCCTCTAAACGCCGGAGACCCTCTTGAAATATTCTAAGAAATTTGCGATTCAAATAGGCAGAGCCGTTTAAAACGCCTAACAAATTAAAGCAGACTCGTTAAAGTAATAATTGCTGATTACATTATGAAATAATACTGTTGGCATAGGGCAGATCCTGTGGCAGGAAAACTTAAAATAGCTTTCGTCTAGATGGAAGCTTATGTAGATTTTCTAGGTAAAGTGCTTGTTTTGTATCAAAATTATACTTTTATTATTGCTCTCATTATAAATAAAGAAATATATTATTCAAGAGACTCATTTGAATATGTTTTTTAATGAAAAACTATTTCATCTACAAATGAATTTAATGTGTAAATATTTACAGTATACCCTTATCCACTGACCTGAATAATGTTTTTTATTGCACAGGATCAGTGTAGTGTGCATTGTTTCGAGGCTTATTCAAGGATTGTTTCATATAAATATTGAGATAAAAATTTTAATTGTAAACAACGGTTTCACGGACATTCTAGGAGATTAATACTAGCAATAAATATTTATGTATTTTTGTGGTGCCATCTTAAATACACGGATAAACTGCCAAGCTTCAGATGTAAAGTGCACCGACATGAACAGCATAACGGAAGGAAAAAAGAACATGTCGTAATCTTTAGCGTCCACGCATCAAGAGAAACCAAGAAAACCGGCAACGATGTCTAAGCGCTCGTCTTGCGTTTAGATAAGCATCCACAGAGATAAGTCGACTTGTCGTCTTACTCAAAGATATTTAAGTCCCCGAAAGTCCGCGGAGAAGAAAAATAAACAGGCGGAGATTAATCTGTGAACGTTCTCGGTCTGTTTAAACAGAAGTCACTGGAGACGGGGCGTCTTATCGGCCAGTCTACCTATTTGCCGAGGCGCGGACAGCCGCCTAGCCGCGGCGCCTCCGTAACTTCCCTTGTTTGCAAACTCGGATTGGATCTTGCGTTCTACTTTCCTTAGGACATCCGCAATCTAGTTTTATGACTTTAAAATGTTGGAGCTGCTGACCCGACGTCCTCGCCAGACGTTTATTTTCCACTTAACGAACGCTGATTATGACAAATAACCAGACCGGGTTCTTTCCTTGCATAGTTCGCTGTCCAATATTACATTAAAAATGGTTTAGTTAAATTTTATGCAAACGATTATATTGTACTAGAAAAATTTCATAGATTAGACATTCCATGTGCGAGTGATACAGGTGTGTATAATATTGCACATTGTCTAAACACTATGTTTTTCTAATTCAGCAATTTATTTATTTAATTACTAAAAAATACCTTGATATATGAAAAACTGAATAGTATAATATTAAGCAAGGAGTAAACTTCTAACTTCTTTATCCGTATGACAAAGTATTGCTTTAGTATTCTTTGTGGATAATATTTCAAATATATTTTACTGTATTTAATAAGGTCGGTCAGTTCAATGTTGAAGTGCTGAAGAACATCACTTAAGGCCTACAATTTATATGACTTCACGTATATGAAATGCTTGAAAGTAAAACTAGGTTCATGGATTGACTTATAATGACGGATCGTTTCCATGATGAGATCGAGATTGAGGACCAATAGAAAGTTCACTCACATGAATATAAATCACATGCTAAGTATTCTGATTTAATATTTAAATTCTGTCAAGGTCAAAATCTGTTAAAAGTATAGTAACTGACACAAACCCGGAGAACTACTACTTCTATTCTTCTGTAACGTGACAATGGGGCGCCCTGTAGCGCACCGACTTGAGACATAATTTAGTTATTGTTATAATATAGATTACTATGGGAGTGGTATATGCATGCCTGAAAAATAAACGGGTGAAGAGATGGGATTTCATTATTCACATGAATGAAAAAAAATGTCTCTCACCACACTATTTTTTATATAAATATTTTTGAATGATTTGGAAATAATATAATGGGGTTCCAAATGCAAATAGTAGGTGCTACTGGCGATCCGACTACTGTCATGTCAAGCGACTAACTGCCAATGATTTCGTTAGGGTTTTTGTTAATTTTTTTGTTCTAACTGTTAAATCCTACTAATAACCTGATTTTAAAAAGAATGGGTGCAATTCAGTCTGCAAGGAAAGCGGACCTTGTTGCCAGGTATGGACAGTTAGAGACAAAACATGATATTCTTTGAAAACAGTAGAGCAAGAGGATTAATATATACACCTGTGTTGTTAACTAAATAATAAATTTAAATATTGTACAATACAAGATACATGCCATGTCAACGAGTCGCTTTTTGTAGCGAGAAATTGGCAGTTGGGACGGGATCCCCATTAAATGAATACAAATTTTATATTTTAGCGTATAATAATCATGTCAGTTGGTTCATAAAATTTATCAACATTGATTTTCATACACTAATTATGATTTTTTTCATTAACTATTTATCAAGTGTAGTTACAGTAAATCCTTTTTCATACTAATAAACTTAAACCGTGTTTTTTTTACAAGCGTTATTGTAGTCAGTTGAAATTTCGATTACAACCTTTTTTGTCTTATCATGTCTTTCAAGTTCATAATTTAAATCACTTTTCCTCCCTTAGAAGCAAAAATATATTTAGCTCCCGCTCCGCAGGGCAATAATCTTTTTCCGAGTACATGTAGTCAAAAGATAATTTACCTACAAATATTTCTAGAATAGAAATCTGTCTAGTCCAAAGTTAAGCGTCACATATATGTCTCACATATATATCAAGCATTTTCTAATTTGAGTGAGTTGGAATAAATGGCTTTAAAAAATTACACAAAAATAGTAGGATATAGTAGGTACTTCACGTTATTGATATTTGCTCATTGGCATTAGTTGCAAAAGATAAATACAATCCTAACAGAATCCTTTTTTACATATATAATTAATGAAAAAACTGAATGATGAAGTAAGTGTGTATTATTTTTTATTTGATAGCCATTCGGCCGCAGTTTGGCTGCGGGTTGGTCCGCGGGCGTACAGAGCGCTCGGCGGGGGTCTCTGTGACAATGCCCGTCTCAAAGACGTCCGTGCATTCACAGACCGGTTAACATATAAATTGCTTTAGCCAATTGATTTTTACACCGCTTTGTGCCGGCCGAAAGACGCGGTCCCGCTTTGTAGTGTTTGACTTGTATTTTTGATACGCTTCGGGTGAATGTAGCTTTTGTTGTCTCGTTAGCTGTAAGTATATATTTTTAACACATGACTTTTCGAACCTCTATTTAAATCTACTTAGAAGTAAACAACCAACTCAAACGTATACAACGCAACGTAAGTCTAAACACAGCAGTGTGAGAGCATAACAGTGAGTTGCCCTCCCCTATATACTTGTACTTTTGTTTAGATAATAAAATTATACGACATCAATAAATTCCGTGTTTACCCGATAGATAAATGATCGCGTCCATCCGTCTCCGCACGACCGACGTCGCGTCGCGTGACTTACTGCGGCCGTTAACTCTGTTCTACGACTCACCGTGTACCTATACCGGTATTATCTGATCTTCCACATCTGATTTACATTCGATTCATATAAAGTAGTCCATTTCTTTGTTTCAAAATCGATCGACGGCGTATCACTGTCTCGATGGCATCGATATCATTTTCATTGGACTTTATGTCACATGAAAATGTAAGTATTTGTTTTATTATTGTTTGTTTATCTTTTTTTTTAATGCCATAAAAGAGAAAAGACATACAACATTTTAGAGTGGAGATAATTGAAGGGATTAGACAAAAATATGGGCTACTCTTTGTGCAGGGGAAGAGCAAAGCTCCGAGTTGTGAAATGGAATAATATTGGGAAAAAACTCTAAACTACATGCCCGCAAAAAGCTAGTCTATAATAAATACTTTAGATAACTACAACTTTTTAACTTTAAATACTTTTATATAAATAAATACGAATAGTTTAAAAAAAGGTAATACTTTAAACAGACAAACTCGACTTGACAAAAGTTCAAGAGAGAAATGTCAACTCTTTCGAGATAATTCCCATTAACTGGCTTTACCTGAGGACAGATTCACCAAACAATAGGATCTCCGGCAGATGTCTCCGCAAAACAAACTTTCCGCGGGGCATAAATCATGGTAGGGTTTGAAAAAAAAATTGTATTAATTATGGCACATAGACCCCACTGCGGGGCAGCCTTGTGTTGTGCAACAATAAAATTGTCAATGATGTGGATCTCGGCGTAAATGTTAATACGTTGTATTATGTCTGCGTACACAATGATGTATTGTGCGAAGATTTAAAGACCCGGTGAACGCTGCGACAAACCTATACCAATACATTTGTGGCCCCGACCCGTGTGTTGACATCCACCGTGCCTTGTATGGGGAAGAATTTTAAGTTTATTTATCCCGTGATTTTTTTGCGTACAAAAACTAATCGTCGTCTTGTATGAGATGCATACAGTGTGTTCAAATCTTAACAGATTATTTTTATCATTAGAAATGTGTAAAAAGACGTCCCTCAGCGAAAAAACAAGGGAAGTTGCGTCATATAAAATGTTGGGAAAAAGGTAAAATACACCAAATATTGAACCATCTATAAAAATTTAATTGGTACTCGTACGTTTACAACGTTTTCCGAGTGTGAACGAATGTGCGAAACGTTTAATTTTTTACTGAGTTATTTAATTACATATATATAAATAGTTGGTATAAGGTGAGTTCATTGATAGTGTAAAATCTGATTTTTAGCAGCAAATTATCGCATTTTGTACGCCACTTATTTGTTTACGGATTTTAATGGTTATTATGAATAATTGTTCGCATGGAATATTTTATTACTTTACTTTTTACGTGTTTACATCGTCGATTAAAATATTTGTTACTTTTATTAATTTTTAGATAAATTAATTGACGATAAATGAAACGATAGTTTTAATTTTTTATTTTTGTCATAAACTCTTTTCTATTTGTAACATAACATGTATTATAACCTGCCTTGTAAACATTTGTGAAGGATATAAATATTATTATTATTATAGCCAGATAAAATAGAAATCAATATTCGTATAAAAACATTTAAGAAATGTTTTACTGAATCGACTGACAAAAAAATGTCATATTGGGAAACAAAATAATCTTATCACAATAATCTTAAATATATATTATCTCTGGTTTTTTTATGCCACAATCAACATAACTTGTTATAACACTATCATAAATAACTATCCCAATTAAAATATAACATTTAAAACAATGTACGGTAAAAAAAAAACATACTGTAATTTAAAACACCCTGTTGCGTTTCTGAGGTCCATAGAATTAATGACGAAGGGCTATAGAAGGTCCCCCTTGTGTGTATTGTGCTATCTCTAGCGCTGTCCGTCAAGTATGTCGTGGCTTATCTCCAAGTCTCGTTTGCTTTCTTAAAAATATATTCTTAAAGGACTACGCAAACTAAGGAACTTGTGTTGTTAGCAATAGAGTTGCATATTTTATAGAAAGTTCGCTACCTGCTTATACTAGGGCTGGCTATTTCAATTTAACTGATGTGATCCTTAATCCGCTCTAAAAACTGTTAACTGTGAATGAAAACAAAACTATATGTATTATTATAGTGTTATTTTGAGAATAAAAGCATTACTTACGAGTAACGAGCTTGTATTACACTCGGTACTAACTAGAGGTCGCATGAACGTGAAATTTATTGTCCAACGAACGAAAAGTTATTGATATCTTTTGTTGGCAAGTCGTCATCTGTCAGACAATTTTAGTTCTATTTTAATCACTATAACAGTATATAAAGTTGGTATTTAAGAGGGATCCATTTGCAAATATAGGTACCCTATACCTATTAAAGTGATTAATTTTATACTTTGAAGTTACTTTTTCCGATGTAGCAGTTTCACCCCTGCGGTTGGTCTGTTACCCGTCAGTACCTGTAAGGGGCAGGAGGCGAGGGGTCAGGCCCGCGTTCGCCGAGCGGATTACGATTCATCCTTCGGCTGTCTTTATCCTTTAAAGGAACCGATATTGTTGGCTCTGCCGAGCTCGCTTCTTGCCCGAAGCGGATTCCAGAATATTTTATTAGGAATCTTCCTTATGCGGCTTTCGCAAGCTATTAACATTCCGTGTTTAGACGGTGACAGCATACAAAAATTGTGAGTGTTTATTTGGGCTGCATGGCTCACATGGTGGTATTGGTAACCTACTTTTAAATAAAAATAATAATATTCTTTATTATTATACATAATTATAATAATAATTATATATAAATATAAAAATAATAATAAATAAATAAATAAATATATATATATAAATATAAAACAATAGAACAAAAAATAAATTTGACGCAATCTTGTCGCTAAGAGCATACTTGATACTTTAAACTAAAATTTTCAATCAAATAACGAATATGCATGACTTTTCTGTACAAAAATTCTTAGCGCCGAAATATTGTTGCCCTTAAGACCAAATTAATCCATTTATTGCAAGGGGTCATTGTCAAGTAAATGGATCAATCTCCGTTTCATTACAAGTTTTGGTAAGTAATACGAGTATTATTGACTGAATTAACTTACGTGTAGACGTCCTGCAGTCGCCGACTGAAAACTATTATATTTGTAACCTTCGTCATCGACACACTGGTTTGGTTCAGACCAAACTACATTGTATGTGGCACAATAACGGGAACACACACGCAAACACAAAAAGCAGTGCCGACCGAAAGAATATCTACACAATAAACCCGTTACGACAATGGGACCCATCTCGTTAATTCACGAGTATTATTTACGATTCGTTTCGCCTTTTTAACTGACTAAATTGATAAGATCAGGTTGTGATGCGGTCTATTATATCTCTAGAATTAGGTTTGATGATGTCGAAATGATGTTGAAATTAGAGCTTCAATAAAATTATATGGAGAAGGGTTAAAAGAGCGGAGCGCTCAGGAGCATTGGTTACAAAAGCTACACGTGTCTCTTTATAGTATAAATAGTTAATTATAAACACTGGCTTCTGGTCCTGTCCTGTGTATCTAGGCAGTTAATATTACGGATATATTTGATTCAACCACGTGTGTGATTACATCGTTTTACTTGCTTATTCTATAAAGGGGACGTTAGGCATATGTTGCCGCTTCCAGTAACACCTCACATAGACTGTAAGTCGATTCCATTTTTTAGAGTTCCATACCCCAAGGGTACCAACGAGAATCTTACTACAATTACTATTCGATCTATCGTATCGCGTCTAATGACATAATTTATTTATTTATTTATTTGCAACATACAACATACAATAAACGCAATTAGCAAATAGGTATAATAAAGGTTGTACGGAAGTAGTCATTAGTTATCAGTCCGTCACCGACTTCTAAACTGGGTGGTTAGCCTGTACTATAGGAGTCGATGATGATCATTCACAGTAATTGACTCAGGTACAACCAGTTACGATCGCGAGTTTACAGTAGGCTACACGAAACAAGTAATTACAAACAATATTAAAGACTGACTTAGGATACGTATAGAAACATGGATGTTAGTGTGTATGTGTGTGTGTGTGTGTGTGTGTGAGTGTGAGAGTGTGTGTGTGAGAGTGTGTGTCAGTGTGAGAGTGTGTGTGTGCGTGTGTGAATGTGTGTGTCTGTGTGTAGGGGGGGGTGTCATTGACGTGGTTGCAAAAAATTACTGTTATTTCAAGACACGCGAACGAGAAGGTTTTCAGTCTCGTCGTAGTTCAACTTCTGCAACCAGGCACTGAGCCTCTTTTTAACTTCATGACAGGTAAGTGGATAGATATTAATAGATTTATTTATTTTATTGTACAAGAAGTCACTTGATGCATTTAATTGGCGACGAGCGAAGACAGTTCGACGCTTTACAGTAAGACAGATCGGGAGACCGGTGCGCCTCAAGAGTATACTGTCTGCGAGAGGTAGGTGTGAGTGGCGACGAAGAATGGCTCTTAATATATACAACTGTCTCACTGTCAGTACCTGCGACTCTGCATAAATCTTGGGATATAATACATCTTATTTGAAAACACGCACGCGCAGAATGAATCGTTTTATTCTATAGGAGTATTGCATAGAGGTTGGCGAAGAGTCAGAGTGCTGCGAAATAATCGTCTTTCCAAGATTATAAAAAGTGTTCATGAGGTAAGACGACATTTGTGCATACTACGCATAGAATAAATAAATTTGACAGTAGCTTTTGGTTTAAATAGAATCATAAATGTCACTTCATAGCATCGAAAATGTCAAACGCAATTTCACGAGGGTGAATACCGACGCGCGGGAACTCCACAGACTAAAACTGGTCATCTTGCACCAGCTAGCTGGAGTATGAGTGGTTAGACAGTAAACGCAGAAGTTGGCTTCTAGTCAGTTCGTACTTTTATGATGAAACGCCTTATTTCAGAGGTTTCTGCGAAAAATGGATGTGCATACTTAAATATTCTTAAAATGTATACCAATATTTAAAGATATTTTATACGCTGATACGGAACAAATAGATATGACCATGCACACAAATATTTGTCCCGGGCGAGAATCCCTTTGGTTCCGCAGTTAGGGTCTCTAACTACTCTGCCAATCGGTCAGTCATAGATTATGTTATTCGGCACAATACAATAGATCAAAAAAATGGGTTCGACTGACGGTCTAAGTGTTCAAATCTCGTTTTCATTCACATTTCCGTTATTGCTTCAGTAAATAATATATTGATGTAATTATAATAATTGAACAGTTTTAATAATTATTTTCTATGATTCGAATATAATTTGTAGTTACGATTATTTTTTTATTAAACTTAGGAAATCAGAAAGTCTGATTCGAAAATTTAATGCAAAGTCGTTTTAGCGTTGTAAGCAAAAATACATACTTCATTTCATTGTATTTTTGAATGCATAGGTAATAAATAATAATGAATGTGGATAACATTTAAAACTAAATATGGATGAAACTCAGGTACTCTAATAAACAGTTAATATATACCTATAATTATTTAAACAGCCCGTATCTTTGATGAGGTTTTATAGTGATAGGATATGGTAGAATATCGATAAACAAATATAGAAGAAAAATTTAAATAACAATAATTTAAAAAAAAAGTGACTAACTAGTTTAAAACACTTTGAATACAGAACAATAAAAAATATGTCTTAATTTTTGTATATACTTGACACATTGCGGTTCCATGAACTTAGACCAATCCGTTGCATAATTGAATCAAATAATCCGTCCGGATGGGCCGACACGGACAAATTCGAATGCAAACAACGGGAATTGTCTTGGAGTAAATGTTATTCGAAAGGTCGCTTAATCACTCAAGGGCACGGAGACAGTTCAAACGCAAATATTAATTAATGCGGCGATTTCGTCTGACCTAATTCGGGAAGTTCGTCGGTCGTAGCGGGACAAACAATTAAACTAGGGAAGTGTCCCGGCTCCGCAAAGGGGCTTCCGCCGCCTTGAGGAGCGGGAGTGGCGCCGCTTTGGCGTACGCGTCTATGGAGTCGTTGGCAAGTTTGTGGTTTTAGTTTTAGCTTAATTACAGTAATATTTTGTACATATTTTCATTGCACTAGGTCATTGTTGACTGCCCGGTTGGCCGAGTGGTTAGAGACCCTAACTGCGGAGCCGAGGGTCGCATGTTCGATCCCCGCCGGGACGAATATTTGTGTGCATGAACATGTCTATTTGTTCTGTGTCTGGGTGTAAAAGTATCTATATACTTATATTACAATAAAAAAAAATTTAAGTATATTGTCTAGTACCCCATAATACTCGCTTACTTTGGAACTAGATGGCACTGTGTGGGATGTCTCAGGTTTTATTATTATTGTAAATTCATTGGGTAAAGATTTTTATTATTATTGTATTTTCAACACGTTTTGTTAGCTTGACCATGAATGTAACGGAATTTAAGGAAGTAGTTTTCACACAAAAAAGAGGGTTCGGCCCGTGTCTAATCCTCGCTGTATTTCTGTATCAATATTTACAGAAAAAATGTATGCAATAGGATAAATAATATCACAGGGCAGTACTGTTTTTTTTATTTGACATGATTTCTGTCGATTCTTCGTTTTTTTTTTTTACAAAAAAACGTACCGACCTAGGGACATTCCTTCTTAATGACTCTGTAAATTTTGGTTCCAATTCATATACATTTCAGGGGTGGAAACAATCACGGCCTGCAAATTATTTCGACGGGTATTTTATAGGTATTTTTGTGAATTTGCTCTTCTTGTATCTGTCACTCAGGAACAGGTGACAGGTAACAAACAGGTAACATATTCGAAGCCGCGATATAAAGACTATCTCCTTAAGGAACTGAATTTCCCACTCTTCAAATCGTTGTTTCATCATGAAACTTAGCAAGTGAGTGTAATTTTGATGACAATATAATAATAGATATCATCACACTGATCTAATGGTAGAGCTTGAAAGTAGGCATTGGAACTCTATAATGGAACAACATGTCTTGGCCGTGTCTGGGCTTGTTGCAATTATCTTGAGATGCACATTGGCCATGAATGGTTTTCAAGTTCTCATCTTGGAGCCGAACGGTAGACACTGAAACTGCATGTGATGGAACAACGTACTTATGTGTTTAGTTTACAATTATGTTGAAATGCATTTTGGCCATAGGCACTGGACCTTTATACCGGAATAACGTATCCTAATTGTATTTGAGCTTGTTGTATTTGTCTTTAGATGCACACTGAAGATACACCTTAAATCTAAATACGAGCGATATCTACGTAGGTCTTCATCTATCCTGTAAGGACCTTAGCGTGAGCTATGTTTGTATCAAATTTCACTAAAAAGTATGGGGAACTTTTTCCTTTCTATTTTTTATTAAATATTGAATTTAAGCTTTATATGTCGTGATAGCCGAGTGGTAGCCCACTTCTTGTTTAGAAGGCCACGGCTTTGTATCCCAGGACATTTATCAATGAGTTTTTTTTAACTAATGTAACTATGACCGACTCTGTCCTCGGAGAACACTTTAAGCTGTCGGTCGCAGTTAAAATCCACCAACCCGCACTGGAGCAGCGTGGTGGATTAGGCTCCAAGCCCTCTCGTTCCAAGGGGAAGTTTATAAGCCCCTGCAGCGGATATCAATGGGCTGATGGTGTGGTAAATTTTATAATTAAGCATTTTCTTTCACATGACATAGACTTGACAAGCAAAATTGTTTATTGAGAAAAAGCGTCTTACGCTTTCCACCAAAATATTTTACATAATTACAAACATGACTTACGTCAACGCCCTATGGGAGTAGACAACTCTCCGAGGTAGCACTGATAGTCCGAGCGCAGCGAACCTGTTTCTTTATAAAATCGTGCGGCCGTGGGCGTGGTTCGAATCCGGGCGTGTACCAATGAGTTTTTCTGACTTAAGTACATAACTATCCCTGTCCGTTGCCGCGGAGAGCACGTTAACCAGTCGGTCCCAGTTGCTGTCAATAGATGGCGGTCGTTACAATCCAGCAACCCATACTGGAGCAGCTTTGGGGGTTAAGCTCTAAGCCCCCTCGCCCTGGAGGGAGGCCTAAGCCCCTGCAGTGAGGTATAATGGGCTGATGTAATGGAATGGATAACACATTTGATGGAAGTAATTATTTTTATCTGTGTACCGACATTTGCTTAACACTAGTTCTGTAACAGAAAATTCAGAGAAAAACGACTGCGACATTCTAATTTGTTTTGGTGGTGTTTTCTAGAGAGTGCTATTAAGAACGTCTAAAACTACGAACATATAATAATAATAATAATACATAGGACTTCCCACACAGCGCCATCTAGTCCCAAAGTAAGCAAGTATTATGCTTGTGTTATGGGTTACTAGACAACTGATATACATACTTAAATATTCTTTATAATATATACATATATAAATATTTTTTTTTTATATATAACAACCAAGACCCGGTACCAGTATCAATATTCATCATATTAATACTGACCCGACCTGGGATTCGAACCCGGGACCTCTAGCTTCGTAGGCAGGGTCGCTACCCACTAGGCTAAGCGGTCGTCAAACATAAAAAGCAGCTCATTTGACTTCGTGGTAGATTGATGCGAGTTGCCAAGTAGAATTGGTAGAGACGACAGAGTTATAACAATGAAGGCTAAATGTAGATAGAGAATGAATAATAATTGATTAATTTCGCTGTGAACTACATTTAGCAAAATAATAAGCACGTTGAAAACTTGCAGTGCGTTTCCCTAAGCACATGGAACTTGAGGCCGTATTAACTATAACATATTAATACAGTAAACACTAGAAACGACAATCGGATCAAATTATACTAAATGGTGTTTCGTCTGCTCTTAGTCGCACAGTTCGGAATAGTATCTTTATAGCGTATGAGTTGGGGCGGGTATGCCAACGTGCGCCTGACGAACCATGCAAAATGATAATTAAGGGAAACCGCTCAGTCATCCCAAACGCGATAGCCCTCGAGTAAATAGCGAGAGAGAGAAACGTCCGTTGCAACAATGCCTCTGCCAGTCGGTTACGTTATACGATAACAAATACACAACTCCGATGCGTTCTCGAGTAAGTTCGAAAGCGATTAAAATATTGTTAATACCACTGTGTCTTTTGAATGCTCAGTGAGACCAGAGGGCCAAGTGTAAGTTTTTTACTATTAACTGTGTCGCATGCGTTTTTTATAATTTGTATGGAAACTCGTTCAGCACATCTAGCGGTCGTTTTAGGTAACTACGAGTTTCCATACAAATTACGGAAAACGCATACGACACAGTTAATAGTAAAAAAACTCGCACTTGGCCCTCAGGTGAGACAAAAGATTCGAAATAGTCTACAAACTTCCACTTTCGTGAAATTCACACGTCAAGTTGACAACATGTTCGCTATTTTTGGCGCTCGAGTTTCGTTCTTATTTTTAGGCTGTTACTTCAAAATTGATTGACGTAGTAAAGTGAGCCGCTTTTTATATTCGACAGTTAGTTATAATTTGTTTTTCATCGAAATAGTGTGCACAAAATAAGTGATGGGGAAGTGTCGATGTTCGATGTTATTCCCTCGCACCTCGAGAATCAAAATGCGAGTGCAGACGAAGCACTGCTGTTAATTATACTTACTCGTACATATCGTATTTAACAATTAGAAATCATTTTGTTTACTTTTTAATTAAGCGACTTCAAAAAAGAAGGAGGTTACTCAATTCGACCGTATATATGTTTTTTTTTTTTTATGTGTGTTCAGGGATAACTTCGTTGTTTATGAACCGAATTGGATGATTTTTTTTTTGTGAAAGGGAGATATCTCCGAAATAGCACCATGATAAGGAAACCAGGATCTGATGATGGCATCCCAGAGAAATCGAGGGCAACCTTCGAAAATCGTATTTTAAAGTATCGTATTTTAAGTATTTTGATAAAGTACTACTACTAGTACCATTTGATGAAGGTCGGGAGTCGATCTGATGATGGAGCTGAAAGACAGTCGAGGGAACTCCTCAACGATTTATAGCAATTACCTGGTGTTTGGACTTGATTCATTTCTATTGATGAGATCTTTGCACCCATATAGATTATAAGTGCCATTACAGGTCTGATGATGGAGACCATACACAATCGAGGGAACTCCTCAACGATTTACAGCAATTACCTGGTGTTTGGACTTAATTCATTTCTATTAATGAGAACTTTGCACTCATATGGGTTATAAGTGCCATTACAGGTCTGATGATGAAGACCATAAACAGTCGAGGGAATTCCTCAACGATTTACAGCAGTTACTTTTTGTTGGGCTTCCTTCATACGGTTGAATATGCCAAAATGTTCAGTTCGCACAAAAATAATGATTAAGATTGAAGTTTTACATAGGAATACCACTGCCTACTAGGCATGCTGATGCGTCAATTTGACACTGAATTTACGTTGCGTAATCACGGTTCTGTCTCATTAGAGTAGCGCGTTTAGTAGCCCCATTTATACTAAATACAAATAAGTTACAGATGCGTTCAACTAAAAATTGATAAATAAAATAATTTAAAAAAAAAATAAAAACCGACTTCAAAAACATAAACTAAAAAGTTAAAAATAAAATTTTCACTTTAAAGAAAGGAGCATTAACAGGCGGCATATAGTTAATGAAGTCGGTGCCAACTCAGACACTTTAAATGGTACTTACCAGATAATAACAATTACAACAATGATATATTTATAACTATAACAAAAATAGAACACAATTTAAAGTGTCTGAGTGAGTAGGCACCGACTTCATTAACTATATGCCGCCTGTTAATGCTCCTTTCTTTAAAGTGAAAATTTTATTTTTAACTTTTTAGTTTATGTTTTTGAAGTCGGTTTTTATTTTTTTTTTAAATTATTTTTGTATTTATTCTTCAGATAGATTTATTGCCCGGAGAGCGAGCGCGACCTCCTTGTATATCCTCAAAACGGGTGGGCTACGACTGCGTATTACAATAGTTCTCTGGAATTATGGTGTGACGCGCGGTGCAATAAGTATGGGCGCGTGATGCTGTTGAGAATGGTAGCCTGTAGCATGCTTCATAAGTTCTTGTACATTTGCTTTTGCCGCTTGCCGCTGTCGCATTAAGTTTCTTCTGATAGTGACAATGCAGTTTCGAATTACGAATTCGCGCAAATTTTCTACAAATTTCGAGAATCTACTTTTTTAGTTGAATTTCAATTATTTTTCCATGAGTATACCTACGCTAAATTCTGATGAAAATGTAGTAAAAATAATAGAAACTAATTAAATAAAAATTAAGTGATACGTAACTTAAGTTAGTTTCTTCGCAATAATGTCAAATTGTATTGATAGGTACGTCAATTTATATAGGAATTCGTCATGGGAAGGGTCCTTTAGCTATGTTACTGCGGAAAGTAATGAATGTGAGGGATGTGTTAATGGTGAGCTTTTAAATAGTTTGAAGTCGCTATTCGTTATAAAAAATACGAAGAATATGATTGTACTTAACATACAATTATTTATTCTATTATATGAGGCTGAAGAGTTTGTTTGTTTGCTTATTTGAACAAACTGGTCTCTGGAACCAGTCGGATTGCTGGTATTTCCAAATTGTTCCCCTCCTAATTTGGAAAATGAAACGGAAGGTAAAAGTTTGGATGGGAGTACCAATCCGTTTTTTAAAAGTAATAACATGAAATTTGGGCTTGTGGTTACACATCACTGTTGTTACATATAACTAGATACATATTATAAAATAAAGTCCCCCGCCGCGTCTGTTTGTCTGTCTGTCATGGACTGAATGATTCAAGAGGAACGTTTACGTGTATAATTTATTTATGCTTTGTAGAAATTTGTTGAAATATGATAATATATTGTTGAAGAAGTCGAAAAAAAATCAAGCCGGCTGGGAGCTTTCATCAAAAACACTGCTTAATCCTTTTGAGATATAACAAAATAATGTATGGAGGATTGTGTCTCTTTTATAGGACTAAAGAAAAGTCCGCGATTGCATATGTCTATCTTTTATGGATAGCTTACTATACCTATTTATATGTTTAAAAAATGGTGTTATATGATGAGGTAATTGGAAAGCAATTTATGCAGTATTACTCCTTATCATATTAAATATGTTATTTACCTTCAGCATTTCATGCACGTTATGATTGCTCTTTACACTATACAATTTAAATTAATATTTTAGGAGCTATCCCGAAATATAAATATAAAATTATATGCAGCCACAAGCAGCTGGGCGCCGCGACCCGTGCCGGCCGGCCATACCGGTCGATGCGACACGCGTGGTTAGGCTGAAGTTATCAGTGTTGTCAAAGAGATATTTTATTATAATTTGTTTTTATGTATTTATTCTTCACTTTTTCAAATATTTATAGAATTAGAAATAAAATATATTAAAAATACTCCAAATAGGATGAATTTAGGTTACATATGAATCTAATTAAATCCAATCCACATGTTTGACGAAACAAGCTGATATGACACTACAACAGAAAAACACTACGGCGTAGGTATATGCTCTGTTACCCGTACGAAGACGGGGTGGGTCGCTAGTTATCAATAAATAATGACGAGTTTTTTAAAGGTAGGAATTTGAAAATTAGAATTGACTGTAGCTACTCGTAATAAGGAAAAAATGACAAGTTTCAGGATTTTTGATTTTCAAATTTTAAGGGTGGGGGAGGGGATGGGGGTCGAAAGTTTGTATGACAGTAACCAAAATTGGTGCCTTCGAAAAGTACTCAGAAACCATCTCGTAATATACGTCTTAGTTGACAGTTTTGTATAAAAACGAATCTCTTCGGTTTCATTGCGATACACGCAAATATTTGCACATGTTCGTAAACAATTTTTCAGTTTTGCCTAGTATAACTATTATTTAATAAAGCATCATTTCGCTGTGAAATAAATTATTTACAGGTTTGACTATGTCGCGCCGCTTATAGATTTGCATAGACACATTTGATCGTATTGGAGCGCCACATCTACATTACTTTTATATATAACCCAATATGATTGCAGCGGTAGAGCTCTAATGATATAAATGGTGTTTAATGAACTTGTTCCATAAGGTAGATGCTAATATGAGGATGAAGGGTCGAGCAGACTATGTGCTCATTGTCGGCTCCGCTCGGTGCTTCCACTGAGGCTCGTTACGGCGCGAGAGGCGCTCAACTTTTTATTTACGCGCAAGTGCACTCGCCTCTGTCGCGTCGAGAGCAGAATTAAGTTTCTCGGCGCTGATATGGGATCATTCAACCCGAGAATATCGAATTACGCAGCGCGCTGGGCGCATTGTTGGATACTTGCACGTGATATTCCTTTTGTGCGCCGACACACGGAGAGGCGCGGGTCGCGGGACGGGCCGTGCGAGTTATGAGTCTCTATACGAGATACTTTAAGCTCGCTTTGGAACACGATCCCGCGATCGCTTATGAGTTTTTCTATATATTTCTTTTCCACAACGTGTAAAGGTACCGAGATAAACCTCATAGATTGGGTAACATTACATCCAGCAATTTCGTTACGTACCTAGACAATGTGATAAGAAAAGTCAAAGATTTCTATTAAAGTAGAATTAATCTAGCCTCTAGGTACAATGGCTCTTGAAACTTTGAAGTTGTTTTCGTTTTTCTTTTCTTCTTAATAATATAATAAAAAATCAAAAAATTTCAAGTCGCAACCTAATTATTTCTTGTGAAACTCCTATAAAAATAGCTAAATTTAAATAAAATGCGAGAGCACAATTTTCCTGTTTATATTTTATCGCAGATTTTTCGACGATAGCTGACGGAACGAATTGTCCCGGTGAATAGTGGACTTATTAGGAGGCGGGGGCCGGAAATTGAATCTGTAGCTACGCAGTTCCGGTCGTGGGGTGCGTCTCCAACCAACACCACCTGCCGTGCGCTCGCTTAAAATCGTGTAGTTGTGTTTGTATTTACGTATTTGTTTATAATCATTTTACTTGTGAATACCGTAAAAATACGTATATCTCACAATTATGTTTAACAAACAATAAAATGATAAAACTAGTCTTCACTCATTAGTTTAAAGTTATTGAAGTTGTTTGAAACTAATGGGCAATATAACAGAGTTTAAAGCTCTTAATAATGAAATATGTTTTTCTTGAAACGTTTTAATGAATATTTCCATAACACTTTTAAATTAAATTAAAATGAAATGTTTCACACTATTTTATAGTATGGGGCCGTATAGATGTTCGAATGAACATATATAGCTCGAGGAAATCGTGGATTGTAAATCAAGTTTATGTGCCGGCAATGAAATGAGCTGCCGCGGACAGATCTCGCGGCTCTCATTAGACGCACCTTCGTAGAAGCGCGCGTCGCGTCGCCCGAACCCCACTGTTTTATTGGCGGGTTTCAGCTGAATGACACTCGTTAGGCCTTCGTCGTTTCCGGTCTCGATGCTACTCATAACGGAGCTGAATTTGTAAATAGTACACTAATAAATATGTCGATGTTGGACGTAATTTAATTAACGTCGATTCGAGTTTCTATATCTGTTTTTTAGGCCACTTCGTGTTTATTACTTTTTTGAACATGCCCACCCTAAAATATATCGATGAGTGATGAAATGATAAACTTTTACTTGATGTTATATTTTCAACGAATTAATTGATCAGTCTAAGTAAAAGACATTAAATAAAATTATTTGGCGTCTTATAACAACAAAACATTAAAAAAAAAAACTATTATCAACAATGTTTTAATATTGTAGACAGATTTCAAAACAAGTACACAAAATATTTTTTTTACTGAAATGAGATGAGTTCTAGAATAAAATAGAGAACGGCTAGTGCATAAAATGACGCTATTTTAATTTCGAATGCGTTTAGAAGAAAAATTGAAAAGCATTCATTACTCGAAAATGACAATGCATAATGCAATCAATTACTTTCGAATTATTAACTAATTTTAAGTTCCTACTTCTAATTCCTATTTGAAGCCCCTAATTGTAGGTTAGCATATTTTAGCATATCTTCGCCACTTAAGTAAATAGTATATCTCCGTAAAAAGTTTCCTGTAAAATAGAATCTATAATAATATTCCAACATACTTCCAGAGGTTATTATTGTAATGTGAGTATATCATTTAAAATGCATTGATAGCGGCCTGCAGATATGATAGGAAAATGCATGCCATTTGCCAAATGAACGCGAAATTACCCTTGAGGATTAATACAAACCAGTGGTATTTATTACTCGTCGATAACACATAAGAGAATAAAATTGCTTCTATCGACAAAGTTTTTTACTTTTTCAGCGAGCACACTGAAAGATAATTTACGGTTTTTCAATTGACTTCAAAAAATAATAAAAATAATACATGGGACTTCCCACACAGCGTCATCTAGTCCCAAAGTAAGCAAGTATTATGCTTATACATACTTAAATATTCTTTATAATATATACATATATAAATATTTTTGCAAAGACACCGCAACACATATAACAATGAAGACCCGGTACCAGTATCAATATTCACCATATTAATACTGACCCGACCTGGAATTCGAACCCGGGACCTCCAGCTTGGTAGGCAGAGTCGCTACCCACTAGGCTAAGCGGTCGTCAAAGGTCGTCAAAAAGGAGGTTCTATATTCGACGTGATAGTTTTTTTCGTACGTTTACTAATTTGTCGGAAACGGCTTATCCAATTCGGATAGTTTAAAATGCATTTTATTAAAGTAGGTTCCATGTTGGACAATTAAATTTTTGTATCAAGTGAAACATGCAGTTGTTCTGTATGTTCAACGATTTCTCGGAAACGTATTAAGTGATTTGGATAGTTTAAACTGCATTCTACTCGGTACCGAAGTGGTCTCATACAAGTTTCTATTGAAACATACGATTTATCTGTATGCTCACAGATTTTTCAGAAACGCCTTAATTGATTTGGATCACCGAACTTTGAATGTAGCAGTCTGGAAGACACACGCTTTCTAAACTCAACGACTCAAATCCGACCAATTTTGTCAACTCCAATGCGCCCGACGAGGTCCGTTCAGGCTTTATCTTGTTTGGGACTTAATGGCCGTGTGTGATATACCCCAGGTATTATTATTGAATTTTACTGCTTGCTTTTGACTATGTTGTCCCCTATTATTGTATGTAAAAGGTGACAACCCTGAATTTTAAGGACACGGCTTCAATTCGTGTATCGTTGCGCCCAGTCTAGTTAGTCTGAGACCTCGTGCGGGTTGCCTATTCGATTCTTGGCAAATTTTAGAGTTTCGTAATCAAAGGGGAAAAATTGGAATCCTTATAACTTCATCCGTTTGTCTATTCGTCGTCTGTCTGTCCGTCCGCCTGTGACAGCCTTTTTATTCCAAGACTATTGGCACTATGTAGGTGAAATTGGTAAGGTAGGTGTAGTCTATGAACCGCTGTACAATGCTGTAGCAAAATAAGGAAAAAAAAATTTAAAGAATTTTTGAAATAATTTTTTACACATGTAATCGAAGAATGGAAAAAAATTTCAGCGTTCATTCACGTCTGGGGTTCATTAACCTATAGGAAACTATATAGAGGTTTCAAGATGACATTTTTATTTAACGCAATATTTGTTGAGTGAGATATGCGCTCCTAAAATTCTAAAAAGTGTTCCGATCTTTCCTATTTCCTATTTTTCAACTTTGAGATGCAAATTTTTACAAAAATTTAATTTAGTACAATCTAAAAGTACATTCTAGTACAATCTTTCAACGAAAATTAGTTTGAATAAGATTGTTGCGTAGTTTTTGAGATGTCTATTTGTTTTTAAACGTTTTATTTGAATTTGAACCATGAAAGTTCCTCCCGAATACGGAATTCTTCATCGTTTGATTTTTTTTTTCAAATTGCAAGAGTCTGTTTGTATTTTTTCATATTCTCTGACAATTTTTTTTAGTGTGCTCTACTTTTTTTGTTTTAAAATAATTGAGAATATATAGCAAACAAAGGAAAAAACATATTTTTTTTCATTTAGACATAAGTAATTACAAAAGGAAAATAACTTGAACTGCATTATTTTATTTTCAAATTCCGTTGCGGATTACTAAGTAATTAAATTGTTATTAATGACATAATTTCACAAATGCAATGACAAGTATGTAATGTAATGATACCTATACAAGTGTACTGACAGCTCATAAATCCGATTTAAAATAAGAAAAAAAAGTATTTTTTATAAATATTTCAAAAACAAAACCTTATGACGGTTAATTTGATGTCTATGTCGATGTAACCCAATCATTGCAGCCACAAGCCAAACTAGCCGTCTATCGCTATACACCACTTGCACAAAATTAGAAATTCTTACGGTTTCGTAAAATTATTAAATTGAGTATTTGCCAAAAGCTATTAACATTCTTTATATAAACGATGATACTCATATATTCATAGGAATATTCACACTCGATCGCAGACAGCAAAGGGAGAAAGTGACGTCGCGTCGTCGGTCGTAGCGAGTTGGCGTTGTGCCAACGCCGCTCTCGCTTGCGTCAAAACGTTTTCAAATTCATTAAATTCTTCTAATTTGTGAAAGAAATTTAGGGCGATGATTAACATTTATGTCATCGGAGGGGATTCTTTTTTCATTTAAGCTTTTTATTTGATAAATACTCGACAGGACTTTCATAAATAATGTCTAGTGTCACTAAGGATACTCACGCTTTTCAAAAGGAAATATTTTTTACTGCGATCTTTTTTATATTCATCATCATCAGCCCATGATACCCCACTGCAAGGGCTTAGCCTCCTCCAGGGTAAGGAGGGGGTTTGGAGCTTAAATCCACCACGCTACTCCACTGCGGGTTGGGGATTGTAACGACCGCCATCTATTGACAGCGTCCGGGAGCGACTGCTTAACGTGCTCTCCGAGGCACGGAGTCAGTGATAGTTAATGTACTTAAGTCAGAAAAACTCATTGGTACACGCCCGGATTCGAACCATAGCCTTATAAATTTGAGGAGACAGGTTCGTTGCGCTCTGGGCTATCACGACACATTCATCTCATTTTTTATATTATGTAACCATAATAAATACCTAATATATTTATTATTTTCGAAGCTTTTAGTTAATAACAACATTTAAAAAGATGAAACACGCCATGGATATTTCGCCTTCATTCCCCACATGGCGCTCGTCTCACGAGCCCAACGATAGAGTTTATTTTCGAACACGTTTATTGCACTCGATTGCTGTGTAAATTTTACGTTGCGCAGCGCTTTTAATTTTTAATTTATATTCAAAAGTGGACGCGTCGACGTGTTGCCACTTGATCGGCGTGTGTTTGTTTGTTTGCCGAAACGGTGGCGCGCGTGCTGTCAACTTTTGCCCGCTGCGAGCAGTTCGGATACCCGGCATTCTTGCTGTAAAGCCCTACTGTTGCTATATTTAACAAAACTACATTACAAAACAATCAACGGTTTATTTCATTCAGAGAACACGCAAAGTGTATTGTTTTTTTTTTTGCTAATTGGTAGATTCTCTTTATCTGATTTTTTAAATTCCCGCCAAAAATTTAAAAAAAATATTCCGACTTTCTACTCTATGACTGTATTCTACAGTGTTTTTTAAAGTCATGAGCAAATATCTTGGTGCGCTTACTTAAAAACCGGTTTTTACGTCGGGGATTTAAATAAATGGCATTTGTTTTTGTTAACAGAAAAAGTATTTATTGACATAACGACTGAACGAACAATGAGGTTAAGAATAAACCCAAAAATAGCTCATCGCATGCTTCGCTACCTTCCAAAATTTCACTTGATTTAGTGGAATAGTTTTCAAACTAAAGTTACTTATTTGACCGACGACGTACAGGAATCTAACATACTTGCGAAAAAATCATAAATTTTAAACTATTGATTTTCACGTAACCTGAGTATTTCTAAATGAGTTGCCACGATGTGTACCTACTAACTATTTATTTTTTTGTACTACTATGAATTGGTCAGCCTCACCGAGCTTTGAATTACTTCAATAGAGAAGTAATGCTGGCCGTTTACTTTGAAAACCGAAGTTATCACATTTGAGCCTTAAGATGAGGAAGGTAGACGGGCGGGACGTGCGTAAGGCCTACGCGATTGGTTACATAGATGTTTGTGTTGTGTCTAGGTATTTGTGTATTACCCGTCACAATTAGTAAAATACCATTCAACGAAAGGCAGATACTGATAGCGTATCTGCGTATGCCTTTTGGACTGCTACATTTCAAGTTTTTTTTATAATAACGTATACCTCACAACAACGCCTAGGCCTCAAACTAAGCATTAGCTTGTATTTTGGGTACCTATCGTAGACAGGGACCTACTGACCCGACCTGAGATTCGAAACCGGGACCTCCAGCTTCTTAGGCAGGGTCGCTACTCACTACGCTAAGCGGTCACCCAACAGTCATGGACAACATTTAATTTTATAGTTCATCTCGCGTCATGAAAGAGAAATACTAGTTAGAGACTTCGTCCTCTACGACAAAACTATATGACATAACATTGTGGAATCTACTTGAGGTTGGATTCCCGGAGCTTGATAGTCTGTTCTTAGTTCATAGTCTTCTATAAGTTTAGTCTTTAGTCCACAAAGTTTACAGTTTAGATGCGATCAAAACAAGTGAGAAATATTTTCTAGAAAGGCATACTAATAATAAATTAAATTATTTAAATTCAATGAATAACATCTATACAAGGATACTTGTATCGATATTTCCTGTCAGTATATTTGATCGGATGTGATGAATCCGTGAGATAGGCTGCGACAAACAGCACGGGCCCGCGCCGGGAAATAACGAATTCCCAATGAGAGGCGACGGCGCGGAAGAGATCCTAATAACATTCAAAACGCGTCCCCCGAGATGGCACCGGCGCTGGACCCGGTTTAATTACGGCCGCGTCGGCCTCCGCCGGATTTATTATTATCGCATCGGCTAAGAGTGATTAAAAAAGTTCCTGATAACCAAAGGGTGAACGAATGAAACAATGTTGAGGATTTACAGGATAAAGTAGTTTCAGCTATATTGTACCTACCTTGATTTTAGAGTGTATTTTTTAATAAATGGGTTTGTAAAGTAGATATATTTTTATTTTAAACTGATCTCTTCAAATAAACGGATTTCCAAAAATATTTCAAAATGTTTTCTAGGTCTATGTATCTACAAGTGGATTTTTTTTAACTTTTGTGAAATATGATTAGAAAGTATACTTATATAATACATGTATATATAATTTTACACTGAAATACTAATTTTACTGAAAATGTATGTAGATTGAGATAATTTTATTTGGGCAACGAATGACAGAAAACAATGTAAAAACAAGGTTATCTGCTGAGTGATTTCGATTTTTTATTTTAATAACAGTTTTAACCATAGATTAAATAAATTTGACAGCAGCGTTTGTTTTTAATTGAGTCATAAATGTCACTTCACAGTGTCGAAAATGTCAAACGCAATTTCGCTGGGGCGAAGACCGGCGCGCGGGGACCTCGCGAACTGAATCTCGCCATCTTGCACCAGCTGGCTAAAGTATGAGTGGTTAGACGATAAATGCAGAAGAGGGCTTCTAGTCAATTCGTACTTTTATGATTTTAACTTTAGTTCTCAAATTATAGATAGTATTAAATATAATAAATAAATAAATAAATAAATAAATAAATAAATAAATATAACTTCATAATGCAACCCCAAAACCGCCGGACGAGGGTTGTTCCAAACTCCATATTTATAATCCATGGGGTGACAGGTATATAAACATTGAAAACTGTACCCGCACAGCGGATTGCCTTCATGTGGCTTCGGGTCACAGTTGCGAAGCAAAAGGTTTAAAAAGTGCGCTGACAAAGCTGGCTTAACTACCTATTACAGGGAGAGGCGAGGTGAGCACTATGCTGTGGCTGCGTTGTGACCTAACACAAACACAAAGAGGCTACGGTTTATGTTATATTTCAAAAGGCTCGCCAAATACAAGATATATTGTGTGTTTGAAAATTGAAACTCCGTAAATATACATAATATCTATATTTTAGCATTAACCGGTTCGTAGTCAAACTGAAGCTGATTTTCAGTACTTTATTCGGAAAAATAGACTATAATGATGAGATAAGGACTATAAAAATGTAGTACATTAATTTACGAACCATCAATACTCTTCGTCGCGCACGCCAAATAATGACTTTTCGAAAATAAAATACAGCCCATGACACTTGTTGATAATGTAGCTTAATATAGATGAAAGAATTTTTAAAATCAGTTGAGTAGTTTTTGGATTTATCCATTACAAGCATACGAAAAATCTAATCTTTTCTCTATAGAATATTATTCAGATTATCATTACGTAAAAACATCATTGCTATTGCAGATAGTAAAATATTGTCAGAGGTGTGTGTATATCTGTTGCCGATTCATGTTGCTAATTAATAATAATATCTCGGACATCCCACTCAGCCATCTAGTCTCAATCTAAGCAAAGCTTGTATTATGAGTACGAGATACTTACATTCTTAAATATTCTTTATAATACATACATATATAGATATTTTATACTCAGGCACGGAACAAATAGATATGTCCATGCACACAAATATTTGTGCTGGGCGGGAATCGAACCCGCGAGCCTTGGCTCCGCACTTGGCCTCAATCAATCAATAAAAGTTATCTGACGTAGGTGTCTTCGAAATTTTTCTTATTTTTGTTTGCATCAACTTTACGAACATTAATGGGATAACATATTTATTAAATGTATTTGAAAATACATATACTATGTGGCTATACTACAAGTTTCACACCGAAAACTGAAAATCGACTGCAATGCCAAACACGAATAAACATCAGGGATAACTCGTCACAGGTAGCATCCACGATATTTCATATTTCCGAAATTTCCATGCAGCTTCGTTAAAAATCAAGCTACTCTGTTCCACCGTACCTTGTTAGTCGAGTTTTTGGATTTCTACTTGTAGCTAAAATCCGACGAAAACTCACATCAAAGAGATGGGTCGCAGCTATATTTCTGTAGGGCACATTATTTAGATAAAAGTCTCAGCGTGCACGGGCGGCAGGCGGCGGCGGCGCGGCGGCTACGAAGCTCTGCAGATCCAGTTTCTACATTTAGCATTTTGCCGGTACAATATTTTATAAATAAATACCTCGCGTTTTGTTTCTCGGCTTACATCGTACCTGAAACAGATGAAAATTTCCCACTTTATTATTTTATATATACCTATGCGAGAAAGTTATATACACTAGCTTATTAAAGCTTGCATCTCGTCCAATGAAATAGATACTAGATTTCTGAACCTCATAAAACCAGGTGTCATCTATGAGACGTAAGCAAACTATATGCAACATAATAAAAGTAATATTGCGAAATATTGATTAGATAAAATTGTAATTTCTTTATTATTACAATTACTTTAATATAAAAATTACCTTCAAATAAATATAATTTACTGTTAATTAATTTATTATTCATTATTACAATTTCTAAACACACAAGTCGGCATTATACCCACGATCACAATGGCGTGTTACTCTTTAGTGTTGTATTGTCTGACATCGAATCAAGTAATTTGGACGATGTCGCATAGACCCATTGACATGGGCCGGGCCGATATGTTTTATGGAACGCGATCTCCTATCTACTCATATAACCTAATTGTGTATGCGGATTGTTACTAAAACGAGTTTTACAATTATATATGTATAAATTATATTTAAATTGACCTTTTTAAGGTTCCGTAGCCAAATGGCAAAAAAGGAACCCTTACAGTTTCGCCATGTCCGTCCGTCCGTCCGTGTGTCTGTCTGCCTTTGGTTTTTCTCGGAAACTATTGGCAGGATACAGATGAAATTTGGAAGGTAGGTGTAATCTATAAACCACTACACAACGACGTAGCGAACTTAATTTTTTTTTTGGATTTAGTCGCTATATATGTAACTAAAGTAAGAAAAAAAAAATCATTGTATATTAAGACGAGAAATTCATTGAATATTAAGAAGATTATATATGATGTCAAGGTTTGAAACATTTTTTTTTATTTAAGTCAACAGTTGTTGAGATATGTACTTCTAAAGTCCTAATTTTTAATAGTCATGTGTCCCTCCCCCCTCTACCAGCTAAACCGTTGTTTTTGGATATGTGGAAATCTTTATGTCAGGAGTGCTTAATATAACGTAGTTAAAAAGAAAACTATCACACCTAACTAGACTGTATTATTTAACAAGTAATAGATTAACGTATAAAATGTACTTTTACAAGTAAAAATTTTGTCAAAATTCCATACAAAATGATAGATAGCGTTTAGCCAATAAGCGAAAACTAGATGTATTTTATCTTTGTGATGTTATTGTAAGAGATTATTAAAAAAAACATTTTATGAAGCAAATTACTACGTACCTACTATAAATTTCTGCTTTCATTTGCAGAGCTTATTCTCTTCACAATCGATACTAAAAGTCAAAGGTTCACTGTAATAAAATAAATAATAAAAATTGTCTCTAGTTATCAGTGCACTTTTCGGATTAGCCAGAGAGGATCGAGCGCCTTCTAAATAACTAACGAAATAAAAATTAAATATACTTATACAATAATTCTTTAATTACATAATAATAACGATTAATTGTTAAGTTCGATTTACGTCGCGCTCGTCTTTTTATATTGTATGGTGGTACGGAACCTTTCGTGTGCGAGTCCTATTCGCATTTGGCCGGTTTTTCTTAACCAGTTCGGTACGCTTTGATTTGCATCAAACGAATTCGCATTTGACCAGTTTTTGGTAAGTAGGTATGACATGAATTGGTTTATTTTTCGAATTTATTGAACGACGTCGAAAGCAATCGAGCGATGAAATTGAAAGAGATCCCCCTTTAGGCTATCAAGTGCATAATCGGCTATAAGAAACCACACGCAGGTAGAGCCGGGTGGGCCGCTAGTGTCACTGAAAGAGAACGTGAATTGTCTACATTGTAACATGACGATACGAAGTACGTACAATATAAGCGAACTAACAGCGTCACTTCGTTTTTGTCACAATTTCATTAGCATAATTTTTATCGTGTACACTCGAAAACAGCGTCATACGAGAGAGATAATGGTGCTTCGAGTGCCACAAAATGACCGAGCGCTTTAGCGGGTTCAAACCGGGCCGGCGCAGCGCCCTTTGTGCGACCGCAGGGCGAAAGGAAGAGATAACAGGTGACGCGCACCGCCAAGTGATGTTCTAAAAGCGGCTGATAACTCCTTTTAGCGTTAAAAAAAAGAATTATATTCAAAAAAGGTTTTCAACAGTTGTGTTAGGGGTACTTTGCTCGGACAAAATCGCGCGTACTTTTAAGTACTTTTAAGCTACGTAGTTGAAATCTGGAACTTTCATAATTTTGTCATGTCCACCAATTTGTTAGTCTTATTTTCGGTTCGTTTGTATTTCTGTCTGTCACAGTCACACGGTTTTTAATCTATTAACTTATCATCAATCATTATCAATCAATTGTCCCTGTCAGTCAAATGCTTGGGACCTTGGACTTAACACAAATGGGTTAATGTGTAGTGCGTGGGTTAAATACGATTTCAATCACCGCAAATGCATGTACATGCTTCAGTTACAGATTTAAATTAATACGGCAGCAAATAATAATTTTGAAAAAAATTATAAGTAGATCCCTATATTTTATATTGACCTATAGGTATGGGGACGCATGGGTTTTGTTTCGGTCACTATACTGAAACTCAAAGTGTGAGTCATTTTAAATACGATTGAGGTCTCCTACAAAAAATTTTATTATTAAAGTTTTGTTTGCGAATTTTAGAAGCTTGATACCCCAAAATAACTCACAATGAAACTTTCAAATCAACATAGCGTAAAAATAAAAATCATAAAAAAATCGCTTGTGTAAACATAAATTTATATAAATAACACTTTAATTATATTAAATTAATGAATAAAATATTTTTTATTAAGAATCAAAAACTTGACACCTACAAAATTAACAGATTTAAAAATTTAAAAAAAATGTGAATTTTACAAAAAAAAAGCCTTTGTTGCGAACCAACAATTATTTACTCAAAATTAAGAATTTATCTTATGTGTGCTATTTTTGTGTTATTAAAAAAATTTTTTTACTCCAATAAGTTAATGCTTAGCGACATGACCAAATTGGTCTAGGTCATAAATAAAGATTAAAAACGAAAGTTCTTTAATATTAGAAATCAATTTCATGTGTTACTTTGACGCGCGCAATTTCCATTATAAAGCTGAAAATTCACTCCGATCTTTTTCCCCTAACACACCACGAGAAGTATGACTTTAAAAAAATCTGTAGCACAGTTTAGTAAACATGTGAGACATTTAAAATAAAAAAAATAACAATTTATTGTTTTGTGGAATGGGGACACAACCTTTACCTTGCCGACATACACTTGAAAGGTATATTTTTATGAAATTTTATTTCAATAATGATTTTAATACCTAGGACCTACCCTAGACGTATGTGTTTAATCGTTGCTGATGCATGGACGTGGTGACATTAATGATTCAATTTAGAGTCGATGAATATCAATGAATACACATTTAGTTACAGGAGACATAAAATTGTGACACACATAGAACCAAGATTTTACCCTTCAAATCAAATCAAATCAAATTCAGACGATGCATTCTACATCAAATCTGTCATATAAAGCATATTTTTACTATGACATCATACATGGTTGTTATATGTATGTGGTGTCTTCGCTTGGTACCCAAAACACACGCTAATGCTTAGTTAGGGGCTTGTTGTGGTGTATAAGTTATTATTATTATTATACATAAAAAAGGATAAAACTGATATATTTGTTAAAGTTGAACATATTCTGAATATGTATATACTCCGTATGTACGTATTCCGAATATGTATATGGGGGAAAAATGCATATCTGCCTAATTTTTTACTATAAGTTTTACTCGTTTAGTTTAAAAGACGATAGTTAAAAAAAACATAATTTATAACATAATACAAAAATAATACATAACATTTTAGTATAAACGGAAAAAATACAATTTAGAAACATTTATTTTAATAAATGGAAATATAATTTTATAATTAATTTTTTTGTTCGTTAACGGTTTTTGTTCGTTGTACCCTATTCTTATATGACGGCATATTATATTAATATTGCGATATTGAAAATGTACTGCAAACCACTTTATTCACCCCAATTTTATCATTCATTGTTTACATCCATTCAGTTTTTTTCATAAAACCATTTCACCGTCGCTTCGTCCAGTTTCCGTCCCCGGTTCTCCTGTTTCGCAGATAAAATGCCCGGAAAATATCATACACAGGAGACAAAAGACATTCACACTTCATTTACCTTGAATAGACAGTATTTGCGTCTGTTTCCATTGGCAAGAATATTCTGTGAGAGCGCTACTTGAATGTTATACTATAGGTAGTGTCTGGTAAAGGTTTGCTTGCATGCTCTAAGTTCGCTGCATTAATCGAGCGTACGCTAAGACGACAGTAAGCGGGTAAAAACATCGATATTTTTGAGTTTAATGCTATTTCACCGTCTTTGGTAATAAACGGTTATTTTCACTTGTTAGGGTTCAAAGCCAAAAGGCAGCACGGTTCCCTGTTGCTATCACTCTCTCCGTCCGGCGTCCGTGTATTACGGGCCACTAGTTCGTTAATTAGAATTTCAATGGAATAATATTTTATGGGGTCCTCTGACAAGTGGGGTGTCTAGAATTTAAATAGTACAGCGGAAATAAACTTTATTTAGTTGGGGTATAGTGGGGTACAAAAAGGGCTACGAGCTTTCTGTATATTATGCACTATATACTGTATTTAAACAATAAATGCTAAAACCGCCCATTTCTCATATTGATGTAGTTTGTAAACTGACATGATTATTCTGAAAATATTATTTTGTGGAATTACTGAATAAGGCAAGCATTTAACCCTGTTTTAATAAGTCATTTTTTATTCAAACAGCTGAAAGAGCAAAGTTATTTCCCATATGGCTCCATTCGCTTGGCCCAAGGTTTATTTATGCGACGTACTAATTAGAATTCCGTACAAAAATTAAATTATGGAAATATATAATCTCACTCATAACTATATCAACACTTGACCTATTTATTACTAATTGGAAACATTATTATTAAACCTAGGAAAGGTAACAAATATAGTAAATAATAGGTAATTTAATTTTGTTTTAGTAAGGCAGGTGTTAAGATATATAAGTATGGTAAAAAAATAAAGTTACAAGAAAGTTGTTTGTTTACTTCCTCCGAGTCAAATATAATGAGAGAATATTCCAAGCTCAAGTACATGCCTACAGTGTGCTTAAGTTTGTGGAGAAATAAAATTATCGTGAAAGGTTAAATTTTAGTATGAATCTACGTACGCAATGGGTCTATACGATGTTTGTCCCATAGAAGGTTGAGTGCGTGGGTCGGGGTCACGTTGACACATCGACATGTGAAACGTGGATAGGTGTTTATATTTTTTATGAAGAATACATGATTTTGTCCACAAAAAATATAATTTTAATTATATAAAAAATGTTATTACCTAACAACTCATCAAGTAATACATCACATTGTAATCTATGCTATCGTATTCAAGAAATGAAATCTCAAACTAACATTCAAATACAATAGATTTGAAATAAACGCGTGTCTGTACGTTTGTCTGATAGATTTTAGATTGCGCTATCTGATATTGCGATTTCTGTAGGGAGATACAGTAAACATTAAGTTCGAAGCAGATGTCGCTACTGTTGAATGGCCTTAAATTCTGTTAATTTGCTTGTCAGTCACTTGTCAGTGTTCAATAAATTGATAATTTTCTAAAAATACAAAATTCCTACAATATTCCAATAATAAATATAAAAATTTTAAAACACTTTCCATTGTAGGTACTATTTTCATTCATAATTATCATCCAGTTTAAAATGATTTTTAGATAACTTCGAAATATCTTTAACTTAAATGTCATTTGAAGAGTTTTATCCCACAGTTTTCTACGTAGTACAGGTTCTTTCTGAAGTACGTGAGTTCCTGACAGCTAACAGACAGTAGTTTTATCCCCATTGAGATGTCCATTTTAAATTATATTAAGCCCTAAAAATATGATAAATGCGAAAGTATGTTTGTGGCTTTGCCTTTCTTTGTCCTTTGTACTGGGTTTACACGGTTCCTGTAGAATAGATCTGGAGTGGAAGGTTGTAATTATCTCTTCCGAACGCGTCCGAATATGGAGTGGGCGAAACCGCAGACGCGAAGCTAGTATCAAATAATATTCAATTAAATTTAAAAATACACTTTTGCCTCATGGCACTAACATAGCTACAGTTGTAATTTGTAAATTGTGATATAAAATCGGGTATGTTTATAAAAGAAATATGAAAAAGAGGATTCGAAGTAAAAGCTCGAACACTAAATATGTAGAAAGAATAAATACAAATTAAATGAAGAAATTACTTAGATAGCATAATATACAAGATGAAGCGCTTCATACTTTGAAACGATTATTAACGCAAGCAAAATGTCAGACTCAATGATTAAACAGATCATAGGTGATATCATTATGTTAAACAAACATTTTATTGAAATACACATGAACTGTAATTTCATAATATTTATTCTATTTTTCAGTACGAATTTAACATGTAACACAAAATTCTACTTTACTGCAAATATTTTCAAACATTAACTGGCGTGTATCGGGTTTACGCTTTAGGTTACGTTTACACATTTTCGCTGTTACAAAAAAAAAATCTCTATGTACATTGCACATCCATGTGAAATTATAAGCCAACCTGTACGTATACTTGGCAAATACCAACTGATCAATAAATTTTTTTATACACTTTGCAACTGTTGCGTAAAAACAACGTGAAAAACTAGACTGAGTGCGTGTATTGGTGCAGCGCTGACTAGTCGATGACCCTGGGAAGCTAAACCGAGTCTTTCTGCAGTAATTTCAAACGATCCTGAGTGAGCCCGAACGAGCTTCGTCACCAGCGACGGAAGCAGACATAACATCATAACTTAAAAGAACATTAGCCTGTGACCATATTTACCTGAATATTAGTTTCGATTAAATATTTCGGAAATCATGCGCAAACAACTACGCCAAAATAGTTTTGATTCCGGATCAAAAAGTGGTCAATTCTATCATGCTGTTATATTAAAATAAATCTGTTAGTCCAAAAGTTATGAATCGACGAGTAAGAACGGGTACGAAGCGCCCACGCAGTCACGAGCATGTCACCACGCTGCGCAAACGACTAGACTTTCCGGGAACGAATTGCGAGCTTATCTGATATGCCGCGTCGTGACACGAAGCCTCTGAAACACCACACTATTTATACTAACTGCTTACGGTGCTTGCTCACGTGACTTTTGAATTATATATCAGACTTAGTCAGTCTTTGTTTATAATTAAAAAATAAACTTCTAAGTTAGAATATGGAGGTGATAATACAAAATGCAAAGAACGTAATATACGTATCTACATAAAAAGTAGTATGCGCCCACTTACATTTGTTACAGTTGAAAACATTAGAGGGTAACATATGACTGACCGAATGGCCAAGTGGCTAGAAACCCTAACTGCGGAGCCGAAGATTGCGGGTTCCATTCCCGCCGGCACAATTATTTGTGTGCATGAATATGTTTATTTTGTTCCGTATCTGTGTATGAAATATTTTTATACGTATTTATTATAAAGAAAATTTAAATATGTATATCAGTTGTCTAGTAACCTATAACACAAGCTTAATACTTGCTTACTTTGGGACTAGACGGTGCTGTGTGGAAAGTCCCATATATTATTATTAGTATTATTATATGTTTGCAATTTCTAGTTCAACTGTATCAATTTCTGAAATAGGATTCCAAAGAAAATGTTATAATTTTAGAGTTTAGCAACAACGTAAAAAAACATTCTATTCGTAGTTGACGCAGAAAGCCTATTGTAAACACATCAATAATGCAGATTTTAAAGTTCAGTTTAAGTTTCTTGTCGACTCTTGTCCTTCTTGTTCGTCTTGCTCTATTCTATTTCCGGTTCGGTTGCAAATTTGTTATAAAATTATTGAATGTAACATATAATGGTACCTAATAAAAGTTTTGTTTTTGTTTTGTTCAGACAAAGTTTTTGTTCTATTCAAAAACACATATTGTTCATGTGTCTATACATTTTGAATGTAAATAACAAAAATCTTAAATGAAATACGTAAACAGAAATATATAAAATTTATACTATATATTATATTGCTAGTTTGTACATTCAATTCAGAACAAATTGTATTAAGTTATGATTGAGTTAGGTCTTAACATGATGAATATGTAAAAAAAAACGGAGCAAAGCACCGCCGGGAACTCAATTAAGTCTAAAAGTTAGGTCGGTATTTTTTTTTTCTATTTCTGGGTGCAGATTAAATTAGGTACGTAGCTGGCAGCACGATCTGTTAGCTGGATGTTGACCCAGTTTAAAATAAACTCGAGCAGATAACTAATTATTTTGAATGATTCCCGAACATTATTTATATCGTAACGTCGGGATGGTTATTTAATGTCGATTACACCAAGAACTAAACAAGAGATTGGCAGCCACTCTGTGGTTTCTCCTCAAGATCTTTGGGTTCACTACGAGTCGCACTGCAGCCTATGCGATCGCCTTATGTATAGCGTGGAAAGAAAAGACGGAAGTTGGAGGTAAAGCACCTTAAATATTGATGACAGCAAAATTTTCTGAAATGAAAATATCCTTTATTTTCAAAAATAAATGTAACTGCTTTCAAATATTTTTGAGAACGTATGTTGGACAGAAAGTACTTTCCAACTTGCGTTTTTTTTACTTCTATTCTGTTTCTATCCTGTATAAATATATCCCGCAATGAAGAACGGTAAGGCCAGAGTACCTAAACCTCTCTCGAGCGTTCCAAATTCGAATTCGGGTTAGCTTATTAATTATTTTCCTAGGGTTGCGTTCGTCCACGATTCGTATGTAGGTAGGTACATTAAAATAAATTTCAGGGTAGTTCAACCCCGGTCGAGTGGACTAAATCAATACATAGGTATCAAGTTGTTATTAAGAGAGGGTATTCTTTCAAGTGAAAGCTATTTTAATTATCCCTATTTATTATTTCCAAAGGTGTTTTTTGTCCTCACGCTTCATTTCCCATAATACTTCAACCAAACTAATAATTGAGTCATCGTGTTCAGTATTATCTTCACCGATTAGGAAGAAAAATAAACAAGACTGGGAACGGGACCGGGAGCTAAAGAGAAGAATTTTTTTTAAAGAAAATTTCAATGTGAAGGATGTTAGGTCTTTTTATAGCTAAAAGATATGGCTCTGATTGTTTCTTTATATGTTACTTCTTAATAGTGTTTTTGTTACAATATTTTGAATGTTACGGTTACTTACATAAAAAAAGCAGGACCGGGTACGGGCATTTTTTTTTAAATATTATTTTAAAGCAACGTCAGTTGTTCATAAGAGCTATTAGATGACGTTTTATATTTAAACTGTAGCTTAAGCAAGAAAACGAATCGGTCAACTAACAGTATATATATACATCACGGAAATATTTATATTTACACTTTTTCAAAACACTAAGCACACGAGTATCGGTGGTGCCTATCTCTTGAGCAGCTTCCCCACTAGAAGCTTTCGGGTAGCAAAGTATGTCAAAATATTTAGATTAAAATCGGAAAAGTCTACATTTAGTTGCTGTGGGCGTTCTAAGCGTTTTTTGGAACTTCCAATATTCACAATTTTTTTCACCATTCGCGACAAAGCTTTTCGAGACGGTATTTGTTTGTTTGGATACCTCTCACCATACCACAGTAGTGGTGAAATGCAATTCTTTTTGTTTGAAAAGTAATTTTATAATAAGTCAAATTGTTCAAGTGTGGTATGGTGAGAGGTATATGGATAGAGTAAATGTCGAAATGCCATTATTACACAATTAAGAAATGGAAGCAAAACAAAACAAAATCGATACAAATGTCCTGTACGAAAAAAAAAACTAAACTAAATGTTCTATCTTAAACTTTTCTTCGGGACGCCTCGTCTAAGGAGGAAATATGGAAATAAATATGTGGCGATAGCAGTACACTATCTTACATTATAGCGTATAATATAACAACAATGTATATATCTAAGTAGTACCTAAGTTATCTAATATTAATTTAGCTAATAGTCGGTATTCCTTTGTCGGTATTTCGCAAATTGTACAAACATTTTTATCTTTGTAAGATCCCTTGTTTAATGCTGTAAATTGCATGCTAACTTAAAATATTTTTCTTCCTCTGCAAAATCAAAGATTTTACGATTATTGACGTCGACGGACATTTACAAACAAACCAATTGCACAATGCACAATGTTAGCGATATTCTATTTGTAGTAAACGCGGCATCCCTCAAAGAAGCGATGCCGACCCACGGTACCGTTAACAGTTACCGTTATGAAATACCCCTAGGATCTCGTCCCGACCGACGACGATTCGGGAGAGATACAGTTGTTACGCAATCCTCAGCACGATAAGTCGCGAATCGATATTGTCTGCCGACGTAATTACTCAACTCGCTATTTCTATTCTTTGTGATCTATATATAAGTGAAAAACGCTAAACTAAGTCTGTACACTATAATTTATCAAATAATAAATTAGTGAAAACTCAGACTTTATTACTTATTCATTTTACGCGCAAACCTAACTTCCGATTATTTAGATTCGTTTATGTGGGAGATCTAAATAATCAGGCATCGAGGCAACACACGCAAGACTCCTTCCCGCATGTCAGATATACGGTGACCCCAAACAAATCAACTAAGGCAACCTGCACCATCCCACCAAATTGGTGACCGCCGACGTGATACGCGTGTCTCGATTAAATAATTAAATTCGCCGCGTAAAACTAAAGTGACATCAAGATGCTGAACTCAGCAGCTGCAGCAGGTCAACTCAGCGCCAACTCCGTCGAGAGGCTCGAACGCGTAACGGTACGCCTACCAGCGTTCATCGAGGACGATCCGGAGCTATGGTTCCTGATGGCTGAAGTTACTTTCACCGCAGCCCACATCACTGACGACATAACCAGATTCGGGTACATCGTCAGCAACATCGGCCCAAAACACGCTATGGAGGTGAGAGATATTTTATCTAATCCACCCGTAATTGGCAGATATGAAAAACTTAAATCAGAACTCATAAAGCGATTAGGCACGTCGCAAGAACAAAAGACGCGACAGCTGCTAGAACGTGAAAGCATAGGAGACCGCAAACCATCGCAGTTTCTCCGACATTTGCGCAATCCAGCCGGCACCGCCGTGCCCGACAACTTGTTGCGAACGCTCTGGCTTGACCGCTTGCCGCAACCCACTCAAGCGATATTAGCAACTCAAAAAGAGAGCTCGCTGGACAAAGTAGCCGAGCTGGCCGACGCTATCAGTGAAGCGACCACGTCAAAACCTACAGTCGCGGCAGTGACAAACTCTGAGAGACTCCTTATTGACGAAATTCAGCGCCTCCACGTTTCTGCACGCACTAGCCAAAGTGTTGTAGCGGCTATACAAAGTGAGATCGCAGAGCTACGCACAGCTTTTCGCAACGCGCCGCGCTCGCCCAACCATCTTCGTAATCGCTCGCCGTACCTGCGCGCCCGCTACCGGGCGCAGACAATGGACTTTGTCCCGGGCCACGCGCAGGCACCCCGCGCTGCGTCCGCCGGGCGAAGCGACGGCCGCCGCAACCCGGCCCGCGCGCAGGTACCGCGCATTGTGCCCGCCGTGCCCAGCGACGGCCGAGACACCGCCGTCAGACAACGTGGCGCCGACGCAAAATGTTGGTATCACCGCACCTTTGGCGCCGATGCACGTAAATGTATTTCGCCGTGCATCGAGGTGAGTCTACATACTTCGGGAAACTAGAACGGGCCGCTCCAAACTCGGCTACGGAGCAATTTAAAGGCCCAACTAACCAAAAACAAGGCCGCATTTTTATTTTTGACCCACAGACCGGCCTACGATTTTTAATTGATACCGGAAGCGATCTGTGTGTAATACCAAAATCACATGTGGCAGGGCCGCTAATTGCCTCAAACTATGAACTTTTTGCAGCAAATGGTAGTCCAATCAAAACCTACGGCACTAAGCTATTGACATTAGGCTTAGGTTTAAGAAGAGATTTTTCCTGGCAATTTGTAATAGCTGACATAGATAAGCCCATCATCGGCGTAGATTTTCTGTCATTTTACAATCTGTTAGTCGACATACGCGCCGGACAGCTTATAGATAAAGAAACTCAACTACGGCAACATGGGCATTTAGCTGCGCCATCTGATTCACAGACAATTTTTACGGTAGTCAACAAAAGTGTGTACCACGAGCTTCTCAGAAAGTTTCCAAATATAACGAAGCCGGAAGGGTTACATCGACCGATCAAACACAATACCGTACACCACATTGTCACTAAACCTGGACCGCCGATTCGATTCAAGCCACGCCGACTAGCGCCTGACAAGCTGAAAGCAGCGAAAAAAGAATTCGAAAATTTGCTAAAATTAGGCATCATAGAGCCCTCGAATAGCGAATGGGCATCTCCACTACACGTCGTACCTAAATCAAATGGAGAAATACGACCCTGTGGTGATTACAGAGCCCTCAACGCGCGCACAGAAGTTGACAATTATGCATTACGTCACATACACGACTTCTCGCAGCAGCTCGAGGGAAAATCTATCTTTTCAGAAATCGACCTCGTAAAGGCATTTAATCAGATTCCGATTAGCGAAAAGGACATACCTAAAACGGCAGTGACTACGCCTTTTGGAACCTTTAACTATAAATTTATGAATTACGGCCTACGTAATGCTAGTCAGACATTTCAGCGTTTTATGGACGAAGTGTTATTCGGTTTAGATTTTGTGTACAGTTACATTGATAATATTTTAGTGGCGTCAAACAGTGAAAAAGAGCATTTAAAACACCTAGAGACTGTATTTACTAGGCTAAGCGACTACGGTGTAGTTATAAATACTAATAAGTGTACTTTTGGACAATCTAGCATTAATTTCTTAGGCTATACAGTGTCTGCTAACGGTACTACACCCTCCGCCGAAAAAGTCCAAACAATACTCGACTTTCCCAGACCGCAAACAGCCAAACAATTGAGACGATTTCTGGGAATAATTAATTTCTATCGCAGATTTATACCCTCTGCCGCGCAGGCTCAAGCAGCGCTAAATTCACTTCTGAAAAACAATATTAAAGGTAACGCTAAAATCAGCTGGTCGCAAACAAAACAATACAGTTTCGACTTATGCAAAAAACAGCTTGCTAACGCAACTTTATTAGTGCACCCGAAAGCAAATGCGCTTTTGTCATTGTTCTGTGATGCTAGCGACTCGGGGATAGGCGCCGTAATTAAACAATACGATGACAGACAATGGAAGCCGTTATCATTTTTTTCGCGGAAGCTCACAGGTGCGCAGGGAAACTATTCAACTTATGACCGCGAATTACTTGCAATCTATGAAGCAATTAAATATTTTAGGCATTACTTAGAAGGCAGAAATTTTACGATCTATACAGATCACAAACCAATAACTTTCGCTTTCTCTAAGAAAAGCAATCAAACGACGCCTAGACAATTTAGGTATTTAGATTTTATTAGTCAATTCACGACTGACATAAGATTTATCCGAGGCGACAACAATGTAATAGCCGACAGTTTATCAAGAGTACAATCTATACAAAATACTAACAACAGTATTGACTGGACAGCTCTTGCAAACTCGCAAAAGACTGACACTACGTTACACAATTTATTAAATTCTGACTCGACGCTCCAACTAAAGTTAATTCAAATTCCTGGACTCGACGACAAAATTTACTGTGACGTATCAACCGACAACGTCAGACCGTACATAACCGAGCCTTTCCGAAAAGCAGCCTTCGACGTTATACACTGCCTCGCCCATCCGGGGGCGAACGCAACCGTCAAGATGGCAATACAACGGTTCGTCTGGCCGCGCATCAAAGCAGACTGCAGACGCTTCGCCCGCACCTGCACACAGTGCCAGAAGGCGAAAGTGACTCGACACGTGATAACGACACCAGGTGAGTTCAGATTACCTACGGCTAGGTTCGAACACGTACATATCGATATAATAGTGATGCCATACTCGCAAGGTTATCGATATTGTCTGACCTGCGTCGACCGATTTTCCAGATGGCCTGAAGCCATCCCTATCGAAAAACAGGACGCCGAAACAGTAGCTAAAGCCTTTTACAATCACTGGATTTCGAGATTCGGTGCCCCTCTTCGTGTTACGACGGACAGAGGTAAACAGTTCGAGTCACAGCTGTTCAAGAGCTTATGTGCCTTGACAGGTGTAACTCACATCAAAACTACAAGTTACCACCCAGCCTCCAACGGTCAGGTCGAGATAGTAAACAAATTTTTGAAAACGGCGATTAAATGCCACCAAAACGACTCATGGATCGACGTTCTACCGACAGTACTTTTAGGTATTCGCGCCGCATTCAGAGACGATCTCAAAACTACTGCAGCCGAATTAGTATACGGTCAAACAATACGATTACCGGGCGAATTTCTGACTTCAATCTCAAACCAGACAGATATGACCCCGACACACGACTTTGCCGATATTTTACGACGACATTTCCGCGACCTTAGACCGACGGAAGGTATACGTCACGGCAGCAAAAAGACTTTCGTATATAAAGACTTAATGACGACTAGTCACGTCTTTCTACGAGTCGACACTGTCAAGCGACCCCTGCAAAACGCATACGACGGACCATTTCGTGTAATTTCACGCACAGACAAAACGTTTGTACTGGACCTAAACGGACGGAACGTCACGGTTTCTATTGACAGACTGAAACCTGCATACCTGCTCAATGAATCAATTACGAGCCCGCAGACACAACACAACGACATCACAACTGATATCATTATAAGGCAAGTGCCCACTGTACAAGAACCAACGACATCTAGCAATACCGACATTCAGACACACGCTCCCGAAAGGCCAAAACGCCAAGTACGTTTTCCCAATTACTATCAAGCTGGCTTTTCATGAACGACGCGTTCATTGGCGGCGAGTGATGTGGCGATAGCAGTACACTATCTTACATTATAACGTATAATATAACAACAATGTATATTTCTAAGTAGTACCTAAGTTATATAATATTAATTTAGCTAATAGTCGGTATTCCTTTGTCGGTATTTCGCAAATTGTACAAACATTTTTATCTTTGTAAGATCCCTTGTTTAATGCTGTAAATTGCATGCTAACTTAAAATATTTTTCTTCCTCTGCAAAATCAAAGATTTTACGATTATTGACGTCGACGGACATTTACAAACAAACCGTTAGACTTGCACAATGTTAGCGATATTCTATTTGTAGTAAACGCGGCATCCCTCAAAGAAGCGATGCCGACCCACGGTACCGTTAACAGTTACCGTTATGAAATACCCCTAGGATCTCGTCCCGACCGACGACGATTCGGGAGAGATACAGTTGTTACGCAATCCTCAGCACGATAAGTCGCGAATCGATATTGTCTGCCGACGTAATTACTCAACTCGCTATTTCTATTCTTTGTGATCTATATATAAGTGAAAAACGCTAAACTAAGTCTGTACACTATAATTTATCAAATAATAAATTAGTGAAAACTCAGACTTTATTACTTATTCATTTTACGCGCGAACCTAACTTCCGATTATTTAGATTCGTTTATGTGGGAGATCTAAATAATCAGGCATCGAGGCAACACACGCAAGACTCCTTCCCGCATGTCAGATATACGGTGACCCCAAACAAATCAACTAAGGCAACCTGCACCATCCCACCAAAAATATTATTACCAATGAAACGAGTGTGCTTATCTAAATCTTCAACTAGGTACTTAGAGATAAATTAGCGAGCTTCTACTTACTAATGGAATAAACCGGAGTGTTGATTTTTTTAATTTTTAACAGGTTCGATTCTCGGTTCAGGTAAGCTTGTCGACAAATCTGTGAATGCAGTTTTGTATCTTTTTAAAAATAAAGGCAAGTTTCCTTTCAGTAAAATAGTCTATCTTAAGGATTTAAAGTAGTTTCCCTTAAAGGCCCATTGATTTGTTCCACCCTGTATATGCAGCAGTTGACGTCCGGCGGCTGAAATTACGCAGATGATTATGGAATTAATTTCTCTGTGCATTGTGTTTAGCGAAATACATGTATGTAAATAATTTGCCGACCTCGCATACACAGAACACGAGATCGTATTGATATTTAGTAGCATGATAACGTTTCCTGAGTGCAACCACAAAACAATTATCATTCTAGTGTTACATTTACATTAGCCTAGTGGGTAGCGACCCTGCCTACGAAGCAGGAGGTTCCGGGTTCGAATCTCAGGTCGGGTCAGTATTTATATGATGAATATTGATACTGGTACCGGGTCTTGGTTGTTATATGTATGTGGTGTCATCGCTTGGTACCCAAAACACAAGCTAATGCTTAGTTTAAGGCCTAAACGTTGTTGTGATGTATGCGTTATTATTATTATTTACTTGTCGAATAATATTTTTTACTGTTTTTATTTTTTGGTGTAAGGACCGTACCTACTAAATTAATAAATCTACTATAGTCTCTGTTGATTCACGGGTGAGTTTATGTGCCTTTCGATTATACCTTTGTGTATCAATGTGCACTGTATAACGCGGAACATTGTATGCGCGGATTTATGTCGGTTATAATTCCAGAGAGCGTGAAATGCGGAGAGTCCGAGGCACCCAACCATCAGGCTAACCAAGTAGCCGGAATGCGGGGAGGTGGGCACCGCTTGTTACTGTTTAGATGGAATTTTGGACGACCGTGTGGCATAATGTAGTCGTAGTTATCTACATATGGTTGGAAATACACTGCTAATTAATTTTAACTAACGTAGTAATTTACTTTAATGAATCATTAACTATAAAATATGCAGTCATGTATGCAAAGAAAGAAACAACTTCCGTGGCAGCAAACTCTTCAGTTGTAGGCGCCAAATATGCTGATTTGTGAAGTGAGGTGATATATATATATGCAGTATTATATATATTATATATACGTCTACAGCTACCTGTATATTTCCGCAAAATTATGCTACCGGTATCACAGCAACCATCACCCCACAAATCAGGAACCGAAAAGAAAGGACTCACCTTCGACGACACAGCACTGTACTCCTGTGTGATCTCGTCCTTCGCGCTCCACTTTGGTTGCCACCGTGACACTCGACGATATGTATTTTGGAGATGGGCGGATGCGTAATAATTAGCGTTAACTGTGTATTAATTTGATTATTTTGATTATGAGCATAAAGCGGACGACGACGAATGTACGTCTTCTACGAGCGAATATCCAACGAACAAGCTATTTTTATTATGTTATAGTGAGTTGAGGGTAGGTAACATACATGTAAATAGAAAGAGTAGGGGAAAGGAATGCAACGTAACCTTACTGTGATAAGTGGCGCAAACACCAGTGGCAGTAAGATATCGTGCTAGGCTTAGTAATGGACTAGGAAACAGATGTGTATATTAAATTTGACAACAACTGGTCTAAACGTACATAAATAAGATTAAAAATCTAAAAAGAACAACCTCTGTGAAAAATAAATTCATTATAAATTAACAAGAATCACCCAGCGAATTTGTAAATATGAAGTGAAAAAAAAATTTCAAAATGGCTACCAAACGAAGCTTAAAAGTTCCATCGAGCCATAAACAGGATTGGAAGGGCGCAATTTGGTCGGCATTCAGAGTAGCGCCGCTGTAAAAGCGCGCCGTATCTAATTATGCCGGGCGGGCGGCCGGGCGCCGACACCGCACAGCCGCCTAACTGAATTACCAGCGACGTTTTTAAAGCTTTTTGCAGAGCACCACCCGTTTCACTGCTAATCAGGCTAATACTGCTTGTCAAGTGAGCCCCGCATGGGCGCGCCGCGTTCCTACGCACAGCTTGCACCACTAAGTTCAGGTAATTAACACGTTCCACGGCTGTCATTCTACACCGTACTTGAAATCTCAATTTCATACTCGGATCTTGTACACGCAATGGCGCTTGAATTTAATTTTTATTGCTGTAAATTTATATAGTTTTATAAATGTTATATAAATGAATACGTATACATTGAATTAACTAATTCACTAGTTTCCATTTATCACTAAAATACCTGGACGATTCAGCTCGCTCAGTGAGATACGCACGTCTTGTGATGAATGAATTAAAAAGAGGCGTTTTTCTTTTACAGATACTAATGAAGAGTGCATTGAATCATTTTTTTTTTGTGTTTTAATTACAAAAACCATTGTCGTCGATGTTTTCAATGACTTCTAACTCCCGAAAATATCTATTTTAAAATATGTTTCACTAAAAAATATACAACCGTTTCTGAAAAATGCAAAAAAAAACTTTTCAATTACCATCTCCATTTTTTCAAAGCATTGGGGATTATTTATAAACACTGTTTTTGAACAATGAAATAGATAAGTCAAATTTTTGCATAACTTTAAATTTTTAGTTATGATAAAAAAATCTATAATCTATAAGATAAAAAAAGTATATACGATTTTTTTCATATTACAACACGATATGCGTAATGAAACACAGGAACTTGAAGTGTTTTACCAAACGCGATAGCTCTCCGCTTTGAGCGGGGCAGTGCGCAAATAAAACAGCACGCGACAGCTGCCATTGACGGTTTTGATAGAGCACGGCGTCCATCTGTCCAGCTTCCGTTTAATTAATCTCCTAAACTAAATTTAAAGTCGGCCATTACTGAAACACGCTGACGTGCGCCATACACGACCAGCTAATATTGTGACCTTGGATCGGCTTTACATTTTGAAGTAACTTCATAACAAATAAAAATTATACGATTTACTCATTCGCGTATACACGGGACACATTGAGAATGTACTGTATGTTTTTTAGCGTGTCTAATTAAAGATGTGATTTTATGTGCATTTAGTTGACGTGCCATTTTTTGCGCATTTTCTTGACATTTTAACATGCCATAGGTATTACGCGTCTCCGTTATTTTACATGACCCATCCGTCATTTGTTTGGGAAATTCAATCTCCACCTAAACATTTCCAATGTCACATTGGAAACTCGTGCTAACTTGTCGAGCGCTAAATAAGTAATTAAAATTTATAACATCATTTATTTTGTATACAAAAACAAGTTAATTACTTTGTTTTATAATCCGTGTCACATCTAACCTTTTCACTCACTGTCTAAAATAAATTTAATTTTAAAATTTATTGTGATCTATTTTCACCAATAATTACTTATTACAGTTTCTCTAGTGAAACATTTAAATTATATAACTCGTAGAGTGAGAGGAAAACGGGTGAATTTTTAAAACAACAAAATTATTTATGAATTTAAGTCATTACGTTAAAAAAGCTTTATGCCGAGACTTTGAAAAGTGATCTTTGAAATGTTTAGACCAAAACAGCTTTTAGAAGTTTCAGTGGTTAAAGTTTTAGTACCAAATTTCTACTGTTTGGTTCATTACATTATTTAGTACTTGAGGGTAAAGCGAAAATTTATAATTTAAAATTATCCCCCTCAGTCAAGTAAAAATAATAGCAATATATCAAAAAAAGACCAGATAATAAAGTTGTAATGGACCAAGACCATTCGACCGATACAGAGGCAGCATTGTTTGTCACCATTATCGGAATTTTTCTAGAGCCGTCTTTTTAATAACGGCTCTCTCCAGGTTTCGCGATCGCAATTTTCACCGTAATTTTCTTTTCATTTTGCTAGCATATTTCAGTTACCATGAAAATTTATTAATTATGGAAAATTTTAAATAAAATATAGTAAATAATATTTTAATTTGTTCTTTCAACGCAGATAAGCCGTGCCATCCATCATTATTAAATAAATTTTTTAAATACTAATGCCTCTTTCTGTTCATAAAGTTACAGCATGAAAATTAATTACTGCGTTTTTCATTACACATTTTTCTTAGGTTAAAAAATCTTCAACTGACTTAATCTAGAAAAGTAAAATGAAAAGTTCTCTAACTATTATTGTTTTTATTATTATTATTCAACTCATTTGTTGGAATGAGACACAGTTTAGTCCATAGCTCCTGAAATATCACGTGTTACACAGTTACAAACATTATTTTAAAGTCTATGAAATATGAGCTGTATAGATGTAAAACTAATGAATAGTAATATTGGATCCAACAAAAATAATCCAATGAAAAATAATATGTATTGTTCAATTTCAATAAAAATAAAATTTTAAATCTATTTCCAAGTAAAGTTTGTAACTTTGTAATACCTGCTTATAGATCAAAGGCTTTATTCTAATGTGGATGTCATAGTAGCTGAGCACAAAAAAAAATGAAAACCGAATAAATACAGTCTTTCGACGCCACAGGTTGTGACCAAGCTGTGGTAAAAAAATCCATGATTAATATTAATTATTTTATATAAAATTATTTTCTCAACCCTTTGATATTGAATTTGCCACATCTTGCTAATTTGCTGGTTGTAATGTTTGTATGTTTCGTGGACTTTTGTTTGAAATCTTACATTATATAATAATCAGGATGGATAGTTTTATACTGCGAAACGATCGCATATGTGAACCAAATGTCAGACAATAAACAATTTTACGTGTGGTATCATACAAAAGTCTACTTCACAGCATATAATTATATCAAAACATCAACTAGTGTATATTTTGGTTTACGGCGTATATTTTTTGCTAATATTTTTGTTGTTACAACGCGGTATGTCTACAAACATCCATATCTTAGATATAGCTAAAACACTAGACTCGATAAAGTATCGCCACTAGGTTTCAGGTAAGTGGGTTTTTCTTTTTATTACGCTGGAAAATCTTCAATTTTTTACCCGAATATGGCGAAGCCAAAAAAAGGGTCATGTGTTTCGCGAAAAAATGTGTTTTACTTGAACGTCATTAAACACGAATAAGTTAATATAGAATCAAGCTATTAAATTCAGGATGTCGATACGACCGTCGTCAACTCGCTTGGTTGGAGTCTCTTGACATTTGTCGTATGTTGCTCTAGCAAGGTCAATGTCTCCTGCAGCACTCAAGAGGTTCTTGCACCAAGAGTCGATCGCATGTCAAACGGATATAACATGAAAATGTCAGCTTCAGTAATTTCACTGTCCAATCTCCTATGTCATATCATACGTTACAGCACAATATTCTCTTGTAAAACGTTGTTGCATATTATTGCGTTTAACTTAAAAGCTTTGCTGTCAAATTCGGTAATTTTTATTTAGACATAGTTTGGTTAAAATATATTTTAAAGTAATAGTGGAAAATAAGGACAAAGCATAATAATTTTACTAAACTAAGGTTATTTTTTCTGTGGTTAAATTTAAAACTATGATTACGATATTTTTAATGTAGGTTAATGTTGGTATTTTTATTATATTTGCTTTAGAATTTTATTTTGACACACGCGTTTTAAAAATTTATGTGTAAATTCAAAGTTATTATTATCGAACTTTGATTAGTTTTGTATGTATAAGTATGTTCGATCTGGATTAACAGCTACGTTAGGTACTCTCTGTCCCTTCAACAATTTTCGTACAAAAGTTACGTTTTCTCGTCGCTGCTGTATGGCGTGAAAAAAAGACAATAAATACACTTTTGCATTTATAATATTAGTAGGTTTCCGGTCGCGGGTTTGCCCGCAGACTACACAGTTACACCGGGACCGACAATTTTCTATGGGATTTCAGTCATTCTCGAAGATAAAACTATGAAACTTAATGTACGAATTTCATGTGATTCGCTTCAGCAGTCTTTGAAAATTACGAAATTCCCGTAAAAAATTTTGTCCCCTATTTCACCCCCTCGAAGTTCAAAGAAATCATGAAACACAATATATTCAATTTTCAACTCAAAGGTCAAATAGAAATTTAAAGCATTTAAATTCAGAATGGAGAAAATTTCACGAGAATTACAAAGTCATTAATTCGAATCTGGACCACCGGCGTATTTCACCAATGAATTATAAAGTATATATAAACTTAAGTCAAACAAATATCATAAGCTCCGACAGCATCGATGCCTTTGTGATGGTTTAAGTTAACAGACTCCAACCCACATCGAATCAGTAGCGTTGTGGGCTCATGGTCCAAACTCCTCAACTCGTTGTTGAGGAAGGGCTACTCCAGTAGCGGAGGCAGAAAAGTCTGATATTAATGATGAAAAATTATTATATAATTCACAACTCCAATATAATGAAAGTAAACAGTACATATTATTGTAAATATACACATACACAAATAGTTGTTAGTTATTTAATAAGAGAAAAATCAATAAATGACTCCCAGAATTACTTTAAGAGGTTATTAATTATCATGCAATTTTACTATTGAATTGAAAAGAATAATTATCATTGTAAGTTATGAAATATTAATTTACTTTCCATTCATATTGAAAATCAATTTCTTTTCAACGTATTTATACTAAGTTGTAAGTCGGCCTACTTTCCACGTGTCAAGGCTATAAACGACGATAGAATTTTTTCATTGTTTACTATTAATATTTAATATGCGGCCGTGTTACAATTTTCCAATTATACGTTTACAACTCCTAAAATTTATACAAACAATCGATAAATAGGTACCTCGAATAAGTAATACATTTTCCATTGTTGAACGAAATTTTATGTATTCACACGAGAAATTCATTTGAAGCCGCGGCGTATACCCGTACCTAGCGAGTTGCCGCAAAAAGCGTTTCAACGTTTGACGTTTTTCATCAGTGAGCGTTCAGAAAAAGAAGCCCTTGAATTTTACAGACATTAATCGAGCCTTTTGCCTCTGGGGATGGATCTCCATTTTCCAAATAAATTAAAAGAATACTTATCTTGTGCGGGTTCGCCTTCCAACCCGAGATTAGGATATTTCCGACGACCGACGGCGCCTACGCGGATCGGTTATATCTACAAAACCAATTCTCTGCCAATATATTGATTTCCTTTGAATAACGAGAAAGTCATTTCAGTTACTTTGTGTGTTCTAATTTATTCCTTTCGAATCAAACTTTATCAAACCTTGGCAATTTTAGGTATTTTCAACCTACAAATAAAGCCATTTCTAATCGTTGTATCGATCTACTTACTACTTTACAAACATATGTGATCCTAAGGAGTTAAATAGTGCGGCACCATCTCATCTCATGATGAAAACGAAAAGTGGGTACTAAAACTCCTCAATGGCTGGCAGACAAAAGACATCGAACTCAGGCCAATTTAATTTATTTTAACAGTTCTATTATTGCTCATGGTGACGATGATTTTATATGGAGCCGGAAGCTGGGCATTGAAATCTCTTAATGGCTACTTTAGCAAATAATAGATTAATTTCATTTGTTTTGATGAGTTATTTTCATTACTGTGCATGAGATCCCTATCAGTGAGGAAAATGTGTCAGATTTCCACAATGCCTACACTGGTATGCATAGAGGCAAGGACATTACGCATTACTGTAGACATATCGACTGTAATATTATGAGATTTGTTCTGATGAGTACTATTATGGTGACGAAAGTCTCATGGTGGAGCCGGAAGGTGTGTAGTGGACATCCTCAAGGGTTATATTGATCAAATGGAACTCGGATCGAATAGGACTTCTCTTTAAGGTCAAATATGACAAAAATTTTGTATTCCTAATGAATTTCGATAAAATCCTAGAAAAAGAAATATAAAAACTCAGGATAAACATGCTTATAACCAACAATTATATGAAAGATAAAATTAAAAACAAATTATAATATGAAAAAAAACCTCAAAATTATGCTTTCTTCGTTCTTAAAGTTAAATAGCTAATTGTAGAAGTGTGGAGCGATATCGATAATGTTTTTGCTTACATTTCATTGAGCAGTGTTTTTTTTAATTCAACACAAAGCTTCCCATGCTTAGATAAGTATGTTTATAAAGTTTAAAACGTTTATTTCTTTTTTAATGTATTCCAAACAGTTGGACTAAATTTAAGTTTCTTAAAAATTTTATATTGGACAGTCTAACCGTTTTTGATTTTTATTTATTTATTATACAGAAAAGAATATTTCATCTTAACGTAACAATAAATAATAAAATAAGAAACGAAAAGTTACATGTGTTGTTCTAGCATCCTCTTACATTTGAATACCAGGCGCGCAATACCACATTATATATTTCCGTCGAGTGCACTCAAGTCAAAAGAATTGATTATTTCTATTGCTCTCACTACTAGGGAGTTCCTATACTGTGTCCGCGAAGACGGCAACGCCAGTAGCCTCCTGCACGTGTTCCATCTGCCATACGCCTCACGAGGTACATGCATTTTCAATAATTTACAATGTAAATCGATACAATCGATTTAATTTCTTTTTAATTTAATAAAAAAACTTAAAGAGATGTACGTCTCTTCTCAGTTGCAAGGAGTCATACCCCAAGTAGCCTAAAAGAAAACGCGTAAATTTTTTTTTGCATGCACTCCAAAACAAAAATATATTTACTCTTATAGGTGCTCCATACTATTATTTAATTAATTGAAAAAAAAAAAATTATGTTTTCAAAACACTTTCAATGTACCGAATCGATAGATTTTAAAACCACCATAAATTAACCAAAAATTCTCGTCGAATATCGTAAACTACATCAAAATAGGTATATTTGAAATTTAAAGATAATTTAAAAAAAATATCAAATAATCTCGAAACGAATCGATCGATTAAGACCGAGTTTGTAGCTTTCAAACTTGATCGGTCGACAAGCAATTTCTAAAATCAAATTCTTAAAAAAAAATATTCAAATAACTTTCTATCTATCGAATGAATGTTGAAATGTTGCGAATTATTAATTGTACCGAAGAATCCTATATATTGATGCTCAAGGAATTTTTTGATCTCGAATTACTTCAGAATGGCGGGAAGAAACATTCACCTTAAGGTAGCGTTGGAAAGAGGTCAGGGCTATAATTTTTTTTTTGTTTTTGAAAGTGCAAGGGCCGAACAAAATAATAAAAACAATTAATTATAATAAACCTAACTTTGAATGTAATAAGTATACGTTGATATGATTTTTAGAGTAGAAATATACGCAAGTGGGCATAGACCACTCGAGTGAAGTCATACGAAACCACTAGTACAATATAATTTATTTTCATCATTATCATCAGCCCGTGTGTTTCCACTGCAGGATATAGGTCTCTCCCAAGGCTCACCACTACGCATGGTCCTCTACCTTTCGCATCCAACTACCGCCGGTATGGTGCTTCAGGTCATCTTTCCACCTGGCGTCTAACGCTTCGCTTCCCGGTACGTGGCCTCCACTCGAGAACTCATCTACCCCATACGTAGATGAGTTCGGTTCTACAGGAAATGTTACCGGCCACTTCAGCTTGCTGATCGCTTCGGCTATCTCGGTAATTTTGGTTCATCGACGGATTTCAGTGCTTATGATTTCATCCATCAAAGAAATATCGAACATAGCCCGCTCCATAACACGCTGAGCGATTTTAAATTTGTGGACCAGCCTTAGCGTGAGAGTCCATGTTTCGGCACCGTATGTCATAATTTATTTTGTATCATAGATATTATTTGATTTCCTTACGTTACCAGCTTTCATTTTGTTGTTCTATTTGGGAGATTCAGTCAACGCGTTTCAAGATTTTACGACTGACGGTGCACAATGTAATAAAGCACAAACGCTATGGTTTTCACCGATTTAGTTATGGAACATTATTGGTTACGCCGCATCCCTACTTCTCTCATATATCTCATAACTATCCTCTTTCCTTTCCTATTCCTACTAAAATTAACAGCTTCTTAGCTTGATTGACTCTTACAAAAAACTTCGTGTAATACGTATACATAAACTATTGTCAACACTTCGAAGCATAAACTGAAAAGCGGTGTGTGCCCGATATTTGTGGTGCCGCGCCCGCGCCGCCAGACGGGAGCTGCTGGCTGCCATTGAAGTTCGGAGTGTGTCGCAGAAAAAGGTCAGTCCTGTATACAATCCTTTCGCTCCGCTGTTGCTCCCCGCTATATTATACCAACGCCATATACAGTCCATTAAAAGTGCTGACCCGTCAGGAGTGATCATAAGAACTCGTGGGCGCCTTCAATTATACTATATGAAATAGTGTTTCGTATCAGTAAGCTTTCACAAGCTCATCCAATGATTAAAACTTTGACACGACATTAAAAAAAATCATAATCAAGAAATACTCAAATTATAAATGTTTTATCAATGTATCTGAATTTCTAGTCAGTGGAGCAAATTAGCAGCCAATAATTGGACTGGCTCAATAGCCGTCCTAACTGGGTCGGAAGCAATTTAAAGTTTTTCTCAAATAAATACGCGACGTCAAAAATGATCGCATACTAAGAAATTTTATGAGATAAAATATAGGAGGTTTCCGATTTCAATTAATGTTTGCAGCGAGTTAAAGATTTCTTTGCGTTGCTCGGCTGAAAGTTTGTTATATTGTTAACAAAAAATTGCTTTTTCACGTTTGTGCGATTTTCAACAAATAATAGGGAAAGTAAGCAAATCAAAAAACTTGTCTTATTTTTTAATATTTTGATATTTTTTATTATCTATTTCTTCTTAAATGTTAGTCATTGTATCTAGGTACTATTAAAAATAACAGACACAGTTGCTATTTTACTGTTTCAAAGTAAAAGTGATCAAGTGATCTTAACCATATTTTCATAGAACTATTATCATAATACGACACCTTGGGAATTTTAATCGAATCACGAAAATACTCAGCATAATTTAAAATGTCAACCAAGTGCCATTAAGTCTATTTGTTTCGTGTCTGGACGTTAAATATCTAAGTATGTGATATTATCTCTACTTGTAATATAAAACAAAATCGTGTTTATTGGTTTGTCCTTCTTTCACATAGCAATGAATTGACGTGATTTTATTTATAGATATAGTTTATGAGCTGAAGTTTATGAAATTTTTATTCCGGAAAAGGCACGGCTCTTGTGTGATAACTATTCTTCATGGTAAAATGGCTAAACGGATTTTGATAAACTTTGATATAGAGATTTCTTAGATAGTTAAAGTTCAGAATTTCCTAGAAAATCTCACAATGTTTGGGAGCGTCGTCGCATCCTTTTAGCGGTTCCGCTAAATCCGTGGATAACACAGTTTACTGTGTTTTATCCACGCATACGAAGCCGCGGGCGGCCAACTAAAAAAACATAACTAAGTATATATATCATACAATACAGGCTCTGTCTGTTTTAGGACTAGATAACCGGGTGTGAGATGTTCCAGGTGTCATTATTCTTTGGTTCCCATTTCATAAATATCAGCTTTCCTGATCTGACCGGCGTATTAAAAATGTACAATGCTATTGGAAATAGGAATTTCGGCTACTCTGTGTCATATACGTGCTAAAGTAAGTAGCTTATACAAGATTAAATATTATTTACATTTATGTCAGTGATAGTTGCAAATTAATAACATTAACCAAACCTTCTATAAAAAGTGTTTACTTTTTATTTTTAAGCTATTGCATAGCTTCTGTCGCGGGCCTTTGAGCGCGGGGACCGAATCGAAAAATTCCGTAACGAAAAAAACCTCACGCTCATAATCAGTGCAAGAAAATAGGAGTGCATAAATCGTTAAGAGTGATTACGTCACTTCGTGCTCGGTGCGTGTGCATACGCCTATCGCCGCCTCGTTGTCGTGTGCGTCTCCTACTTCCGTGAGTGTGCTTCGACCGAACTACCTCTAATTTATGCGACCCTGGTACTGCGTTTATAATACCCCTACGCACGGAATCGCGCCATTGTCGCGCTGGACCACAGACAAAATTGTCTGTGACTGGGACCCACATAATTTATTAACGTCAAATAATATACTTCCATTGTGACCTACTTGACTATAATCTCCACGTGCTTGTTGTTCTCCTAGTACAAGGTGGCAATATGTATAAGTCTTTGTCCGAATCAAACTTGAACGACTCGATTATGCTTGAACCAACTATTACCCCACCAAACTCTGTCTTCGTTCGTGCGAAAAAGAGAAAAGAACACGACAGTCCCTCTGATTTATCGCAGCCTAGCACTAGTACTGGTAACAATGAGTTGTCCGCATTTAAGGAAGAAATGTGTGGGAGGTTGGCATCGTTACTTGCTGCCCAACGACAAGAATTTAATAAAAAAAAGACGTGTGGCACTCGAGGACTGCCGCGGTAAAGCTATTGCATACATTTTGTATCAACTTATGCAATTATAATTATTTATTTATTTTATTTATGCAGTAAAATCTGAGTTACTCCTAGTCGCGCCTAAAGAAGTTTTACTTCAAAAACAAAGAAAAAGAAATACTGCATAAATAAAATAAATAAATAATTATAATTGCATAAGTTGATGCAAAATGTGCAATAGCTTTACCGCGGCAGTCCTCGAGTGCCACACGTCTTTTTTAAATGTTAATCAACATCTGTGCCTAAATAAATAAAATTCTTCAAGCGTTCTATGGTTTATTTAAGCTCTACGAGGGAATAAAGAAACGAACAAATATACCTATATAATAGTCAAACAGTTAAAAACATTTCTAACGCGATCAACAAATAACCTTCATTTCGAACAGTATTTAGCAGTACAAGCATAACTTTAATAATTATTTTTTTAATGAAAATTCAATCCAAACAACTTAGTGCTTTTTATATTAAACAACTTACTAAGTTTTTTTATTGTACGAAAAGAAGTAAAGCTTTTTTGTCGAATAAAGACATTTCAAGATACCTAAATACGTTTGATTTTCACAATCCATTTCGTATTTTGTTGCTTGGAATATGCTCAGCGCTCGCGTAAGTTGTAGAGTGACGTCAGTAATTATCGTGGAGGAGCGAGGCGCGGCGTGTGCGCATCGACCCGTGAAAACAAATGATGCAGACCTAATGTGTAGTGCGGAGTGACGACGGAATACCTAACGTATAGTAACATAGATATAACTATAAACGTACCTACGTAAGAAATTCTCACGTTTATGATGTGAATGTCATTGCGCTATAAAACAACAACGGTATGATGTCGGTAAGGATGACATTATTGGGTTTATTGCAATCGACTATACAATTAGCCATTTTTAACCCAAAATACATACATGGTATGACATTATTGGGTATATTGCAATCGACTATACAATTAGCAATTTTTGAACCCAAAATATATACATATAATTTTTTATCGGTAGATTATTGTTTATATAACTCAAAAATAGGTACCTGATGAAAACCAAACTGGTTTTGATTAAATTTTTACACTTAAAATAGTAAAATGATCATGAAACATAAAAGGTATGTATAATCGCGCTCCTACTTTTAGGAGCAGAGCAGTAAAACAAAAAGGCATTCGCATATTAATATGTATGTAGATTAAAAACGGAATAATGCGAATCATGAAAAGAATATGAACGGCCAATTACTTATTATAAACATTTTGATATATAAAAACTGACTTGCTGTTGGAAACCGGCATAATCTTACTATAGAATCAGTCGAAACTAATTGGTGGATGCAATTTTTATGACTCATTATAAATCATCATCATCATCAGCCTTTGTCTATCCACTGCAGGATATCTAGGTATGTATCCTGCCTCTCCTAAGACTCGCCACCACACACGGTCCTCGGCCTTTATGGTGTTTCAGGTCATCTGTTCATCTATATATACACATCGATTAATAATTGAATTTTTTTAAGCTTTCGTACCTCAAAAGAAATAAAGTATCCTTTTAGGATTACTTCGTTCACCGTCTGTCTGTTCGTCAATGTAAAGTTTATAAGTGTGTGAATCCCTCAGAGTGCGGGTCTGACTCGCACTTGGCCAATTTTTTATCATATTCCCACTGTGGAGTAAAGTCCTTTATCAACAAGCGCTGGTTCTATCGACAAAAGCCTATGGCGGTGTTCGAACGCACCATCTTTGTATAAAAACCGTAGTGTTTTATAGCTACTAGGCTACCACAGCTCTACATAAATATATTACTTAATTAGGTAGGAATTGAGTAGTTTAATGGAAATGCTTGTTTTTCTACTTCCACAATCCAGCCATCCTATTTCAAGATCGCTGAAACGTATCACCTAAGTCAATACTTCCCTCATAACTAAATAGGTATTATACAGAAACTAACTCAAATAAGCTGCGTACAATTTAAAGGGAAAATTTCAGAAATCATTCTGTAGCTCTCCGCGTATTTAACTCAAACAGGGGTGCAATTTAAAGTGGTTTTTCATTTTTGTGACAGTGGAACCCGGCAGAAAAGTGGGGCGTTGTTAAAATGCCCTTTGAAGTCGGTGAATGTTTCAGGGAGCACCTAACTAGATTGTTCTTTTAGCTTTCATAAATATATACATAAATATATATACATAAATAAATATTTTACACTCAGACACGGAACAAATAGACATGTTCATGCACACAAATATTTGTCCCGGGCGGGAATCGAATATGTGACCCTTGGCTCTGCAGTTAGTGTCTCTAACCACTCGACCAACTAGTCAATCATAAAATGAAATATAGCTTCGTAAATCTCTGTGGCGGGATGTATGAATTCATATAAACTCTTAATGTATGAGAAAATTACAAAGTTTAAAATTAATTTGTTTTGGTATTAGAAGTTACACTGACTTTCAAAAAATAAGTAGAATATTGCTCAAGCCTTGATGAAACAATTTTCTAATGACATTGTTTTTTTACCATTATAGTTAACCTAAAAAAAAAATTTAATCCTCTTTTTTATTGCGTCTGAAATAATGTTGTCTATGACGCGGTCGTCTCAGTTTATTTTATGTCCATTTACAAGAGTTTGTATAAATATGTAATAATAATAATAAAAATAACGTATACATGACAACAACGTCTAGGCCATAAACTAAACATTAGCTTGTGTTTTGAGTACCAAGCGAAGACAACACATACATATAACAACCAAGACCCGGTACCAGTATAAATATTCATTATATAAATACTGACCCAACCTGGGATTCGAACCCGGGACCTCCAGCTTCGTAGGCAGGGTCGCTACCCACTAGGCTAAGCGGTCATCGTAAGTAATAATGAAGTATTAGAAAATCTCTAACCTATCGATTTGACTTATAGGTCCGTACTCGTTTCACCTGTCGGAAAGATGCGTCCGATCGATTTTAACATATTCCATATGTCTTAAGCAGTCAGAGGGCCAAGTGCGAGTTTTTTTACTATTAACTGTGTCGTATGCGTTTCCCGTAATTTGTATGGAAACTCTTAGTTACCTAAAACGACCGCTAGATGTGCTGTACGAGTTTCCATACAAATTATAAAAAACGCAAACGACACAGTTAATAGTCAAAAACTCACACTTGGCCCTCAGGACTCGTGAGGGCAATCTACTAATGTCAATACGCACGTAATTCTATTCTTATTTGTAGTATGATCATCAGTGATTTACATAACTTGTTTGTTTGTTTACACCTGTTCTTTCAATTGCTTAATTTTTTTATTTAAGAATGCACATGTGTTTTTGTAGCAAATAAATGTCTTATTGTTATTATTATTTCTTTATTGCTACGATTAGATTGCCTTCAGATACTTTTATTTTTATCACACTCCCTGCCACCTAATGATCCAGGATGATTGATATTTGTTTTGAACGCGCAGGTATATATTGTTAACCTTTTGGTATCGTGTCTTCGCAATCAAATATCTATTACCTATGTGAATTGGACGTCACCCATAATACTGTAATTAAAGCCATTTATATAACCCTAGTAACCTAATTTGAATATGGGAAGTTGGTAAACTAAATGTCACTCTAGATACTTAAATAACCTCTTTACGAAATAGCCGAATCCCGTCGGCGCGTGAGACGTAAAAAAGTTATCAAATGAACCTACATTATTTTTTTACACCTCAGTGGAGGTTAAAAAATTTTAGCTTTTAAATCAACGCAATCAAAATACACGATTTTTATATCTCACATTTTTACTTGTAAACTCACTCACCAAAATTTATAAAGCATTTGCCGTTGATCTATAATCATGGAATTCAAAAGAAAAAATCTAATATTTATTTTATAGCTATATCATATAATAAATTTTTTAACTTCCCGCTATCCAAGAGAATAGCCTAAGAAAATTAGACAAAATTTTGGCAAATAAGTGAAATGTAACATAACCAGCTGGGATTCGGTAAGGTGACTCTGTATATATACACCAATAACTATGTGAAACTCCCCATTCCTCCGCCGCTTGCGTCCTGAGATATACAGGATGTAAGGGAAAAATGGAAAAAAAATGGAAAAATTAGAGAAAATATTTGCAAATAACTGAATTGTAACATAACCAGCTGAAATTCGGAATGGTGAATTTGTATACATATACCAATGACTATGTGAAACTCCTCACCCCTCCACCGCATTCGTTCTGAGATATACAGGGTGTAAGGGGAAAAAAAATTGAAAACTCTTTTATAAATAAGCAAACTTTAGAGGAATTTAAATAAATTCGACTCTATTGTATTTTGTATATTTTATATATTTACCTTTTCTAAGTTTGTTAACTGTTGCTGTATCTATGTAATAAATAAATAAATAAAAAAAGTAAAAAAACCAGAAAACGTATATTAATAAAAAAATAAACAATCATCGTCATGTTCCATTGGTTCAGGAACATTTTCACATGATTGGTTAAGACATTGGCTACACATTGCCGAACACATTAGATCTGCTTTTCGAAAGAGCACTCGCACCAACGTTCACACCCTTTTTTTACAACTGGAGCCAATGTTTGGCCACGCTTTTTCCCACCTCATTAATAGGGTGACATATAGTTTCCCAACCAGCGCTGCACTTGTAAATAAACGCAAAACGAGTGTTGCCGAGTTGCGTCTTTAGTAGGTGGCAGTATCGGCAGTTTAAAACTCAGTTTAAAGTAATCCTTAATGGATTGCTTGGCAACTGTTTGTTTATATAAATAGAACTTTAGCGCATTTAAATCCAGTTTGAGGTCAGTTTTTTTATAACTTTTCAAAACGAATGCTTCCCTAGCTTTTGCGATGTCGTCACGTTCGGCTCGAGGATCGTTGAATACCAAAACGGTTTTCCTCAACTCTACATCACTTAAGCAGTCGTAAGTTTTTACTTTTCCTTTTCTGAAAAAAGCCGAGGTTGTATAACAACCTGACATTGCATGTGCAAAAAGTAATACATCTTTCAAAGGACTCATTTTTTGGCGAATTTCTGCAATATCATAGTAATTACTGGGCCTCTGATGACTCCAGGTTTTAGTATTTTCATTCTTTGATTTTCATCATCGGATCTTGCTATCAATATTGTTAAAATATCAGTAGGTATCTGTAGCGACAACCGTAACGGGTGTTTTATTTAAAGACAAACTAATCGCTGTTTCAGCGCTCATGGTGTACGACCATTTAATTAGCCTGCAGCTTTTGTGTCAGTAAATCAATAAATTGTGCTTTGTTTTTAGAATTACAAAGAAATTCATCTCAATTGGTAAGTTAATTTCGACATACCTGCAGATCGGCGTTTTTGTTCCTCAATTTTTGTGCTCGTCTCTCCTCTGTAACCGTCAAACACTGTTATGCTGAATTTTCCATAATTCAAACAACATGTCATGCCACGTAAACACTTGTTTACTAACTTATATTTACTTATAGCGGGCTCGAGATCACTAGATGAACGCTGCGTGGCGTAAAAAGGTCACACGTATGAATTAAGCCCACGGCCTACTGCTCGCACTAGCGCCATGTACAGTTCCAATCAAATCAAACTTTATGGCGGATGCGAACATAGGCTCAAGTCGCGTCGCAGTAACCGGTTTTAGGTGTAGCAGGACGCAGTGGAGCGAGGGGTATATGACTGTACCTGTGCAAGCACGCTGATAGTGTTGTATTGCGATCCGCCATAAAGTTTGAGGCGAACTATATCACGAAGCGCAGTAAGCGCATGCGCGGAAGGGGTTGCGCGGGGCTATATCTCCAGACGCAAGCGTCGGAGTGATGGGGAGTTTTGGTATATTATATCAGGTAGTATTCTGAGTACGTATGCAAATTTTCAGCTGGTTATGACGGATTTCACTTTAAAAAGACAATTTTCTTAGGCTAAGAAGTCATTTGTTTGGGTCCGATTTTCGTAAATCGAGTTTTCATCAGATCTCCACATTTTGAGGTTCTGGGAAGCCATTCGAATTCTGACTATTTCCGGCTGAACGTCCGTATGTCTGTGTGTCTGGGTGTATGTAATTTTGTCTTACAGATATCTTGAAAACGGATGAACCGATTAGACCCACGATACGGCGTTGGAAAGGGTTTGTCGAGACTTAGATCTGATTAGATTTTGTAGTCAATCGGAGCTGTTTCAAAAATATTCAAAAAATGAAAAACACAAAATATTTTTTTAGCGTTTTTTTTAAGTAACTTTGAGATTTCAACTGATCTACTTGAAATTTTCTATTCGTTTTTTGTGTATAAAAAACTACGCTAAATGCCGTCAAAAAATGAAAATCGAACGACGCATTCAAAAAATATCGCAGTTTATAAATTTCCGAAAAAGTGTTTTTTTGACATAAATTTGAGATTTTACGACCAATCGATATTTGAGTTTATACAAAAAATTTATGCTTACAAAATTGCATAGAATGCCGTAAATTGCATTGAAATCAAACGAAGCGTTCAAAAGACGTCGCAGTTCAAAAATTTCTACAAAGTTCCTGGTTTTTAGGCTCGAAGAACTCTTCATTTATAGAAATTATATTATTGAGTTTGGATAGTTCAGAAGATAAATATTGTGAGCTCGAAGAGCTCAAAAAACCGTGAACATCGCCAGGAACAAAGCGCTTGAGGAATAGCTTTCAAGCTATTCCTCAAGCGCTTTGATCTCGAAAATAGCGGGAAGTTTCAGGGATGGCTTGCAGGGTCAACCGATTTTTGAAATTGAAATATGCGTTTACGTGCCATCTGGCGGTGAGTAGCAATAAACAAGTTAAAATACTTCTCTATACAGAACTCTCAGGACAGGAGTACATCTGTTAGTAGTATATATATAGGCACTTGGCCGATTTTTTTTCAAAATATTAATAGTCGATATTCTACCACCTCATTACTAAATTCCACATGAAAGGTACATACTAGCCTGTATATTAGTAATATGGATGCCACAGTTCAAATAAATTGTAATACTTTGTAATTTTTTGTGTCATAGAATAAACATGTATTAGTTACAATAGTACAATAACCGCAATTCGCCATGTGGTCGCTGTACTAACCCGCGATGCACAGATGGCTGTGATTGCCTGCGGTATCCTCACTATTGCCACTTCGTGTTGCATACATTTTGTTTATCTATCCAGTTTGTCCCTGAGGGAGATTGTTGTTATGCTACAATCTCTTTCTCTAATCTCTAATAGTCTCTGATCTAAGCAAATGATCTCTGATACCGTAGTATAATTTAGTTTAGAGTGTAAAAACTTTGTTTACTTTTTTTATCTTTATTTACTCGTTAAGCTTATGAGAACGTTTTTGTAATAGCTATTTAGAAAACAGACTAGTCATATTTCCCAGAAGGAAAAAAAACAACTAGGTAACATTTCCTCATAAAATTCTTCGAAAAATTTCCATATCTTTCGTGAAATCCCTCCCGGAATGTAAGAAAAGGGACAACCGCAAGACAATTTATCAAAAATCAGATTACAGAGGAATCTGTCAGACCGACAAGTCATCAAGCGAGTGTCGCGCGAGTCGCGTGGATACACCCTTCACCCCTTGTCGGCCGCGCCCGCGCCTTCTTCATGTCGTTCACGATAAGCAAATAAAACATCTATCCCGAATCACACAACGAAACTCTTGAATTAATTTTCGCTCAACTCGTGGACAGGATCCACGGAGTGATATACTCTCTCGTGTACAACACGTTAACGGATTTATAGTATAGCAATCCAGTCACAAATTCTAGTCTACTTTTAGTTAAATCTAAACCATTAGCGAAATTGTAATGAGCCAGCGTCTGGCAATTAATGTCTTTCAAAATCTTCAATCATTCGATGATGATAGACATCAACCCCATCGACCGCAGTTGGGTAATTTTCCACGAAAGTAATCTTGAAAACATAAACATAATATAAACCTAATTACCTTGTCTCATAATTGCCTTGTTTTGACGTCTACTCTTTGAGAGCTCGACGCTTATTTCCCGAGTCTTCTAAAGAAATTAATAACCAGACTCGTTGACTGTCTTTTCGTATAGCGCATCCCCCTTGCGGCGTTCGCCCCGCGCCGCCACCTCCCGCCACTGAACAGGTCGTGTTTTTCGCTAATACCCCTTCGGAGATGATAAGATGATGGCTTTACAAGCAAACAGTAATTACCCCGTCCAATTACCGTCCGCCGGAGGAGCGGGAACGGGGTAGTGGCGCCTCTTTTGTTCACAAAATTACTGTCCTCTTGTTCTAAATAAGGTTTAATAAATAATTCGGATACTCTTAAGTTATAAAGTAAAGCTCTGTATTTATGGCTGAATTTATTTTATATCGTAATATTGTCGATTTGAGTTTTTTTCTGATTTAAGTATATACGTATCACTGACTCCGTGCCTCTGAGAGCACTAAATCGTCGGTTCTGGGTTAAAATCCACCAACTCGCACTGGAGTAGCGTAATGGATTCAGCTCCAAACCCCCTCACCCTGGGGGGGGAGGCCTAAACCCTTGCAGTGAGGTATAATGGGATGGTGTAATGGAATGGAAATTGTCAATTTTATAAGACACAATCAAAAATATTATCACGATCTAACAACGTCCCATTCGTAATGTAGAATTAAATTAACTTTGTGTTTACTTTCAGTTCACTCTTTTATGGAATAATATATATATTATTATTAATATATATAATAATATATATATATATATTTATTTATATACATATAATATATTTTTTTACGAATCGTAGGTCTAAAAACAAAGATATAATAGTGATATTTAGTACTAAACATAAGTCGCTTCAATAGCTTTAAAAAAGGCCATTACCTACATTATGACTAATTAATAGGAAACCTAAAAGGATCAGCGTTCCTGTAATCGAGAAAAGCCTGTAACAAAGGAATCAAAGTGGACTTTGCTGGAGGAAACCATAATTAGAGTTGACAACTTGTTCGTGGTCGCTAAACTTGGGTACGGGATGCGGGGTGAGGAGTGAAACTGCGATCTAGCGGAGCGGGAGCAAGGTATAAGGCCTCGTACACACAGAACGATTTGACGTAATTTTGTTAAAGCAATGACAGGTTATTTTTTTTTCCTGTGTGTATAGTCCTAAAACTTTAAACTGGCGGCTCTTTAGTCGTTACGGCAACTAAGGAGTGATTCAAAGTAGTAAATCGCTGATTTAAAATTCGTTGACTGCCCGATAAAAACCCTCTTGCATTAACGACATATGAGCAGCCAGATTGAAATTGTAGGCATAGAGAAATAAAGACAACAATGTAAAATAGGTGCAGTAGATAATGCATTTGAGTTTAAAATATGCAACGAGGCCGACTCAAATCTACGGGTGTGAAGGTGGGCTTGTGGGGTCCCCGAAAACGTCCTAGCTTCAGAGTTGATTTAGACAACCGTCGCCGCATGGCAACTAATATATTAAAAACTCATGTAGAAAAACCGCGCAAACAATAGAATCACGAACTCTGTGTTTGTCGGACTATAACTAAATATAGATAGAATTCTGAGATCTTTTTATAAGGTGAATTTGAAAGCAAAGAAGTTAAAATACCGATTTTAAAAGAGTGACCGTCCTGTACGAAACATAAATATGTACGAAATAAAATAATTATTCTCTGCGACTTTCAAAGAAGTCGTAATATTGACGAAAAATTAGTAACAACGACAGATCAACAAAGATCGCGGCGTTAGGTGTGTCGGTGTCGCATCGTATAGACCAGGCGCCGCGCCGGGGAGTGGGGCGAAGGACGCACGCGGCTCCCGTGTCAGTGCGGGCCCTGTAATTTCAGCGCCAGACGACGCTGCAGCAGCGCTCGCCAACTAATTTGTCATCCGAATATCAAATTACGCATGAAATGGCGCGTAACAGTACACCCGCTGTCGCGAGGCTTTAAAACAAAATTTCATTCCGCCTCTGGTTACAATAGCGAAATTGCTGATTTCGCCCGCATGCCACGTGTTTAAATACACACTTTTATTTATAATTATTGGATGGATTCACGTCGATATGAAAATTTCACCTTTATTTTGTTTCACCTTTTTTAACGTATCTACTTTGCCAGTACCTGTCAAAAAATACATTCCTTTTTATTTCAGTAGGTGATGAAACAATATACTATAAGGGGTAGTACTGATTTGTTTGCTTATAACGGCCTTAAAATAGGAACCATATAATAATAAAGCATACATCATAACAACGTCTAGGCCCCAAACTAAGCATCAGCTTGTGTTTTGGGTACCAAGTGAAGACACCACATACATATAACAACCAAGCCCCGGTACCACTATCAATATTCATCATATAAATACTAAATACAGGGATTCGAATCTGGGACCTCCAGCTTCGTATGCAGGGTCGTTACTAAGCTAAGCGGTCGTGATATGAAATATTAATAATATTATTATAAGGTCTTATCATCATCATCATCAGCTAATTTTTACCCCACTGCAGGGGCTTAGGCCTCCCCCAGGGTGAGGAGGGGGGCTTGGAGCTTAAGTCCACCACGCTGCTCCACTGCGGGTTGGGGACTGTAACGACCGCCATCTATTGACAGCGTCCGGGACCGACTGCTTAACGTGCCCTAACGTGTCAGTGATATTGTGTACTTAAGTCAGAAAAACTCATTGGTACACGCCCGGATTCGAAACATGGCACTATGGGGCCTTATAAATTTGAGACAGGTTCGTTGCGCTTTGGACTATTACGACACTAAGGTCTCATCAGTTTTTTGAAAATCATTTAACAAGGAACAAACCATTTTTGTGCCACTGTATGAAAGATGTTTTTGATAATTGGAATGTAATAAGTACATAATACAGTAAGATCTGCAGTACTATTAAGTATAATTAAAGCTAATGAAGTTTTATTACTCTAGCAGGAACATCAATTTTGTAGGTTTTCCAGACCTTTCACAAGTATATATAGTATCCATTACGAGCCCATCGGCAACGTCCTCCCTTCGCTTCGCCTTGAAGACACGAACCAGATTTTAATGGCACGCTAAGTGAACCCCATTTCATGCAGTACGCGTGGTTTTCCGTATGGGGCTCCTAAGGTTGCATACACACTATGTTCGTTCAAATTTTGTAAAAGAAATACTAATTTATTATCAGATACATATATATTTTGTAGTAGGTAAATGGATCTATGGCTAATGAAATTCTGAGTGTAGTATTGAGCTTCTTTTAAATTACCTTAATAAATATAACTTAATTTACCCTATTCGCTACTCAATAACTATATGTGGTCAGATTGAAGGTCACGACCCATTTAATTAACAGAGACAATTGATTGATAATGATTGATGGCTAGTTAAAAGGTTAACATAAGCATGATGCTATAGACTTCAACACATCAGTCGAATTTAAGCTTGAAACAATTTGTATGGAAACGGATGTCACTGGTTTTATATGATTGTAAACTGATTGACGGTTCGATCTAAACGATTGCAACCTGTCATTAGTTTTATGTGTAATTATTATTCAATAAAATATTGTTTCGACGTTAAATAAATCGATTGCAGAGTTACAGCTATGTGGCTAACGTCATCCTAGTAGCACGCTTGTCAAGTCTTCTAACCCATTCTGATATCTATGGTACACATCACACTTCCACTTCCGTACTTTCAAATATAATATTCCATTAATCCTTTGAAAATCTACACTCTATACCTGGACGCCGCGATCACGTCATATTGAAGTCATCAAGTATATTAATTTCACAGCATCAAAACGCTTGTACACGCAAGAAAAACGCAAACAAATTAAAATTCGAATTATTTATTTAAATAGGCCCTGTAAAAACACGTATGTATGTCAATAAAATAATAAAATCTATAAAATAAAATAATAAAATCTATAAAATAAAATAATAAAATCTATAAAATAAAATAATAAAATCTATAAAATAAAATAATAAAATCTATAAAATAAAATAATAAAATCTATAAAATAAAATAATAAAATCTATAATACACGTACTATACGCGTAACCAAATCTCGCTGGTGTTTAGTACTTATATAGACATATTATAGAAACAAAGTTTAAAAAAGATATCGTGTTTCATGAAATTATGTAACTCATTTTTTGAAGAGTTGATGGGAAAGATACGCATTATTACGTACAGATCGGTTGTCGCCATAACTAGCTATGGGTCACATTTCATTCAAACAAAAAACGAACCAAGGCTATGAACGAAATTACAGAACTATCTATACTTATAATATTATAAAGCGGAAGAGTTTGGTTGTTTGTTTGTTTAAATGCACAAATCTCAGGAACTACTGATTCGAATTGAGAGATTCTTTTTGTGTTTGATAGTCCATTTATCGAGGAAAGCTATAGAATATTATTACGTCAGGTACGATCAATAAGAGTGGAGCATCAATGAAAAATGTTGCAAAAACAGGAAAAATTATTCCTTTTGAGGGCTTCCGTTACACACGCTGCGTAAACGGTTGATTTTAAGCAAAAATCATGTATTACGGAATTGTTCCCCTTTTAAAGTTCTAACCAAAAGTCCGCGACAGCATATGAGTATCTTTTAAGGTTGACTTATTATAACGTTTTTTATGGCAATCAAATTTGTTGCTAGACGCGTCAGAGCATTTCTTTGTTTGGATGATGACGATGATGCCATAGTGTAATGATACTACATGGTTGGACTAGCAACCCACCCCGACTTCGCGCGGGTGCAATGTACTAATGCGTAGAACGGGAAGAGAAACGTTTCCGTAGTCCACCCGAGCAAAGCCGGGTACGACCGCTAGTAGAGTTATATGACGATTCATCACATAATTCAAAAAATTAGCGGACCACACACCTACAACTATGATAATGCCGCATCGATGTATAGTATATCATTGGTTAATAGTCACTCACATATAAGTGTTCGACTTCATTACGTCTTATTGTCTAGAATATACTGATATTATTTTAGTCTGAGATTGTGCAATATGACACTGTTTAGATTTTCACATAAACAGCAGCAATACTCTATTAAAAAATTTTCAGATTAGTTTTCTTTTTTTTTCAAATGACAATTAATACACCTAGATTCTCGAATAAAAATTGTGTAAAACAATTCTTTCATTAAATGTATACAATTTCGTAATAAAATCCGTATGTGTACCTACAGTCTTATAGGGGGAAGATACTCGTATGGCGTGTGGGTGAACCTTCACTTATGATTATGGATTTTTCGTTGTTCACACAATGAAACGACGCAGGACGTAATGACATCTAATTAATAACGTCTATCATATCTTTATTGCGCGGCTTACGGCGTCCTGCGAGGGGCTCGGCTCAGCCTAAGAGGATTGGTTATGAACGCCTGATTCGTTTCCGACGACGGCGTCGCGGCCGTGCGGAATTATGTACACAGACGGTGCTTGGTCACGTCACGAATTCATTACGAGATATCCACTAGCCTCAAAGAAATTATTTGAAACGTAACTATTTTAATTGTTTAAAAAAATCTATATCAATAAAAGTAAATGCATAAAATGTGTCTGTACATTATGGGAGTTGATACCCTCTTGATTTTGAAATAGTTTATCATAAACTGTTTTTAAACTGTTTTGTGTTAAAAAGGCCGTCTTCATGTTAAAGGAGGCATGCCTGTAATCCAGGACGAATCAAGTTCGACTTTTGTAATATTTTAAAATTATTTTTACCGAGTTATTATCATTATCGAGTATTTGAATGACAAGTGTCTATGGACATCATTGTAATAGTTGTAAATATTTTAAATTTAAAAAAGAATTAAGAAAAACGTAATAAAATAAACAAGCATAAATTTCTTGCCGGTTCTTCTTTTTCTAGTTTTCCGAACCGATACCTAATCAATTCATTTTGACTTTCAATAACTGTGTGTATACATTTTATATTGAATAATTATTTTTTTTAATTTGTATTTCGAAAGAATTTTTATTACTTTAAAATATTTTTTCCGATGTCTAAGAGTAGTAGGTGTGAATATCACTCTTGTATTTAAAGTACGATATCAACATTCATAGCACTGGAAATCCCAATGAAAAATGTTAAAGATAGTCAAAGTGGTTTCGCTCAAACGGCTTGTATATTTTTCGCTAATAATCAACCTAGGCTGTCCATGGATCCATAGCCTTGTTAAAATGACCGATTATAATCTCGCTTAAATTTTTTTTTAATACATAAATAATTTCAAAATCAGCCATTCGTTGTAGTTATGCAATGAAGTAAAATAAAAAGAAATAACGAAAATCCCATATTGTATGGTTACTGAATTATCGAGATTTTTTTTTAGAAATTGGCCGATGTGAGAACTTTTTGAGAAATAAAACGTTCAAAGAAAGGTATTAATTCTTATTTTCGCTTCAGTGATTATGATTTTGTTAACAAGTTTACTATGTTACAAAATGCATTTATTGGCGCTTATATTTATATAAGCGCCAATAAATGCATTATATAAGTTTAAAAAAAAAAAATGCGCTTCATGTTTAGTTCTGCTTAACACTGATATATATATATATTCTTAATCCGATGCGTATCTCGGGCATATAATATTTATTCAATAAATGCCGATCTAAAATTACACATTGGGCATATTTAGCAACATATGTTACACAGATTTTACGTGTTAAAACAATATTGTTTTTATATTTAATCCACATTTTTTATTAACTCTATGACATTATTAATTATAAGTGCTACCACCATTCAAACAAAATGAATACGTCATTGGCCCCGCCATTATAATTAGCGGTATGCCGCAATATCAATCAATAGTGACATGTTTCGAGTAAATTGAATAGGGCATAACAATGGCTCGGACCCTTTACCGATTGTAACGTCGGCCATTATACGATATTGTTTCAAATGGGTATGTCGCGCGACACAGGTATATGCGACGTCATATCGCGGATGCCGTTTTGTATATTGGAATAATTTACGAAGGGTTTTCAATATAAAATGAGAAAGACATGTTATTACTTTTTGTAACAAAACAAATCATTACTGGCTGGTCACATCTAATTTATAGACTTATTTAAAAAACAAAACTGATTTTTTTCTATTAATAGAAGTAATTAAATTACGTCTTGATCGAAGTGTGAGTGGGATATATATTTCACTACTAAACAGATTATTCAAAGCTTACGAAATACATTGGGGGTAAATGCTCAACCACATGCTACGAGCGTGCGTTGGTAAGTTAAAACATGGAAGAACATCGATTAATTGCTTGGGACCTCCTACAACAATCATCAGAGCAATGTTTGAAATTATGAATAATTGTTTTGACGGGTCATCATGTCAAGGTTTGTTTCACCACGACGTGGTATCGGTGCACAAGTCCAGAGCTATGGTATTTGCCATTGAAGAAGTTGGCTTTTAACTAAAGTAACACCCTGTATGAATATTCACCGGACCTTGCCTTGCATAGTGACTTTTATGTATTACCTAATTTAAGAAAAAAAAACATCTGAAAGGCAAAAAATTGAAAGACGAATCGCGATGGAAGACGTTTTAAATAATTAGGAAAAAAGTTTGTAAGAAAAAGTATCTTAGGTTTAGATGTACGAGATATTACCTTAAACATATAATCCTAAAGGTAAAGTTGTTAAAAATTTATGTAGAATCAAGAAAAAAACATTTTATTATACGCCAACTGTAACATTCCCATTCTTACTTTTTTTAACTCTCCTCGTAAGCACTTGACGAAACAAGCACACTGATTAATAATTCCCTCTTTCAAAGTATAATTACAGAGGATGTCTCGTAAGTTATTTTCGTTTTTAGGGTTCCGAACCTCACAAGGAAGAAAAGGAATCCTTATAGGATCACTTTGTTGTCCGTCTGTCTATCTGTCTGTCAAGACCCTTTTTCTCAGGAACGCGTGAAGGTATCAAACTGTAATTAATATCAAATACTCAAGTCTACTGTCCCTTGGAACTATGAAAAAATCAAACTTCTAAACCAACGCAATCAAAGGATACAGCCGTTTATGCTGCAAATTTTCTATACTCGCAAAGGAAACAAAACGTACAGGGTACTTCCCGTAAACGCAGAATCTTGAAATTTGGTATGAAGCAACGTCTTATAGCACACATAAAGGAAAGATTGCGATAAGCACAATATTTTTAATAATTTAAACTTACTACCCCATTCCTCGTGAACGCGTAGAGGTATTAAATTGAATTTTATATCAAATATTCAGGTCTATAATATTTTTAAGCTGTGACAAAATGAAACATACTTTCACTTATATACCTACAGGTTTGTACGGAACCCTCGGTGCGCGAGTCCGACTCGCACTTGGCTTGTTTTATAGTTATAGTTTCATTTTACAATATCGAGTCTTAAATGTTATGACAATAATTTATATTGTTTTTTAATCCAAGGGTACAACTTCCTGGCGAAGGTATACATTAAAGGTTTCATTCAGTCACACACAATTAATTAATAGAAAAAAAAACTAACAAGGACTATAAAAATACCGGTCAAGCGAGAGTCGGACTCGCGTGGAGAGGGTCCCATACTATAAACCATCAGATTACGTACTATGTTTTTTTAAATCTGAATCTTCGAGTTAGAAGTTGGATCCGACTTCTTCGTGTAAAAGTAGGCTACCACAGTAAACCTAAACCTAACCTAACCATTCGTACTTATTAGTTCTCAGTGAAATTAAAAAACAAATATTATACGCATTTCCTCTATACACACATTTTCCGCTTCCCGTAAGAATTTAAACACTTACGATTTTCGTTTAGGTTTTCTGTAAACTAAATATGAGTGAGGGTCTACATTCCGGACATTTCTTTTTTAAGTTCAGGCTCCGTTGTTACGGAGATAAGAGTAGCAATGGTCAATTTTTGTATATTGTCTATATTATGCATTTTAAAATAAAAATTACACACATTTTTAATGGCTGGAAAGGAATGGAAACATCGAGAAATGTATAACCCCATGAAGCGGAAAAAATATGCGCCAACGGAAATTATGATTCCTGTAACGTAATTATGTTGATGTGTAGTTTTTTTTTCTCTGTTTCCTCGTATTTTTGATGATCTCGATCATCAATTGCGCTACTGAAAGTGAAACTATCATAATAAAATCTGAAGTCACTGTAGTACTTTTCTCAGTGTGGCTGTAAATTAGAATTTTGTACGACTCACATGTGAAATTCGTAATTTAAAAGGAAAACAATGATTCTGAAATTACATTTCATTTGCAAATTAACAAAATGTTTCTTTAAGACAATGACTATATAAACGCTCCATCCATTATAAGTTATATGTTATCAAAGATATCGAATCGTACTTTTGAACTAGTAACACATGAAATGGATTCGTTGGTGAATTCACCTCAATTTTGCTGACTGTTTGCTGCAGTCGATGCCTTAAAAACATATTCATATCACATAAATAATTCAAACATTCGCTGGTGCATAGTGGAGCCATGATTGAATAACGTGACTGTATATATACTTCTTGCAAACGAAAATGTCGCAAATGGGTTTTGCGACTTTTTTGATGCGGAAGCCGAGTCACAATTTTCACACAGGACCCAATAAACTTGTTGATACTGTTAATTTGTGTTTGTTCACTTTAAATATAACGATCAAAAGACAAATATAATGTTCTTAGTTGATTTTGAAAACAGGTGACAATAAGGGCTATATCGTTTGGACTAGTTCACTTCTAATAGACATGATACTTTTCTTAGTGAATTCGTGTTACCTGCTAGTATTACAGATTTTTATCAAACTTTCAAAACATTAGTTCAAAAGCTAGACGGAGGAACTTGTAACTTAAGCCAAATGGCTACTTTAGAGTCTAATAATTTGAAATTACTTTTGGAAAACCGTTAAAGAAACCTTATAGACCTTATTTTAAAATAGCTATTTAACGATATATCAATCGATTGAAACCTGTGAAAAAAATTTTCCACTTTCATTTTTTATAAGAAGCCTAGAATATTTTTTTAAATGTTTAAACACACACATATGTAATTATGAATGTAAACTTCGGCCCTATAATTCTAGTATTCTCTAAATACTAGGCTGTGACTAACAGACGGACGACTGACAGTCAGATATGGAGAAACTATGAGGGTTCTCATCGGATTACGGAACCCTGAGAAAACTCTAAGCCAATTTCAGTTTGTGTACATTGTATGACGTGACCTGTCAAGTCGGCCGTCACAAATTCATTGCCCGCAAAAGGTTGATTTTATAAAGTACATACCTACATATCATCCACGAGGAGGGCAGTGGCCCGTGATAAAAGCAATTAAAACTTAACCTCATTAACTCACTCTGTTGCGGATATCACCTCTGAGTAAGCTTTTCTTCTTAGCGTGACGTTAATGTTTAAAACGCTCGCGTTCACCTAAACATAAATTGAGAATTCATTTCTTTGTGTCGTACGACTTAAGACGATTTTTAAATTAACAAATTCGGCGAAGCGCGAATCGGCATCGCGCACATAGTTTCAGCGTCTATTTATATATAAAAAAGAAATGGTTTAAATGAAAATTGGTTTAGCCGTTTCGGAGATCAGTTCGAATAGACAGTTACACGGATAGACAGATAAACAGACAAATAGTAACACACCCACTCACTGTCACCACCGCGGCTAAGCTCCCTTATTAACAACTGTAGACCAAGGGCCTATCTACCACCACAACCGCGAGTGGGTGGTAGTGGTCGATCATAGAGAAAAGTTTGTCTTTACATATACACACTTTCCTTTGATATAATTATATAAATACTAGAAGGATTAGGTATATAATTATTTTTCGACGTGAAAAAGGGTACAATTTTTGTTGGCCTGTTTTCAATAAATATTTGATTTGGCTTACATCTTTATAAAATAGTTCTTTCTAAATAAAAACTTCTGTTTAGACACTTAGGACTAGATATGACTGTCATTTTACACATTTATTAATATTTGTACCCACTACATATGTATATGATTGACGAAAAGATACGTGAGTTATATTATAGGTTCCTTTATCAAATCTTCGCGGTAGGCAACCAAAAAAAAAACTCCACAAATCACGTCAGTATCAAACTAAATTTACGGCAAAAAGTTATCACTGTGTTTACGTTATAGCGAATAATAAAGTTCGTTTTCATCCGTTGAATTTTGACAAATACAGGATCGCGAGCAAGTCGTTCGCGGGGCGCCGTCCGCCGTCGTAGGAAAGTTTTGCATTTTGAAACAAATTTGTTTTTAGCTTTTATGACAGATAATTTGTCAGGGGTAGGTAGCTAGTCGCGAGTCAAAGATAATTTATCTGTCTCAACCGCTTTATTTATTACGACGTGTTCACGTCTCCGTTGAGCCCCTCGAGCGGTGGCTAATGGAGCTTCTTCGGGCCGCCGTCAGTCAGCGGTGGCCGAGCCGCAGCCGCATCGCGGTCTAGGGCGCGCACTGCCTTATTTTTTGTTCCCCTCCGAGTAACTGACGGGTTGATGGGAAACGAATGTACAGTTCCAAATGTATAACATACTGAACACGCAGTTCGCTATGCGGTTTTACTGCTACTGCTATTTTTACCTTTCCACCTCATCCACATACCTATAAGTATAATATTTGTATAAGAATAAAACCACGCAACTACATTGGCGTTAAACTATAATTTATCGCAAACAATGTAAACACACAGTGCTGTCAAATTAATTTACTCTATGTGTAATACATATTATTTATTATCTATTATGTATGTATACATTATACATATTATATTTGTTATTCTACTCACTTGAATATCATGCTTGAAGTTTAATGCGGCTCAGGTGTTCTTCTGATTCAATTTGTACAACAATTTGATACTCTGTAATGCATTTAATAAGAAAACAGAATCATGATAGATATATTATCTACCATTCCCCTTATATTTGTAATTAACGGCGAAACCCGGATGAATTTAGCTGGTGCAGTTCTAGAATTGAATACAGACAAACACAGGCATAGACACACGCATAATTTTTTCCTCAATTTATTCCTTGATTTTAGGGTTCCGTAGCCAAATGGCGAAAAAGTGACCCTTATAGTTTCGGGATGTCCGTCCGTCTAGCTGTCTGTCTGTGGTTTTTCTCGGAAACTATTGGCAATAATAGATGAAATTTGGAAGGTAGGTGTAATCCATTAACCAATACACAACAACGTAGTGAATTTAAGAAAATTTTTTTTTGCGATTGGTCGCCATACATGTAACTGAAGTATGAAAAAAAAATCATTGTATGTTAAGGCGAAAGGTACCAAACGATAAATCTTAAAAAATGATATCAAGGTTTCAAACAATTTTTTTTATTTAAGTCAACAGTTGGTGAGAGATGCACTCCTAAATTCCTAATTTTTGTTAGTCATGTGTCTCCCCCCCTCTACCAGCTAAACCGCTGTTTTTGGATATGTGGAAATATTTATGACAGGAGTGCTTAATATAACGTAGCTAAAAAGAAAACTATCACAGCTAACTAGACTGTATTATTTAACAAGTAATAGATTAACTTATAAAATGTACTTTTACAAGTAAAAATTTTGTGAAAATTTCATAGAAAATTATATATAGCGTTTAGCCAATAAGCGAAAACTAGATGCATTTTATCTTTGTGATATTGTTGTAAAAGATATATTTAAAAAAAAAAACATATTATGATGAAAATTATTACGTACCTACTATAAAATTACGCTTTCCTTTGCAGAGCTTATTCTCTTCACAATCGATACTATAAATCAAAGGTTCACAGTAATGAAATAAGTAATAAAAATTGTCTCTAGCTATCAGTGCACTCAAGTTATTACTTTTCGGATTACTCTTGAATGATAGTTGTTTGGCAGCACTGTAATAGTAGATTGTTACACTAGCAAGGGCACCACTAGTTCGAGTGCTTAAATACGTCTTTCACTCGAGGTATAGTTCCAATCAAACTTTATGGTGGATCGGAATACAACGCTTTAAGCATGCTTGCGCAGGTTCAATTATATGCCCCTTGCTTCACTGCGTCCCGCTACACCGAAAACTGGTTATTGCGACGCGACTTGTGCCTATGTTCACATCCGCCATAAATTGATTGGAACTGTAAACACTCTGCTTTTCATTACGAATATGAAGAAAGTAAAAAAAGCGATAAATCCATATTTGAGTCTGATGAACTCATTTTATAGAAATATCTGTCTATGTAAGTAATCAGCACTTGACAAAAAAACTGAAAATTGAATTGCCGCTTTTCCGCCTTTTTTATGTTTTTTTTTTTCTATGGCATTCTACCCAGCCTGTATTTTTTTAATATTAAATGTTAATTTACTTAAAAGTAAATTATAAGTAGAAAATCATACTACAAAATTGTGGGTAATATTTTTAAATTATAATTTTACGCCGCGATTTCACAAAGTTGTATAAAAAGTTGGGACATAGCTTGCATGGTTTTTTTTTTAAATTTTTCTGACAGCAGGAAAAATCGTTTCCCAGCGACAAAAATTACTACTTTCATGCCTCTGATTAGGTAACTTCAAGCGTACTTTTTGAGTATGAGAAATGAAAAATGTATTTACTTTAGTATACGGGTTATTATTTAGCAACCTCTGGCAGGATTACTTGACGGTAATGCTCTCAAAGGGCGAGAGTCTGAAAATCCTGCGTCTTTCATGCAGCTTATAAACTACTTAGTATTGGATGTGCTGTTTGGAGTAAGATTAACTTCTAAGTTAGGTCGCTAATAGCCGCAGGTGAAATCTTTTATGATGGACATAAATCTTGCGACAGTCATATTTTATTTTTATATTATACCTATTGGTACAAAAAAATATATTTATACATTTTGATACTGATAAAAAAAAGTGATTAATCTGATTCCTATGAGAAATAATGATAATAATAAAATTAATTATATAAACAAACAAAGATAAATTGGTGCTATTTCATTTCAAAATTTAAAAAGTTTGAGTTTCATTCGTGGGGTATACACATAAAAGAAACAAATAACAGTGGACACAGTATTTCGGTCGTTTCGTCCAACCACCGGAGTATAAATTGCCGGTTTGTAAGCGAAGCGACGACCGTCCGCGGACACCCGCGCAACCGCCTTCACACCCGCCAATTACATACTACCGTTCGCTGTTGTCAGTTTTTTTATTTTAAGTTTGTACATAACATATAATACATATCCTGATAAAATTACATTCGCCATTTGACAAATTATAATCGGTTCTAAAATCATTTTGTAATAAGGTTTACTATTCAGTTGAAGAATATTAATTTAAATTAAACGTGTATTGGCGAGCCTTGGGAGAGGTTTTTATCCTGCAGTGGAGAGACACGGACTGATGATGATGATCTGTATTGAGTTTCTCCCTGCCTTACGCATCTACACTTAAAACACGCATTATTAGATTGAACACAATTTTACTTTTTATCCTTTTTCACTATTGGATGAACGGAAGCGACCTCTTTAAATACTCATCGTCACTCTCGAAGGTAATAAGAAAAAAAAAGAATATAGAATTTGAATTCCGAGTTTGCTTGTTTTTTCCAGAATGCTAGCGGTTTTGTTCTCCTATTACTTTTGATACATGTCAAACCTTCGATCCAATTTAATGTCTTTTACCAGAAGTAGTACCCATGGGTCTAGGTCTATATTAATATGATAAACGCATTGGATAAACTTATTTTATTGTATAATTATATCACAGCACGCATGTACTGTTTGCGTTGTAGACGCAAGTTATTAGAAAAAAAGAGTATAAGTTAGTAGTAAACCCTGGGCTGAGGTTAATAAAATTAAAAGGAATAAAATTCTAGAATAACTACTCAATTTCTTTTTCTATTTACGAACTCCTCGGGTATTCATGAAAATTCATCTGACGTTGAAGTTGTCCCTGTGACGTTATCTGGGCGGTTGAGCTTATTAAGTTACTTTCCAAAGTAAAAAACCAAAGCTAAAACTAAATAAAAAATATTGAGGCAACGTCACCGCGTCAAATGAAATCGTAATCTTCATAAATCAATAAAAATATTATGACCTTATTTAGTATAAGGTAAAGTAATTAGAATAAGCTTCTGTCCAGTTGACGTCACAGGGATATTATGTAAATAAATTTTGGGTGGATGGAAAAAAATAACTAAGAAAAATAAATAAATAATATTTTTTTTATTCAAAGGGGAAGGTATAATTTGGTCTATATTTTTGAAAAAAAAAGTATATAAATTATGTGTTAAAAAATTGATTCTAGCTCATTACATTTTTGGGCTTATCTTAAATTTTTAATTTATCAACGTATGTTGTTTTGTATCACAGTTTTGTATTTATTAAATATGTACAATAGTATTTCTGCCATGTTAAATAAAAAATGAAAAAGGAAACTCAATAACATATTGTAAGAAATATTACAATATGTTTATATATCAATTGATAATGAAAGTTCACCGAGAAACAAGCTGTAGGTAGAATTGAATATTCAAATTTATCGATCTTTGCATCAACAGCACGGTGACTGAGCATCTTAAAACCCCTTCACTGTAAAGTTAAATTTTAATTAGCGGAGTAGAGCATTGTTTGTTCAGCAGTGGGAGTCCATTTTGATGCGTTTACTCTAAAAAGGGAGGTAATTATGATTGATGATAGGATATGATTCGATCCCACTTAACACGTCGTAAAGGGGTTGTTTTATTGCTCTCGACTCTTGTTCGTGTGCGGTCAGTGACTAATGAGTTTTGTGACTCAGCCTTTTTAAATTATTCATTAAATAACAGCATCATTGTCAGCGGTATCAGTTTCAATTTTCATACAACACCCGAGGGTGTCCCACAGGGCTTCCCTTTGGGACCACCACCGGTTTGTACCGAAGCTGCGATTTTAGAATTCTTTCCCTTGTATTTAAGAAAGAAGCACAAAATACCTTGTTAAAAATATTTGATACGTCTATTTTATCAAGATAAAATTGAATTTTGGACTCTTTTAAATAGATGCCGGAATTCGGTAGTATAATGGGGTAAATATAATAGATGGCTGTTACGATATTCGAGTAGCATATGGTATTCAAGTCCATTTGGACACATGGTCGCATATTAATTCATTGTTGTCGGTCATCTCCCTTCGGAAGCGCCTGCGGGGGTGACGCGGCAAAAACTATGCCCGGTGCAACAAACAGCGCAATAGTTCATTACCTCATAGCACATTTATGTTGCTAATGTATAGTTATACTATAGTATTCTAAAACTCTAACAGAGTGATAAATGTACACGTACATGAAAGAAATTGTGTGGAATTTTACGCAATCGTCTTAGAAGCCAAAAACAAAATTTTTACACGTCTTGTACATATATTTTTGATGGATCCCGTTTACTTGTTGATGATAAATTTGAATTATTGGAAGTTGTGAATTTGTATTAAATTTTGATGTTATGTCGATCTGCATGAATGGGAAAGCACAGTTGCATGTACGCTAATGTTTATCCACTCATGCGGAACCGCGGCGACATTTTAATAACATCGTTATACCGTATTTCAAATTTTAAGCAGTTTTTCTGTATTTTTAATTCAAATAATATTATGAAAACTATGACATTTTATTAACGTGATTTCTTTATTTAAATCCCGGAATTTTTCGCAAAAGAAAAGCTTCAAAGGCGTGAGGTTATTATCGTAATTTTTTCTTAAAAAGTATAAATATTTTTCCCGGCCAAGTGAGTGTCGAGTCACGCAGTTTAAAAACTGATTTCTCAAAAACGCTTCAATTCATTTTATACATACTAATTTTCGTTGACAATTATTTTAAGTTGTACTAACTTAAATTTTTCAGATTTTTTTCTTCATAGCTGAAAGTATCATAGGACACATTTTTTAGAAATTTAGGTGCGCATATCTCAAGAATTACTCACTTACGTAAAGATAAGTCATTTTTAAAACTCATTCTATTTTTAAAAAACCTATAAGGTAGGTAACACACACGTGCGCTGGCATTTTTTGTCAGTCCCTCGTGTCCATATATTACACTATTAACAGTATTGTATAGTGGTTTATAGAGTACACCTACCTTTTTCCTATACTTTTCATCTATTCAATGCAAATAGTCTTCGAATAAAATAGCTGTATCAGACGGACAGAACGAAATTCTTACGCTCGAGTTCTGAAACGCTTGTCCATTGAATTATCTGTTAAACAAGGTTAACCAGTCTTTCAGGTGTTTTAACATTGGCGTCAAGTTTTTTGATTTGAAAAACGTCAATTAGCTAGAAAGAGACAGCGATATACTTCTGTCAATACACCGAAAATCGATAATAAATGAATGGGTCAAACTAATAATCCAGCTGTCGTGATAGCCCAGAGCGCAACGAACCTGTCTCAAATTTATAAGGCCCCATAGGGCCATGGTTCGAATCCGGGCGTGTACCAATGAGTTTTTCTGACTTAAGTACACAATATCACTCACACCGTGCTTCGGAGGGCACGTTAAGCAGTCGGTCCCGGACGCTGTCAATAGATGGCGGTCGTTACAGTTCCCAACCCGCAGTGGAACAGCGTGGTGAACTTAAGCTCCAAGCCCCTCTCCTTACCCTGGGGGAGGCCTAAGCCCCTGCAGTGGAGCAAAAATGGGCTGATGAGGATGATGATGGAATAATCCAGCTGTAACTTAATTTTTATGTAATCAATGTTTCGACCTTTATTAAATTAATCGCCGGTTAACAAATCAACGATATAATCGGCGTTTCAGAAACTCGAATGTAAGGGTTCCCCTTTTCTATTTGGTTAAGGGACCCTAAATCATATTAATTCTTCCCTGCATTTTTTAAAACTCAACCATTTCAGGGATTTTCAATGGCAATGGCAATATACCTATAAGTGTTTGTTGCACGATATATCCGCATTTCGTAGCATATTAAAATTTTACCTTCAATTCACCTTATTACTTAAAAATACACTTTATTTTCTAATACGTAAGAACATATACCGAATTAATCGTGGCGTAAGGCGTTTAATATTAAAAGTTTCATTATTGTGATTACTTGAGCATGACAACGTGTGGATCCGAAGTAGGCGAACCTTTCTGGCCAAGTGATTCATTATTAATGTTCAATTTAAAAGCAAAAGCGTTCGGAAATAGAGGCCTTGTTTCGTGAATAAGCAAAATCGACGATGTGCGACGCGACCCAGCGTTCATTGCTTTAAAACAATGTTATACGAGATATTCGTTCTCATTTTTAGTTTTATTCATAGAGATTAGATAATGCATTAAATGTATGCTTGGTTGACATTACGCTGTATTTCATATAAATATTTTAACATTTTAGAATTGCTTAAAGTTACAAACGGCATAAGAAAATCAATTGCTTCAATGTTCTTTTACAAATTTAACTGAATACAATATCTGTATGCAAACTTAGTTTTTAGATCAATATTTGTGAGTGTATTATATTCAAATTATAAAAACTGTAACTGTAAAAACTGTGTACGATACGACTGATAATTCGTTTAAAAAAAATATTATATTTAGGCACTATTTATTTCGTTAAAATTAAAATAAAATACGAGTCGGTCTAGGACACTTCAGACGGATAGCGAGGAAAGAACGGGACTCCCAGATAAATCTACTTAAATTTAAGTCATGTAAATATCTCTAAGAAGACCGGTCTTCCCACTTTATACAAAAGTTTTTAACCCCCGAAGCAAAAAGGGAGGTGTTATAAGTTTGAAACATTGTCTGTTTGTCTGTGGTATTTTAGCTTCCAAACGAAACAACAAATTTCAACGGTTTTTTTTTTATTCAATAACAATCATCGGATTCTTAAAGTTAGAATGTTTATAGTTAAATTGAAAAAATCGAAATAAATATAGAAAAATAATTTTAAGAATCGCCATGCAAAAAAAACTAATTTTTAAACATTTTAAAATATTATCCGTTTACTTTAAAGATTTCTGGTCTTAAAAAGCATTGGGGACTGCTAACGTGATAAATTAATGGTAGGAACTGTTAGTTTTTTTTGTGAAGTTTTTATAAATTTTAACCGTGGTATGTCGCCACAAAAAGCGCCACTGATGTAAAAGGCCGCCGGCTGTACACACTCGCCTCCGATCGGCTAGTGTATACAGCCGGCCGGTATACAAGCGGCCTTTTACATCAGTGGCGCGTGTCGTAAATAACCATACTTTTTCAACGATGTGTTAGTGGCTCTAAAAAAAATATAATAATTCACGTCATAGATGTTTCAACCCGTTAGGGGTACGGGCGGTACACTCTTTTGAAAACAAATTCGCAGCTATGTGCGCTTTATAATTCTTTGTCTTTCTGCATATTAAAACAATGTACTTATTAAAACGATTAGAAGTTAAAGGCTTCCAAGGAGTTCGATAGTGTCTTTGACAGGTCAGATTGTGTCATAAACATCGAGTTATAGTATTTATGATCAATATTGTAAACAATAGTTAAATCAATAGCAGTTTCTATAGTACATCAAATTGAGATTAAAGATTTTGAAAATTTTATCTCCGTTTCATGAAACACAGCTTAATATAAAGTGAAACCGGATTCCGTAAAGCATTTCCGTGTATTCCGTTTGCGACCGAGGCCGCCGCACCGCCGGCGCGTTGGGTAATTAGATAAAATTGTGACGTCACAGAGGACGCCTCCAAGCCCGCACGTACTAGCACCGAATTCATCTCACTAGAGACCGCAACCACAATACAGGACCTGTTAGTAACGTCACTTTATACAGAATTCCTCACACGCAAATGTACAGGGAGGATAGAAATATCACCCATAAAGTAGTAAATCATGTAGCTTGAGAATACATGACAGCGCTTGTAGATAAGCGGCTATTTAAAGTATTTCAAATTTCTAGTCGCCTTACTGCCAAATTTTTAGTACTGCGACAGGACTCATCTCACAAGAGACCACCGCGACATTAACAATGTTTACCTTTAGTTTGTTACCACGTCTACGTATATAAGTACCAAAGTCACTTGCGATTCTGTACAGGTTCGCAGAAGTTAAACATTAAATGGATTTACACAAAGTCGGGTGCTATTTATTGGTTTAAAACATAAAGTGATGAAACAAATTGGACGTACCTACTAAAAAGCTATTCGTTCAAAACATAAAGTAAATGAAATAAATTGGATGTACCAAAAAAAAATAATTGTAAATTTTCACGGTTAACGGATAAATAATTTATTAGTCCATATACATTTTATTAAAACTAATATGAAGCGATATCTGTATATGAAACATATTCTTGAGAACTAGAATTAATAAATAGGTTTCATTCAGTTTCTTTTTCTGTACGTATTACCACAAAATTGAATAACATTTTATTGTTATAAAATGAAAATTTATGTTGGGACGCTAATATATGTAGTTATGTAATGGTGATCTTGAACAGCATTCAAAGTAAATGAAAATAAAATTTATATTTTTGGTTTTAATATACGTACTGTGCATTTTGTCAAAACGTTTCAAGTAAGCTGATGGCGTAAACTAACGATTACCGAGAAAAACATGTTAAAGTCTCTTTTTTATAGCAACCAATAAAACACTACCCTATACAGAATTACAACACGAAAGTAGTACATTTTTATTTAACTTACAAATTTAATAAGACACGGTGAGACTGTCTTGTGAATCGCAAAATTGGAGAAACACTACTTGTGAAACAGCTGATAAAGTCAATGACCGACTATTCTTTGGATTGAAATGTTAGTGATTTTTTTTATTTTATAATCATTTTTAAATTGACGGTTGGCAGTATACCAGCTGTCTCGGAATAGTATTAGAATCAGATATCTTAACAGTAGGGTGACCAAGAATTTGGATTTTCCGTGTTGTGATTTTTTTCTCGGTATCCGTTATTTTGCGCCAGCTGCTTAAGCTGTATACACATTCTTTAAGTTTAGACTACGTTCACCCGAAACCAATGTACACAGTGCTATTATAAAGATGGAATAAGAAATTCAAGGATAACGTTTGGATAAAATATACGAAGAAGTGGTCTTATTATAAGAGAAACATAATTAAATTACTTAATGTATTTTATTACTGCATTATTCAAAAAAAAGATTGATTTTTTATTGACTGCCGTGCGTGACCCGTAGACTGCGTAGGTAAGTTAGCAAGGTTAAGCAAAATTTTATGCAGTGAAAATTGAGAAAAAAAATACAGGTAATCATATACCCTTTACGTACGTTTTTTTAGGGTACCACCTTTTTGATATTATTACATATCGTTGTTTTCGTCGTAAGATTTAAAAATTTTAGTTTTCATCATTTAGGTATGTGCTGACTGACAGCTCTATTTTACGCCAAGCCGAAAGCGGTCCCCTGCGATATTAGTGGCGCTTTTTCGTCCAATATAAAAAGGAGTCTGTATGTAAAATGACTTAGGTACTAGTCTATTCATTGTTCATTGCAATAATATCTGCAGGGCCAATTAATGACCGGGCCAGGGAGATTGTAAAGAACTTTTAGAAAATTATTTGACTTCTTTTCAAGTTCCTGACTAGGATTCGGAACTGGACCAATAGCTTGAAACTTGAGGAGCCCCAGCTTGGTGATAAATATCCAACATCTTTTCAGATATATATTGTATATATATTGTATATGATATATATATATATATATTGTAAGAAATAAAACTATAGGTTTAGAATTTAAAACGGAAATAATATTTCCTCTAGGTATCTTGCCAGTCAAAATATAACAATATACGTAGTTAAATAACCAAGCTTTTGAAACAGATCTTCATTATTATTTTTATATAAACTTATATTTTATTATAGTTTCGAATAGCATCTGCGTCCCATTGCACATGCTTCGTACAGTTGAGTAATGCGTTTAGTGACTTTGGAGCCGGCATGCGACTGCTTGCTGATGACGTTTGTTAATTGCAGTTCTTAAACTGTGTTAAACTGAAATTGCTTTATCGTGTGTAGTCAGTCGAACTTTTTTATTCGTGTGTTTTTTTTTAAATATGACGTAATAATAAGGAAAATGCAATGCAATGTACTTTATTATATTTCAAAATAAGTACATATCGTGGTCCTTTTTAGCAATAGGTGAAAATCGAAGTAATTTTATTATTATGAGTAATTTATAATATTTTATGGCAAGTTATGTATTAAAAAATAAAGATTTTTAAGAATATAAATCAAAAGTTTCACTAAAAGGTCCACGAGGCAAAAATTTAATATAGGTACTTAACTTTTTCAATATCTAACATCCGTCTAAATCTATTGGCTGAGAAAACCATCAAAAAAATGTAGCGATGTTTAACCGACTATTTTTAAAGTTGAAAGTACTTTACCGCAGATAAGTTTAAATTAATGTGGAACGTCACGAGCATCTTTCAAGTGCGGCCAAGGGAGGGTCCATCAATTTTTTATTAGCTTCGAGATTCTCCGCTCTGGAGGACATTAGGAGGACAATTTAGAGACAGCCAATATAATTACAGACCACACTAGAAGCTTTTATTGAATTTGACACGTCGAAATTTGTCTGAGGTCGAGCTCAGCCCGCGCGCCGCGCCGTCCATTGTGCGCCCGGAATGCAGAACATTTTCGATCCTTTTGATGAGAGCTAAGATTAATTTCGGCAGCATTGGAGAGCTCAAAGGAAATTTTAGAATATAAGTGCATTAATAAAAACCTTTTTTCGCTTACGGAGGGCACTCCACGCTCACGAAATGCCCGTTATTAAATTATGCCACGACAATAACGGGGACACACTCGTGCCGGTATTTCAAGCTTTTTTTTATTGAGTGGCTAATGGTCTGGAGAGCTTTTTTCGATATTAACATTTTTATAGATTTTTACTCTGAAAATGAAATCCAAACTTAATGACTAAAATCTTTCATAATAGAATTGGTCGTTATTTATTTATTTATTAGGAGAAAAAACAGTTACAGGTGTGGTTTAAAATATGCTACAGTACAATATGAGAAATAAAAATGTTACAACTATAACCTAATAAATTTCTCACAGGAAAATTAAATTTAGAATTAAAAACAATGAAACTAAAGTAAACGTGCACCACGCAAATAAAGCTACAGAAATAATAATATTAACACAAAAGACTAACAATAATAATAACTTGAATTTACCTATCATGCAGACTTAATTGCCTTTTTAACTCACGCTTAAATGATTCCTTGTTAGTATTGAACAAATCCATATTGTTAAAATTACTATCGAAATCTTTGCACATTCTATAAAGAGAAGCCCTTTGTCCAGAATTAGTTCTACATGTTATAGGAAAAATAATAATACATGGGACACCCCACACAGCGCCGTCTAATCCCAAACTAAGCAAAGCTTGTATTATGGGTATCAGACAACCGATATAAATACTTAAATATTCTTTATAATATATACATATAATACATATTTATTAAAACTAAAACAGTCATAGAAGCGATGCATGAATATTTTACAGGCGGGAATCGAGAGAGAGCGAGAAAGAAAAAATAAATGAAACTTCAAGAATATATTTATTTCCTTCATTTTTATGACGTCACATCCGTCCCTTAGAGCATAGAATTCCTGAGAGAGGTTTATCGCTTGCTTATATTTTACGCTGTCATTGGCTATCTACCACAAACATAGACATAGTTTATTTCAAAAATGCAATATAAATTGTAAGTCACCTGTGATGGCTTGAGCTGGAGTGTCCAGTCGTGGAAGTGGACATTGGTGAACGGGGGTAACCGCCCGTCGTGGTGTTTGTGCCACCTGGTCCACATGCGCCACCCTCCGATAACACGTATTCTGAAAAAAAATAAGGAAAATTGAAATTTGATTTTGTTCTGATAAAGCACATAAGTGCAGAGAATAAATCGAGAAAAACTCTTTAGGATTCGGCTACAAAATTGTTACAAAATATATCTGTTGTCTATGTTTCGCTGTAACTGCAACATAGAAACAACTATAGACGTCAAACATGAAAATATAAAATATTAAGAGACTTGTTTAGTGGCGAATTTCCACACAAACGGCTTTAACGGTTGCGTCCTATTAAAACTTTACCGATTGGCGCCAAAAATTATAAGGTATTCAGATCAACGAAAACTAGGTGCATATGTTTCTAATTTTATTATTTAATTTTTTTTTTTAATTTATCTTATGATGTATCAAAATATTTAAAAAATTAAAAACGTATAATCCGAATATTATTGGCTGTTCTGCGAATACCATATAATTTTTTTGCGCCAATCAGTTAAGTTTTAATGGAAATTTGCTACTACACACTGCTCTTAAGGATTGAATGTTAAAAGCTCTTTATAGTTCGTACGTTTGTTCATTACCTATATAAAATCTCTGTGCAAACTTTAAAATTTACAGGCTCAGCGGTTCGGGCTGTGCGTTGATATACAAGTTTACAAGCCCATTTTTCTCGTTAGATGAAAAATCGGTAAAACGCGTGCTTATATTTTTGTTTTAAAGAAAGTTTGTTTAAATTTGAAAGACTTACAAATTTTCTGGTTTCACATTACTTCACCATTAAATAAAATTGTATATTAAAATTAAAAAAAAAACCGGTGCATGTGAAGTTTATACGCATTTTATTTATACTTTTTCAATACAATCTTTAAAACCCTACGCACACCCACGTTAAAATCAAATTTAAAAATTCTTTTTTAATGCTCATCATAAATATGTAAAAAAACCTTTATGCAAAATTGGAAGTTTATATAAACCTAACGGTTCAGGCTGTGCGTTGATTGGCAGTTAGTATTTTCTTATTTTACATATATATTTTCCATCACCTTCCAAATTAATTCTTCGCATTAGGTATTTATTCCAAGACTACATATAGGAAAAAAATAATCAGGTATGTCAAATTTCGTTGCCGTTATGTGGTACGGTCCAGCGCGGTCGTTGGTACAACTATCAATCCTTCTGTCACGGCATCGACAGCATATTTGTTTGCTCTCGCCATTTTTGTCTCTGGTCTTTCTTTTCCTTCGCCATTATTTGTCTAGTGTCGGTCCATTCATTTATCCTAGCATTTCTTAAGAGAAGATGAGGAATGTTTTTGTCGGCCGATATATTAATTCTCACTTTATTTACTTGTCGATAGTCCAACAATCTTCAGTGAAACACAAACTGAATTTTTATTCGTTTATGTGTTTCTCACTTACCCAAAATTCAGTTTCATGAGGGAGTACTACTTATCGACTGGATCACACTAAAAAGTGAGCTTTAATATTTAAAATATCATTTATTTGAAAGCTTTTCTTGTAGCTTTTCTCGTCTTGCAAACTTCAACAACTTCTTATGTGATTCTATGCAATAATTTTTGACGTTCAACAATTTACCTTTCGGTATGAAGCATTTGGTGCGAGTGATTTGGTGAATGCAACGGAAATAAGTAACAGGAAGTAAGGCGAAGCGCGAGCTTTTCAATCTTGAAATTTGATTTTTGAACCTGAATAAATGTACGAAACACACGGAGAGGATATAAAGGTTTGTACCTTTACAAAATTTTAAAATCGAATCTGAAGTCAATATTAAAAATTCTTCAAATACCATTTATACCAAGGCATGCATCCAAAGATTTTACATTAGCATGTATCTCAAAAACTCGTCCAATATGAAAATCTAAATGAAAATAATATCTTTAGGCTTTCAAGAAAATTATTTTAGTTCACGATATACGACGTTTGGTGGGACTAATTTCGTGAATACGACAAAAATATGTACCAATCACCAAAAACGCTAAAAAAACGAATTTGTTATATAGTAACCCTCTTTAAGTTTTAAATTTATTTTATTTTTATAATTTTTTGTTGTAGCGACCATAGTAGTTTGTAGTATACACTTCATGAAAATTTCAAGTGTAATCAATGATTTCACTATCACCAAAAAACGCTAAAAACAGGTTTCTTGTATGGGGACCCCCTTTAATTTTTATTTTATTTCATTTTATTATCTGTTGTTATGGCGGCCATAGTAACGCACAGAAAATTTCACGTGTCTACTTATTACGGTTCAGAAGATGCCTCGACTTGGTTATTCTAAAAAAAAAAATTCATTAATTTCTAGATGTATAGATTACAGAGCGGAGTGATGAGTCATTCAAAAGTCTTTTGATAAATTTAAAATTCAGCCATCCATAGGTGGATGGTCCACCATTTTTTTTCATTTCAAGGTTGGATTAGATTTTTCGTCTCTTTTTCTTTTCGAATCGTCCTAGTATTACTATGCACCAGTGCATGTTAATAATAATTATATGTGGGGCATTTCACACGTGGTTACCTATTTTCAAACTAGACTTAGCCCGTATTGTGGGTACTAGACAATTATTATGTTCGAATATAATAAAATATTGAAATATTCTGGTCTTACTACAACGACATTAGTGATTGTCACGGTAACGTATACACTGGTGACAAGTGTCCGTCGTCTACGTTAATACAATAAGTTTTCTAATATAATCATGATGGTGTACGCGTTGCTAAGAACGAAACATTACGTGAAACTGGTTGACCCGAAATCTGTGTTAGATCTATTCAGTAAGTACTTACTTTTATACGACTAAGCAATCGCCTTCAAACGTTCGCTGTCTGGGCAGCAATCAATCTGCAGAGAGCGGCAAGAGTGATGAATGTGCCGAACTTTTGGCCGGCAAAGACACTCGCACTATTTGATTACATATTTTTTAGGCCAAGAAAATTGGTTTCTAGTACTTTTTGGTTAATCTGTAAACAACAGCAACAAACTGACAAATTTACCGTTTATGTTTCACTCTTTATCTTTTGATCAAAGAAGAGAGGACCAAATCGAAAAATAATAACACAGGCTACTGTGCAATAGGAGTTTAATACTAGAGCTTGAATGTGCAGTGAATTTAAATTGCTTCATCCCCTGTAACCTTGAAAACTGGTTCGCAAACCATAAGTGGTGTAAAAATACCCATTACCTCGTGAAGAAAATTTACAGGCAGATGTATATTAATTGAGTAAACAACAGCAAAATCCCGACCGTCAGCTCTGTGGAAAGCAAGAGGGTTTAATATTTCGAAGATTTCGTATGCAATGAGAAATACCTACACTTGTTCTTAGTGTAGGTATTTCTCATTGCATACATATATATTGTTCTTAGTGATCCGAATCCTTGAATTCCCAGAATCTTTGGGAAATCAACGCTCAGGTAGACAGAGCAGACACAGTACTCGATCCCAGCTCGAACCACCAAAAGGAAACGTAAGCGTAAGAATCGAGTCGTGTGATCTATCATTATTGACGATTGAGCGATTGACGACCGCTTGATCTAATGGGTAGCGATCCTGCCTACGAAGCTGGAGGTCTCGGGTTCGAATCTTAGGTCTGGTCAGTATTTATATGACGAATATTGATACTTGTACCGGGTCTTGGTTGTTACATGTATGTGGTGCCTTCGCTTGGTACCCAAAACAGAAGCTAATTAGTTTGGGGCCTAGACGTTGTTGTGATGTTTACGTTGTTATTATTATTGTTTGTGAATTTGTGTACATTGAATATAAAAGTATAAGATTTTTTATTTCAATCGTTTACTTTAATCGTTTTTAATTTTAATTTAATAATTTAATTTAATTTTAATCGTTTTTAAGTTTTGGCGCTCTTATTTAACAATTTTACAATTTCATCTAACTTTTTGCGATTGCAATGGGTTTACTAAGCGATTGATAACAGAAATGTTTGATTAAAAGAGTCAAGTACATTTGGGTGCTTTCCTATTTTCCGATACGATATCGCTATTGGACTAAGAATCGATCGATATCAAGGTGCTTAAAACATAGAAAATAATATGCACTTTTACTTCACACTGTCCGTAATTAAAGAATATCGACATCGGATTGTCGATTCTGACAATACTATCTGTTATTCACAGAATAAACACAAATACAAAACAATGAAATTAGTAGTTCCATACGATTATTTTACAACCGATACTTTTGTAGATTGTAAAATAAATTGTACAGATTTCTAATATCATGACGAAAAATTTACAAAATAAAGACAAAAATATAAATAATTAAAACAAGAATATACATTCAATTACGAGCCCAATTCATTATTATAACTTTTTCCTATAATGTAACTATTATTTAAAACATAACTCGACGAGCTTAGTTTTATTTATGATTTCGGAAACGTATTATGAAAGGCTTCCTACTTGTATAATATGTAAATACATGGCTGAAGCCGAAGAAATGAAAACAAATTACGAGGATTCGCGTTATTCATGGCACGATATACTGTTTATTTGCTTCAAGGAAAGTGGAAAGAAAAAATAAATATGTTTATATACGAAATTCAATCACAATTCCATTCGGAATGAATGTCTCGGTATTGAACAGATACTCATATTTCGAAAGACAGTGTAATTTACAGGAAAAGTAATTTAATATTTAAGCTTTATGATAAGAAAATTACCAAACAAACACCAAGATTAATCTTACACGATATTTTTTACCCAATCACGGCGAAGCGTGATGAATGTATGTATATTGATATATTTGTTTACATGAATGAAGTATAAACAAAGATACCAATGAAATTTTTCAATTACATCAAAAAAATTCACTATGGCGGACGTTAGACGCTCTTTTATACTGAGCGACCGATAGTTTTATTATCTATTATTTAAAATGATACAACACATATAACCAGGGTGAGATTTTAATAACCAGCCAATTTTTATTATATTGACCTTTGATAAAAATCCGTTGGCCGTTTTCTTCCTTTTTAGTATAGTTCAATAGGAAAATATTCAGTTAAGACTACGTAAACCTTTCTCAAAACTACCAATATACTAGTCACCGTTCTCGAGGGCGCCAGTGCACGTACACGCGCCCCGCCCACATGCCCAATGCCCGGCCCTTTCGCTCTATGTAAATAGAAGGTAGCCAATTTTTTTCAAAAATATTTAGGATATATAGGTAATTATTGATTATGAATATTTGACCTATATTTTTATTTACGTAATGAGGTCTATTGGTGATACCTAACATCTAGAAAAATTTTGGCTGGTTACTAAAATCTCATCCTGTATAACATATATATAATATAAATTCTAAAGAAAGACAGAAATTTATTCATAATATTAAAAAAATAATAAATTCACCATAATTAATGTCTTAAGATAAAATAAAAACTATACATAGTAAAAATATTAAAAATTTAAATACATGAATTTAAGTTATGAAATACCTTTCTTTAAAATAAATTTCTTTCAAATCCGAAAGGTAAAACAGTTTAGGTTTTTTTTACAAAATCTAAGCTGGAGTCATAGGCTCCTTTAGCGTGCGAAATGCGAACTATAACATTTCTGTATCTATCCCTGCTTAACATTATACCTTTACACTTGATTTGAAGTTTCTATATTAATAATATTTGGGAAATTCCACACAACGTCATCTAGTCCCAAACTTGTATTATATATTAAGCGAAGCTTGTATTATGGGTTTTGGGGAGTTGACCCTTTACTGCTACGTCATCGTCGGTTGTTAAATTTTGGAAACGTTGGCTTGGTTCGCTTCTACCTTTACCGAAAGCGATAGGAAAAACGCTAGAACAGAATACCGAAAAAAAAGGTAAAAGAGAAAGGACTTACCACCGAGGAGCTGCTAGGTCTCACTCTACTGCGGACACACCTTGCTTCTCTTTTTTCTTAAGTTTTTCATTTGATTCGATCGGTTTAAGTATTTTGAATAATTTTTATACGTGAAGACTCAGTGCACGGGAGGCATTTTTGTCGTTTTGATGCGTCCGCGTCGCGACGCCGACGGCGCGGCGTAACAGTTTTTGATTGAGCGTGCTGGTAGATGGCGCTCGTTGTTATTTAGGAAGGTAATGCAGAACGAATATTTGTATTAAATATTATTTTATACTTACTGGATAGCTATGATGTCGTAGCGATGGGATGGCCATGGTTCGAATCCGGGCGTGTACCAATGAGTTTTTCTGACTTAAGTACACAATATCACGGACACCGTGCTTCGGAGGGCACGTTAAGCAGTCAGTCCCGGACGCTGTCAATAGATGGCGGTCGTTACAGTTCCCAACCCGCAGTGGAGCAGCGTGGTGGACTTAAGTTCCAAGCCCCCCTCCTCACCCTGGGGGAGGCCTAAGCCCCTGCAGTGGGGTAAGAGTAGGCTGATGATGATGACGATGATACAGTCCAATTTTATAAAAGTTGTTCTTTTACTTTCTACGGTTTTTTCTGTCCCTTACGCATAATTTCCAAAAATTATTAAATAAATTATAAGACAAACTTATATCGGTCTCCTGTAAAGTTTTTCATTTTTATAAAAATGTATATAATCTTTTTTATAATACGTACGTATTATTTGCGAACACGGTTCAGCTTTCTCACCACGCAATGGAGTTAATAACAAATTTTGATCGTCAAAGTTTCAAAAATGCGTATTATGAAAATCCACTTACAGTTTCATGACTTTAAGTCTGACCGTTTTCACATTCTTAGAGCTGAAGTGGAAAAATCAACGTAATTTTTTGCTTGAAGCGCACTTTCTATGTCTATATTTTTATTTACTACGACAAAATATGAATAAAGGAGATGAATATTTGGTTTCTTTTTAATTAATATTTACTATCCTTCTGATTCTTGTGATGATATAAATATTTATTTTTTTATTTCACTTCCTTACCCTCATTTTGTTGATAAGTGTATTGTTAATACCATGCTTGCCAGTAACAATTATAAGAGTCAATCAGCTTTTCTATATAATAAAATTAACAAAATCTTAGATATTTATCCGCTTCAAACCTATGAAGTAAAAAAAGAGTATCTGAACGGTTAAACAGTAAAAGCTACAGTGAGGTAGAGGATCTGATAAATAAAATAACATAAAATAACACACCCAACACACAAACTCACTCTCTCTCACACACACACACACACACACACACCCACACACACACAAACACACCCACTCTCACACACAAACACACCCACCCTCACACACACCGATACACAAATACACAGACATCCACTAACCCACCTAAATACAACACCTACAAATTCTCATCATGTATCATAAATAATAAATTAAACTATTTCTACTTTGTAATTTTATTAGTTTAACAAACCACTTTTTTATATAAGGCACAAGTATGTTGCATACTTAAAAAGATGTCCAAAAAAACAAGGATTGTAAAAGAAGCTTTTTCTGTTATGAATAAACGATTTTTTATTTTATTTTTTTATTATTCGCATTACAGTAAGTGTTATTTATGCGTCTTGCTTTAGATGAAAGATTAGACTATAACATGTGCAATCTTTAATAAAACGGGTAACTCGACATTTTAAACTGAGATACATCACTTTACTTTGGGAAAAGGAAAAATGATTCCTACTTATTTGGCGCTTTCACTAATTATTTTTCAAACAAGAAACCTAACGAGTGCCTCCATTAATCACCATGTTCGTTATTTTTTCCGACTACGACCAGCGACTGGACAGCGTCCTCGCGACTCGCATCGTACTAACTAGTTGCGGCGCTTCGTCCAAACTTTCTGAATAATATTAAAGCTGACTGACTGAGCTTGTTCCTGTTATTTTGAAAGTATAATTTTTTATTTTAAATAAGCTTACTACATTTAAAATAATATGTGCCAATAAAAATAGGCTCTGAATGAGTAGATAAAATCAACTAAATTTATGAAAAAATATAATAAACTAATGAAATAAATGAAGTATAAGGTCGATAAAATTATTTGTTTTTAATCGCCTCATTTATACTCGTTAATTTTAAAATATTAATACTAAATTTAAAAAATAATACATAATTAAATATTGTAAAGCCAAAAATATTTAAGAGGCACTTTTTGTAACAATAACTATAATAATAAATAAACTAATAATAAAATACGTTTATTATAACAATAACGTCGTATAATTTAACTATCGTCGATTCTTATAAAATAATAAATAATACGAAAATTCTCCAAAACCGAGCTAATTAATTAGGCTGTTCTATGATTGCTAAAATCAGACTTTCAATTATAATATAATAATAACACAATAATAATAACGTACACATGACAAACTAAGCATTAGCTTGTGCTTTGGGTACCAAGGGAAGACACCACATACATTTAACAACCAAGACCCGGTACCAGTATTGATATTCATCATATAAATACTGACCCGACCTGGGATTCGAACCTGGGACCTCCAGCTTCGTAGGCAGAGTCGCTACCCACTAGGCTAAGCGGTCGTCATTATGAATACATTTTTGAAAGTATTTTTAACCACAATGATTTTTACCAACAAAAAGGAGACAGTATATGCGTATAATTTTTAATTTTATAAACGTCTTTTTACAGTTTTAGTCACCAGATGACGCTTCACTTGATGTATTTTCTAAAACGGCTGGGCCGATTTTGTTCCAGTTCTTTATTTAGATAGATATTACCTTATACCTAGGCTTTAGACATGTCTTACGGATAATGATAACCAAGGGGCGCTGAAATAAATGTGTTTTTTTTAAAACGCTGGGCTGATTTAGATGGGGTTTTTTGCATTACATAAGTATGTTCTCAGAGTAAGATCTTAGATTGGTTTATTTTTCTGTGCCGCCAAGGACGCTATAGTAGATATATTTATGGAAGACGGCTTTTTCATTATCATCTTCAACAAGCCTACTTATCTTTAAAAAGAAATAAATAAAAAAGTTTTTTTTTTGAAAATGAAAAAATGTGTTCTTTTCAAAGAGTCAAATAAAAATAAATTTATTGGACTTTATTGTCGCCTTAAACTGATAAAATTTAAGATGTTAATTAACCATAATTAACAGTCGTGCGTAATCCATACTGCATAGGAAATCTTTAGTTGTCGTTGCGCCCGACGATTATTTTACATTATTAAAGTTTTTGTTTTAGTTGATTTTAAGGCAAAATATATTTTATCTTATTTCACTTTTTGTAAAGGATTAACACATATTTTTTTTCGATTATATTTTCCTAGAAATACTCCCGGGCGTGTTCGTTGTCTCCGTGTGTGTACCTAACTTACAGCTTTAATTCATGTATAAGTACTTGAATCGTATATACACGAATCCCAAAAAAATATGGCTAACTCTTTTTTAACGAACCTTCGAATTTCTTAAATAGAGACTTTGATAGGTAGGTACTCTGCACTTTATATTATCTGAATAGTTTAGTCGTAACCGAAATCATTTAGTCTGGCATCAACTTGATGCTAGTTCAACAACACCAAATAGTCTAAAATTATGCATATTATTATTATTCCATCGAGACAGTTCAATCGTGGGGTACGATGTTGAGGCGACAACGCTGATGGCGCAGAGGGTCTTCTTGTGCCTAGGGTTATTGCAGAGCCTGGGAATCGGGTTACCATAAGTCTTAGTTGCTTTACTTGCTACACAGAAAAAGAAATTCTGATATCAAGAAAGTATAGCCTTCAATATATACGAATACCGCAAGTTCTTGGACCAAAGCAAATTGCTTTGATATTAGATTTTTTTTTATGTGCACACAGAAAAATAAAAAATTCTAAAAATCAATGCAAAATGCATTGGCCCAAGAAAATGCGGTATTTGTATATATTGAAGACTATATTTTCTTGATATCAGAATTTATTTTTTCTGTGATAGCGCCGCGCCGGCGTGAAAGATTTGTATGGAGAAATCGTAGGGTCTCTAGTGGTACGGAGAACAACTAACAATTGACACGCAAATCCACCGTTCAAACCACCTGGAACACATGATAGCAGTGCTAGATATGAACGTTGTAAAATAAAGTTAAACTCGGACGGCGAGGGCAAGAAGACGTAAAAATTATGGAGTGGACGAAGAGAAGAAAAAGAAGCTTGGATTGTATTACCATTGTGTAGTACCAGATAGTCTGTCAGAAGTTAACGCGAACCCAGGCATTATGCAGGTCATAAAATGAAGCTTCACGTGTATTGAAGAATATTTGTCTTAAGACATATGTCATCCCGGGACGAACTAAAGTTTGCAACCGAACGTTTTGTTTCTTATTTTTTTCGAGGCACACGATGATTTGCGATAATTTTTTTGGAAAGCTTGATCGGGTGATGCAATTTCGTTCCCTTGTTGTGTGTAACGGCGCTCTCATAAGCCGGGGCATGTCTACTGCTGCATGAATACAATATTAGGCGGCCGCCATTTTTACATAACGGAATCGGTGTAGAATCAAAGTCCACATGTCCTGCGAGCGAAATACCTTAATTTTCTTCCGGTGACCGTGGGCTGAATACTTAAGCGACTGAGCGCGTGGCCCTTAACCCTTGGAATAGTGGTTTGTCATAAAAAAACCGGCCAAGTGCGAGTCGGGCTCGCGCACCGAAGGTTTCGTACAAACCTGTAGGTATATAAGTAAAAATAAGTTTGATTTTGTTACAGCTTAAAAGTATTATAGACCGGAGTATTTGATATAAATATCAATTTAATACCTCAACGCGTTCATGAAGAAAAAGGTAGTAAGTTTAAAATTATTAAAAATATTTTTATTATATGATGTAACTAAAAATTTATGCTTTTCGCAATTTTTCCTTTATCTGTGCTATAAGACGTTGCGTCGTACCTAATTTCAAGATTCTGAGTTTAAGAGAAGTATCCTGTAGATTTTGATTCCCTTGCGAGTATAGAAAATTTGCAGCATAAACGGCTGTATCCTTTGATTGCGTTGGCTTAGAAGTTTGATTTTTTGCCTGAGTATTTGATATGAATTTCAGCTTGATACCTCCATGCGTTCCTGAGAAAAAGGGTCTTGACAGACAGACAGACAGACAGACAGACGGACGGACAACAAAGTGATCCTATAACAGTTCCGTTTTTTCTTTATGAGGTTTGGAACCCTAAAAACTAAATAAAAGTAATTAAATAGGTTCATAAAATTATTTTATACCTTTACCAAAGTACTTGGAGCGTGCGGTAAGTAAGTCATCTTCGGTACTAGCGACAGTTTACTAATATTTAGCGCGAGACACACGTATGTACGGATGTAGATATCGCGTAGCTACGAACAAATATCTTTTTTGTTCGTAGCTTCGCATATATTTTATATCAAATCTATTAGACACACGTAAACTTTTGTGACATTTTAATCCTTTTTTTTTTAAATTATCTAAACCTTTTTCGTCTTCTCTCCCGACGTTCGCGGTAGTGATCTCCATGAAGCATCCTCAGCCCCACCGCGCCGCTTCTTCCTACTTGTGTCGCCTATTTATCGCGGAGATGTTCTACTTAAATCTTAACCTACTATGTCTTTACCAGCTTTCTGCCCTCAACATCGCCCGCGAGGACTAAGTAGATATTTGTACCGGTACTACTAAAGGGATGCGACGTTCCAGAAGATTATGGAACTTTCTAGACAATTCTGAAATTTTCGGGTCCATATTATTAAAATATTTTTATTGTATTAAGTTTGCCGTTGTATGTTTATAAAATTTTTATGTTCTTTATTAATTAGATACTTTTAAAAAATCAGTAGGCCTGTGCATAATGGCTATAGACTGATAAGATGATAGGTTGATGTTGAAAAAGCCCTTTTAAAGAAACATCTACTACAGAGCTCTCGGGCGGCTTATAACTGTAAACTAATACTTAAACTTGATCTGAGGACAAACCTATGTAATGCAAAAAACCGCAATAAAATAAGCCCAGTCGTTCAAAAAATGCATACAACGCACTCTGGTGGCCTATAACCGTAAAATTAGCCAACTTAAGTGTTACAAAAATCTCGATTAAAATCGACTTATATCTCAAGGAACACTTTAACTGAAAAGCCTCCTGATGGCTAGTATCTGTTAAACCTATTTAATAACTTTCTTGATGGGGCTAGAAGTGTATCTGAACCCACTAATGGCTGTTAGTAAACCCACCAAGTTTAAGGTCATTCAGCTCATTCACGAGCACTTTTCTTAGCAAACGGTGACGAGGCTCTAATGATGGAGCTGGAAGGTAAATTCAGAACCCTTCAGTGACTACTCGTAAGCCCCCTGTGATGCTTTTGGCCGGGCTAAGTAAGACAGGGGCAAGGGAGGAGCTGAATAGCCAGGGTTAGCGAATACTACTATACGTACCTATATACTATAAGTAGACTAAACCACTTACGTACCAACCTTTTGGCATTAAACACGTACGTATGGATGAGTTTAGGTATTCTAATATTAAAAAGTCTAAAATAAAATTTACAAAATGGAGACGATAATACGACAATAAAAAGAAACATTGGCTAAACAACGTCATAGAAATATTTTGTAACTATCAAATAAATTTCAGGGTCAAAATAAAAAACAACATTTTTTCTAACAAATAAACTAGCGCAGGAACTGAAAACAAATAGAACATCATTTATAAATATTGTTTCACTGACCTATAAGAGCGGCAACAGCGCTATGTCAACTGACGATCGAAATGAAGTTTTACCGCCATTAATGCTGAATAAAAGAATTAAATCAAATAGTCACAGTAGGGTAATAATTTCAGAAACTACTAAATCACAACCATAAATTTGTACGTTTACGTCGCGAGCTGGTAAGAATAATGACGCGTGCGCAATCATAAGACCTGCGGCCACACAGTAATACTTAACAATTATTTATTCGCTCGCACCTGGATTTGTCCTTTTCGCAAATTTTTAAACGACACGCAATATGACTCTTATGGCTTAAGCATAAGGTTTACTTGCGTGGCTTTGCATCAGGAAATAAAATCTAAGAATTTTCGCAATAGTGATTATACTGATCTGAGAATCTTTGACCTGTCCGTGAAGGTAAGTCATAAAAGTACGAATTGACTTGAAGCCTTCTTCTGCGTTTACCGTCCAACCACTCATACTCTAGCTAGCTGGTGCAAGATGACGAGTTTTAGTCCGAGTTTCAGTGCGCAAAGTCCCCGCGCGTCGGTCTACTCCTCCGTGAAATCCCCTGCGTGCCAGTCTTCAACCCCGCGACATTGCGTAATGTCACATCGATACTGTGAATTGACATTTATGATTCTATTAAAACCATAAAACCAAACGCTGCTGTCAAATTAATTTACTCTATGTAGTTAGTAGTAGATACAGCATGTAAAAATATTAAAAAAGAAAAACTATGTCCTGTAATCTTGTCCTGAAAAATATATCCTGTGTAAACTACAGGATATATTTTTTCTACAGATTTTTACATACAGTTTAGGAGCGTTATCATACATACGAAATTTTGTTCATTGTATTGTCGTCTCCAAGTTGTATATAAAAAAATATTTTTTTAAACAAGCTTTTATTTAAATAGCAATGTAAAAAAAAACAACACAGTTTAAATCACAAAAGTATTACAATATGACATCCATATTTTAAAAGCTTGAGGCGTTAAACGTCCTATGCAATAAATACTACTTTGAAAAATTTCTGTTTGAATAATAATAATGTTTTTTAATAGCTGAGATTGAAACACTCATAATTATTCTAAAATTTTTAGCATATAGCTTTTTAAATAAAAGCTTGTTTATATGTTTCAATCAAGAAATCTCAAGAAAATAGACAAAGCAATTTTCTTATCTCTTAATTAATGCATAAAAAAAATCGCTGATACCTGAGGAAATTATTAATACTTTTCTTTTATGTATTAGTGTACCTACTATTCTTTTTTTTTTTACTAAACAAATTAAATTAGATTCACTTGCTTCAGAACGGGTTGATGTATTTTACTTTGGCATTGTTGGGGAACGAACAATGCCAAAGTAATTTTGCTTATTTGTGCTTAAATTACTTGATCTCGTTTACGGGCCTTTGAAGGTTGTACGAAGTTTCTCAAAGTTTGTGTTTCATTTATTATTTCCCTTTACTTTATTTTGACGTTTAAGTCGTGCGACTTATATTTTTGATAAAGACAGTATATACACAATTTCACAAATATAGGTACTATTTCCGGTGCGGTGTTATACTTGACGGTTGAGTCTGGATTAACAGAAAACAGTTCGTTCTCACTGTGTTCTTTCAATCTTCCCACCAAGAAATTTAACAAAGACACATTTGTTTTCTTTAAGGGGAACCATAAAAACTGACAAAAAATACAATTTACTGCTTAATTAAGCTCTAGAAAAAAAAACGCGCAACTGAACGTTTGCCTTAAAAGTTTGTTTTACTAGCTACACATATTAGAATTTTTAATAAATATGTCGTGATAATTCATAGAAAGAATATCTATATTAGCTATAGTTTAATATGAAACCGTTTCTACAAGTTTGTGTCATACGGCGTGCATCGACTATTACAAAAGATGAGACGAAAAGATGGTACTGTTTACAAAGACAACACTCTGTTCCGCCCTTAAATATGGCTACATTTATATAAGTCTATGGCTTGAATACAAATCTCAATGTATGACTTAACATTGTTTTAATCGGTGTCTAGAGTAATATTTTTCTAGGAAATAGCTATCCATAGTTTTACCTTGAGGCATTTCCTTAGCCTAAGAACCTAATCTCAATTTAAATGAAGGTAATCTCCTCAGTAACTTTCCAACACAGTCGCTAATAACGAAACTTGCTGTTAATGGCGGTGCGGCGGAGCTGCGGGTAGGGGGTTGGAGGAGGAACATGAGGAGCAGGGTGTTGCGGTGAAAGTTCTAGACGATTCAATGAGAAAATCTTCCTTTGTATTAGTTTCGCTTTCACGATACTTCGCAATTTAATACGTCAATTTCGACTTTTACGTTTTATTTATCAATTTCAAAAATGATTACCTATACACTTTAGGTATTGTCATACGTCCACACGTTCACGCATACGCAAGCTATTTAAATGTTTTAAAGTGTTTCAAAGTAAATTAAACTAATATAACAACGTTCAGGAATACCTACTACAGACTAGACGTTAGAGATTACTTGACAGTCTTAGCAATTTTGCGAAGCATGTGCGATAGAGTAGGTAGAATATCATGTGAACTTCAACTAACGGCAACAAAATTGATAAATAATTGTACAGATGTATTAAGGACGCACCGTTTGAATGTATGGTGCACACGTATAGTGTAAGCAACGCCCGCAACTACAAGCTACCGATGCCTCCGAAGATATTGTATTGACGTCGAAGCGAGTAGCGTCACATTAATAAACATGGTTATCAGATGGTCAAGAGCGGGCCCTACGCCAACGTCAACCTCAGAGCGAACAAAAAGCGAACGAACAAGAGCGAACAAAAAAAGTGTGAGCTATACTGGCGCCATCAAGCGGTCTAGCAATCAAAAGATTTGATCTCCATTACTACTAGCACCGTCCTGGATTTTTTTTTCGTTTTTCGTCTACTAGTCAGTGTCGTGATAGCCCAAAGCGCAACGAACCTGTCTCAAATTTATAAGGCCCCTTAGCGCCATGGTTCGAATCCGGGCGTGTACCAATGAGTTTTTCTGACTTAAGTACATAACTATCACTGACTCCGTGCTTCGGAGAGCACGTTAAGCAGTCGGTCCCGGACGCTGTCAATAGATGGCGGCCGTTACAGTCCCCAACCCGCAGTGGAGCAGCGTGGTGGATTTAAGCTCCAAGCCCCCCTCCTCACCTGGGGGAGGCCTAAGCCCCTGCAGTGGGGTAATAATAGGCTGATGAAGTGAAGTGAAGTAGTGAAGTCTATTCGCGTTTAAACGAGTTTCGTATATTTGATTCTGTAATGGTTAATTAGTTCCAGGGTAGTGTACCCACCCACCACAAAAGTTACAACAAACTGCTCTTTCCCGATTTATAGGCGTTACGTATACGACCCGAGCTAAAACAGGCTTTCAGCATACCGCTGTGCAAACATATCGAATTTTTATGACGTCATTAAACATGTTTTTATGGCGACGCGGTATATCACGTATATCAAGTAGAACGGAAACGAAAAGAGATGCAAGTACATTGCATATGAAGCGATGAAGCTTTAAGTGGATCGTATTATATTTATGTTCTTTTACGTAATTAGTCAAAAATACATAATTTTCAGTAGTTATACATAAATTGCATGTTTACAAGGAACAGAGCGTCTCTCAGGAGTCAGTGCCGACACCGACATACTTAACTAAGTTAGCGCACTTCGCTAACAACCAGAGCGACGCCACTTGAAACTTGGCGGGAGCTTGAAAAATAGCTTTCTACCATAGAGCAGTCTATCAGTAGCGCAGCGCGGACGGCGCGGCGCTCACAGTCGCGATCGAAACGTCACTTCTCCCATATTTCATGTACGCCACGACATTAATAGGCTAATATATATATATAAAACCACGAAGTACCTATCAGTATCCACTATTATCGAATCTAACGATTCAGAACGTTCAGTGTGTATTTTTCTGAGGTTGGCCTTATAAACAGCTAATTTATTATTTGAATTAACAAACTTCGCTATTTTTTTGTCGTATGAATTTATTAAGCTATGGTAAATATTTACAGGTTGGGTAAAGAAACTTGTCTCTCATCGTTTGTTTATCACGGAGGTAGAAGCTGTGACACAATGACTTTATCGAGATGATACAATCACATATCTATAGTAATATAAGTATGAAGTTAGAAATGATACATTACTTTGTATCAGACCGTTACACAAATGAAAATTACTTTATTTAAGAAACACATAATAGGGCGACCATAATGTATATGTGTTTCATAAATAAAATAATTTTCATTTGTGTAACGGTCTGATAATTACAATGTGATTTATATCATGGCAGATTATGTAGTGTCTATAGGCAAACGACAAAAAGAATCAAGTAATTATTCCGAAACTTAAGTAACAATACTTTATCTAAAGAGAAATTAGTTATATTGTTTTTGAGAAATTTTGTTTTTAATACATCTTTTATGAATAAGATTCATCTGACCATAATATATATGGACTTATATACCAATCCTGTTTTGTTTATATTCATGTGTGAAATACGTCGTGTTGTATTAAACATAAACACAGGAGTAATAATAATAATAAATGTGTAAAGAAGTCAGAATTGTATAAAATACTGTTTTCTTTCATAGATTCGCGTGAACGTTCCTTATCAACGATTAGATGGAAGGAAATTATCGTACAGTATAATGGCGCAATAAATGCAAAACTAATCTTCGATCCGTCAGCGTGGGCGGCGGAAGAATTCCTATTTTCCCTTAACAAAACTCACGAGGAAACTGACAAAATGCCACGTCAATTCACCGAATTACGGAGTAATTGAACCGAATTCCAGGCTGAAGCTCGAGTAATGAAAGTAGATAAAGGAAGGAGGCGAGCGCCCAGCTTACCGGGAGAGCGCGTTGACGCCGCCGATAGTTCCCGCTCGCTAATATCTACTTACAAAGTACTTTCGCTTCACGACTGGCGACATAAGTGTTTGTAAACTCTTCGCATACATCATACTTGCGTTGCGTTGCTTATTAATAGTTATGGTGTATAGAAATTCATATTTATTGTATTACTTCCTCAGAACTAACTCAAAAGTTTTGGTACCCTTGATGATTTTTTTCTCTCCCTTATTATAGTCAAAACCTGACGGTATATTTCTGGTATTTGCATATGTAAATAGTTTACGGAAAAACACTTAGTCCATATACATACATATTACATAACGTGAATGTAAAATTATATTTAAACTACAATAGTAGGTATACCAATCCTAAAACGATCTAAACCACAACACAACGACTTTAGTAACAACTTAAAATTTGATAGAGTATAGTTTATAGTTCCTTCTTATATAAAGTTTTCCCAAACTGTTTCCCCTGTAGGTACTTACATTTTAAAAATTTTCAGAATTCAGTCCTAATATTTTATAAATAAAAGGAAATATGCATACTCTAAGTTGACTAGATTCCGAGTACATTCGCAATAAAATAAATAAAAATAAATTCAATACACTCTCAAAACTGGTCAATAAATATTTAATCTTCTAGGCAGTTCAAAACTTATTATTTTTAATTTCGTAATGGGAGTGCTGAAGACTCCTAATTATTTTTTTTCAAGTGCAAGCGTACTTTGTTCACTAGTAGTTATCAAAGTTATGGTAATTAGTAAGTATTTGATAGGAAAATATTTTTTGTAACTTAAAAGAGGTTTAATACGTATGTTCTATGGCATCCCAAATAGATGGATCGGGAGGCGAAATAAAATTGAATGGCCTCCAAGATCTTTTGATTTAACTCTATATATTTTTTTCTGTGGATAAGCTAAAAATTAAATTTATTTGACAAAACTTAATATAATGAATGAACTTAAAAAAATCCATTATATTGAAAATCAGACAAATATTGCATGCGAGAAAAAATAATTGAAGGTGGTTTCAGTATCTCAGCTACGAAAACTTTCAAAATACGCCACATATTTTTATTTAAAATGGTGTAAAAAATTGCTTAATATTAATAACAGTCAATTCCTAAATACATACGTTTATTTCATCATCAGCCCATTTTTACCCCACTGCAGGGGCTTAGACCTCCCCCAAGGTGAGGAGGGGGGCTTGGAGCTTAAGTCCACCACGCTGCTCCACTGCGGGTTGGGAACTGTAACGACTGCCATCTATTGACAGCGCCCGGGACCGACTGCTTAACGTGCCCTCCGAATCACGGTGTCAGTGATATTGTGTACTTAAGTCAGAAAAACTCATTGGTACACGCCCGGATTCGAACCATGGCCCTATGGGGCCTTATAAATTAGAGACAGGTTCGTTGCGCTCTGGGCTATCACGACACGACGTTTATTTATTAGATAACAGTTATGATGCATCGTCCAGAATTCCAGATGTTCCAGGTTCGTGTAAGCAAAATTCATTTGTGTTAGAAGCCCAGCTCTTCCATAATATAATTATGTGCATAAGTAAATAATAGTGTACTTAATAATAATTTAAGTAGTTTATAAAAAATTAAACAAAATTAAATAGGCTTGTAAGCTAAAGTGAGTGTGGTATGTAAGTGGAGATGCGGTGTGTGGTATGTGTGTGAGGGTGTCTTACTATATGCACTTTCATGCTATTTGACCATTATGGAAGTTTTTTGAAACTATTTTCATTTACATTATACTGAGTTTATTCCAGTTATAGTGAACAGGCTTATGGACATTAGTGTGTTCTAATGAAAACTACATGTTAAAAACAATCAAAACTTACCTAAAAATATTTCGGCATATGTATGTAGGTATTTAAAAAAAGATTACTTCTTTTCAATCTTATATACGTAGCCGGATCATTGATACTATTTTATATGGTTTACTAACACAATTAAGTACAAGTTCTATATTATAGTGAAATGACAACCCCTATTGCTTTTCGAATGACGGAATCTTAGAAACATTGTTTGCTATAAAACACCCATAATCCAATTAAGGTTAACTAACACTTTTTAATACATTCCCCAGTTACAATTTATTTCTACGTATACGGTGACTCGGCGCAACCGCTGTCAATACGTGAAACGCTTTCGCTAAATTAGAATCACCCGTGGAATCGTACGTGCTTGCCTTGGTCACTTACCTGAATTGAATTCGTGAAGATATCCTATCGCTTTAACTGGGACGCGACATTTATTACATCTCGGTGACTGGTACACGTTAAATTTATAACCGCACTCGCCTAATTTGTAATATGAGAACAAAGGCAGCTCCGGCTGTTTGGTAAAATCGTTCTGGTTAAAATCTGAAGCATTTTTGTTTTGACCGCTTTAAATAAAATTTAATATAAAATATTGTATATATTTAAATAAATATTGAACGAAATATTGTGTATTGGTGTATTTAACAAAAGGATTAAATGATGCATAGACCATTGATAATTTTTTTTTTATCAAAAAAATTTTCATTTATCAGTATAGTTATCTAGAATTAGATAGAAATATAACGTACAATATTAAAATAATTTCTGAGATTAGAAACAATACGCCCAAGTAAGCGATCTGTGCGGCTCTAAAGTTAGTCGCAAAAACGGCACAGCAGCATAACATCACAGGAGCATTACTACAGGCATTGCGGTGAGAATTCTCGACTGATTTTTCAGCTTTGATAGTCTAGTCGATGAATTTATGGTTTTTTTAAGTTAGGATCATCGATTAATCTTCTTGGAACGCGTCACATTAACTTAAAACGAACAGATATAAAATGGTTCTTTTACAATATACCTACCTACTTAACTTTAAATATTCGGGCAAATATTGGTTACTAAAAATGAAAAGGAAACATAAAGCCGATGATGAAATAAACAGTCGACGGCGCGTAAGGCCGCGACGTGCTCGCCCTCTCGCAGACGGAAGCTTTCCATGATGTGAAATGTGTAAGATATCTATTTTGCAAAAGCTTCAACGACCTCGCTCCGGGGCCATACGTCGGCACAATAAAACGCATGTTTGGGGTATTATCCGCTTGATCACATCTCCTAATAACTTGGATCCCGCAAAAAGCTCAATGTTGCGAAAACTAATACAAATCGCGGCGCCGCCCGTCCCGCCCGCCCTGTCTAACATCAAACGCGCTATCGTCTTGTCACTCACAAACGAATGCCCTGTCGTTAAAGAGTGTAATGTTGAACATACATACATACTTAAATTCACGCCTTTTTTTGAAAATAGTAGCCAGAGACTAAAAGATCTCCATTTAGTACCGTTTTGTAGTAAACTTTTAAGTTATATTTTTATTATATTATATTATGTTATTATATTGCTTTTAAAAACATTAATTTAAATTTTTCTTTCATCACTTTTCTTATGAATTTTTCCAATTCATATTATTTCTATCTTATTAACCTTTGTTTAAAGTTGTGTCTGGAATAGTCATGAGCGAATTGATTTCCGCGTAACTAGCAAAATCAATCGAACAATTTTCGGTTGTTGATAAAAACTGGTAAGTTATTCGAAAGGCAAAAATTGCGTAACTCAACAATTTTTTTATGCCCTGCTCAATTTCGAGTATTCACAATAGGTAAAACATTTTAAATATATGACACTTCAATTTTACGTAAATAAAAAAATCATTTTATACATTTTCTTTTTATAACGACTTGGTATTCGCCACATGCCTAGAAAGTTATTTCCTTTCAAAATTTGCTATTTAAAAACACAGGATGTGTTACATTTTTTTTCGAGTTTCTCAAAACTTATATAGCGACCTATGTGTCTCGGAACAACTTTAGGTACAACAATAGTTTATAATATTTATACTCATGAGTAGTTCACAAAGAATATCAAACTAAATATATGCATCATGCAAAAAAGTGTAGTAAAATGGGTGGTTAATAATAACGTTGTATAATATTTCTTTGTGTGACTACACAGTTTCTGTACATACTCCCGTTATCCAAACTCGTTGTGCAGTAACAACCATGTACTTACTATCTCTGTGTGCGTCAATTAAAACCTAACAGTTAGGTGATATTATTTATCTATATATGTTTTTGAATCGAAACTTTATCTACACATATTTAAGTACTAATCAAAGTTTGTAACATTGTTTTATATGTATAGTGACGCTAAAGTTGCGTAATCTTCATACTTTTCTTAATAGAATCCCTCTAAGAGTTCTACCGAATATATTTAACTAACATGCATATAGCTACTTCTTGTACCTATATACTTTTGATACCAGTATATACTTTTGATATGCACAAAGCACTTACTAAAAATAAGTGTTAAGTTATTTTTCATTTCACGCTTAAAATTAGATTGATGACACGGTTGTAATAAAAACCCTTGATTTAGGAAGGGTGCGTATGAAAAGGGCGCCAAGTAAAAATCACATTCGATCATGCCCATAATGTTTCATACCTAGAAATTTTTAGACCGATTATATTTCGGACTTTGTGTTTATGCTTACCTACACTATAAAACCTATTTAGGCAACTTTCATTTTAATACAGGTGCAATTTTTTTTATTTTAACAAAAGTGTTACTTTAAACTCAATGTTTCGTATTTTTAGACGAGTGCTATTGCTTAACTTATTTGACAGGACAATAAGCGTAGAATAAATTTGACAGCTGTGTTTGGTTTTAATAGAATCAAAAATGTCACTTCACAGTATCAAAAATGTCACACGCAAATTCGCGATGGTGAAGATCGGCCGAATGAAACTCACCATCTTGCTCCAGCTAGCTAGAGTATGAGTGGTTAGATGGTTAACGCAGAAGAGGGCTTCTAGTCAATTCTTACTTTTATGACAATCAGAGTGTAAACATAATTAAATACGCGAAGTTCTGTGGAATGTTTTATCGACGAAATAAAAATAAAAAACCGAGAAAGAGGAATCAATTGTTCAACAACAATCAATTCCAAAAAAAAAACAAAATCTAAATTTTGTGTGGAACAATAATGTGTCGTTGTAAAGCTTGTAGATAGAGTAGAGGTTTTAGGCATAATGATTTTAATTCCAAGACAGACTGTACTTTCTATGGATTGGATAATCGTGTAAGAAATGTGTATGTATTCATCGATAAATGCTTCAGGCGTCAACTAAAATGGTAGCAAAATTCCTGTGAAAGCTATGCTTATGTAAAAGCGTGGGTTGGATAGTTGAAGATACTTAGCAATTTCTTTTCCCAGGCTACCCCTTTATTAATATATACCGACACGCTACACTGTGCATCTTTCATTAAGAAAGAAATACGGGCTTTTGGAGTTTTTTGAGCAAAGCTTTGTATACTTATTACGAACTACATATTTTCCTAATAGTAAACGTTCGTGCTGTTTCCGTTTTCGTAGTTGAAATTGTAACGAGATTTTAAGTCCTTTTAATCGTCGAATAGCAATTAATACAGCTAGCACTATTTTTAAAATCACAGCTGTTTGCGAACAAAACCTTAATCTAACAAAAGTATTCGTATGTGAGAAAACTATCAAAGGTGAAACAAAATAGGTAAAACATTCACTTTTAAAGGATGTTTAATAACCACTTCATCTAAAAACTTACCGATTTATCGTAAACATATTTAATTTTTGGGTTCCGTGGCCAAATGGCAAAAACGGAAGCCTTATTATGGTTTCATACGGTCCGTCCGTCTGTATGTCACAGACTTATATTTCCTTCATATTAGTATCGATTTTCATTGGATTGCACAGGAAGATGTCATAAATGAGTCGCCATATGATTATGTAGAGAAATAGTTAAAACTAAATTATTTATTGTTCTCTCCTTAATTCAACTAAGATACGATTTTTTTTGCGCTCTCAAGTATGTTAGGTATCGTTGGATAGATCTTTGGTAGATCAATGAAGATTCTTGAATAACTTTTTATTTTATTAAATATTTCGCGAGATATAAGTTTTTAAGATATTAAAACGTGTTATCATCTAACTTTGTGACTGTTTTATTAAAAAATCTAAAAAATATGAACAGTAAGTAGTACTAAGCAAAACTTTTAATACACTTTTTTAGAATTTAGCAAATTTCAGTTACCAACAAACAAATTTTGTGGAATTTAAACTTTGATTGGAGTTTTCAAGATTGGTAGTAGTCGAAAAATGCTATGAAATCCTCAAGTTCTGTTTGGCCGGTTTTTAATGTTGCTATCCATTCAGAATATTTTTAACCAACTTCAAAAAGGAGGAGGTTCGCAATTCGACTTTAATTTTATTGTCTGTATGTTACTCGATATCTTCGTCGAATGTAAACCGATTTTATTACCGTCATTTAAATTTGAAAAAAATATTCCCGAGTAGAAGATTTAGGATTGGATCTCGTTTATTTGAATTTCACCCACTTTCCGTAAACAGATTTTAACGAAACTTGGCACATAGGTGTAGTTCTATAGAAAATAAAATATTATGGTAACCTAAAGCTGGTCTGATTTTAGAAATGGCAGGCAGTCGAGGTGTACAGCAGCTACCTCGTGTTTGTGCTCGATTCCCGGCCAGGACAAATATTTGTGTGCATAAACATGTTTATTTGTTCCGTGTCTGGGTGTAAAAGTATCTATCCATGTATATAAAAAAAGAATATTTAAGTATGTATATCAGTTGTCTAGTACCTTATAATACAAGCATAATACATGCTTACTTTAGAACTAGATTTATTTTTTATTTTTATTTATTTATTTTTTTGCGCCATCCCATATGGCGCTATATGGGATGTTCCAAATATTATTATTATTATTCTCAAGAAAAATAACCTATCTCAGTATGAAGCTGGCAAAAACTACATTTACGGGCGCAAGCCAAATAAGTGCAGTGTATTATTATTATTATTTGTCATAGACGAGGCCATGGCCACGAACACAGCGGAAGCGAAAGCGGGACGGGCACAGTAAGAATGTTGTGTGCATTTGTATGGAGCCGTCATTTGTTTCTGCTACTGCTCTGCTTCCACTGCGTTGTATTCATAGGTGCGGCCAATTTTTGAAAGATCGTCTCATTCTTCACTAGTTTCTTTCATACTCATTTTTACTAATAAAGTAAATTTTAACAAAAAGAATAAAAAATCTTTTTTACTTTAAAGAAAAGAGCATTAATGGGTGGCATATAGTTTATGAAGTTGATGTCAACTCAGACACTTTAAATGGATACCAGATAAGATAAAACAATGATAGTATTTAATATTTACAACTATATAACAAACCGTTATAACAAATAAAACATAATGTAACGTGAATTTTATTACGAGCTAATGTAAATTTTGTCAGATTTAATAGTATTTTTAGTATTGTATTTGATTATGAATTGTTCGACACTACTTGTCTATGACAGTATATGCCATTAAAGCTTCAAAACATTGTCTAGAGGAGACAAAGTTCGTAATTTGTTGTCGTTAATAAGTCTCCCCAACGTGAATGCTTAAATGTCGATTTCCGTCCACGCGATCCGAACATTAAGGGAACTGTCAAAGTAGACGGATCCATTGACGTTACAGAGCTTTTCCTGTTGATAATAAACATTCACATCTATGCATCATTTGTTATCGGATGTTGTAAATAAATCACTTAGAATACAAATTCACACCGTGAATGTGTTTGTTAGGACACGCAATAATATAAAATAGTACGAAACAACCTTAATATAGTACTTAATTTAAGGTAGAATGAGACAAAGAAAAATATCAAGAAAATTATAAAATTAGGGATTACAGTGGTGCGGCGCGGGCGCCATCTCGCCACGAGTTATTATCAACTTTTCCATCTAAGGCAACCTTGACTCCGCCGCTCGAACACAATTCAAGCCAATAACAGTTTTTGTGACACTAAGCACGAAAAAAGCTTTCGCCATTTAACGGAGCGTAAATGTGTACTCCGTGTAACGCCACCCTTAAGCAGACATTATTACTGGGGGCGGTGCAGGGCGGACGTAAAATTTTGTAGCAATTTTTCCCTAATACATCTAAGCTATATTCCGTTGAGCACGTTGACAACGTAACTCTACTTACGGGGATGTCGTTTTTAGGACTGTTTGATGTACACTTACAGCTATTCATAACTTTCATTGCTAGAAAGTATTTTCGTTAAAAATCTTATTTCACAATCTGGCATTAAAGTACAAACATTTGGTAGTTATTTAGTTTACAGGCAGTCATTCGCATGAAAAGAGTATATGATACGGTTGAATTTTAAAAGTGTACGTTAAATTAGTAATATTCGGGAGTGCACAACAAAGGAAGGAACTGCGGGTTGGGCGGGTCGGCTTTAGGACAAAGCGGTCGGTCAGGCTCACTACAAAGGGCTTACGGCTTTAGATGTCGTCGCCTCGAAAATTTGTTTCATTAACCGGCCAGGGCGAGCTTGGTAAATTTCCTTTGGGTAGAAAAAATTTAAACCCATTTTAATATCAAATATTTGGCGCGTATCCGGTTACTAAAGGGAGTTTTTTTTTTTGTAAAGACGTTAATATAAAAGCCAAACAAGCGACAATATTGTATGTCCGATTATTTAAATCGGATAAATACGTTTCAAATTCTAAAAGTTACTGATAGGTCATCAGAATAAAGTTATCAACACATTTTTTCCTTACATTTCGTACGTACCTTTGATTACATAATTCTGGATGGACCGACGCAATACAATGTCGGCAAAAATAACAGACCTACTATTACATACTTGTGCGTGTGATCACATATTTTCGCTACGTCTTACTAACCATGTACAAATCGTCTCTGTCTACGCGAATTATAACCAAGCTGTTAGGTACACCGACTCCTTATCCAGACATTATATAATCGGCCTGTTCCATTTATCCCTACCAGATCAGCCATACCAGTATGGAGGAATGGAATATTTTTCCACTTATCCATACTAGTAGGGACACTTTTCCACATATCCCTCCTATCGAAATGTAAGTATAACTAAATTGAAAATGTTTAAAGTGTTTTGTTATTATGATAAAATAATAAGGAAACCTGTATGCAGGTAAGTTACTGGCTGATAGTATACATAATCAAACATACCTACTATTATTTATAATTCATTTATTTAATAGAATAAAGTCACTTGTCAATATATCTGCGTGATTTTATTTTACCAAGAGAATATGAACAACTAAATAATAATTGTATACAAAATGTGTGATGAGCTAGTTTTTTTATAAAGAGGGGCCGTAGAGTTGTACTGCTTAACGATGGCTATCAATGGTGGAAAAGCAACCTATCTTGACCGTATTTCTTTTAAACATTGATAATACATAGATAAAAGTATCTACCATAATTAAATAGTTCTGACTTATTAGAAGAGTGGCTGGCCATTGAGAGTTTAGTTTGAAGTCTATCTGAAATGTCTTAGTAGCAGGTATGTGTTACTCATTTTAAATTCTTTTTTTTTCGAATTCCCGCATTTCTAAAAATTCTAAAAGTTGGTTTAATCTCATCACCTCGCCTTCCTCCTTCTTATTATTTAGTAATACTCTTAGAGTGGTAGTTTTAGAAAGCCCACCCAAACCAACCAATAGTGGTTAGTAGAGACGATCTCATTTTTAGTTTCATAATATATTATTTTCTTAATAAATATGAATTTTATTATAATAGACATTTTTTCAACTATAGTGTACATTAACTCGGTAGTAGATAAATGGACGTATGATTTTTATATATCCGTACTAGTATGGATAAATGGACATACAATTTCCATCTATCCATACTAGTATGGATAAGTGGAAAAATATTCCATTCTTCCATACTGGTATGGCTGATCTGGTAAGGATAAATGGAACAGGCGATATAATCAAAGGTATCTACCAATATACATATTGTTCATGCTATTTACTATGGATGTCTACAGAGACACCGAGTTGTGGTAACAAAAATGTGAACAAAAAAATATAGCCGTAGATCAAACACGCTGTAAAGTAAAATTTTGTGTGACCCACACATTGATATACCAATAATATAGTTTACTGGATGGGCTGTCCGCGTTCTAAAGTGTCCGCGCAGGAAGTCATCCAAAACGCAAGAAGTCCACCAACCGGCTTTTAGTCAGTGTAATGGCTTAGCGCCGAATAAACGTGCGTGATGCCGACTTGTGTCGTAAAAATTTGTAAAACTAAAAAAAGAGCTGAATATCGCATTTTCGGTAAGTAAATATTATAATTTAACATTAGTGTATGCCTGCAGACGGTTGTTCGATTATTTTTAATTTGATTTGAACATTCTCACGATTTAATTCTCGTCTCATTCCCGTAAACAGTGTGTCACCTCCGACCCGTAATAAAGTATTTGCATGCACTGACGCACACAATAAAGCCGAGCCGCGGCCGTATCAGCCCACGCACGTTACGGACGCTTTTATTTCGCTTTTGTTTACCGACTACAAATCCTTATCATCAAATTGTTAAATCAATGAACCCACGCAAAAACGTGTGAAATTCGTACTGGAAAAAAAAAATTATGTAATAACATTTCATGTGTAATTTATCGAAATGTTTGTTTAAAATAATCATAAACTTTTGTACAAAAACCTAAAATTTGTGGAAAATAAGATTTTTTCGAATGATTTCGGTAATGGTTCTTTCAATAGTTTCGTAGTGATTGTCGAAAAACCTCATTTTCCACAAATTTTAGGTTTTTGTACAAACACTTTGAAACTGTTGAAATAATCAATAATATCAGCTCAAAAAATTAAAGAGAAATTTATTTTATAGTCGCATGTAATGTTTTATCAACTGAAACGTAAAAAAATGATCATGAAAAAAAGGAAATATTTAATATTTTTGTTTAGTGGCTCCATCTATTATTAAATAACCAAAGTAGACAGGCAGCATCCTACTTTAAGTATGAGACGCTCCATCTTGATTATTGTGCTATCTAAGGGCAGGAGTTGAAAACTTGTGATACTTATATTATCGAAGATATCTACTTATCATACGAATATGCAACGGACTAAATACATTTTTGGGAAATAATATAAAATATTAAAATGAACAACAAGGCATAAGAACTGATTTTCTAATAAATGTCAAAACAGTCTAATAATTGTATTAGTTGGCACTTCATCGAGATAGCTTAACGTTTATTTAATATTAAAGGAACTCTGAGGTGGGTAATGAAATATTAAATTATTTATTTTGGATTTTATGAATTCAATTAAAAATTCTTAATCAAAGTTGAATTCTTCCGAACTCGTTGCAATGTATTCAAAAGTAAAACAGACTTCATTTAAAATTCAATAACTGCGCCATTAAACGATCGGTCAATAAAAATCTGGAGAGTTATTAACTGTTATGCGATGGCAAACCTTTGTTTGTGTCTTGGTTGCATCTATATATATTATTGTAACACTGTTACGGGACGCTGTCTAGAAGATACCGTTGAGTTTATTGTAGTTGGCTTATTAGACATCCCTGCACTCCAAATAAATATTTTTAATTCTTGTCTGTTGTTTTTTGTTTGACTGTTTGAACGTTTATCCCACACAGCTCCATCTAATCCCAAAGTAAGCAAGTATAATGCTTGTATAATGGGGTACTAGACAACTGATATGCGTACTTAAATATTCTTTTTTTATAATACATATATAGATACTTTTACACCCAGACACGGAACAGACATGTTCATGCACACAAATATTTGTTATGAGCAGGAATCGAACCCGCGACCCCCGACTCCGCAGCTAGAGTCCCCAACCAGTCAGTTTATAACTTGTTAACCAACAAGACGATTTTGATGACCGTTTCACATATAAATAGATTAAATAAAAGGATTCTTATTCAATATAGATATTACTGAAATAAATGAGCAATGATTTGTGCATGGCAGGTCGGCCGTAAGACGAGAAGTGACAGAAAGACAAGACATGTCTCAACTCCACAGAATTATCTGTGGAGTTGAGACATGTCTTGTCTTTCTAATAATAAACTAAACATAGACTATACCGGGTGATTTTTCATTACTTTTCAAATTTTAATTCTGTCTTTGCCTAAAAAACGGTACGGTACCAAAAAGTACGGTTATTTCTCTTAGTATCACTCTGCACTAGAATATGAGATATAGCGCCATAAAGTTATTGTATTATCGTGCGGATGGGCGGGCGACTGACAATCGCGTTAGTCGGCAGTCGTCGCGTCGGCGAGATACCTTTTCTTCTAGTAACAACGCTGTATTATTCGATAGGTATGAATAATAAAAAAAATTTAATGTGAAAATTAATCGTTCTATTTTTTTAATGGAATGTTCAGATTTTACGAAAACCATATGAAAAAATTTAGAACTTATGATACAATCTTCCTGTATAATTATGGTTCGGGTGATAAGACGCAGAGCGATATTGCTCTCACGCGTGGCGCTCGTTAGGTCGCGAATAGGTGTCATTGGCGGCATACGTGGTCGTTCTTGACATAAGCGCATTGAATAAAAAGCTGTTCTCGGCGAACAAAGAGCTACGTGAGGCAAATTATTTATGTATTGCTGCGGTCGGTCTAATTACGTGCGGCCTTTTGCTCCTTGCGCCCTCTCGCCGCCCCGAGCCGGTCTCACCCCTGCGGCTCAGCGTAAACCTGCGACCAAAAGCCCCGAACATAGCAATAACGCGTAGTTTCGTAAGAAATTAACTACATTTTGCTTTTGATAAACAAGTCCGACCTGCCTCGGACAATGTTGATAGCATCATTCCTACCCTAGGAAGTGAGGCACAGATAGTGGAATTGCAAATAGAGTCGTTATAAAATTTATACGACGTGCCTGGGTTCGTGTTCAATTTGTATCATGGCTAAAGGAAATTATTTTTATATAAAACGGACTATAAAAAATAATGCATTATACATGATCATTCAGTTTTTTTACAATTTACACCTAGATTAAAAACTGAGCGTCTTCACCCTCGGATCCATTCTTCGTCAAGAAAACAAGCCACAGTTATAGTATAAATTTAATTGCTGGAAGAAGTATGGCAAAACTGCGCATTAGAGCATTCGTATCGCACTTCAGATGCTCACACATCAGTGGCATGTACTGTAAAAATACCTACGCGATGGCGTAAACGCACTAAACTAAATAACTGCACCAAATTATACACTAACAAGACAGGAACTCTCTTCGCATCTTTCCTGAGAAGGATCATCATAGTAACTATGTGACTTGTTTCTTTCTAAAATACTTTCGCCTCATTTGAACGTTTTCTAAAACGGGTCATATCGATTGTCGAATAAATGCAATGAGGATTTTTCTAATGGCTTTTCCATGTTAGAGACGCGAGAAATTTTCTCGCGATTTAAAATATAGATCCGATTACGTTTCGATAATTAAATTAAATGAAATTTATTTTAAAACAAATAAAGCAACGACGATATGAATGTCCAATTTGTACGGTATTTTGTTTTGGAAACAAAGCAAATAAAAAACCGCGAACACCCGTTTATTATTCAAGAACGGAATTGTTTTCATATTGAAACAATCGCGTTCGTTTAGCGTGTCATCAGTTTGCAAACAATTTTCATTGTGATTCGATTTGCACACTTTGTTCAACTCACTCGCAGCGCTCGCAGTGTGTGAGACTGACGTGAGAGTGGCGCTATATATGTTAACGAAGTGCGAAAAACGAATAATACTCGTACAGAATATCTAAGCGCAAAACATCTGAGCGCTCTTTGCCCACTATATTTGTTCCTACAGAAATAAAGAAATATTGCAGTGCACACGTAAATATGATTTGTAAAATAACAACGATCAAACGCCTCAAGTGTTTGCCGCACTGGAAAAATTGCCGTCTCTTATAAGAAATTTGTAATTAGAAATTCACAAATATAGCAAATTCTAACAGTAGTGGACATCACATTACGCGGTGAAGCGATAACCGCTGGGGAAGAAAAGTTTTCGAATGGTGACCATGAACTTTATATAGAACTATTATATTTATAAATGCCTGCAAATTTAAGAGGAAAAACAATGTACACTTAACATCTGTTATAATTAATAATACACGATTACAAGTAATTAGAACTATTCCCGTTAGAGGGTTGTAAGAAAGTTACATTCAATTGAATTGACCCTATATGCCCTTATGCGAAAGTTAACCATTTAAGAGACAATTCAAAATCATATCATGGCCGTCGAGAGAATGCGTTCCTGACAGGTCGTAATCGGATGGCTGATGTGAATTCGTAACGGCACAACACGGTCGGACAATTCCAGTTTTCAAATTTTGTTATCGTTAACATGCATGAGTGACATAAAATTAAATTAAAAATTATATTATTATGTCAAATCACAACAGACATGATGTTATAGCTATAAATTTCATGTGTCAGAAACGCATTCTCTCGACTGACATGATATAAAAAATATTTTAAAGTAACATAATGTGAAACCCCAAATAATAAATTAAAAATAAAACAAAGCTCACTATTAAATCTTTTAATTTGATTTATTTAGTCGACATATCGACGCTTAGTCATCAGCCATAAAATAATAAGGATTATAATAGGTCGGAGAGTAAATCATTTCTTATTTTGTAGGTCTGTAGTTTTAAACAAATTTTCTTGGTGTTACTTTTTGTTCCTGATTAGTTTTAATACGATAACTAAAATAAATATATGGAAAAAAAAATACTTCCCGTCCATAGACATTTCCCGTCATTCTTTACTTATTCTTCAGTCTGCGGAAATGAGTGAAAGTGCCTACGAAATTCACTATATCATGAAACTTTTCAACAAAAAAAAGAGAAAAATGCGATTGAAACCGCAAAGAAAATTATTTTCAGTTATAAACCTAGTACGGTCCCACAAAGGTAGGAGTAGACGGTAAGAGTAGCACAAACTGCTTTGAGAATTTTCAGTCAGGAAATTTTAATGCAGTTTGCTCTGGTCGCATTGCTTTAGACTTTGTCTGATTTCATTTATAAAAAGGTGAAGCACAAACAGTTTAGACTCATTTGAAAAAGTTTGGGTATACAAAAAAGCTCAAAAACGCGTAATCATTTTTGAATCTAAACATTAATGGAAGCGTACTATTTGGAAAAAAATGATCAGTTGTGATGAGAAGTGGAACACTTACGAAAAGAACGTATGCAAATGATCGCGTTCAATGTGCAGCCAAGTTACACAAACTGTGACAAATACCCGATTAACGAGCAATAAAATAATATATGGTGGGATGGGAAGGTCATTGTTTATTATGAGCTTTTACCCGACGGACATAACTATCGATTTGAATGTTTGTTGCTAACAGTTCAAAAGCTAAAGCAAGCGATTGAGAAAAAACAGCCAGAATTGATCAATATAAAGGGTGTGGTCTTTCATTGTGATAACACCATACCACACATATCTTTGCCACCCTTAGATTTCTACTTGTTTCGATTTCTTCAGAATTGTTTAGATAATGTAAGGTTAACACCACGAGAAGACTGTTAAAACTCCTTGTCACATTTGTTTAGTCATAAACTCCAAAATTTCTACAGCAATAGGGTCATGTTACTATCTGCAAGATGGCAAAAAGTTATCAAAAGTTAGTCGAAAGCACATTTTTGTATATATGGAATATTAATAGACTTTCTCTCCAACCTAACATGTATATGCATGCACTATGATAATTTTCATGAAGAACGTTTAGTATCGCGAAGTGACATCATTTAATTAGCGTTTCGTAATAAAAAAGGTAAAAAAAAAACTGAACCATTATAAGACCATTTTGTTGTCCGTCGAACTACAGTTAATTTAATATTGTTTTTTTGACGAAAAAACTTTTCTTTAGTTATAATTCACGATTACCTTTCATGATTTAATTGAGACCCGACGAATCATGGAGAATCATTAGTCAAAGTAATCAAACAAAAGAAAAAACTTGATTGAAGACGTCTTCCTGTGTATTTTTTTTTTATCTAAAACGAAACTTTTGTAGAAAACTTCGTCTTAAACGAATACGTCTAAATCTACGTAGAATTCATTCGGACAGCAAAGTTCTTTCGAGCTCGAGCGGGAGAGAGCACTCGACAATCACAGGTGAAGGTGAGAGGGTGTGGCATATGATATTCACAAGTAATAAATATTAGAGGAGTTGCAGTGATTGCCGACAACGCGCGACGGCAGGTGTCGCGTACGTCGCATGGGGATGTGCTACATGTGTACTCGTTGTCGTAGTATTATTTTTGCTTATTTTCCTGTTCAAATGAAAGTGTCGTTACGTTTTTAGAGTTTCGTAGTTTTCGTATTAAAAAACTACCGAGCTTGTATATTAAAATAAATTTTAATCCAGAAAAACAACTTGAAAAATTATGAAACAAGCCATGCCAAACAACATGTAGACTGAATGGTCATCATCAAACCGACGTATTTACATCTTAAACCTTTATTGAAGATGCACATAAAACGAGAGGAGGCTTTTTAAACTGTAACATATGATATTTTATACGCTATGAACAGCGTAGCTAGATTAGATAACCGCTGCAAAATGAAGAAAATAGTGCCTCAAACACTTGAGTATCATATCTAAGCACTGTGATCCAAATTTTAGGTACATTTGATACTTCCAGCTGGTTTGGAAGTCTCAAACTTATTCAAAGGCTGGTTGATACGTCTGATCGAAACTACTTGTTGTGTTACAACGGGAGTAAACAACAATCTATGTTGGTGCTCATAAACTCTATTGTAATGCCGTCATATTTGGCATGTTAATCGCTGATCGACGGCCGTTTTGGAATTTCTATTATTATAATATTGTTAGACTGGTCCTTCGGGCCAAATATTTGTCGAAACGTTATATTGAAATTTAAACGTACAAGTGAAAATATCAAGATTTATGAATAATTTATATGAGATATGTGATCGATGAACGGTGGTCATCAACGGAAAACTGTAAAAAGTAAATAGATTAAATCTATCAAGTGGCACCGAGAGCTTCTTTTTTCAGATATTGCAAAACTACTCGGGTCTACAATACTTTGTTCTGGACGCGTAAAATGCTGTTGACATTCTTATCTATAATTTGTTTTAATAGTGTTAACGTAAAGCAGTTTCTAATTTTCATATAATTACTATAGTATTTTGTGATTTGTTGTTTATTTATTTATTTTTGTTGTCATCATCTTCTCAACTTATTTACAACAAAGTAAGAAGCTTCAGGTCCGATTAATAGATTTTATTAAAGTGTTTAAATAGAAAATTGTATTATAACCGATTTGAACTAGAACCAAAGCTGCAATAGATTGCCGTCAATGCAATCACCATAAAAGACTTTATAACATATGTCCTAATTTTTGCTCAATTTGATGATTGTAAATAGAAACACAATTGACTATTCCCAAATTTTTGAACTAAAGTCCGTTATATATCATTTCGAAAGAATAGGCAATTTTAAGAAACAACTTTGAAATAATAATTTTTTTGAAATCGCTATTTACGTAGATATTGAAAATTTTACTACTATTGGAAATATGAGTTTAGTTATTGCCGTTGCATATTTAAAAAATAGTATGACATTGTGTTAAAAAACAAAACCCATATTTATTTCTTAAAATACCTATTGTTTCGAAAAAAAAAAATTAATGGACTTTAGTGTCGATTTGTATTATACAGTGGTACCCCAACGTAACCAGACACCAAAATTATGTATTTATGTACGTAAACTAGTACAGAACATAAGAGCAAATCGACATCCTGATCACGGCTATACATTTAATATGTAAACCATGTCATACCTCATTTTCTATTTTTCAGGTATTTTATCATATCCGGGTAAATATTATAAGTCGGATTTTAGTAGTCAAACTTTTTTATTTACAGTTTTTTTTACCTCAAAAAGAACAAAGAAATCCTTATAGGATCATTTCGTTCTCCGTACTTTGTCTGTGTGTTTGTCAAAACTTTTTTTCTCAGGAACGCGTAGAGGTATTAAATTGAAATTAAAACTGAAAAATTGTTTTAACTCTATAAAACACTTAGGGTACGAAGTTCGACTCGAACTCTGCCGGTTTGTATCTTATATTTCGAGCCGAGAATTACAGAAACCACTACATTGAATTCAGTCAGGTGACATATTATTATACCGTATAACTCGTGGAGTGTTTTGAAGCATCGACTGACACCTTATAATTTGCTAAACTACTTCCAGTTCAATACATCTATAATCGGCAATAATAAATGTCAAAATTCATTTGGCCGTTTCGGAGCCTATTCTGGACAAACATTCAGACAGACAAAAAAATCTAAAAACAGTCACTTTATTTTAGGTATTGCGTAAACGGCATTATCTCATTTAGATATTGGTATATATTGTTATATCACAGACAGACATTAAAATTTTTGTCATGTGTTTAGATTACATATGTATTGATAAAATTATATGATATATAACGCATAGATATAGTACTCAGTTCTTTGAATAGTATTTAATTAAAATTTCTCAATTAAATTGTTTCGTGGGAACCCGATTTTGCGGTTAAGCTTTACAGGGCGGTTATAGACCGTCGGCTGATAACGTTTTCCTGATGTATCGCGTCGCGATTAACATAATACGACGGCTTTGAAAATCTTCCTATTATCAAATGTGTCCGTCTGTACAAAAAACCAGCCAAGTGCTTGTTGCATACGCACTTAATTAGGACTTCATGGTGTGTACTACTTCACTAATACTTCACTATAACGGCTAACTTTCACTTTCTAATCATCGATAACATAAAATTTTTATTGGTAACTGAAAATTGCGTTCATCTCAAAAACTAGCGACTTATCTTGTTCAAAACAGTTCGCGTTGCAATTCGAACACACTGTTAACGGTCTTAAAGGCTCATACATCATGAAATATCCACTCAAACAAAAAGTTTAAAAAAACATTCATTGCATTATCAAAGATATGCATGTACGCACATAAAGATCTAAGCGGTGTAACTTTTTTATATTTTTTAATGTACTCATATCGAGCTATCTCTAAAAACTTTAGTTATTTTTCTGCACAATGAGCGAATCTTGTTATATTTGCATTTCATAGAAATATATAATATTTATTAAGAAAAGCTATTCAGTTAATATTTTTTTATTGATATCAACAAAAATGCCGAAGATACAAATTTTTTAAGTAAATCGTGTCATGACGTCACTTGGTTACATTATTATGGGCGAACGTTGATAATTTCTACGTAGCGCGAACCGAGTGACGTCACGAGCGAGTCGTGAATACACAAACTTTAATTTGTTATATCTCCATTAATAATCGGTATTTTTCCGAAATTCAAAAAGTGTAGCAATCAGTTTGTTGCACTCTAGTGTGTGAAATAGAATATGATACGTAATTTTGTTGAAAAGGACGCATTCATTGTATGGTAGTTCATTTAAGAATGCCTGTGAAATTTTATCAGGATTGATAAAAAGTTGGGGGAGATATAAGCCTGTTACGTACGGACAAACGGATAGGATGGTATTTTAAGAGTTCTATTTTTGCCCTTTGGTTCGGGAACCCTAAAAATTAATCACGTCGGGTCACTGGTTTTGACTATCAGTAGACACTGTGTAACCAAGTTTATGACGGTTGGAGGACACTGGACAGTTGGAGGTTGGACACTGCGGTCGGAACAGACATGAAAATTTTAGTTTTTAAAGGTAAAAATTTAGATCTGTTTTTGATTTCGAGTGGGTTTCGTGAAGTAAGTATGCAAGAACCGTGCACTAAACGTGTTTCAAAAATGTATTCTTTTAATAATACTGCAGACAGCCTTGACTTACGGTCTATTATATCAACGTGTTGCTAAGCATTTCGCATTCAGGATGTATAGGTGTAGATACAATAATCCAGTATTTTCGAGATACATATGTATTATATATTCGTATAGCATTTATTAGAAAAACATAAAGATACCGCAGCAATTTTTTTTGTCGCTATGTGCTACGACAAGTCTACGAGCTACGAACTTTACTACGAGGGATAAGCGGGTAAGTGATCCATTATTTAAATTAATTAATTTGTTTAATTTGATTAATTTTCTGCAGTACCAGACAAGATCTGTAACATTTCGATTCTACTCGGAGCTGGTTTCATGTCCAAGACCATGAATATTGCGTAAGAAAATATTCTGTTCTAAGACTAAGATTAAGTGGAATCTAGATTTCCTCTGACTGAATGTGAAATCGAAAATATGATAAAAAATAAATATAAGTATAAACTGAAATTAATGTTGTCTTTTTTTTCTCACTTTCTATTATAATTTTATGGTGCCAAATAAACAATTTTATTATTATAATAAATAATGAGAGATAGGCACGTCATCAATGGACTTGGGTAAATGGTGAGCGTGAGCGTCTCACCTCACGATTGTCGTGTCGCCGTGATGCGCGCGATGAGCGAGTTGAGAGAGACGAGAAGGCGGAGGTCGCGGGGCAGGGCCGCCCCTCGCGCCGTTATCGATTGCCCCAGTTGAGAGCGGGGCGGAAGTAATGATAGAGTAGGATGCAACCACTGGCCGAGCCGACCGACCGACGACCGACTCCACTACTATGCACTACACAAATATTGTTCGAGATAATATTTAATCTTTCCTTTCTTTTCTCTAATGTAATTCCGGATAAGGCTTTTTCCGAACCGATTACACTTATCGTCTTAAAACAAGTTCAACCTTAAGCCATTTTCTGTTCTGAGTTTGTCCTCATATTATTTATATTATTAAAAAAAATCTCCATCGTAAATATGCTAATGAAAAATAGCATCGTATAAGGAAAGTGTGACAGGTAAAAGGTAGAACTAATCGAAACCTACACGAAGGCGCGATGTCACTTATTCACATAAATTAACCGAAACTCAGAGCAGTCATCAAAGTAAACAAGTTCGTGAAGTCGGGCGTGGAAGTGACATCCTGCTTATATCTATCCGAACGGATCCCGTAATAGCTTCCTCAATCTCGGCGTCAAAGTTCTCATAAGGCAGTTCTTAACTAAGGCGTTAAGGAAGATAGTTAGTGAGAGGCCTTCGGCAGGGTCTTAAAACTTGGACGGATCTTGCGTAACTTGATCTTGCGGATCGGGCGCGGCGTCGGGCGTCGATACGGCGATAACTCACAATACGCTATTAGCATAATAATTGCTTATAAATCGAGGAGGCGCAGACAATCGCCCAGCTGGTGCGGCCGGCCGAGCCGCTTAGCCCAGACGGCGCGAGTCACCGACCGGTCTTATCGACAGCGCCCACAACTGAGCTGACCGAGCACGAGATCACACTAAACCTGGCATACGATCCCGTCTAACTGCCTCATTATATTTAAAATTGCATAAAATAATTATTTCGTAATAATAATATAGTAATATTAATTATTTTGATGAATTTCATAATTTCATAAAATTTTAAAGATCATTCGCTCCAAATTAATTTACATTTTTTGCATTTTTTTTAAAGAAAGTTTATTTTAAAAAAAAGCTATGGTCACTAATAATGTTACTATAGTCAAAGCTTATTTAAATCCACTTCTATAAGTGTAAGTACGTAGTAGCTATACAGGGTGAGGTTTTTACGACCAGCCAAACTTCAATATGATGACCTTTGATAAAAATCCGTTGGCCGTCTTGTTCCCTTTTAGTATCGTTCAATGGGAAAATATTCAGTTAAGCCTACGTAAACCTTTCCCAAAACTACCAATATTACTAGTCATATCACGAGGACGCCAGTGCACGTGCACGCGCCCCGCCCACATTCCCCAAGCTCCGCCCTTTCGCTCTGCACTCGCAGTACAGCACCATAGATAATACTAGCACGTCGTATTTTTGAAAATTCATGATTATCGAATGATCTCATCTATGAAGGCTCCTACTCAGTCGTAAAAAACTCTCTTGAAAATTTTGGTTTGACAAGGCCTAGGGAACGATTCAAATTGATGACATCATCAATGAGTTTCAGAAATACGGCTCCTTAAGTTGCAAATTTTCCCTTCATCATACTTATCGGGCTTAGGACCGTCAAATTGCAAAAGGCTTGTTTTAGTTATTATCTGCGATTAAAATCGAATCGAAATAAATGAAATTAAAAAAATGAATAGGTACATACCTAATCTATTTTGATCAATGTACTCGTACATTCAATAATTGATTAACAATTGTCCTTTTTCCTTTCGCAATCAGGCGTATTTAAAAAATTTGAATCAACTTATGTACAATCATTAAAAAATCGAGTTAAAATCCACTTACCATATAAAAAAATTTACCTACTTTAACAAATGGTGCACCATCGTGTTGAAAATAAAACTCGCGATGTGCTATTATTGCGAGCGCAACGTCGTCCATAAAATCAGATATTACTGTACGTAACATTTGAAGATACGTGATTCCGGTCAGTCTGCCCTCTATGAAATAGGGCTCTAATATTTTATCACCGATAACCCCGGCCCAAACATTTGCACTGAATCGCACTTCCAAATAGTTTGACAGTTCGGTACCGTGGCATTGTGTAAACCTTGATTGCGAAGCTGAGGCAGGCTTATTTCTTCATAGTCTTTGGGCGCCGCGTAAAGTTTGTCCACTTAAAATGTAACATTTCATCATTTCATAATATTCGCGATTTGTATACATTATTGAAGCGCGGACGACTTGTGCCGTCCGATACAGAATCGCGTGGCTGACTGAGCTGAGGTCATTGAGTGCGGAATGGGGGCACGCTGCGAAAAGGGTGGGAATCAGCTGGCGCGCGGCACGTGTGGGTAGATTGTAAGCAGAAGGTAGCCACATTTTATTAAAAAATATTTAGGATATTTTTATTGATTATAAATATTTGACCTATATTTTTATTTACGTAATGAGGTGTATTGGTGATACCTAACATCTAGGAACATTTTGGCTGATCACTAAAATCTCATCCTGTATATATCTACTTAAAAAATATTCGTTACCGAGTAAAAAATAATGATGCGATGAAGATTAAAATATTTATATATCAAAAATCTATAAAGATATACTTGGGAGTATAAACGTCACGTAAATGAGAAAGAAGTCGTAACGGCGTCGGAACTGCTCCATGAAAGGGCTATACGGAATATATCGTAAAAGCGAGTTCATAAGCCGCGGCGTCGGTCGTCGGGCTCCGGCCCATCATCAGTAATATCGATTTTACGATAAAACGCCTCGGACAAGCGACTTCCTAGCGGCACAGTAAATTGCGATGGAATCTGAGCCCACGCTCACATCCAATGATAATAAAGTGTAAAAAGAGTCGTCGCTTTAACGTCCGCTTTATGGGCACTTCCGGGGGGTAGCGAGTTCACGATGCGCACAGATATATGGCCCTTATATGGCCACTGTTAAAAGTCGCCCACCGATCGCCCTCTGCTGCGCCAGCTACGTTGCTACGCTGCCGCACCCTGCTGTCACATACAAACACGGCGTCGCGGACGGCCGACAGGGCACACCGTTATGTCATTTCATTTTGTTTAATTTTCATTTTCTAGTCATTTGCCTGTTGTCTGACAGTCATAGTCAACCTACTTTTAGAAATCGTTTGTATTTTCTTGTTTGTATTTTATAGCTTACTTTACATAACCGTGCATAATGAATATGGTTCCAATATTGTATAGGATCACTTTACACAATCAATTTAAATAAAGTTAAAAGTTTTATGTAATAAACAGTTTCGAAGGAAACTTTCTCATGCGATTGGAATTAATTACATAAAGTATCCACGCTCCGCGAGCAAACAAATCTGGAGTCATAAAATGAAGACTCGCCTATAAAAGATATCAGTCTATAAATAAAGCTAAGAGTCCAATTAAGAAATGCGCGAAGAACGGCTTTGCTTAAAGCCCACTTTGACGACGTAACATCCGCTAGACGGATGCCTCAAGAACTACACGATTATTTAATCTCAAAACTAAACTATCATATTTTTACGAAGATAAAAAATAATTTTACTTATTTTTCAGTTCAGAATATGCCATTGATGGACAGTTTGGTTAGGATGATGACTTGACAGTTATATACGTTTTATATAATTTTGTGTTGCTGCGTGTATAAATTTCGTAGAGACATGGTGTTAATATTCAAAATAAACATTATTATCGGCAGCGTTCAAGTCAAGGTGATTCGAGAAAGAGCCTTTCGCTTTTCCTCGTTTAAGGCCGACATTTCCTACAACCATTAAAATTTTACGAGTGAACTGGCAAAATGAATGCTCGAATTAGGTTAGGAAGTAGCGTGGGCTCGGTTTGCGTGACGTCAAATCCATTCATTGCTAATTTAATATCTAAGGGAAAGTAACAAATGAACTAATTTTTCAATTTACGCCGCCGCCGGCCGTTTTAGCAATCATTTCCTTTTGATTTGCTGGCTTGTTTCATTACCTATGCATTCATTTAATTTAGCGACTAAAAGGGGACTGTTCCGCGGATAGATTACTCCCAGTGAAGTCAACCATTGAAATCTCATTATTTTTACGACTGAAGTTGTAACTTCCATAGACGTACAACACAAGGCGTATCTTAGCAGCGAAATGTTGTGTCACTCTTACTAAATTACTAGCCATTAAACTATCAAACGTTTTCCATAAAAAAGGATTACAGTGCACTCTTTTTGATCGGAATACTTTCTAAAAAACAATGGAATTATGAACGGGGCATACTTAGTACATTAAATTGATACTTGTAACTACGAGTTTATCGAGCTTTTATAGTAGTAAAAGAAAAATCTACATCTGGCAGCCACTCTAGATAACCTAGAATGTAGATGGATTACGTAATACAACTGCGATCGATGGAGTTAATGCTGGAAATGTCCATGTATACGAAACACACAAACGTTTCGAATTACTTCTACAGTGCGCATTAAACAAAAACGATTAACTGTTTCTTTACCACATCAATCAATGCGTTATTTAATATTGTTTTTTTAATGAATAAATAAAAATTGATATTTAGATTTTAAAACTTGATATTTGAAATGGGAAATCTTATTAAATGAAATGGGAAATCTTATTAAATGAAATGGGAAATCTTATTAAATATTTACTAAAAAATCTAAACATAAAAATATTCGTAAAACTTAATAACATAGACATCGCCGTGAGCAGGCACAGCGAGTCAGCGAGCGGAACGCACGGTCGTCACGGCGGCTCCCATTACGTAACCCAGATAAGAAAGGGTGAAATGCTATCTTTTTCGCACCCTCGGATAAAATTAAATTTTATAATGCCTCAGCGGAGCACGCCGCAGCATCAACAGATTTCCGCCGTTATTGTTTTGCAAATTAATTAATACCCTATGACTTTTCTGGCTCGTAAATAAAACTTGCGTCGCGGTCTTGGTCCCCTGTTACTTATTTCGCTTAGCGAAAAGAATGGGCTAATGGATTTTAAAATAGAATAGACCTTTTCCATTAACATACAGCCTAAGCGTATGAAAATATATAATTCAACGATCTCTTTCCCATACGCTTACCCAAAGCACGAAAATCACTCAAATTTAATTGACATAATTTTCCTGTAAAAATATTTATCTGAAGAAATTATACTATATTGTTATGATTACATATAATTTTTAATTAACTTTATATATAATTACAATATTATATAATATTATGTTGACCACCGCTTGGCCTAGTGAGTAGCGACCCTGCCTACGAAGCTGGGAGTCCTGGGTTCGAATCCCAGGTCGGATCAGCATTTATATAATGAATATTGATATTGGTACTGAGTCTTAATTGTTATATGTATGTGGTGTCTACGCTTGGTACCCAAAACACAAGCGAATACTTAGTTTGGGGCCTAGACGTTATTGTTCATTAATACCTACGTTATTATTTAAAAAAAAAATATATGAAATTGTTCTGTTAACCTGGTACTTATCAAACGAGAAAAAAGCTTTCAGCCCTTTAAGTGACTTGTCAAAGTAATGCCCTAAACCTGTGAAAGTTGTAGTTTCATATTTAGTTATTACGGTTTTAAAAAGTGATTCTTGAGTACCTATATTAAAAGATTTTTTTTAATGAGTGATGTTGATGCATTACTGGAGAGATAATTGAATAAGTAGATACTTTAGTTTGTTTAACTTTATACCACTATTATTATGTACATAAATTAATCAATCAACTATCAAAGCAATGTTCGTGTACACATATATACACCGATATGGGCAGTAGAATTTCGATATAGTTAATTAATCTGAAACAGAGGTTAACGGCACATATAAAAATGAATAGCCGCTCGGACGCTAGTGGCCCAAACTGACCCGAATTAATAAATTTACAGGGATCGCGCAGATCGGCGACTCTGACTGCGGTCACGGTGATTCTAATAATAGAAGTACTCGTTTTTCATAAATGTGATATGTTATGAAATATGTGTAGTTTAAACAAAGTAAAATTTGCCTGCACTCTTCGTTACTGAATTTGTAAAACATTAACTAAGTGCTACGAGAAGAAATTCTGTTAGGGCCTTAAATATCAAAATTATCAACACAGAGCCTCTTATACTTCAAAACTATTGAAAACCCGAGGAAAAACTAACAGTCTCAGAGATCTGACATACCATAACATAACATACGTATACATCACAACAACATCTAGGCCCATCTCATTATCTTTGATTGTTTTAGACATTTTGTTAAATTACACATAAAATGTAATTTCAGAATTTGTATTTGTTTTTCCAATACGAATTTCACATATTCGTCACACTAAATAAGATTCCACACTGCTATGTCAAGTCAACAAGTGGCGTATATTTAGTGTGTGGAGTATATTTTTGCTCATACTAAAAAAAATATTCGCCTTGTTGATAAGCATTACTTGAACTTTTTCATTAGTCGATAATTACACAAACATAATTTCGCTTTCATTGCTCAAAATACAAATATTTTTTAAAAAATAAAAAAAATATAAACTGCAAAGCTATGTACACTTGTGGAGTAGGAGATACAGTGGTCAGTTTCTCTCGCTGGTGAGTTTCAGTTATTGAACAGTTTCTCTGATTCGACAGTTTCATTAATTAGTCATTTTTGTCCATTCATCAGTTTCTCTAACTACCAATTTTCCTTAATAATAATTATACTTTTAACATCCCACAAAACGCCATCTAGTCTCAAACTAAGCAAAGTTTGTATTAAGGGTACCAGATAACTGATATACATACTACATACATAATATTCTTTATTATATATATTTTACACCCAGACACGGAACAAATATACACGTTCATGCACACAAATATTTGTCTCGGGTGGGAATTGAACCCGCGACCATTGGCTTCGCAGTTAGGGTCTTTAACCACTCGGACAGTCGGTCAGTCCATACCCTAATACGCACTCACCTGTTTTCAGTGACCTCTTTTATCTGTTACGCTCCCTGATGTATATAAGTACATTTTTGTTTTATTTTAAAATCTACTTAACTAGCATTTCTTCTTAGAACGCTAATAAAATAATACAAACGAGTATTCCGACTTTCAATTCTCTTATCAAAAAGGTTATGCCAAGCTTCCACCATATTAATAGTACGATGGCGTTCTTGGAAAAAGCTTAAATATTCAATGAAATCGCTCGTCTCGGCCTCGACAACGCGTAGGTTCTTCACACCAATACCATCACTGATACATTGTATAAAACTGTCGAATCGAAGAAAATTATTAGTTAGACAAACTGACCAAAGGAAAAAAATATTGAAAATAATTAATTGAACTGTCGAATTAGTGACAATTTTGAATCAAAGAAACTGACGAATCAGGGAAACTGACCAGCGAGAAAAACTGACCTGTGAAACTTTACTTCGCTCTGTGAATGCTAGAAGAAGAAAAAAAACATAAGCTTTTGCGGATAAAAATCAACTTTAAAAACATTTAGATTAGATATATTATTATATTTACCACGACCATCATAAGTATTACAACCGTACGCTACAAACACACAAAAAAAACCAATAAGCCGCTTAACAATATCCTAACTGTCAAGTTGCATGTCGACAAGGTAATAACATGTAAAAGATAACAAGGAAAGAAAGATAAGGCAGTCACATTGTATCATATCCGGAGTACGTACCGGATAATATTCCTTCGCAGATATTTCATAAATCACACATCAATAAGAGAAATATGATATTATTGGAAACGGGTAGACGGGTAAAGCTCTGTATTTCTCACTGATACAGCAATCTATTCCGTACAGCTGGCGGATCACACGATGTCATCTTTTTATTTATGACCCTATTTTGTATTCTATTAAATATGAAATTCCAACCATTCTCCGGGTACATACCCCCAGACGTTTCTTAAGTCGAATAATTATATGACACATTGGTTGAATAAGTATTTAATACTATTTTCATTATGAATTTATGTAAAAGTTTTTGAAAGATAACTAAAATATGCCGATTCGCAGGTCATTTTTTTCTAACAGTCCTCATTGAGTTATAGCAGGAGTAATTAAAAAAAATTAATCCTTTACAAAAAAGATAAAAGTGATTTGTGACAGTTTGTGATTTTGTTTCGTTATAAAGTATAATTAAGTACAACTTCAATCGGTGTTTTCGTGCATACTAAATATCTGAACCTATAAGCTCGTAACAGTATTAAAGAATTTTTTATATCAGATACCGAAACCTACTAAGTCATTCATTTATATCTATATAAAAGCATTGCCCTCTTTCTTATACACAGTTGGGTAAAAACACTCTTGGCTTAGGTAATTATTTTATTTAGCTGTCTCTTGGGTTTCTTTAGATTATTGAAACGTTGGAATGAACTTTTTAGGTCGCAGACTCAACCCATAGACTTTCCTAGTAACATTAGACTGACGCTAACGTGGAAATACATACAATGTCGATAGGAAAAAGACGAGCGCGCACACTAGCGCCAAACAAGTTTACGGAGGCATCGAGGCGGCGGCGAGTGGCGTCTCGTTACGCGCGGACGTCTCCCACCTGAATAACGAATCGAGCTTAACGTGCGCGGAAAGCTCATAACACTCCGATACTATTTTCATTTCGGTAAACATGTTACTTAAGTTACGTATTACATTTGTTTGACATTAATAAGGTTTAGATGAAATGGAACACAAGTGATTTGGAAACGTTGAATACATATGCACACAGATTAATGAATAATAAGAATTTTACTTAAAAAGGAAAAAAGCGATCAATAGGATAACACTATTTAATTTGTCACGAGAGTTTATCTAATTCTCAATATCTGCTATAATTAACATCTCACTCGAGAGAAATGTATTCACATCTGCCTGGCGCTGGTCGATAGTAAACCCTTTTCTGAAGATAAACAGAGTGGAATCATAGACTGACTTGAGATCTATTACTATACATTTTACCCTTTACAAGATTCTTAAAAAAACAGTTCTTACCCTAATCTCGGAATAAGTTCATGGTAGTACCCTAATACATGTCAATTAGTACGGTTTCCGAAAAGGGTACAGTACTACAACTGTACTATGCTAGTCACTGACAATACACTACATGTCACTAATCAAGCAATGCGTACTTCACTGGTGCTTTTAAACTACATTCGAGCTTTTAACTGTATGATAATATGAATATTTTAGCGAAATTCTCATATTACAGTTCGCTCGAGAAGCATGCGATAAGTTCCGTAGCAATTTTTTATTAATTCGTGAGCAAATTGTAGAATGTGATTACGAAACTACTCTATGACACTTTTCATCACTGAGTCTAAACAGGGGTGTGATTCAGGGTTCAATACTAAAGCCGTTCTTATATCCCTATCACTAAATGAGGAATCCTAAGGCTATACTCGATAAAAATTTAAAGCACAGACTTAGTTCTTGGAACTAAACATCAAGTACGAATAATTCGTATCTACTTATTTGGATGACATCACAGGCGCAGATGTGCCTATCTTAAAATCTAAAGAAGTTTGGTATGTTATTTGACAGTTAGTTAAGATTCGAAGGACACATCAAGAATATAGCATCTAAACATTATGCAACACTTACTTAGATATATAAACTTCATTCATACTTAAAATCTAACGTTGGTAATAAGGAGTGTCAAGTTTTAGTACTGTCACATATATAGATTTTGTGATTTGTGTGATTTTGATACGGTTTATGTGTGTTGAAAAAGATCCAAAAAGTCGTACAACGAGTATAAACTGAATCTGCTTTAACTAGGTAACCGGTACCGGGGTGTATCTTCATCATAAATTGGATTTACACCTTGAACATCCTCAATTGGCGTACATACACTAAAATTTGCCACCATAACGTTTGAACCATAAAAATGGATGTCTAAATAAAAATGTGTCTATTTCTTCCGCGATAAAAAGTAGCCTTTGTCCATCTTCAGGGTACAACCGATCTCTGTAAAAAATTTAATAAACATTGGTTCAGCTATTTCTAATACTAATATAACATTTATAATAAAATATGGATCAGTAGACACTAAAAATCCTAGAAATCTGTATCCCGTTTATAAATAAACATAATTTACTCTACGTGAATCTCTCATAAAAATCCTAAATATCTTTGTACATACTAAAAATAGTTCTTTCAATATGTATAGTGGAGCGATAATAGCAACCTTAGCCGGAACAAAGTGGTACGTCTCAACCGAGCTTGAAGGGTATCGAATACGCAGCGAACGAGCGGTCGCGAAGCCGATGGCTGTCAACGAGAACAGAGCTCACCTCAAAAGGGTCGTCACTTGGCCTGGCCTATCACGAGTGTCCATTAACGGGAATAGGGAGATCGTTTGTAACTCTATATGTTTGACATTCCCTACTAGAACGGGAGTGCGAAAATGTGCTTTGATAACACATCTCTTTTTATTGGCAGCTGAAGTTTCATGTTACAGTAACGTCCTTTCAGGCAGCTTGACATCGATAAAATGCCGCCACGTGTAAGCCAACTATTTGGGGCGTATCGCGTTACTGTGTTTTGGTAACACAAGAGTGGACTTATTTTTAGAATCTAGGGCAAGGCCTATAATATTGAAATTTTATAGGAATAGAGACTACTAATGAATATAGATTTTTCTTTTCTTTTTATTTAATATTTTAGGATCTTGAATAACTTTTGGTCAGGTTTTAGAAGCAGTTAGAAATTAGTTGACCATTCAATTTGCTATTAAAAATAAGTGAACTTTTATTAACTTTTTTTCTTAATTCAGTATATTATAGCTCTATATAGAGATTACAACTAAAAATACTGGCCACGTCATATCAGTATAGGGAAGTTTGTCTGACAATTTTCCTGTTTATTAAGGTTTTATTAATAAAGTTGTATGGCGTATGTACGGACGCTGTATGGCTAGCGGCGGGCGGCAGTTGAACGCTAGGGCAGATAATGTTTGCCATTCAGAAAAGCTGTCGGATTCCACGTTTGCCGTAGACATCCAAATAGTTCCGACTGCGTCTTTTCTAAAATAAGATATACCGCACTGATCTAAAATAATGTAACGATATTCAAAAATATTAATATCTATCTGTTACTTTATTCCGCCCCCATATATTTTTTTATTTGGGAAATTTAATACTAATCAATTTAAATTAATTTAGACAGTTCATTATGTGCTGTGTGCTGAATTACACGCTGAAAACTTAGTTCAGCAGCAGATGTTTAAAATGAGCAATAAAATTATACTGGCTATAATTTAAGATTGAAAATTCATTTGAAATAGTTAATTTTACAAGTGTGTCACACAAAATTCTACTTTACAGCGAATATTTCAAAACACCAACTGGTGTATATATAATTTTCGGCGTATATTTTTTTGCTCTCACTTTTGTTGTGTCAACATGGTATCTTTATGGACATCCAGGATGGTAATATGGTTACTGAATTATCGAGATATAAATGTTTTCCTTTGAGAAATTACTGATGTGACAGCTTTTTGATAAATAAAAGACGGGCATCTTTTTTCAGTGACTGTGTACTAGTGCACTAGATAACTAGAATGCATTGAACTATTTATGTTTATATTTTTCTGATATTGTGCTTAATTTATATGTTTTTATAAAAAAATATTAAAAATGAAGTTGTTACTCTGCTAAAATTTATGTATTTTTAATTAAATTTGTAATAAATGCTCGATGTTAAACTACACCTTGTAGAAATTGAATCGATGGCATCTGGTGATAAAGTAGTGATACGGAACTATTAATGATTCTGTGATATTAGCCTATTCATGACTGATTAGTAAGCGATTCGTAGGCTCTTTTTCGGTCTTCATTTTTCGTAATTATTTCTAAGAGTGTAACTACGTTCTGATTGATTAGCTGATTTATCATCATTGAACCAAAACCATAAGCCCACAACACAGAATATCCCACAACCCGGAAAATTTTACAGATTTGTTTCCCTTGTAGCATGGACATTTAATGTGGGTAGATGAGAACGGTAATTTGTATTAAATTTAATTCAGGTGAGGCACATGCGATAATGTTTTTTACTCCCAAAAAGCAAACTTTGGAAATCTCTTTTTCAGTTTGGCATTGTGTTATAAAGGTCTATATAGATCGTACCTTTTCATCTGACAACAAACTTAATTTAGATATTTTTAAGGTTTCGGACAAAAGGTTTTTATTAATCACGAACGGTTAAAGGGATCGAATTGAAACTATATGAATATGGAGGTCTGCATTTGCAATGTGAAATGTATATATTAACTAGTATAACCTTTTTAAACCCATTTATTTTATCGTGTATAATTCACACGTGTCGCAATTTGATTTCATAATGACATTTTACTCAATGTTCGTTTGAGGGCGTTTGAAGGCTGCGGGGAATAAGCTGATCAGACAAAAAAATAATAATTTGATAAGTAATTTTCTAATAATTGTTTAGTGTCAAAATACCGTGCTAATTTTATGAACATGTAGCTAGATTGATTAATAGATTTATTTTACTGTTTGGAATTTGACTGAATGCCAATGAAAAACCCAGTACTACAACAATATTTATTTATATTTTTTAAATTCAGTTGTATACGTTTGTTAGGTCTGTAGACGGCGCAGTTCCGTTATTACAGCTATATCCCGCATTCGCGTAATGTTCGCACACGAAACGCCTAAAGAGCGCTGTACGGTATCGTGATAAGCCCTATTGGCTGTGTTCCGTGGCCACATGTCACGAGACTTGCTAGGCCCACCAAATATAATCAGCTAGGTTTACGACGTAGCTTACCTGTAACTGCAACGAAATTCTCTAAAATTTACACAATTGACTATATTGCTAATTGTTCAGTTTATACAGTTTATAGTTTGATTTCGACATATCGATTTCACTTTCGCGTCGTGAAAGAAGATGGTTTGTGGATGGAATTTAGTATTATTATTGTAATTGTATTCCGTCATAATGAAATGAAATGAAATGAAAATGAAATGAAATGAAATGAAATGAAATGAAATGAAAACATTTATTGATCACTATAGGACACTAAGAATGTCACTTAGGATAAGTCACAGAATTTACTAATTTCTGATACCAATAAAATAAAAATAAAAACAAAACAATACAACAAATAAAATAGGTTTGAATAAAATCACCAGTTCATTTACAGCTAATATAGAACAAAAATGAAAAGCAATGAACAACAATAACACAACAAATAACATTATATTATTAATAACATTATAATCTCCAAAAATTCAAACAATTCAAAACAATGTCATAAGCCAGCAGTTGAGCATCAATATCACAGTCGCAAAACAAGAAGAAACCATTTCATAAATGCTGTGGTAGAGATATCTCAGGCCAGGCATTTCCTTCTCCCAAATACTCGTCAATGCTATAATATGCCTTTTTTAACAGAGTTCTCCTAATGTAGTCTTTGAAGGCACCATTACTCAGATTGAATGCGGATTCAGGAATTTTATTGTAAAAACGAACACTGAGCCCCACAAATGACCCATTAATCCTATTCAATCTTGTTTAATGATTTAATGATTAGCAAAACATGTGCAAGTACGATGACATCGCAAACACGTAAAGTCTGTAGTCCTAGCCATCGAACTACGTAAAATCTGTGGATGTCTAGGGCCCAAATGCATATTTTTTACTATTAACTGTGTCGTATGCGTTTTTTTGCAATTTCAATAAAAACTTGTAGTTTTTATTATTAATTGTTCTGGATAACAAAGCTTTTTTCTATCTACTTGTATGTGATCGTCATTTCGTTCTGATACATAATCGTATCACCTTCACCAAATAAACATTCATTTTTCACTCATTATTGAATTCGGTTTAACTATTTATTCTAAGCATTTGTACAAGCTTTTATACTAACAAATAAGTTCATTTAATTTCTTTTGATTTACAAACAATACTAAAACAAAAATCAAATTAGAAATAACATTAGAGAATTACTTCAATAAAATAATTGGAATTTTCATTAATGATAAGATGATTGCCTATTTATAAATTAGAACTTACTGACAAAGGTACTTAATTTTATTTTATTCCTAAGTAACGAGATTGATAAGCTTCCGAAATATAATTGTTACAGAGTTAAAAGCTCGTCTTAAGGAATTATCTTTGAATGGAGAATAATAAATTTACTATACATTAAAAATAAGCATGTCTGTCACTTTGCATTAGTATCGACAAAAACGTTATAAAGAAATCAATTTAAGAGTTATTAAGACTTACACAGAACTATTTTATTTCAATAAAAGTTCTTTTACTCTATTCAAAGTGGTTTGGTCGAGTGGAGAGGACGGAAAGCGGAAGTACGGCAATTATCCTTGGAAATTAGACCTCTAGGCGGACCCCATGACCCGCGCCATTCATTCAAAAAATATATATCCGAATGCTATCGGAAATCTTCAATTGCTGGAATTGGACGAAAGGTTACTCTGCGTAAAAATTTATTTTGAAATCTTGTTTTTGGCCAGTTAGTGCACTTATTAGTCTGCCATGTTGAAGAAAGTTTTTGAAAACATATTTTCTGTTGAAAAAATATGTATGGAAAATATTTTATACTGATAGATTAAATATTGTAATTTGCTTTGATTTCACTACTTTTGAATTAATCCTTACAATTATTATAAACGCGAAAGTTTGTATGCATGGATGTTTGTTACTCTTTCACGCAAAAACTCCTAAATGGATTTTATTGAAAGTTTACAATAATATAGCTTATACATCAGAATAACACATAGGCTATAACTTATAAACATACTAGCTTTTCGCCCGCGGCTCCGCTCGAGTGGACTACGGAGTTGTACCGCGAACGTTATAACTTTTTTAATAGATATAGTTTATAAGCTGAAAAGTGCCATAGGCTAATTTTTCTATTGAAAAAAGATCACAGTATAACTGTGTAGTCCACGCGAGCGTAGCCGGGGGCGGAAAGCTAGTAATCCATATATTAATTTTGAGATTGTACAAAATTATTTGTGCTATTTCTGTATTGTGATCATTCAAAGTTGGTAAGTTCTGGGATTGTCTATTCTTTAAATAGACCGCCAAACGCACACAGAACTGGAACAGGGTACCCATCTATAGATGACTTTGTCTACGAAGTTCATAGCACGCCGGTATGTTATGACCACACACGTTCAGTAGATATAGGTAGCACCAGTAGTGTCAACGAATTCATTTGACAACCTTATGAATTTTTATTTATTTATGAATTTGTAGCATACACGTTTGAATAACTATATAAATTGTCTACACCTCCGATGCTACCCATATTTCATCTCTCGGAAATCGGTGACGCTTCATTCTGAGTAGACAAAGCATTAACGCTAAACTAGACCTTTTTATACTCTGAAATACTGTGAGGCAAAATATTAATTCCTAGCGACTCGCCCCGGCTTCGCACGGGTAGATAGAAAAATAAATTAATATTTTTTTATTATTTTGTTTTTCTTGGTATTTTTATACCCGTCGTAATTCTAAACGAAAGATCCGATTCGAATAATTTGAAAAGGGATTTAAATGTACATAATCAACCTTGATAATGAAACTATTTGGTTGGATAAGGATTAATATTATACGAATGTCATCATCTATCGATTCTACCCGTGTTTTGATTCATTAAGAATACGGTGCAAAATTTACCCACGTCCTACAGCAAAGAGAAGTATCTCAAAACAAAACAAACAAAAAACGGTATCTTACTTTAATAGTAAGACAAAGCCTTGCGAATTATTTGGTGAGTATTGATGGGTAGGTACTATAAACATGTAGTAGGTACGTTATTTGTTTATTTAGTGTTCGTAGCGCACGCCAAATAAATGACTTCTACAGGCAAATTTTTGACACCTTAACATTATTGTAATTATTATAGGGTTCTGTAATTTTATTGAAAATAATATACATCCCATTTTACTAACTGACAATGTAGCTATCTGTATACGAAAGAATATTTATAATCAATCTAGTAGTTTTTGAGTTTATCCATTACAAACAATTTTTCTTTGTAATGTTAGTTTAGATAAAATCGATATTATAGTGTTACGTGTTAAGGTTCGAAGAATTTGGAGAGAAAGACCTGCTGACTCTTTTGAAGACTTTATTCACTAACACTAGGTCCAACACAAGCACTAGGTCCAAACACTAAACACTACGTCCAAACACTAAGCACTCACGGTGTGTTAGGTCGTAGCCAAGTCGTAGGTTTCACTGGTATCACTCTTGATCACTAGTTTTCACTTCGAAGTCGCCTCGAAAGTAGCCCAAAAACTGAACTGAGCTCGCTCGTCTTCCTGCGGCTATTTATATAGGTCATAACGAGCCTCGAGAACATTCTAAAAATCACACCACTCGCGCGAGCACAAACGACCGGGTTGGACAATTCTAGAACATTCTTTCCTCTAACGCCATCTAGTATTGCGTAGGGGTTTCGTGTTGTCCTTGTTGTAAAACCCTTCTACAAAGTGGTTTTACTGGTTGACGCTAGATGGCGGTCGTTACTCTGTCTGTTCGTAACAATAGTATCGATCGATCGATATAAAGTAGTATAAAATCGATCGATGTAAAGTTCAGCGAATTCCTCCTATTTAAAAACAAAAGATGTAGCATACAATTTTCAATAGGAATTATACGTGTAAAGGGCGCCAGGTAACAGCGAGTAGGTATAGTCGCCGTGCGCGCGACGCCATCATTAGTTACCATACAAATGGGCGTCGTTTTACATAATCCATCCGGCGCGATGGCCGTAATTTGTTGCCAACCGCTCGGATAAGTAAATTGATCGTTGTGCTGTACCTTTAATGAGAATACAATATCGTTTTGGACGATATCGGTTCATGTTTATTAAAGAATTTTTAGATATTTACATTTATTTATCAATACTATCTTTTTACGAATTCATTTTCAGGGTCCTGAAACTCTTGAGTAGCTCATGTTTATTGCGTATGGGTCATGGCAAGTTCATTATTAAACAAAATATGTAAGGACTGATGGACTCGTGTATACGCGCGTACGTTGTTTGCAATAAGTTCACATGCCTAATAACGCGTGTTTCTGCGTCGGATATGCTGAAACGCCAGCTTTGTCACGACGAACGACTGATGGAAATGCATCTACACGCGCCTTTCAGTTCGCAGACCTAATTACTAAGTTACGAATTAATTCATTTACCAGCCTTTCATTGACTGATACTTATTTGTTAACAAAATATTAAATGAGAAACAATATATCCTAAAAGAATGAAAAATAATTTATGAATAAAAGTAAATAAAATCTAATTAAAAACTAAAATTAACTACCTATAAAAAATAACTAATATTAAATAAATAACTAGAAACTTAAAACTAAACATAACAAAAAAGCCCACCTTGCAACTTTTCCCGCCAAAAATTGTCACACACGCTGGCGGTGTTCTTTATTACAAATCATGTAAGAAATTTTACCAGCTTTTATTTCATTCACTATATACCTAGATGTAGATTTCAGGTAATATTCATTGATACAAGTACGTATAACCATAAAAATATGAAACCCTCTCGGTCGGAATTCCAAAACCCACCAGCAGCTGCTTAATTTTCACTTACCTGCTAAAAATGAGAGAGGTTACGTATTTGACCGATTCCGTTTGACGTAGAAACTTGAAATTGGGAATACACATACATCATGTTGACTATCACATAATTATATCGATGTGAATGAAATAAAAATAACATATATTTAAAAAAAAATATATGTTCAGTTAATTCATCGTATGGGGTGTTATATGAAAAAGCTTAATGTGTACATGTGTACAAACGTAGAAACGTTTACCGTCTAACCACTCATACTCTAGCTAGTTGGTGTAAGATGGCGAGTTTCAGTCCACGAGGTCCTCGCGTGCTTGCCTTCACCACCGCGAAATTGCGTTTGACATTTTTGATACTGCAAAGTGACATTCATGGCTCTATTAAAGCCAAACGCTGCTGTCAAATTTATTTAGTCTATGCGTATAACCCACTTGAATAATGACTCCTTTTTTTTAAAGTAGGTAGATTTTTTTATCCTTGGAACGATATTCACTTAAATTAAGATATTTTGTTATTACATATATCAAGCCACAATGATTAAATTAATGTACCTATTCATTAAAAAAAAAACTTTCAAAATAGAATGTCTACTCGCTTTTCAAATAAAATATCAACCTATACTATGGCCATAATTTTATGTGCATGTTTTAAATATGAGGTATTTGTATTTTCATAAGGCAAAAGTCTGTCTGTATATAGGTCGTCCAAGGAAAGCTGGCACAAGCGATTCACTATATGCATCTATATAGATAATAATACGAAAATAAAAGACTTTATTTAATTCTTTTATACACATGTAAATGTACATCCACACATAAACACTCAATCACAAAGAAACACGCATAAGTGTTCGCAAGTCGCTTGTCCCACCTTTTCTTCGAGTACTAATAATAATAATAACATGTACATCACAACAACGTCTAGGCCCCAAACTAAGCATTAGCTTGTATTTTTGGGTACCAAGCGAAGACACCACATACATATAACAACCAAGACCCGGTGCCAGTATTAATATTAATCATATAAACACTGACCCGACCTGGGATTCGAACCAGGACCTCCAGCTTCGGTATCCACTAGGCTAAGCGGGTATCTAGCAGGGTCGCTACCCACTAGGCTAAGCGGTCGTCTAGTTTCATATTCGTCGTCTAATAGTTTCAAAACGACCATTTCTAATCCCATATATGGTTCTGTCTCATACATATTGTTGTAACAAAAAAAAATTGTTGGTTGAACATTGTAGAGAAATATGACTCTTGTTTTTGTCAATTTCAGTTTGTATTTTGTGCAATAGACATTTCCCAATATCGAAATTTAAATTTGTAGCCAGTCAACAGTGAACTAACGAAACGGTAGTGCGGCAGACGTGATTTGTCCGCGCGGCGCCGCCGACACGGCGGGCACGGCCAATGAGAACGACAATATATCAACTCAGTTCGGAACATTTTGTTTACACCGATTTTTAGTACAACCATCTATAAATTTTCGATGCAAATAATACACTCAGTGGGTGACACTGCCAAGTGAGAAATAAAAAAAAATAAGGAAAAAATATGTCATAGTTTTGGGACGAGTCCAATTTAAATTAAACTTTAGTTCTGTTCATAAATAAATTAAATGATTTGTCCAGTTATGTCTGAAAAGTCTGGTCTGACATGCTTCTATTCTCAGAAATGTGTTTATGTTCAAAAAAAGAAACCCCTAAATCCCACTTCAATAATGCGGAAGCATTTTAGATAGGTTATATATTCTATATAGATTATATATAACAGACCAATAGTTTCATAGATGTTATTTTTCGAACTATTTTTTGACTGTACTGAAATGTACATTTTACTATTAACTTTGTTGATTGAATTTATAATAATAACAATTATAATAATATAATAATATCAGGGACATCACACACAGCGCCATCTAGTCCCAAAGCAAGCAAGCATTATGCTTGAATTATGGGTACCAGACAACTGATATACATACTTAAATATTCTTTATAATATATACATATATAGATATTTACACCCAGACACGGGACAAATAGACATGTTCAAACACACAAATATTTGTCCTGGGCGGGAATCGGTCAGTCAATTTATTGCTAAAATATAATATTGTTTCGATTTACATAAATTCGTCAACCATAAATAAATAGATTTATGTCAAACTAAGTAAGCTTTACAAAAATAAGTTACTGTACGAAAATAAACAGCCTTAAAGAAATTCTAAAATTCTATTGAGCTTTTTTGGTTTCTAGATTGAAATCTCTTGTTATACGTCTTGTAGCCCAATGCATTTCGGTATATACTAATACTTATATTTGTGTGCACTGTGACGAAATAAGATTTTTCGGGATTGCAAACGTGACACGATGCTACCCTAGCCGGGTCCATAAAACCTTCTGATTAAAATACACATTTTATAAATCATCCTACATTTGGTGTAGTTGCCTTAAGAGGCCCTGTAAATTGACCGTCGTCGACAAGGGTTTCGAGCACGATTGGTTAGTAAGGTAATTTTCGAAATTATATACAAACTTGCATATAAAAAAAATATAAAATTGTATTTGGGAGGTAGCACTTGAAATTTTAATTTTTATAGTTTTTCATGTTATTTTCATTAAATTGTAACGCGTAAATGACTGTGTTGCGCACCACTTTATTGCGTTTATTCAGCATGGAACACAGTTTTTTTTTTTACAGTACTAATTAAATAAATTTTAAGACAATTTGTCATACACTTACAATATACTATATGGCCCGTACGTACGATTTTTCCGTGGTTATTATTCGCAAGCAGTTCGCTAAAAACCCCTGAAAGATCAGATGTTATGTGCTAACCCAAAAAGGTATGTTCGCATTTATTTTTCATTTTATTTATATTATGTTGTTATCAAAAATGAAATTTCATAGACTTACTAGATAAATAGGTGATTATGATTATGCATTTAAAAAAAATATCGAATATCTTAATGGTTATTGAGAAATTTGACCTGAAAAAATAGTGTTTTTTTGATTTTCAGATCGCTAAATCAGTAGGGAATCTTAATCTTACTATAGTTTTTTGGGTAACGAAATAGAATCGTGGATTAGTGCGAAAATACGTATTTGGAAATGTGACCCGTCACCCATTCCCCGTCCCGAAACCCGTCCCGTGGGCTTTGCGTTGTTGATTAAGTCGGCCTGGGCAAACAGAGCCATAGTGGACGTGATTACGACGTTTGGCGACAATCTGTTTAATCGTAAGTTATATATACAAACATTGTGTTGTCTATTACGCAATATATTATTATTAGGTTTACCTTACTAAAACAAGTAACATAATATCTACTATAAGTTAGAAGTGTGGAGTAAGTACGGCCAGACCCGTGGGGCCGCGACCAGTCCTGTTGGTTTTCCAGTTTACTTTCGCAGTGGGGGTCTGGGGGACTCCGGCCGTTGTTTAGTTTGACTTAGCTAACAGAGAAGTTAAATTACTATTTCCAAATGCAAATCCCCTGCACAGTGAGCCGAGAGCGCGGCACCTGCGCGCTGACAGTTTGCGTAATAGCTCGGAACCACAGAATTAATTTGCAAAATTCTGGCCTGTCTCAGCCGAAACTGTTTTTGACGCCAGTTAGTTTATTTTCCCGCGTGTTAAAGTTAGTTTCTAAATTAATATTTAAGAGAATAGATTTGCATGGGTCCGTTCCGATATCAAATTTCTCGATGGCGGTATCGCACGACATTCTCTTTAGAATCGTCTACAAAATATTGTCATTATATTTTATATCATAACAACTGGTATCAATTTTGTTATCTTTGCGAAATCACGCACATAATAAATATTACAGGAATTAAAAAAGAAAAAAGATAATTATTATAATGATCTACCCTAAATAAATAGTTCCTAAATCAACTAATAGTATATTGTATATAGCTACAATCGCTATATTGAATAATAACAATATGTAACATCTGTTAACACTTGTTCCGTGTAATTCTTCGTTATTAATTTTCAAAACTCGCACGTGACGGGAGAGCAGGTAGGCAGTAAATGAGATTTTGCTGCTGAATATCACGAGTAAACAAGGTGAAATTTTAACAACCATCCAAATAATATAATAATCTTTGTTAAAAAACCGATGGCCGTCTTGTTTCTTTTTAGAATCGTTCAATAGAAAAATATTGAGATATGACTACACAAACCTTTCCCGAAAAAACCAATAACACTAGTCACCGTTCACGGCCGCCGCCCCGTTTCGGTTCAAGGTCTTGGGCGCGTACGTTTACTATTGCGTTAAGAAGGCAATCAATCGTTATAAAATAACACTGCAGATAAAATAATTTATTATGAAAATGTAACCTATATTTATTATTTACGTAATGAGGTCTATTAGTGATACCTAACATCTAGAAAAAGTTTGGATGGTTGTTAAAATTTCAACCCGTATTTTAAACGAGTTTGTGGAGACTATAGTTTTTAATGTTGAAGATTATACAGCCTTTAGGAGGTTATAAATATCATTTTAGAATTTAATTTAGGAGTTAAATTATAAACATATTTTACAAAAATACAGATTGTTTGACTCTATATTATGTTCACCAAAGGTATTAAATATACAGAGGTCATAGAAGTACATTGGACGTAGGGACAAATCGTTTCAAATTCCAGAAAGGCCGTCTAGCTTTAATTAGCAATATTACTTTCCACTTGAAAATGATTAATTATAATTATTAGGTAGATACGTTCTCAAAAGCAAAATACTTTACTGACGAGACAAAACTGAAGTCTACAAGACCGATCGAATATGTTTCGACGTGGGCTATATTAGTTCTTGCATTTGTTTAGAGGTTATTTTATTTTTAAATAAACTTATCAATTTTGATGACATTATCTTATTTTCGTAACATATCTTAGGAAGTCACGTCAAATATCTTTGAGCAATATTTTCTTAATGAATTAAAATAGTCTGTGTCGTGACTGTACCCAAAGTATACATGTTTTGGTACGATGTCCCTTGGAAATCATTATTTAAGTCTAATTGTTACTTGAATAAAAATATACCAATATTTTTATCTACAAATCTTAATCATTCGAAGTTCAGGAAACAGGTTTGATGGTATTTTGGATAAATATTCTATAGGATCTTGAATTAGCTTCTATAGGAAAAACATCGAATTCTATTCTGAAGTTGTAATTTCTGCAGGAAAGAACAATTTTGACTTAATTGTATTACCCACCTGAATTTCATGTTTTTTTTTAATATTCACATATTATATAAGTACATGTTTAGTGTTTTAGCATCTAAATGTAATGGATTAACAACATTGTAATACTTAGATTATTTAATGTATCTGCTAATTTAAAAGGATAAATTGTGAATGACGTCACATAGACAAGGTAGTAGTATATAATACATATAACATCACTTTGTAATGAAAGGCAGAAGGCAATTCTCTGCATACAAATTTAACTGGCTCCCAACCGGTTATTTTCAGAAGCAACACGTTTACCCACCCCGCGGTGAAAAATTTCCGACTTTCAGTTTTAGCCCGTAAATGAAAATGACATCCCTTTGAACGTAAAGACTTTAGATAATTTTGAAATTCTGGAACGAGAGCGTATATGCAATATACCTGCCCGTCACAGTCATGCAATTAACCTGCTTTTGATCTCGTCGTTATATTGGCAGTTTTCGTGGGGTGTATTTTTGCCCGGTATTAATACACGGAGAGCCCGTAAACTGAAACGGTGAAAACTTTTTACAAGTATTTTTTTTTTATAAATGCCAGTACATATCTACAGTGCTCATTCAGAGATTGCTGCTAGTCAGCCATGATGTGGAAGCGTTAAGGCGTTGTGCCCTTACAAATATATAAAAATTAATAATATAATAAACTATATAAAAATTATACGAAATACGTAAACACCTTATTGTATACTGTACGTTATTACATAAACAAAAAGAATGGTTTCAATCAATTAAACTAATCTTGGTGTTAAAACTAGAACCACGTTCATTCTTTATTTAAAAAATCTGCACTAAGAAATCGGCTTTACAATATTTTTTTTTAAAGAGTCAGATATTTAGTTAATAAAAAGTTTGTTGTGTTCTAACCCAACCACAACAGACGTAGCTTTCACCGCAGTCTGTGAATAAGTGCTATTGGGTGAAATTCCCGGGACCAAAAATTGTGTGGCATCGATGAAATCGCTACTAAAAAACATAATTATAATTTTCTAACATTTTTTTATGGTTAGGTGAAATAGTAATCTATGTGTCACACTAAATATTTTATTAATAAGATTAATAGGTACTCCTAAAAATTTATTAAACCTCAAAATCTTTCATTGCTGTGTTTGTCCACACGTCATCTTGATTTGTATTATCTCATTGATAAAAGTCTATTGATTATATATTTATATAATAAAACCTAGTTTTATTTGATACCTGAATAGCTAAATTATTGTTACGGATTACATTTATTCAAATATTTAAACAACACAACGAATGGTTAATGAAAATTGATTTATCCCAGAACTACCTTTCATCGCTGTGTCCTGAACATGTTTAAGAATATTGTTTTATCTAATGACTTACGTCCCTCCACCTGTGCGCTGAACGTTTCATATTAGTGCCGCCGGCCGCCAAAGTGCTCGACGTGGAAGGACGCACACACGTGCTGCGTTTTCGCGCCATAAATAAGGTAAGTATTTGATTTTTATGTTACTCTGGAAATTTTTCCTTTCATCGCCGTGGATAGGTACAACTTCTATCTGAATAAGTTTGACCTCTTGATTAAGCATTCGATAGAAATCAATTTATCTTATGTTTATTTGTGAAGTGTTCATTACTTCGAATAATTAATGCATTTATTATTATTTTAAATTTTTGCCGTGATTTTCATCACCGTGTTTTCATTGCCGTGGTTTCAGTGGCCAAAATTTGCTATGAAAATGAAAAAAAAACACGGTAATGAACAAAGTTTCTTCGCCGTGCCTTGTGAAACAATTTAGTTTCATTACCGTGGCCAGGTGTTTCATTTCCGTGACTTATGTTTTCATCGCCATGGTACGATTAGGCAATGAAAACATCTTTACCTGTAATACAGGTAAAGATACCGAATACTGACAGTACAGGCTCGTCAAGTTAACCCTCTGCAATACGATAAAAGACTTGAGAATAGACTTGATGAATTTTTTACTCTACAGTTAAATGGGAGGAATTTATAAGATTCAATGGAGAGACGCAGTCTGGGTATGCCTTTCCCTCTTGGAGACAGACGTGTATCTATTGTATGTAAATATAATACTCAGGTAAGTAAGTATAATGTTGTGTTTTTGGATTGTTTCATTTCCGTGGATTGAGTTTTTCATTCTCATAGCACAGTTCTTTCATTACCGTGGACGCTTATTTCATTGCCGTGCAGGCATGTTTCATCGCCGTGACACGAAATTTTTATCTTGATATATCTCATCAGTTTTTTAAGTTAGCGGCTAAATATTTAGCAAGAATACAGACGTTATCAAACACTTTAATAAACACGAATAACATTTAAAAAAAAGTTAAAGATATAAAAATTCACGAAAATGAAGATATTAATGGACCTGTTGAAATCCACCCTATTATTAAAAAATTAGCTTTAGAAAGTCGTAACAATTTTTGTTCACGGGCTCCTAGGCTATTGACTAGATGACAAGAAACGCTAGGCAATCAAGTAACTAGTTAAAGAGTTTCTGTGACATTATAATATTTTACTATATTAATATTACAGTACGATGAACTTTGTTATACCGAATCCCGGTAGGTCATTCACGGTAGGTATATATTACTCGTAATAAAAATGTGAAGTCGTGAAGACAGTTTCGTTTGCGTAGAATAAAATTAGAACGGCGACACGGAGCTATGTGAGCTATAAATCGCCTATGTGTGCTAGTGTTTGTGAGTTTACCCGTTGCACCCGTTGTCTAAGGAACGTGTCCTCCAAGGGTGATCTCCGTAACACGGCTCGCGCGTCCTTTGTATTTGTATATTAAATCGTTGAATATTTTTGTTTAGACCACGATGATCCATTGCTGTTGTGTACCGTTCGTATGGAACTATTTACATACCAATAAGAGAAATGCAATATAGTCATTTTATCGAATTTCAATAAACACAAAAAGGTACCACGGATGAAATGAAATTTCTTGTTAAATTTTATAATAAAAAAAAATTCAAATTAACATATTTTCACCTCGGTTTTATATCAATTATAGATTGAATAACACTGCTCGACTCGGAATTACCTACTAATCACGTAAATAAAATTTATTTTTAACCCCTGTCAATAAAAAAAGGATGTCACAAGTTTGAGGCCGATTTCGATGCGGTTTTTTTTGGAAGCTGGTCAACCGGAATTGTTTTCAACTAAATTTCTATCTATATGTTGTTCTACGTCTCTGCTGCTGTATCGTTACTCACAAGTGGATGGACGTACTTTATATATGTACCTGTATTAGAAGTTATCTTAAGATCATATATGCATGATTGCATGGAAAAAATTCGTATGAGTGATATGCCTTTTTCGTGATCCCTCTCGTCCTACAAAACCTTAGAAACTATAGAACTAGGCTTTAGTGGCGATAGCCATATCCGTCATTTGTCATTTTTAAAATGTTATTTTCGAAAAATATTGTAATTTTTTAAGGTTCTGTGCCTCAAAAGGACAAAACGGAGCCCTTTTAGGATTGATTTGTTTTCCGTCCGTGGTGTGTCCAAAAAATATCTTACAACAATATATTTACTTATTTTGAGAGAATATTTTTTTCGTCATATGAAATCATATTATCTTGATTAAAAAAACATTTTTTTGTGCATATACTATCTGCACATTATATTATAGTACATGGCAGTATAGTTTACGAACTTCTTTGTTACATACTGAGACAGAAACTACAATAGAGATTTTACCCCCATACGCACGAACAAATAACTACGTTCATGCACACAACTATGTGTTCCGGGCAGGAATCGACCCGCGACCTTTGGTTTTGCAGTCAGGGTATCTAACCCTTCTATCAATCGCTCATTATATTGGAATATTAAACTGAAAAGAGTATACTTCCAGAACATTTACGTATTTTATTTTTGTTCTTGAAAGTATACAGTGTACTGGCACAGTATACTTTCAATAGACACATGCACGCTAGTTCAGTAACTGAGTTTCTTGTCGTTTCTCAGTAGAATCGAGCTTTCGAACATGTGACCAGCTACTAACGATTCAAAAGTGCTTGTAAATAATAAACGCTTAATTGAATGCAAATATTTTGATTTCATTAATAATAATAATAATAATGCCTGGGACGTCCCACACAGCCCCAAACTAAGCAAAGCTTGTATTATCGGTACCAGACAACTGATATACATACTTAAATATTCTTTATATTATATACATATACCTATATAGATATTTTACACCCAGACACGGAACAAATAGACATGTTCTTGCACACAAATATTGTCTCGGGCTGGGATCGAACCCGAGACACTTGACTCCGCAGTTAGGGTCTCTAACCCCTCGGCTAATCGGTCAGTCAATTACGAGTCCATTTCATTACGAATTCGCAATAACTATATTTTCTGATAAATACAGCAAAAATAACTTCAACCGGCTATATGCATTTCATGTCTGGCAAAGATACTGAGGCGAAACCAAATGTGAAGCAGTTTCAGATTTAACAGTGCGGTAGTGTCAGTCGTTAGACGAGGGGTGTCTACGGTTTTCACGTTTTATTATTTCCACTCTTTACTCGGTGTTATCGAGAATTCCTTCCGCTTTTATCCTCTTCCTTCCGTAGGGCCGGCATTAAAGGCGCCTTTAGAAATAAGGGACCCTTAATTGGCACAGTGAATTGAAACTGTATTGCCGAGACGGCGATTGACGAGATATTTATTAAAAGAATCGTTCGTTTGTGTATTTATTTACTCGTGATTGGCGTTTTAACGTTTAAAATTAAATATCATTCTCGTTTAAATTATCTGTATAATGTGAAATATTCGATAGATTTTGAAATCATCCGAAACTTTTAGTTAATAAACAGAAAGGTAATTTTCCCTTCTGTATGGATTTAACAAAATATTAATCAACAGAACAGCCGTATTAATTCATTGATTTGTACTAAAAATACGTAACAAACTGTGGAATAAATGCTTTTCAAACTTTTCATTTATAAAAAAAAGACAACAACGAAATGAATATAATATATAGCCTGCTCAAATGAGCAGGGTTCTTTTCTTCTTTAAGGAAGAAAGTGCTAATCAAGGCGCACCTTCGTCTTAGATTCAATTTATCAGTAATCATTTTATAATGGCAGATAATTTTGAACTTCTCTGTCTCGTCCCTCTCGATTGCGATTAAAGCGTGGCTGACGGGAATTTTCAATTAGTGCCGACACTGAGCGATCGCAGACGATTGTCTCAGCGCTCGGCGATCGATCTGCATTTGAGTAACCGACCGTAAATGCAATCAAAAATCTCACCCGTCCACAAACCTCACTAGTTCGATTCAATAGCGCTGATAGTAAAGACACGCACGGTATGCGCTGGTGGCGCTTTGGCTGCGAATTTAAAAATACCTATTGACACACCTACGTATAAGCACACGGACAATAAATAGCGTACCGTTTTACGCTATTTGGCTTTTGGGGACACAGAGAAAATATTCAATCATGTGATTCACAGAACCACAACAATTTCGCTTTACTAGACTGTGACGTTTTGTATTTGCGGCGGACGGCAACGGGCAATGAATGTCCATTCGGCACATAATACAGCGCGTTCTCGCACGTAATCGCGGTACATTTCCGCACGGACTGCACCCACCCGCTTCTGGACTTAATTTTGGGGGCCGACATATGTCAAGGCACATCACACGCCATAACAGCGCCATTACCATACGACGGCAAACTGAGCGCCGGAAGGATTCCCTTTACAAGTCATGAATAGGCGGACATGACGGGCTCGAGGCGTGGTCACGGCGTGATTAAAAATGTAACGTCGGATTGCGCTCCGAACCCCTTTTCACTGGAAAGGTTTTATAAAGTTTGCTCACAGTGACACCGCTTTAATCACTTGGCGATGTGTCGTACTATGAGAGACGCTATTAAAATAGGACGCGGTTTACTCACAAAAACATCTTCTATAGAAACTTGTAAACTGTATGAATTTCTATCTTCCGTGGCGATTATCGTTTTGCATACGTAACTTATCTACACAATCATATTTATGTATTTTAATATCATACTGTCAGCAAAAATAATATTGTAAGAGAATTTCAGTTCTACATGATCCTAAATCTTATTCTACTTAATCTAATAATAATAATACCTCGGATATCCCAGACAGCGCCACCTAGTTCCAAACTAAGCAAAGCTTGTACTATGGATACCAGACAACTGATATAAATACTTAAATAATCTTTATAATATTTACATATATAGATTTTTTTAAGGCCGGCCATTAAATCCGATTGTTTTTTTTAAACTCTTTTTAAGGTACATTTTCACAATTCTCCAATAAACAGACTGACTACATATAAAGTACACTTTACTGCTTTACAATAATAGTATGTTATATTATCAAAGTTACAAATTATAATAATAATTGATAAATTAAGTGCGCCAGTTTGAAGGAAACGGCAAAGTACTCAGCAATGTAATACCCTATCAAAGTGTGCTGTAGTTTGCTTGTTAAAAGGAAACCATTTAAGTAGCCCTAGTAAGTTTCGAGCACCGTGAGCGGAAGTTTGGAAATGTTCCCAGCGAGATTGGAAAAGGAATCCCCGTAACTTTTCCATTTTCACTTTCCGGATAGTTAATTTTGTTATGGCGCCAATTAGTTGTTGAGTTAGAAACCCCTATTTTTTATTATTCTATTATTCGCTTACAATAATGTTTTTCTCGTCTAAAACGATTTGTTATTCTTGGGAGAGCCAGTGCAAAGATTTATTTATTTATTTGAGCTTTTATCTCGTTAAAAGAAGAAAATACGTCGAAACGGATCTATCATAAGCATACAAGTACCTACCGAACAGGAAACATCCGATGTATAACTTGTAACGTGAAGCAAACAACTTGTTGCTGGAGTTATAGCGAGGAAATTACCTATGAGACGAGACGTTCTGTGGGAATTATACGGCGCGGGTATTACAAACCATGGCAACCGGCTGGCCCCGACCCTCGAGATGTTTTTTTTTTTCCAAACAACGCTCGTTGACGACGCCCGATCGCCTGCGCGATGCTTTATTACTTTGAGTATCAGCGAGTTGCCACCCACTTCTGTCCCCGGAGTGGGTTCTACTATTTGCAAAGCTTTATAATTTACTCGCTGGGGGTGCCTCGTGGCGGTGCAGGCATATGACAGGATTATTTCGGGGTTTGATATAATCGCAATGACAGCCTGTGTAACGTAGGGTTAGACGTCACGTTTGATGTTTTCATCTTTGCTTACACGCGAGTTTTGATGGTAAGTACAAACCGATGTGACATATTATGATATATCATAAAGTTTAATTTAAAAAAAAAAATGTAACCATTGTGTTTGTAACAATGACATTGTAAGTGTACGTAATTGCTATAATTCGTCCACATGAGTGTATCCACGCAGAGCTCATTTTTAATGAATGTACGGAATTGTCGGGGCGGTCCCCTTCTCGTACAAGTTTTCTATACCTCTATCCCAACCGAATATAATTTTACCACTATCTATATAATAACTGACCGAATAATTTTCGAACGGCAAATATTTTACCGATTAAATAAATAGATGAAAGTGAATTTATTTTCAAGTAGGACAACTCTGCTGTCAGTTTTGAACGTCTTAACATAAGAACACTACAAGAAACTTTAAAGTGGAAATTTTTTTTAGTAATGATGCTACAAATCATTGTGTTGAAAACTAAGTGGATTAGGACAATTGAATCTCAAGCATTGTTATCGTATATATATTTATTCTTTTAATTGTAATATCCTAGAGCCATAAGTTGTCATTTTACATATTCCTTGAATTTATTTATTAACAAGTCTATTATATTGCACGAAATTTTATTATAAAGTCTTACATAATAATTATCTTTGAATGAATTATTTATTTTATGGAGCCTATATAGTAGTGGGTACTGCGAATTTATGTTTATTCCTAGCATTAACATTGTGTATATAACAATTCTTTTTAAATGTGGTAAGTATTATTTTTATAAATTTATATTTTCATAAATATACTGACTATGCCCTATCATTGAATCGATTTCTCTGAATTTACATCTAAATGACTCTCTAGGACCCATTTTAAACACCTACTAACACGCTGGAGCAACGTGATGGATTAAGGTCCAAGACGCATCACCCTGAGGGGAGGCCTAAGCCCCTGTAGTAGGGCATAACGGGCTGGTGGAATGGAATTTCATATATACAGCACGAATAGCCTTCTTCCGTAAAACAATAATATAATTGATATCAGCAGCGCTACCCCGCAACAAAATACCATACGAATAATACTGTGGAAGTAACTGAAATAAAGAAATCTTACTGTCACTATGTTTTTCAATTGACGAATTATTTTTATTGTAAAAACTGCAGAACTACTAAGTTTATTTCAAGTAAAATAACAAAACTTTAAAAAATATGTCAAACGTGGTTTAATACAATTAAAATAAATACAATTTTTTAAACATTAAATAAATATTTTTAAAGAAAAAAAAATATTCCATAATTAATTATACATACCTATTTATAATAAATTAATTAAAATTATATTATAATAATCACAATAATCCTTAGAGAATCCTCTAAAGATAATATGAGAATTAAGTGCGATTCGCATGCACCTACGACGTTTGTCCATACTAAAACAGTGGCTTTTTGCAAGATAAAATGAATGCAACTTCCTTAAGTAGTATGTACTATTACCTATTCTGTGAAGCAACTGAGTCACCAAAATGTATGTACGCATTTAGTATGACGACATACAACAATACGGCGCGTGACCGCTAAGCCTCTCTGCTTCGAGAACACACTCGGGGGGCTTTTCAAGAGAGATTATGGCCTAAAATACTGGATTACTGCTTTTTCTCGTTTATGATTTTTACTCTTCACCCATATGTTCAACAAATTTGTCGCCATATGTCATGAAACTTATTTCTACTATTATATAACAACCTTATACTCTCTCTATGAGGTATTAAGCTGTGTCATATTCCTATACTAATCATGATAAAAATAACTATGTATATAACGCAAAACCCTATAGGATCGATCTACTAATTAGTTAATATTGTCAACACAGGAGAAAAGATCGCTTTCTCAAACGAAAGTAAAACCAACACACATTAGAAGAAAGCATGAGTTTACAAAGACACGACCCATATTAAAATATTTTAAACAGGCTATGAATATGCAGAGACACGACGCGCGTCGGCGACGGCTAACGATTCGCACGTTTTTGGACCGCTTGTTAATAGCAAAATGTAAACGAACACTTGCGGTAAATGTAATTGCTTTCGCGCTCATAGAAAGAACACGCTGACTATGCATTTTAATGTACTGCTGTTGTGTAAAGTCATTTTGCGATTTAGTAAACAAACCTTAACAATACCAGGTCAGCAACTATTGGCTGAGTGATTAGACACCCTACGGCTGTACAACAAAAGGTCGCAAGTTCTTTACAATTTATTTAGCTATAGAATAGTTCTCAACGAATCGATCGACGCTTCGACACTTAATCGTTTACTAGCTTTCCGCCTGTAGCTTCACTCGTGTTGAACTCAAGTTTGTATCGGGTTGTAAACTAACATTCCGGTTTGGGAAACAATCACATAGACACATTTTCCGTAGTGAAAAGTCGCCTATTGTTCTTCCTCAGGATTGAAGATATCTCTAAGTATATGAAATATCATCATAATCGATTCTGGGTTGTCGCGTCGTTGTGATAAGGTAGCAAAAATACGTACACATTTCCTCGGCAGAAAGTATAACCTTGTGTGTCTCTGGGCTGCAAGCTATGTTTCTACGAAGTTTTGTGAAAATTAGTTCACAGGTGTAACGGTGAATGCGTACCAAAATGCAGACACATATCCGCGGTGAAAGTATCTTAAATGTGGCCCCGGTACTAAATTACCTATCTCACACCTGATTTCATCAAAAACCGTCCAATAGGTTTTACGTGATGCATGTACAGACAGATAGACCAAAATTTCAAAAAAAAAAATTTTCAAATTCAAATTCAAAAATTTTTTATTCGATATAAGATGTTTACACACACTTATTAAAAGTCAAAATAAATTGATTAGGTACCGGTTCAAAAACTAGAAGGAGAAGAACCGGCAAAAAACTCCTCCCTGTTTATATTATTTAAATATATGTTTTACTTCATTGTTGTTTTTTTTTAATTTAAAGTGCTTACAACTATTACAATGATGTCCATGCGCACTTATTTAAATACTCGCTAATACAATAGTAAGCTTTTTTCATGAGTTGGACTTTAACTCGCTTTATAAATTGATTAGAATTCAAGTCTAACATTTCTTTTGGAATTTTATTATAAAAACGGATACAATAACTTCCCATGAAAGAATTATTAACTTTTCACACACACAAATCGGTAGGCGTTAAACAAGCACGGCCTTCATCCCCCAGACTATTTCCAATTTTAATAAACAATATACTTTAAAAAAACACTGAAGAAAGAAAATTCTCTAAAATTAAATCGAAACAGGGAAATTAAACTTTCTCCATTCTTTTAATTTGCTGACGGTCTAATAATAAGGTTTTAATAGGAAACGTATCCAAGTTATAAACTTCATACTTAACAAAAAGCAAGGTATTGAAATCAGCATAATTAGTTCTAAACCAAGGAAAATCTAGGCTCGTCATAACAGACCCATTCCGTCCTGAGGTCGCAAACGAAACCCAGTATTACATATATTAGGTGATACACCGATATCCCCAATGGAAGAATTAAAATTCTATAAAAGTGCCCAGAATCTCCTACTTATGGGCATATGTGAAAAAAGAAAGTAATTTATATCCTCCATGCAGCATAGGTCATCCCATTAACACATGGAAAACAAAACCATTGAAGAGCGTTGCGTCACGCACAAGCTAAGGGTTCCATAGCTATGCCAACAACGAAAAATTGTCATAAATCAAAACATAATAAAATTATGTAAATGTTCTGTACCTACCTACTGTTGCAAGGACGCGAAGGTCCGAGATACCCCTGAGGTTATAGCACATACGACGAAATTTAACTAGGAAATTATTTATGTACCATTTTTTAATAATCTAGCGGCGATTTAATACAAGGCATAATTTACATTGAAATGCACATTGAGACATGAACGTCATCGGAACTATAGTAATATAGAATATGTGGGAGAAATAGGTATGTATGCACTTGGAGGCATTTTATTTTTCGGACCTAGATTTCCGAAAAATCTCTTCAATTCAAGGCAAGCATAATAAATACTAAATTTACAACCTGACGTAGTAGATGAAACAAATAAGAACTATTCATAGGTAGTAAGTAGGTACATCACAGAGGAAAAGCGAGACTGCGTTATCGTCCGCGGCCTGATCAGACCCTTTCAACTGTGATTAAGGTTAAATTGAGGGGGAGGCGTCGGTCGGACGTATCTATTCAATTAGCGTAGGGGCCTTGAAGAGAGCCGGCGTAGACCAGGTTAGCGAAACGTTCGATGCGGTCTATTAGATTGCAACTCTGTAAATTGGGCCATTCGGAGCGAGTCTGCCGCCGCTGCCACTCGTGACTTGATTTCCTGAAACACTCCTGCCTTTTCATTTTGACGTTATAATCTAAAACGGTATCTAATTAAACAATCAATAGAATGTCAGACACAAATTCCGAATACGAATTGGTAATTAATACTACTAAATACCCACCGAAACTAACTCACCGCTGTTGCTTAAATGCTATAGGTACCTATATGTGCTTTGATGAATGGGTGACACACAAGCCAAATAGGGAAAATTATTTTATGCAATTGATAGACTTGAAATATTTTAAACTTGAGAAAAAGTTAATATATCTTTGACTACTTATTTAATTTTTTGATGTCATTTATATAGTATTCAAGATACAAACCTTGTTTTCTGTAGGTACCTGTTTATAATTCAAATATGCAGGGTGAGATTTCAGTCACCAGCTAAAATATTTCTAGATGTTAGGTACCTATCACCAATATACCTCATTACGTAAATAAAAATATAGGTCAAATATTAATAATCAATAATTATATCCTAAATATTTTTTTAACAAAATTGGGCTACCTTCAACTTACATACGAAAGGGCGGGGCATGGGGCATGTGGGCGGGGCGCGTGCACGTGTACTGGCGCTCTCGTGAACGGTGACTAGTAACATTCGTAGTTTTGGGAAAGGTTTACATAGTCTTAATTGAATATTTTCTTATTGAACGATACTAAAAGGAACAATACGGCCAACAAATTTTTATCAAACCAAGTCAAAATCCTCCCAACCGTTTTAGAGAAACGTAACTATAGTAGTGCCTCCTGGTGGCCCATGGTCGCAAACCTTTTCTAAGAACACGCTCTTAGATATTATATAACGTAAAAACCGCGTAGAGGTTCAGCCATTTCGGGGAACCGTATTTATTGCAGCGCCCCTGGTGGCTCATAGCCGCAATCGTTATTTAAGAATCTGCTCCTAGGTGATATCTATGTAACATGAAAAACCGCGCCAAAATCCTTAGAGCTGTTTTAGAAAAACGTATCTATCGCAGTGCTCTCTGGTAGCCCATAACCGCAAGCTTTATGTAAGAACATACTCGTAGGTGATATATTTATAACGCAAAAAGCCACATAGAGATCCTTTCAGCCGTTTTAGAGAAACGTATTTATTGCAACGTCCTCTAGTGACTCATGGCCATAATCCTTATTTATGAACCTGCTCTTAGGTGATATCTATGTAACACAGAAAAGCATGTCAAGATCCTCAGAGCTGTTTCATAAAAACATGTCTATCCTAGTGCCTCCGGGTGGCCCATGACCGCAAATTTTTATCTAAGGACATGCTCTTAGGCGATATGTTTATAACGCACAAAACAGCGTAGAGATTTTCCCAGTCGTTTTAAAGAAACGTATTTATTGCAGCGCACCCTGGTGGCTCATAGTATAGCCGCAATCCTTACCTAAGAACCTACTCTATAATATTTATGTAACACAAAACCGCATTAAGATTCTCAGAGCTGTTTTAGTAAAATATATATATATATCGCAGGGCACGATGGTGGCACATGACCGCAAACTTTATCTAAGAACATGCTCTTAGGTGATATGTTGATAACGCAAAAACCACGTAGAGATCTTCCCAGCCGTTTTAGAGAAATGTATTCATTGCAGCGCCCCCTGGTGGTTCATAGCCGCAAGCCTTATCTAAAAACCTGCTCTTAGGTGATATCTATGTAACACAAAAAACCGAGTGTTTACTCGGCCAATCAATCAATCTACTATTTATTTTGGTTAGTTTATTGTTTATCCAGTTAGTGTTGGATTAAATTGTAGATTCTACAGCACTGAAGCTTTGTTCTAAACTACTCGTACTTAAGCTCGAGTTTAATACTTTGCACACTAATTTAAATAAAATGTCATTTAAATAAAGCATGTCGTGTACATTACAGACAACAAACTTGGGAGGTGATTAAATGGGCTTCAGTGAATGATTAATTATGGTTTGATATGATTTGCTAAGATAAAAAATAGTCTATGGTTTATAACTAAATTTAAACAATTTGAAATAAAAATTAAATTGAAAATTTAAAAAAAAACCCCGACACAAAAAAAGCTAATCTCTAGTTATTAGGTATATTAAGTTTACTTAACGGTCCCCGACGCCTTCAAGAATCAAAACCAATTTGAAAATGAACAAACCTGTATCATTTCAGACTTTATAAATGTTACTTTTCTCTGAAGAGTTTTTTTAGTTTTGTTTTGCAAATTAATAGCCTGCAATCAACACAGATATATCCTATTCAATCCTAAACATGAGAAATTATCATATTTAAATTGGTTCAGCCAACTTTAAATAAGTATGGAATGTACAATTGTATGAAAATACAGACCTTCGTTTATAAAATTATTCATTGCATCCAATTCAATCATGTGCAGGAGTGATTTAAAAGCTGTGTTTAGGCAGTTTCTGTAAAAACAACAATAATTACACATACATCACAGCAACGTCTAGGCCCCAAACTAAGCATTAGTTTGCATTTTGGGTACCAAGCGAAGACATCACATATATATAACAACCAAGACCCGGTACCAGTATCAATATTCATCATATAAATACAGATCCGACCTGGGATTCGAACCCGGTACCCCCAGCTTCGTAGGTAGGGTCGCTACCCACTAGACTAAGCGGTCGTCTAGGCTAAGGTAATGGATATGCATTCTGTCAATACTTGTTTCTTATGCCGCCTAAGACTTTTTTAGTGGACAGAATCTAACTTTAGTAGATTTTATAAAAAATGAAATAAGTTGAAATACAACCCATAAACAATTATAAAACAGCTTTTGACAGCAGCTTTCTACAGTAGTCATGAAAAATAGAAACACTACTTCATAAATAACTGTCGATAATCTTTCCATTCCATCAGCCCTTTTTGTACCCCACTGCAGGGGCTTAGGCCTCCGCTCAAGATGTGGGGGCTTGGAGATTAAATCTACCATGCTACTCCAATGCGGGTTGTCAAATCGTAACGACCGCCATCTATTGACAGCGGCCGAGTCAGACTGCTTAACGTGCTCTCCGAAGAACGGAGTCAGTGATAGTTAATGTACTAAAGTAAGAAAAAAATCCACAGATCTTGCAGTCCCCGCAACCATCGGTTTCATTGAAAATGAACCTACCCAAACCCGATTTTCACAGATTATATTATTTTATTGCCACGAAAACGTGGCATTACAACGAAAACGTGGCACTATTCTTTTCAACTCTTTAAAATAAGAAATAAATCAACGAAAAACTTCTCTGCTACCCGTGTGAAGCCGGGGCGGGTCGCTAGTTCAACATATTTGAAACATTTAGGTTTTAAACTGCAGCCTCTGATATCCTTAAACGTTCTGAACTCGATAATTAAGCATTCGAACGAATACAGGCCGAAAGGCGATGACCGTAATGTTAACAAGTACCCGAACGTCCATAAAATCTAACATGTGATGTCAAATTTCTTGTTCGATTTCCAGCCGATTTCCAAAATTTTGGTCTCAAACTGTAGCTACCGACGCCTTCTAACCCTTGGTATAACATTTTGAAGCGATACCCTCTGAAATATAGTAACTTATATCCACAAACACAAGCGATCGACCAAAAAACCTCATCTTTCGGAAATAATTTCTCTTACAATTACCAACCGATTTCCAAAAACTTGGTCTCAAATTGTAGCTACGTTAATGGCCGAGTTACTTTTTTTTTTATTTTCGATATCGGTTTCCGTTCTTGAAATATTTTGGATTTAGTAAAAAAAAATTTTGAAAAAATCCCGATTTTGTTACATTTTCCAATTTTTTTCAAAAACTACTTAACCAAGTTCCAAAATTTTGATGTCATACAATGCACAACTAAATTCTTAATCTTTTAAAACCTTAAAATCTTGGCTAGACCTCATACCCTCGGAGTTATGGCCAAAAATGCTACTCCAGTGAAATGGATATGATAGTCATTTTCAATGACAAAACTCATTGACCTATGGCAGTACCTATCTATATCACCATTATTTCATATTACAGAAAAAAACATTTTAGATTAAAAAACATTATATATTTTTAAGCCAAGTACAAAATTACATTAAGATGGTAAATGTACAATATTAATATGGTAGCTCGGGATCTGTGCACAAAGATGCACTTAGTTTAAAACATCAATTTTAATTACATATACCTATTTACAATAAGCAGGCATATCTTGTAAATCAATAATTAAGCTTATTTTGTTTTCACCTTGATATATTATTTCAAGCTGCTATATTAAAAATGTCAAACTCAAATACCTAGTATATTTTAAGTAAAAATTTACTACATATTATCACTTTTCTTTGAAATATTTTACCAAATGTACAGAGAACAGAAACCTTTCATTGTAATTATTAAAATGTTGTAATGTATAAATTATAGTTTAACTCGAAATCGGCTTTCCAATGCTTCCTGATTAAAATTGTGTTAATAACAATGATTGATTTTAAATTTGACCAAAATAGATTGTTGGTCTATCATTTCAAAAAAATGGGGTAAGTAAGGTTTTGCTTGTAATAACACGAGGAGTGAAACAGAGCGGAGCGACTAGTCACCAAGAAGCCTGCTCCTCTATAAGACCAATTAAATATTGTTGAACTTTTCCTCAGGCAACATTGAAAAGCGCTACCTTTAACTCTTTAAACATAACTGATAAGTAACTACCAGAATATATTGAAACAGCATAACAGATTTATATATTTTTAAGTTTTGTATTTTTAGGTTGGTTGTTAATTAAATTACGCTTACTTTCATTAAATAAATTTTGTTTTAATTCTTTAGTGAATTTGTTAAAAAAAGCTTATTTTATTAAAAGGCTTAAATTAAAAAGTAATATCAATTAATACCTGCATAAATAATAAGAGCTGAGTTTAACAGTCAAAGATCACATCGCAGTGTTTAATATATTACAAAGTAGAAATTAATTTTTAGATTCGCATTGTTCTTTTCTTTGTTGTACCATCTCCCTGATGTTATTTTCGCTTTCTTTCAAATTTTTCTCTAAATACTGTTTATTATTGTCAAGTTCTGACGTTCGTGACTTGAGTTGAGATTCACGTTTTTTCAGGTTCTCTTTAACTTCTGACAAATCAGTCAATAAAAACATTCTGCCCACTGATTCGTATGTTTTCGTTTCTGAAGGCAAAGAACTGATCTCTCTTTTCGTAATATCTATGTGCTGCATTACTTTCTTCAAAACACTTAGTTGAGAATCGATTATTTGAATCTTTTTGCTAGTCTCAGACATTTTCGATTGGAGCTCTAGAAAAGCTTTTTTCAGCTCTAAATCAACTACTGGTTTAGCCATTTTTAACTAATAAATCAGTCACACAATATTAAATTTATTATAACAACAGAACAAAGCACAACAGAGGTTATATTTTCCTATGACCGCAACACACCGCAACGCATTTCAACGCAAACGAACGACCTTTATTGACATTGACAGTGTTATTGACTGACAGCTAGGTTGACAGTTTGTGTTGCCAGAAACATCCAACTTTTGCTTGCTACGAAGAAGATCCTTTATATTTTTATGTAGGATTATAAATAAAATAAAAATTATGTAGGTATAATATAATATAGTGTAAAAACGTGTCCTAAGTCAAAGAAAGAGTTAACAAAGTTATTAATGTTTAAAATGTCCCGCTAGATAGAGAGGTCAAGACCGCACGGTGTGCTAGCACGTACTATTAGGTATGTAACGTCAGGTCCTTTAATTTTAAAGTAACATTAAACGTTTAGTAAGAAAGAGATAGAAAGAAAAAGATAGCTTATAAGTTCCACATTCTTCAACCAAATATCTACAATTTTGTTTATCGTTATCGTATAGAGCTCAGAATATTGACTGAAGTTATAGAAGGCAGTCTTGTATTTAGATATATTTGTTTCATTATTCACATGTTTTCCACATGGTGAATTTCAGTGTGAGTGAAAAAAATGTAAGCATATTATGCGGTTTGCTTTAACCTGCTTGTACCCCTTTCTCAGTGACATAGGTCTGACTAGTCAGACGGACATCAGACACGTTTACATCAAATTTTAAAAAAATTATAATATTGGAGTAAATTATTAAATAAATTGGTGCGAAATGAATTCGCCACAAAAATGGCTTGTGTTGCAGTAAACTGCCACAATCGCAGTTCCTCAAATTCAAAAGAAAATGAAATGATTTCGTTAGATCAGTAAGTACCAAATGCATTTTTTGCTTTTAAACACTGAGAAATGAATAATTTTATCGATAATAATGCGTTTAGTCGGAGAGTTAAACGTCACTGCGTTTAGTTTAATTCATGTTTAGGTGTGCAGTTTTAGCGTTAGACATCATGCATTAATCATTTCTGTTGCAACACATACTACAGTTAATACATAGACGCAGTCGAATTCAGCAGCACCTACTCTATTGAACAATTTATATCTGTATTAACAGATACTATGAATGAACAACACCGCTTTTGTAAATATTCTTAAAACCGGCCAAGTGCAACTCAGACACGCGCGCCGATTGCTTTCAAAATCGATATCGAAGGGTCCGTGTGTACTCCAGTGAAGAATCTGTGGTCAAAATAAAAAAGTGACCCCTATTTCGAACTTTTTATTTACTAGACTGATTGCTTTCAAAATCGATATTTAAGAGTCCGCGTGGACTCCGATGACGAATCTGTGGTCAAAATTAAAATTTGACCCCCATTTCGAACTTTTTATTTACTGGCATCACTGCTTTCAAAATCGATATTTAAGGGTTCGCGTGGACTCTAATGACGAGTCTGTGATCAAAATTGAAAAAAGTGACCCCTATTTTAAACTTTGTTTTTACTGGACCGATTGCTTTCAAAATCGATATCTGAGGGTCAGCGTTGACTCCGGTCACGAACGGTCCGGTCGATGATCAAAATTACATAAAATGGCCGTTATTTTGAACTTTGGGTTCTTTTGGAAAATTTTGGGTTGTTTCATAAGTCATTGCTACTTTTATTTTTTATTATATATTTATTTTATATAATATATATACTATATATAATATTTTATTATATATTTTATTTTAAATTATTAGCGTCAATCACCAAGGGGAGCAACGGACACTTACTAAAGCACTATGATCCCCACAGTGGGAAGCATAATGAACTGATTTTTTTTTATTCCACTATGCTCCCCAAAATTTTGTTATATATTAAATTGTTGCTTTTAATGAAAATAAAAAACGTTCATTATGTTATACTGTGCTTAATTAACAGACTTAGAAAACAAAATACTATTAATATTAACAAATAATTTACTTTTTGTTTGTACTGATTGCAATGTGATCCTCATATTATTAACTTGACCAGAAGCCTCGGTTCTGCAGCTGAAGCTGTAAAAAGGATTCGCTTCTTTTCGGAAATAGAGACCGCGAGATTGGTGAATTACAATGGGTTCCATAGTTTGATGACTTATGCCATTTTGCTGTGGAGAGACGCTACTAGGGTAAAAAATAATCTTCGTGCTGCAGAAGCGAGCTGTTCGAACAATATATCAACTAAGGCCTAAAGTATCACTTAGACACAAGTTTAAGAAAATTAACATAATCACATTGCCGTCTCAATATATACATTTGAAACATAATGTATGTAAAAAAAAGTGTGTGCATGTAACCTTTACGCGCGATTGAAGTAAAACTTTGAAGTTTTTTTTGTACGTTTTATAATAACAAATATGAAATGATTCTTCGCTACTATCCCAGTCTGACAATTCTTGTAAAAGTTCGAAGTCAGAATAGCTTTCACTGGACGTAGACATTTTCACACTAAATTACAACTAAATTAAATAGATATCGGTTTCAAAATATTAGGATAAAAGTAATTTAGCAAATTTTTATTTGATGATAGCAGACGATCGATAGGTAAACCATCACATTTGACAGATAAGCCGCATGTTTATCCTCAGTAATAAATTCTATCCTTCAACAGCTGTCAGAAGTATATTGGGACGCACGAAATGTCATTTTCATACAAAAATCTAACTCTGGTAAGCTATCGACCCTCCCGGGGCCTTCGGTCGATAGATGGCGTGCGACGGTAGATATGTCTATCCGTCGATAAGTTATTGAGACGACAAAACTATACAATGGATAAAATTTCTTACCCTTGTATGGTTAGACCGTCGATAAATAGGTAATTGGGTTTGGCTGTTAGAGACTTTCAAAAAACTTTGCAATTTAAAATATTTTTTTTAAATCTGTTGAATTTTTATTCACTTTGCTATTCACAGTTGATCTGTTTGAAAATTTGGAAATAAATAAACCCAATGCAGCATCTCAAATTATAAGGATACAGTATTAATCCTTATCAAATATATAAGACCGAAAATGATAATAATAATAAAAAATAAACCTAATCCAATAATCCACCCCTCGCCGCCCCCGACGCAAATGTGCCCATGACGCTCATCAATAATCCTAATTGATTATATTTGCCACTAGCTGGCGTATAAGTGAAGAAGCGTGGAGTATATGACATATACTTACGACCAATCCAAATTATTATTTTTTAAATTGCAAAGTTTTTTAAAAATCTCCAACAGCCAAACCCAATTACCTATTTATCGACGGTCTAACCATACTAGGGTAAGAAATTGTATCCATTGTATAGTTTTGTCGTCTCAATAACCTATCGACGGATAGACATATCTACCGTCGCACGCCATCTATTTTTAAATAGCGGAAACTACACAGACTATAGTAAGCGTCACTTCCGTCAGAATAAGCGTTACTTCCGTCAGAAAAAAAATCTGAGTTACTCCCTAGTCGCGCCTAAATAAGTTTTACTTCAAAAAATATTGTATTACCAATTTTAAAAAAATAGTGATGGGCATAATTTTAATACAAGAAACAAAGATAAACTTGCTGATCATGTTAGCCACCTCAGTAAAGTCAAAATCGTTTAAAGGCCAATGAATACAATAAAATCCCAGTTGAAATTCAAGTTCTACCCCTTAACAAATTAAAAAATACAATAAAATGAAATACAAAGTATCAGAATATTTAGATTATAAAAATCTATGGGTGTAGACCGCTCGCCCATCGGTTTGTTTCAATAATATTAATATTTAAGCACTTATTATGAAAGTTTGTTGAAAACAATTATTAATATATTTTTTAAAGCGTCTCTCAGTTTCTTGCGTATTCTTTTGAGAGGAATCAGCACTTCTTTGAAAGCGCCTTTATAGGCATATTCTTACACAAAGTAAGTAATAAATTCGCTTTTGCGACGTATTTCAAGATTATGTAACATAACCACGAAATAAAGATAAAAATAAACAAGTAAAGAAAAAGATAAATCACCTTTATTTTTAGAACCTGTTAATTAAGCACAGTATTACATAATGAACGTTTTCTTCATTAAAAGTTACTATTTGATATGTAATAAAATTTTGGGGAGCATAGTGGAATAAAAAAATATCAGTTCACTATGCTCCCCACTATGGGGTTCAGAGTGCTATAGTAAGTGTCCATTGCTCCCCTTGGGGATTGACTTTGGGGATTCAAGTACAAACACAGAATTGGCATCATATACAGGTATATATTCTCTCATGTTACAAAAAAAAAATAATTAAATACCTACTTACTACTTTTAACGCGTGACAACCCTTACACAATCAAGATGACGGCGGCTTTTTCGCCAACATCAAAGGCGATGACTGACTGTATGGATTATTAGATTGTGACTGCAGGATATACGCCTCTCCCGAGGCTCGCCACCACACACGGTGTACCAGACGGTCTACCACGTTTTGCATACAACTATGGTAATTACATAGTTGGTATGGTATGGTAATGGTAATTACATTTTCCACACACTTATTACTCGACTGACCTATTGGTCGAGCGGTTAATTAAAGACCCTAAATACAAAACCAAAGTTCGCAGATTTGATTCCCGGCCGGGACTAAGATTTTTTTACACGGTTCAATGATTTTATTTGTTCAGTGACAAAGATAGCATTTCTCTTTTCAGTTACCTAATATATTATACGTACGTATGACCTACGGTCATCAACAACATCAACATCATCGCCGTAAATTTAAAATCATCGCAGATAATTGATTGTAACAATAACTGTATTATAACTACGTAGGTATTGTTAACTGAGTCGAGCTTCGTGCAATCCGAATGGACATCACGATCTGCGAGACAATAGGCCATGAGAGCGTGATAATTTGCTCTAGGCAAGCACGCGTGACTTCACCGCATGCATACTGAACTTTCTCGAAATACAAGGTGGATTAATTTTACCATTTGACAATCGGCATTTTAGATGTGAAAACATCTATTTTGTATTTTCTTTTATTACTTCATTATAAGATAAACTTATTACATAAAAAGAAACTAGTTCTTTTGGTTTAATACTAGCCGTAATTAAATTAATAAATTAAATATTATGGCAAATTTCATGAAAACATTATACTTAATTGAAATATTATAAAACGTTTAGTGGTGTGTGGAAGGACGCCCCGTTGCTTTGAATGGGGCGACAAGCGTCATTGTCGCGAGCTCGCAATTTCAACGCTTTGTCTGTCTGGCGGTGACGCGGCGCAGTTACGAGTGCACCTGACCGAAACGCCACGAATTTACAATTTACACCCACCTTCCTCATCAGTATTATTGTTTAGCCCCTCCATACTGGCGAACTATAAAACAAGTGGAGACAATGTTTCAAGTGGCATACCTATATGTCAAATAGATGTTTCAAAATAAAATATTTCAATGTTGCAAGACTATAATTATTAGAAAGTACATACATACATCACGCCTACTTCCCATCGGGGTAGGCAGAGACTACAAGATTTCGACATAGTGCGATCCTGGCATACATGCTTACTTATTCGCGCCCATGCGTGGCTCAAACTTTGTTTATTTTTGTGCCGTGGGTGAGTAGAGTCCCACAGCAGCATTTCAGTGTGATATTTTTCTACTTAAACTCGTATTCTAAAATTGAAAAATACGTCACTCATACGAAAGTGGTCTCGTCCATCGTACGAAACAACGAGAGGCTCTTTGCTCTTTTCAAGAATATTTTCCGTGTTCCATGGGAATGTCAAGACTTAGGATTTTTGATTTAGATTAAATTTTCGTATAGTCTCTTTAATATGCATTAAACTAGCCATTTATAAATTATATATTTACGTAAAAAATGAAATATAATTTGAATGTCACATAAATTGCTTTTTAAATCATTTATTTTAAATTATAAAAAAAAATATGTGTATTTATTATAAGGACTTTCATTTGATATGCCATATAATGCACATGAGAAAGTTATTTTCTTATACTTAATTCTAATTACCACGATGTATATGTACCTAATTTCTAATTTTGTCGTCCATTAGATGCGGGGAAAATACATTGTGACAGACGGACAAATATACAGACATCAAAGTAATCCTATTTTTAAACTATTTCTAAGGAAACCGATGTATGTTCAAATTGTTTCATTTCGAACGAGGTAACCTAATAATTATAAAAAAGCAGCACTATCATTACTTACCCATCAACTTTTGGCTAATGCATAAATGAATCAGTTGTTTTAGAAATACCACAAGCGCCAATTTTCATAATATACGATTTTAACGCCATTTTGTTATTTTAGTGTGAATCAATGCGTTTGCGAAAAATCCCATATGTCCAAGCAATATTCATAAAGTTACGACCGCAGCTGAAATCGCGTTTTTTTTAGTAAGACCACATCTCATCTACTTTCATTTTAGAATGCCCACAAGTCCATCTACATGTAGACATGCGCAGGTAAAAAACAGCAATATTCATCTCTAAATCTATGGTTAACTAGGCTTGTGTCGTCAATGAATTACACATTTTTGCCGACTCGTGCTCAGGGCAAAATAGGAATAATACATTCCTAAGAATATTGCATGCCTATGTGGAACAAAAACGCTTTGATAAAATTGAATTACATTTTCCTATAAGAGGTCACTCTTTTTTAGTTAGTGACAGAGACTTTAGTGTTATAAAACGCAAAATCAAAAAGTCTGATCGAGTCTACACTGTAAAACAATATGCAGAATTAGTTGTAACATCTAGTACCACAAATAAATTTACTAGTGTTCTTCCTGAGGCCAAACAGACCATAAATTTTCAAGAATGATGCCCAAAAATTTACAAACGAAGCACATTATCTTTGTGTTCATTTGGTAAGAATGTCCCCAAGGTGAAAAAAGTCACTTTTCAAATAACAAAATATCATTTTATTTTTAAAGTTTCTATGCCAGTTCCATTTTGTTATAGCCAAAGAATTCATTGATGACGTCACAGATTTTACATTTAAATTTAAAACTAAAAATGTATGGCCAACCCTTTCCACACAACTTTTATATCCAGATGGTATCGTGCCATTAACATAAAAAAAATTGAAGATGTAAGACAACTGCATCCATACATACCCAGTGAAGAAAAATGATATCATTTTACAGTGAAATATGTAATTGGCCAACATCAACGGCAGATGAAGAGCCCGAAGAATTATAATTGATTTTTTTTTAAATTAATTGACCAATATTTATGATTTTTTTGTTTTTCACCATCCTTCAGTCATATATTATGATCTTATTTCAAGTAATATATTGTCTAAGTTAAAGTAAAAAATGCTTAATGTGTTTTAGTAACACCACATATCATGTAGCTTAATTAATAAACACCACATATCCATGTTTGTTTTAATAATACCACAAATCCATGAAATTAAAATGTTGTTTTGACAATAATATCATAACTTATAAAAACAATTACACTAAGTTAGTATCCGAATTCAACCTATAAATCTTTAAATTTAATAAAACTGAAAATATTTCACTAAGTTTTCATTTTAGAAAGTTTTTTGTTTCTCCTGTAAAGTTGGGGGTTATGGACATGTGTAATTTCTAAAACAACTGATTCAAATTAGGTATAGACAAAAACACAAAAATGACTCTAAAACACCCAGCGCCCTCTATTAAAGTTTTGTGTTTTCTTCCCCGTTAAATCGGTGACGTTCGTTTCTTAACAAATTAGTCAAAGTGACATTTGAATGTTCACCCTGACAAAAACATTTCCTTCGAACTTAAAATTTAAAAAAATCTCTTCAAAATTTCAACACAGAAAGCAATCTTGATAAATGGACAGCGTTTATCTTAGCAGGCCATTCCGATGCATTTCCGACTGGAAATCACTATCATTTACGATGAGATACAGGGCAGATTATTCTTAAAAGCGAATAACAGTGTTCGGTTTTATTCTGAAAAAGGAAATATACTATGTCGTTTTCGAGCATACTTCGAATTTTACCAAAGATTAATCTACTTTTCGAAAATATGTTGTGTAGGTATTAATTTATCGATCGGTACCAATGTACATGTAATATTTATGGTAATATCACGAAGTGTAAGTTGCACGCGCGCTCGGATCGTTTTGCACAGTTATACCTTACATATTTTAATTTATATATCGCTACTCACAGCCAGATGACATAAAAATGAATGTTCAATTTAAAAACATTAAAAAACCCACCTAACATTAGAAATTATCAATATCCAGATACGTCCTTTACTTGTATTTACGAGATCTTTCTTTGTACCAAATTTCAAAATTTTAGGTCAACCTGATGTACCTGTAGGTTTTGAGGACGCGAGAAAAAACGGATTATATGGCCATTATCCTTCTATGAAATTGACTAAGAGATTTAAATTTTTTCCACAACTATATGGAGACAAAAGCTCAATAATTTTGATATATAGTTTAAACTTGATGCCTTCATCCATTCCTAAAAATAAGGGTGTTGACAAACAGACAGACAGACAGACGAACATAAAGTGATCCTACAAAGAACGTTCTAGTTTTTTTTGTAAGTACTTTTGGATACAGAATCCTAAAAATATGTGATAAAATAAGTCGTATCAAAATATTTTGTATCATAAGTACCTACGTCATTAACTATACATATACATATAGCTATATTGCATACCGTACGTACAGATAGAGGTGATTTCTACATAAAATCATAAGTTTTTTCGTCGCCGTCGCCGTTTATAAATCTGACCATAAAAGTAAATCCCTGCAATCAAATCGTGAACAGCGAAAAAAGTACGGTTGTTTGTTGCTATCTCCCCGAACACACATGAAAATAGCAAAGGAACTATTTCGTAGAGGGATAAAAAGGTACTCAGACCATGAATATAAACACGTGCGGGTGTAGTAGCGACGTCCCCGAGGCTGCGGTAGGGATGCCTACTTGTCAATAAATGCATACCACATATCCGACCTCAGAAGTCAACTTTTACGATAGTATTCTAATAGTGTTTATTACAAATGGCGTTTTTTAAACTATTAACTGAATACGTTTCGTTTAAGTAGTACTTTTATGATATTTAATGTTTATACAAAAATGATTGGTTCATATACTATAGTCATAGAAATGTTATTGAACGCATTACTTAATGCATTACAAAAATTCATTACGTTGTAACTTCTTCGTTTCATGGGTCGCATAAAAATATCGTAAAAAAAAACTCATAAAAAATTAAGTGGCAACCCTGTTAGGTGCCTATACTACGAAATAGCAACGGTGGAAAGGTTATAAAAATGCAAGAAGCCGGAAATGAATACACAGCGCAATACGGGGGTGTCCATCCTGAGCGCGGTTATACGACGCTACGCTTTAGAAATAAGAGTCGGGTATTTGCTCTTAAAAATATCAAATGTATCCAGTAATTATAATTAAAATTTCGAAAAATTTATAATATATTGTACTATTTCATTCCTTACTTGTTTTGTGTTAATCTTGTAACATAACCACAAACACAACATAAAACAGCGTTTACTTTTCAATATATTAAGACGCTGAAAACTGTAAATTGAGATCATTTAATTAAAAAAATTACAAAATTCAAATAACTTATAGACGCGAAAAAAAAATGCTACTTTTGATCGATTTTTTGAGAAAATCTGATTTTATGAAAACCGGTTTAATAAAAAACACAAAGTCTATAAACTTCCAACATGTTTGTTAAACGTTACCATATCTTGTTGAAGTTAAGAACATTTACATATTAGATATGCATTGTTAAATAACTTTTCTGATTTATATTTTTATTAACCAAGCATCTAAATAGTTACCCTATACGTAGGTTTTCGTAATTTTCGTAGTTATTTAAACGGCGCGCTCATATAGGTGGTGTCAATTGCTCACGATTAAGATTTATTTTAAGACGCTGAAAATTCACGGTGATTGTCAGCGTCTTAAGTAAGGAATACCGTTTATCAAGTTGCAAGAGTACAGCTACTGGGGTCAGTTTTTTCTATAGTCAGGGTCAGATTGCAAAAGGCTAATCCAAATTTTTAACAAATCTCAAAGAGGACACGGAATATCGACAAACAAAAAAGCGAAATGTTATTTTATAAAGTCTTCACATAACAAAAAAATAAAAGCTTTATCGATCGCACGATATTTAATGCCGTTGAAGATTTCGTGTATTGATTCAGATACGCCGATTTAGATGTGATTGGACCGGAGCAATTCTTGATGAAAAGGCTTTAACGTTCAGTGACGCTGAAAGAGGTGTTTGCTAGATTTATTACCTTCCATTTCGATTTGTTTACTCAGTTGTTCAGATCCAATTACTTGGCACTGTTTCTATACTTAATTAAAGGGACGCTTGATTACTCGCCCGCTGAGGAGCTTCGTATAATTGCTATTATTTTGCAAATTAACACAAATGAAACTATAATTTAATGACACTCTGATTTGATGAATTCTGAAAATTAACTTCAGCGTCTCTACAGAAAAATCGACACATTAAACTCTTATGTTTTTATAGCGTACACAACACTACAACAATATAACGAAACAATTTCTTCGTCTAATGTGATTCTAGAGCAACCCAATCATGTTAGTATTCTTCCAAATTATAAATTTTATATTCGTATGAATTCCGAATAAATAATGCAAACTACTGATTTATTTAAATATTTGGTATAGAATTCACAACCACAAGTTTGAAAAGAGATTATAACTAACTAGCGAACCGCCCCGGCTTCGCACGGGTAGCAGAGCATATAAGCCATATTGTTTTTTTCTGTCGTAGTGTCGTATCAGCTTATGGCGTCGAACATGTGGACTGGATTTAATTAGATTCAAATGTAACGTAAATTCATCATACTTGGAGTATTTTTAATGTATTTTATTATCAAATCTATAAATATTTGAAAAAGTAAAGAATAAATACATGAAAACAAACTACAATATTTAAATTTCTATGTATACAACATTGATAACTTCAGCCTGACCATGATGCGTGTCGCGTCGTCCGGTATGGCCAGCCGGCACGGTACCCAGCTGCTTATCGCGCGATATTTATATTTACATAAAAATAGGTGAAGGCGCCCACGAGTTCTTCTTTGAACTTCGTCTGGGCTCGCTCCTGAAGCGTGAGCGTTTTAGTGGACTGTATTTATAGGTATAGCGAGGGGCGATAGCGAAAGGAGAGGAAAGACTAAAGGGACTGACCTTGACGCAGCAACACACATATAAGTCTTCGCTGTCAGCCAGGAGCTCCTCCAGTCAGGCGGCGGCGCGGCACCAACACGTAATCGGGCACACTTCACAGTTTATATATTATAGCGTTTGTTACACAATATTATTAGGTTTTTATATGAGTTTTAGGCGATCATATTATTATGAAGGCGCCCACGAGTTCTTCTTTGAACTTCGTCTGGGCTCACTCCTGAAGCGTGAGCGTTTTAGTGGACTGTATTTATAGGTATAGCGAGGGGCGATAGCGAAAGGAGAGGAAAGACTAAAGGGACTGACCTTGACGCAGCAACACACATATAAGTCTTCGCTGTCAGCCAGGAGCTCCTCCAGTCAGGCGGCGGCGCGGCACCAACACGTAATCGGGCACACTCCACAGTTTATATATTATAGCGTTTGTTACACAATATTATTAGGTTTTTATATGAGTTTTAGGCGATAAGCGATTATGCGTTTAGCGTTTTATATTTTCAGTGCGTCACATAGGAAAGACAACAGCGGACTGAATGTAAAGGAAAAAGCGGGTAGTGAGGAAACAAGAATTAGGGATGCGGCGTAGCCATTGCCCCCGGCCATTGAAAGACTCGCTTTCAATTGCACAAGGAAAAATAAAAGAAAAATATTAAAATAAACTTAGAATTTAACAAAGAAAGCGGAGAATAAATTAAATTAAACTATTTCTATTGCGTGGGTAGAGGACAGAGACGCACGACTGGTCTCTTGTAAATTCCAGTTGCAGTCTTAACTGACGCAACACGGACTACTCCGTCGACTCCTGGGAATGTAGAAACTACTACGCCCAACGGCCAATGAAGGATAGGGGTATCATCAGTCATTACTATTACAATCGTACCCTTTTCGATTGGTTTAGAAGGTGTATTCCATTTCTCACGCGTTTGTAAAAGATGTAAGTACTCTAACTTCCATCTTTTTGAAAAAGATTGTACCATATTATCCAAAAGCTTATATCGTTTTACTAAATTACTAGAAAACTCTGTCTCATCTACAAAAGGTAAATGTTTTATTGGACTTGACATTAAAAAATGCGCGGGCGTTAGAGCAGAAGGCTCCGATGGATCAGAACTCAATAGCGTAAGCGGACGCGAATTCAGTACGCACTCTATTTGCACCAATACTGTCAACAATTCTTCATATGTTAAAATCTGCGAACCTATTACGCGAAACAAATGAGTTTTAAACGCTTTGACGTAAGTCTCGACATGTCCATTAAAATGAGGACTGCGTGGAGGTATGAGTTTCCAGGTGATTCTGTTTTCTGCTAACTCCTTTGCAAATGAAAAATTGTAATTTTCAGAACATAAAAATTTATAGAGTTCCTTAAACGTATTTTTTGCTCCTATAAACGTCGTACCGTTATCAGAGTACATACACGAAACCGCACCCCGTCTGGCAAGAAAGCGTTTAAAAGCTGAAATGAATACGTACGTTGTCAGATCTGAGGCTATCTCTATATGTACAGCGCGCGTTACGAAGCACACAAATATGCACAAATAGCATTTTATAGGACGAACACCGCGTTTTCTATAAGGCGTAATGCTAATTGGACCTGCATAATCTACAGCTGTATGCGTGAAAGCTTTAGTTTGCTGTACACGACAAGCTGGTAAATCAGACATCATAGGAAATGTATTTTTTGGATTAACCTTAAAACAAAAGTAACATTGATGAATAATTTTGCGAACGGTGTTTCGACAAGATAAAATCCAATAGCGTTGTCTAAGTATAGACATAAGTAGTTGCGGCCCAGTATGACAATGTTTCTCGTGATAATATTTTATTATGAGATCGACAATATAGTCCTTTCGAGGTAATAAAATAGGATGCTGCTGATCATAGGATAAGTCTGCATTACGCAGGCGTCCACCAACGCGCAACAATCCGTATTTATCTAGAAATGGGTTTAATTTTCTGATTTGAGGCGAACAGTTTTTATTTGAAATTAAACATTTTATATCGTCAGCGAAATATTTAGATTGCATAACCTTAATTATTTGAGTTTCAGCGAAATCAAATTGTGAACTGGTAATTACTTCAGCGCGAGGTAGTTTCTTTAAAAAGCGATAAATGTAAATAATAGAGCGAAGTAGAGCGTTCCACGAAGAAAAGCGTTGTGATAGCGTATACAAAGTATGAGGTTCTTCTTCGGCCGACGTAGCCAAAGCGATTACCTTTGATTCGGGTACTTCTATATTATCAGAAGGTTTGAAACTTTTAATAGGCCAACTTTCAGGTTCTTGCTGTAGCCATGAGGGACCATTAAACCATAATGGATGGTCAATTAAGCGTAAAGGTGTGATACCACGAGACAAACAATCACTCGGATTATCGACTCCATTTACGTGATAAAAATGTCGCGGAGGAAGCGTATCAATAATTTTTGTAATTCGCGTATTAACAAATGTTTTAAATTTATGCGGAGACGAGTGGATCCAGCATAGAGTCACCATAGAATCGGTGAAACAATAAATATCGTCAATATTATGACGAGGAGCGTATGTGTCGATGACTAGACGCGTTAATTTAGCCATAAGTAGCGCAGCGCACAACTCCAAGCGAGCGATAGAAACAACTTTAAGAGGCGCTACTTTAGATTTCGCGCAAACCAAACGTATAATAGGCGGGTTGTTAGCGTTAGATACGCGTAAATAAATAACTGCGCCATAAGCTTTTTCACTAGCGTCTGAAAAAGCGATTATAGAAATTTTTGAATTTTTAGTTACACCTAAATGACGCGGGAATTTTAATTTAGCTATTTCCGGAAGTTCGGAAATATATTTATGCCAAATTTCAGCAATGTGCGGTGGCGTTGGTTCGTCCCAGTCCAATTTCAAAAGCCAAAGCTGCTGGATGAGAACCTTAGCAAATAGTATGACCGGTGCGATAAACCCAATTATGTCATATTGACGAGCGATGACGGACAAAATATTTCGTTTCGTACATAGTCGCTCCTCTATGGACACGACAAAACTAAATTCATCAGTAGACGGTGACCACTGAAGTCCCAAAATCTTTAAATGTTGATCCTGTTCAAACTGAACAGCCGAACGGTAGCGATAAGACTCGGGCAACGAATCTAACAATTCAGCAGAATTACTAGACCATTTTACCAAATCAAAGCCCCCGGCCTTGAAGAGACCCAGCAACTCATTCTTAAGTTTGAGTGCGTCAGGTAGCGCGGGAACAGAATAAAACACGTCATCCATATAGGCGGCGCGCGGTACGAGATCCGCGGCGAGCGGGTATGTGTCTTGTTCTTCGGCGGCCAATTCGCGTACGACACGCATAGCGAGATAGGGACTGCTACGTAATCCAAAACAGACGCGATTGAACTCATACGTGACGAGAGGTTCCGTAGAGTTGTAACGATAAAGTATTTTTTGAAATTTGCGATGTTCTTCCTGAACCAAAATTTGCAAATACATCTGCTTGATGTCTGCTGAGAAAGCTATACTATAAAAGCGAAACATGAGTAATATTAAAAATAAGTCATTTTGTAGATTTTGCCCTGTATATAATATGTCGTTGAGTGATAGGCCAGAAGTGGTTTTGGCACTCGCGTCTAACACTATACGCAACTTCGTCGTGGTTTTGTCTTGACGCACGATGGCGTGGTGAGGGATGTAATAACCACTTTTAATATTATCATCATAAACTGGAGAGATATAATTTTTATCTAAATATTCTTTGATAACCGCGTTGTATTCTAAGCGCAAAGTAGGCGAAGCATTAAGTTTTCGTTCCAAAGAAAAATATCTATTTTTAGCGATTGTATACGAGTCACCCAAAGAAGCAGAGTCGCGCGAAAAGGGAAGCGCGACGCTGTAGCGTCCAGACTTGTCTCGCGACAAATTATCTATAAATATAATTTCGCATTCACGATCCTCAGCATTAAGGACAGGCGCGGTATTAACTTCTTCAAGTTGCCAAAATTTTTGTAAAATCGTATTTATACAGGGTTGAGTAACAGCGCAACAAGCAAGAGATATGTTACTGGGATTATTTTCAATATCTACATTGCCTATAATCATATAACCGAAGACAGTCTCGAAAGCTGTCGGCATACCCGGAGGTCCCGTTACACGGCCCGACAGTAAAATTTGTGAAAACATCGAACCCCCCAACAAAAGATCGATATCACCCGGAACCGAGTAATATTTATCAGCGAGCGTAACATTATTTAAATAGGTAAATGAAGTAGTATTTATATGAGCGGTAGGTATTTTATCCGTAATTCGATCGATTACAAAAGCGTTAATAAAATATTTAATATTTTTATTTATTAATGATGACACTTTAAGTGTTAACATGCCCTTAATTGAACTAGCGGAGCCACCTATGCCCTTAACGACAGATCTAGTAATTTTATTATAGCGTAAATTTAATAATTTGCAGCAATCTGCGGTTATGAAATTATTTTGTGAAGCTGTGTCCACTAGACCTCTAATAGTATGTAAGTTACCCAAGTTATCTTCAGTGTTTAATTGAACAGTTCCTAATAAACAAGTGTTCAAGCGTTCAGAACTAGATTTAATATTACAAAGAGATATTTTATTATCGTGTAACGCATCCACTGTAGGCGCAGGCGTCGGAAACCGGTTAGCGGGGCCGCCGGCGGCAGCCGAGTGCTTCAGCGTTTCAGAGGACTCCGCACGAACGTTTACGGTTTGCGGTTCCGTATGCGACTTCATTTTTCTACATAAAAGTGAATGATGTTTGCATCCACAGTAGCGACATAAAACCGTAGATTTACAAGCGAAACTTACATGATATAAACTCAAACAATTAGAACATCCATTTCGTTTTTTAATTAAATTAATACGATCATTAATTGAAAGGCGTTTAAAAAAATCACATTTATATAATTGTGTATGTGTGGTTTGTTTACAGCACACACAAGCATTATCCACTACGACAAAGGAATGCGTAGGCTTCGAGTAATTTTGTTCTGCGTTATTTTTACCATACTTCTTTGGCGGGGCAGAAGTAGTAGATATAGAAGAAGGCGTGCGATCCAATATTTTGGATTGTTCATGAAGAAAACCGATTAAACTATTGTACGTAGGTATGGATTCGTCACGTTTTTACATTTCAAAGGCGCGCGATGTTTCCGAATCCAGTTTCTTAAGTGCTACGTGGAGTAATATGAAATCCGCCAAATCAGACAATTTCAAAGATTTCAAACTAGCGACCGCGGCGGCGAATTTATCTAAAAATAATTCTATATTTTTTGAAGAAGCGTAACTAGCAGCTTTAAAATTAAATAATTGATCCAAATAAGCGGAAGCGAGACAACGTTTATCCTCATATTTTTCAACCAAAGTTGACCAAATCTTTTCGTAATTTTCCCCGGTGGGAGCGATTCCGGAGCACACTGATAAAGCACGACCAGAAAGTTTTCCTATTAAGTATTGCACTCTTTCGTGATCTGTTAAGTTTTCGTTTACATGAATAGTATTTTTGAAATTTTCATAAAACATTGGCCACTCAATAGGATCACCAGAAAACGACAATAATTCCAACTTAGGTAATTTTATAGTACTCTTCTTGCTTTCAGAATTGTTACCAGTATCGTTGCATGTAGACTGAGGAACTTTAAGAGCGTTAATTTTGCTTTCGACCCGCTTAATACGGCAATATAAATCATCAAACGCGTTCCAAGATTGAAAATTAGGTACCGCGTCAGGATTCACAGTCAGCTCAAGCAAATTGATTTGTTTTACTAAATCAGAAAATTCATCGCGAATCGATTCCAATGTAATAATACTGGACAAAAACAATTCTTCTGATACTGTATCTTCGAAGGCGTTTTTTGCGTAATTATAGATGTATTGCAACCGACCAAACATTGATTCACGTTGCGCAGTTAACATCGTTATTTGTATTTTAATATCTGCCTCTTGCAGTGTTACTTTACCTTTTGTAGGCATATTTGAAGTTAAATATATTTATAGAATCAATAGAATTAAAACTGAAAACGTAAGAAACTAGACGATTCAATAAATGTCGCAATTACTGCCTGTAACATGCACACGCGGCACGCACACAAAAGGTGCGCGCGCGTAGATGCGACGCGATGTTTACCTACCTACAAAGCGAAATAATTATAAATTCTTAGATAAAATTTTGTTATAAAATAATTTTATATTTATATAAAGCGTTTCGTGCGAGAAATGGAATCTACCTTGTTCAGTAAAGACTGACAGAGTAAGAATAGCGTAGTTTAAAAGAATTGTATGAAGGGAAGCGTGCAGCGAGTTATTTCAAAACTTTTAGTAAAGACCAGAATTTTATGAAGCGGGCGTGTTCAGAAGAACAAATTATTTTTTAAACCTTCGGTTCGAAGGAACATATTATTTTTTAAACATCCGGCTCGAAGGACCATATTATTATGAAGGCGCCCACGAGTTCTTCTTTGAACTTCGTCTGGGCTCACTCCTGAAGCGTGAGCGTTTTAGTGGACTGTATTTATAGGTATAGCGAGGGGCGATAGCGAAAGGAGAGGAAAGACTAAAGGGACTGACCTTGACGCAGCAACACACATATAAGTCTTCGCTGTCAACCAGGAGCTCCTCCAGTCAGGCGGCGGCGCGGCACCAACACGTAATCGGGCACACTCCACAGTTTATATATTATAGCGTTTGTTACACAATATTATTAGGTTTTTATATGAGTTTTAGGCGATAAGCGATTATGCGTTTAGCGTTTTATATTTTCAGTGCGTCACATAGGAAAGACAACAGCGGACTGAATGTAAAGGAAAAAGCGGGTAGTGAGGAAACAAGAATTAGGGATGCGGCGTAGCCAATAGGTATAGTAAGCTATCCATAAAGTCCTATGAAAGAGACACAATTCCTCCGTACATTATTTTGTTATATCGCAAAAGGATTAGGCAGCATTTTCGATGAAAGCTACCAGCCGGTTTGATTTTGTTCCAACTTCTTCAACAATAACCGTCATATTTCAACAAATTTCCACAAAACATTAATAAATTATACACGTAAACCTTCCTCTTGAATCACTCTGTCCATAGGTGTCAATAATATGCCAATCCGTTTGGTAGTATTTGATTTAATCGCGTTCAGACAGACAGACAGACAGATAGACAGACGCGGCGGGGGACTTTATTTTATAATATGTAGTGATATGTATTTCTGTATCATATTTTACATACGCGAGTTGAAAAGTTTACGAATAGACACATAAAATGATTACGTACCGTAGATTTATTTGCGACTTTTCATTATTAACATGAAGTGGAATTTGAGCTGGAGCGGAATTAATTACGCGGGTGAGCATAGTTAGAAGCAGACATTTTCCCGGGCCGGTAACTCAATTCACCTTCCCGCCTGTAAGAGAGAGTAGCATACTTTTAATTGACCGTAACTGCGTTTGCCTGCAAGCGTTATTGAATTTCCGTAGCGTACAACCGTACGCTATGAATCGCAGAAACAAGTTTAATGTGAAATGAAACTTAAATACCTCCGAGTTATTAAGAGGTCAGGCATAAGTAGGTATTAAATCAATTTTAGTTATTTGTTGGTAACTGGATATTTTGTAGATATTACGTTTTCGTAGATATGTATAGACATAGTTATTCCTGCGTAACAAATATTTTTTTGACTGAAAATGGAAATACTAATAGAGTCCGTTCCCAGTTTCCCAGGGTTCGAATCCCAGGTCGGGTCAGTATTTATATGATGAACATTGATACTGGTACCGGGTCTTGGTTGTTATATGTAAGTGGTGTCTTCGCTTGGTACCCAAAATACAAGTTAATGCTTAGTTTGGCGCCTAGACGTTGTTGCGATGTATAAGATATTATTATTATTACCATCTTATTGTAAAATTTATTTGCAGTTTTTATTTTCCGACTAAGTACCTTTAGATTATTCTAAGGAGTTCAAATAAATAAACATTTTTATATTTGTTATGCCGATTGTTTGGTTATTACAGACAAAATGATCTCGTTTTGAACTGGCTAATGAAATCAACATCTCTAGTATTTTGATCCGATTTAATGGTATAGCGGCTTTGTAGCTACAATTTTCAGTTAACAGGCGAATTGTAATTTCGTTGATGATACACGGGCAGGTAGCGCGTAGATTACCCGGCCAGTAGCTGTACTGGCGTGCGACACGTTATCGGACATCGGTCATTGTGTTAGTGGAGTCGGCCAAGCGCGTCCTTAGTAATTACATCAGGGAATACGCCGCCGCGCCGCGCCAACCGGAGGCATGGCCGCCTCTGGCTGTTTTCTCTCCCTACGTGCGGTTCAAAGTATTATGTGCTGTAACTGTTTTGACGGTTTTGGTGCAATCAAAAAGCAACGGTAGCAACTATAGGCACACATATCGGCCTTTGAAATCGAGGCTCCTTATCGCCATTAATTTTAAATGACCCTTTTTACCTTACTTATTGTGTAACCCTCTAAGTAATATTTTATGAATTTTTTTCCAAAACGATGTCTACATACCATTTAGGATTAAATTTTAGTACTTGCTCAATGTAAGTCACGTATAAAGACTAACGCAGCTTTATTAACCTTTTGACTTCTCATCAATCATTATCAATCAACTGTCTCTATTAATTAAATGGCTAGTGATGTTCAATCTGACCCAATTGGGTTAATGTGTAGGTAATGGGTTAATGGTTATACTCTTTTGAAATTAATAAAATTAATCTAGTAAGAAATTTGAATTAATTGTCAATTTTTCTTAGACATCCTAGCCTGTGGTTACAAAGAACAAAGCACAATTACACGGGCCCGAACAGAAAAGGTTTCCGGGCTCCCGACATCAACACATAACTCAAGACAAGATTAAATGCCTCTTAGACTCCCCACAGGAAGGCCAACGCTCCATTAGACAACCGGGGACCCGGCTTGGACTGTTTTATTCACCTACTCAAACATAGAATGCTATATGAATATTTAAGCACAATTTTAATTTTTGACGTTATCATAAAACTAATATTTTGCATGCTTTGGGCAAAGCTTTCTAAAGTACTGTTAAAATACATTTTATAATTAAAAATATACAAATTATAAATTAATATTAAGTTTATTTATTGTTTCCGCAAATATCTTATGTTTGTATTACTAAATAACAGTAAAAATATGGTAAGAATTATAAACTTTAAGTACAGTTTTTGTTCTACTTGTTCTGGTTTCACTTTTATCACAATGAATTGCTTGATAATAAACAGTTCTGAATGCATATATATCACTTGCGTATGATTTCAATGGCTGAGATAACATTTTAAAGATTACTTTCACTGCTAATGGCGAAAAATAAACAGGACTGGGAACGGGATCTAGGACTAACAAAAAGATTTTTTTCATAATGGTGCGGGTTGTTCCTTCACATATTATTCTCAAAGGTAATTTTTTTATATATAATCTTTAATAACTTCACCGCTAATGGCGAAAAATAAACAAGAGCGGAAAATGGGATCGGCAACTACTAAAATTTATTTTATTACAGTTTTAAAAGACTTAGAGTACGTAGAAACCTACAGATGATGCTAGTTATTGTAACTTTAGTGTGAGCAAAATATTTGCACGGATCATCTAGCATAATACCTATAAAATTCTCATCAATATGGAAATACCACTATAATTTACGGAATATGATGCTTGGTGATACACAATTGATACAATGTCTTATAAATAGAAAATTTTAGATTTTTTATAGTTCACACTTTCAAAGATCGTAAAGGAAACATTGAAAAAAAATTAACACACCCACAATCTGTTAAAAATTACACGAACATATTAATACTTCCATATTTTCAAACAGTAAAATAGTATAAAATACCTTTTGGGTATTTCTCAACATTACTAAGATTTTTTGAAAATATAATAATAATAATAAAATAAAAGTATATCAACAAAGTGTGCATTATTTTACACCTAACTCATACAAAGAAAATTTACAAACAACTTATTCCGTAATAGCCGCGGTTATTTAAACCCGAACGTGTACATTAAATGTTCATAGAATATTTCACATTATCGATAAGCTTCACGGGACCGCTCTTCATGAGAGGAGCTTTTATACCGTTCACCCATTTTGAGGGAGCGTTCATTTGTAAATGATTTCCTTATAGATGTGCAACCGTCCAATAACACGACGACGTCCGCTCGAGATAGAAAACATATCCATCACATATAAATAACGAATATTTTTCATACTATAATATGTTTTTAATAAAAAAGCAAAATATAGTATTTTCGACGAAGGATTCTCATATAGAATTTCTAGATAGACCAATTTATGGAATTCCTAGAAGTTCTAGAAATTATTCGACTAACGAAATGAAGTAAGTTTCAAACGTTACTATACTATGGTACTTACTGATATAATTCTTGGTTGTACTTAGTCACTGAGCTTTGAATATTAGTTCGATAGAGGAATACTGCTAACCGTTTAGTTCGAGAACCAAAGTTGAATGTATCTAAAAGTCTATTTCTTTGGTACGCTCTGTAGCCTAAACGGCTTGGTTCAGGGGTGTAGTTAGATTCGTCTTTATCGTGAGATTGACATGGTGTATATTATTTTAATATGGCGTCAACCTCAACCTCAATTTAGTACGTTCATTTAATTAAACCTTTCAATAAAATTTTATAACTCTTTTTCTAATTTCATTCAAGCATTAAAATGAAAGCGATTTGCACATGAAATTTCCAAGATTAGCAATATTGGATTGACGTGCGCATTCGTTTGGAAAGCGTTCTCTGTACCGGTCGCGTTGCCATGGCATCATTGCAGCGGTGGAACACCCCCATAGAAACAACCAAGCAACGAGTAGAAACTCAGGTGGGGACATTTGTTCTTACGATGTATTACCAACTTATCGTGATGGATAAACGAAATGATAACGAACCTGAGATAAGGAAACAATCAAACGGTTATCAAAGTTGCAATGTACGTATCATTTTGAAATGATTTTGCTATCGAAGCTAGTTGGAACTTTCAGCAAAAATGCGAAATGTCTGATATTACAAAAGCAGTCGAGGTGGGAGGTTAATATAATGTCAAGTACCATTTGCCGAGTAATTGACAAATGTAGACTTATTATTAGCAGAATTTTAACATAACTCCGTTGCTCTAGTGTCCACAAAGGTAATTTTGCGATTTTAGTTCATGAGATTAGATTCAACAATATTGAAATGATAATTTCCATTGTTTCTAAGTAATTGATATTAATTTCTTTACTGATGCCATATGAAAAATAAATAGTATTATACCTATTAAATATATATATATATATATAAAATATCTATATAAAATACCTGTGTCATGAATAGGAAAATAACTAGCTAAATAAATTTCAAGTTTTAGAATGAAATAAAATTTATTTATTTACCGTAAAAAAAGAGAAAGCATTTTATGCAACACTAACAGTGTTATTATTTGGATTCGTGGCAAAGGTCAAACGGTTAATATGTCTTCCACATTGATGAGTAGATAGACTACTGAAATTTCTGAAAGGGCTATATTGGCTAGAACAGTTTGTGAAATCCTCATAATCATTTATTTCATAAATACAGGAGATGCGAGTCTCAAATTTGGGTTCGCGCGCCAAGGTGCAGACCGTTCAGAGTTCAGAGCATCACCGCTGTAGGTTTCCACAGTCATAGTGAACCTTGTTTGTATACTATAATTGTTTGTGTAGGTACACAATAATGATTTATACAAATAAGACTAAAGGGACGTATAAAAAGCTGAAATTCGTGAAATGAAAAGGACTATAGGACTGCGTGAATCAATAAAAGCTCAGAAAATAAAACAAATTAAAAATTTGGGGATACGATAACTAAAACACTGGGCAAAAAGTAACTAAAACTGTAGGTGTTGCTTTCATAAATAAAATCGTAAATAGAAAAATAGAATTTTGTGACAGATGTAAAATCGAAATATCCTAAATTGAACAAGTGAAGTAAGCTTACGTAAAATTTATAAAGTAATAAAGAAACCATGCCATGTTTAATTTAGTTTTTTTTTTGATTGTTTATTTCAGAAATTTCAATTACGTTATGTAAGAGTGGGGTCTCCTGACATAAATGTTACACTTACTAGGAGGTCCAAACCCGTGTCTCTACTAACGAATTCTGTTAAAAAAAAACAAAATTTCTCATTTTTATAATTTAAATTACTTTCCTAATAATAAAATGTATAGAAGTTTCAAGTTTTTCAATTAGATTTTGCCATTTCATTGATGATCGTCAACTATTAAAAACTCGTTTGTTAAAATTAACAAAGCCAAAGATAAATATTGAAATTTAAAACTAAATATTTTTCATCAAATTTCGCATGACTAAAATTTCTCATGAAAGATAGAAAAAAAAAAACGATACAATTTAATAATGACGTGCTGTGGTGAGCTGAATGATTTTGACTAATTCGCTCAATTTGTATTCGAGGCCCGTCGTTAATATTTTAGGGTTGAGATCTAATTGGGAGTACAGCGGCTGCATCTGAATGCAGTCCTGGCACTTGGCAAGCCGCCACAATTTGTATAATATATTCCGATTTAATAGACGTACCTACCAAACTGAAATTTATGTATTACTAGTCGGCTCACTCTATAATGGAGTCCAACTAAGAAAATAAAAACGTTCGTTCACTTGCCATATACTTTCACATACCAATAACAATATCAAACTATTAAATCGTATTCAAATTAATTAAAATGTAATAACTAAAAAAGTGCTTAATACACAATTGTCTTTTTTTTATGACTACTGGCTTGCTCCATTAAGTTTGTTTACACTATTTTGTTCTTCTTATTTGAGCTTCACTTTAGGTGCGCCCAGCCTGGCTTCGCTTTACATGCTTCACAAACTTGCCATAAAGTCTTCAGCGCCCACTCTAGCTACCACTAACCAAGAATTTAAACTGAAAAAGGGTGTGGATGCAGGAACAAGTACGAAAGTATACTGAAATGCAGGATAGGAATAGAAATAGTTCAAATGTCAATTAATATTTGCGTGTTCGTAAGGCCAAAATAAGTATCTACTTCAAAAGAGAATTACTATAACTATACTTACATTGTTATGTTATTCTGTAGTTTTGTACTAAAATCATAAGACGCGGATATTATCGCGCAGCCGTAAGCACTCCAAAAACAAACAAAAACCAAAGGAAGGACTTTGTTGTTAGTGCAGAGGAAATCACCGAGGATGAGTCACTATTCTGGAGCATCTGAAATTTACTTCAGTATCTAATGAATACGCATGAATATTCATTTGAATTAAACACTGAATAAAATAAATCATGGCGCTTTATCCTATCATAATAATATAAAGTTGTAGAGTTCAAACGCAATAAAACATCGACAATAAAATTATTATTTGATAATTTAATTTATGGTAACATTGTGTACGCTTTACAATCGACAAAAATTCGGTTATTAAGTTATAGAAAGGTTCCATCACGTTGCCATTAAGTATTGGTATGTTATTTTTTTTGGAACATTGTGTTAAGTTTGTGGCAGTGTGTAGGTACTTGGGATGTATATGTTTTAACACACTATACAAGCAATGTTACCAGTATCACCTGTAATAGTTTAGTGATCGTTTTTAAAATGCGTTGAAAGTGAAGTTACCAATAAAATATCATACTGAGTCATTGAATCTACAACTATTGTTTTTATTTTGTACTTACCCAGATATTTTTAATGTATGAGAACCATCACAAACTTAACCCATTTCGCTATCAGTTTTCTTTTTACACATAATTCAGTTCAGGAGGGAGACGCCTTAGGTATGTACGGTGCGAAGAGAGGCAGGTCTTGAGCGTTGATGGCTTCCCTCCTCACCGCGCACATACCTTAGGCGCGGTTACGATCACACTATGAATGCCAACATCAGACAATATTATTAGAGCTGTTATTCCAAACATAATTTCGTATAGTAGTAGGTACAACTTCACAACGCCGCTGTACAATTGAATTCAGCATGCATTCATCATACGACGATTATCTCGTATAGCAGCTTGCCAATGTTATAGATATTAAATTTATTAAAGAATCAAATCTAACCCAAAACGCCGCCCATTATGAGATGCAAGCTAAGGGTTAATTTAGAACATTTAATTATAACGAGAAACACCAAAACATTGATTTTTGTTAATTGATAGTAGAAGCTAATTTGTTACAAAAACTACGAATTCAAGACAGGATAGCGATGAACAACGAACGCTATATATTGTTCTGAACCCATCCACTGAGCATGTTAATGATGGCGACTGAAGAGCCTCGTTTCGTCATTATCGCAACTTTTGTCATTCCTAAAAAATTTAAAGAGATCAACAGATCCATAAACAAGACGAAGCCATTCATTACTGACCGCTACATGACGACCGCTTAGCCTAGTGGGCAGCGACCCTGTCTGCGAAGCTGGAGGTCCCGGGTTCGAATCCCAGGTCGGGTCAGTATTTATATGATGAATATTAATACTGGCACCGGGTCTTGGTTGTTATATGTATGTCGTGTCTTCGCTTGGTACCCAAAATACAAGCTAATGCTTAGTTTGGGACCTAGACGTTGTTTAAAAAAAAATTACTAATCGGAAGTGCTATCAAACAAAAACTGAAAATGTTGCGCATATATTTAGCTGTACCCATATTTTGTGCAAAGTCACGAACGCTATTACCTGTAACAAAAGAAAGGTCACAATCAGTACTGTAATGATTCGTTTTACTTACCCGTTACAATTTATTCACGATACATATGAATACGTGGATTAGTATATAAGTTTTGGGACACCTGAAAAGTAAACATATGTTTTTATAATGTATAATGCAAATTTCACTTCGCCTAAACCAGTTCTGAAAACATTTATTCCAGTCTTCCTCCGATAGGCCAGAAATGGCTGATTCGTTAGCAGCGACAGCTTCTTTAGTCCTTAAAAAAACTTCCTTTTTGTTTTATTTTTATCAATTGGGAATAACAGGTAACTAAGTCGAAACTGTAAGGTGGATGAAGCAGGGTTTCGATACCAGATTCTAGAATAAACGCCTTTGTGCCGAGGGAAGTGTGTAAGGACGGGTTGTCGTGGTGCAGCATAATTCCTCTGAACCCAGTTTTTGGTCGTTCCTCGTTTGGTTTGATTGTTTCGTTAGAAGATACGAGTTTAAAAAACAATACTATACTATTATCGTAACTATAAAGTTCCATAATAAAGCGTCATGTTGGAACGGACAATATCTATCTAAATTTTCAGAAGCACGCTTGTGTCCGCACTTCTCAAAAAGTCAATTACCTACTTATCTACTCATAAATAAAACCTGAAATGATAGTTTTACACAAACTAGATTGAACTGGAAATGTAAATGTTTCAGTGTATTCGATTTCCACGCATTACTATGTTCACAGAAAGAAGGCTGAAGTGTTAGATTTTGTGTACCTACCACTAATATTTGTAAGGCACTAAATGTATTATCAGATGTAATGCTGTTAATAAACTTCACAAAATAAATAAATTACATTAATTTAAAATTCGTAAATACTTGGTTATGATAAACTCGATCATTCCATAGTGATGATTAATGATGAAGAATGATGATAATAAAATGTTAAGGAATTAATGCGTTTGCGTGTAGTCATTTGTCTGTAACAAGGAAAGGATAACTAAAAGGATAACTAAACTATACGCTATTGCTGTAAATAAGGAACATTAACTGTACAAACTTGTATTCAAAGCATACATTTACAAAAAAAAAACCGACTCTGAAAGCGGGGAACGCGACGCACGCGGCCGTGTGTATAGCGTCAACGCTAACAAGCAAATTCGATTGATTCCAATATTCCTGCCGCAATTTTTTTCCCTTTGGATATTTTTCGTTCCTGCTCTACATTTTACATAAACTAATTTCCTTCGCAATATTGGTCTCGCGACAGTTCCGTAGGCACAGCCGCCTCTTTCCGAAAGAAACTCTGAGGCGGGCCTTCCGCGACCGAATCAAATCACTCGACCTTATCGATTCCCCTTAAGAAAAGTTGCAACTAGATTTCGTATCTATAAGTAACTTATGTTTATTTCGCGATATCAATAGTCGACCGAGTTGAATAACAAGTATCTTTTGTTAGATATATTCGATTTATAATATTTTTGCAAACTCTATCTTGCATTTAATGGAATAGAATCTCTGATATAACACGGCTGCCGAGGTTGCATCCCCTGACCGAACTGGGGTAGAAGTCCCCTCCGCCGAAGGGAACATTAATATGAGGATATGAGAATTTACTGTTTAATCCGGCTGCAGGCCAATTTGTTAATAATTTCAGTCAATCCACTCAAAAGCCGTTTCGTATGTACACTGTTTATTCTATTTTAGCATCGGGCCATAATAGCGGAGAGTGTTCGAAAGACTATTGAACTACTGAATACGTTTTAAGTACGAATATGTTTGTTAAAATGCAATTCGAGAGAGAGAATTGTATTGTAGATAATATTTGTTGGGAAAAAATTTATAGGAGTGGTTTCGGTGGTGCGGTGGCAACGCGCCTCACTCGGCGCAGGCCCTTTATCAATTACGGCTAAACAAGAAAAATGAGCGGGCGGCCTACACAACCCTAATTAAAGCAAGTAGGTAAATTGGAACAGGAGCCGACAGTGTCCCGCGCTCATCCTGCGCCGGAACAGGTGGTTAAACTTTTAGCTAATTTCATTAAGAGCGGCGTATATTTTGATCAACGCGCAAAATTTTCACTTTCCATGAGATTGGGTCATCTTGTTTTCTGGATGATTAATGTTGTGATTAATTTCCGAGACAGTAATATAATGGCGTTTGTATATTTTTTTTCATAGTATAATGAAGAGACGAAGAAATGAAAAGGAATAATGATTTCAAAAATACTTTTATCATTTGAATTATAATAGGCGAAGATGTCGGGGACTTTGCTTGTAATAAATATTTCTCTATTATTTGCTTGGACTGTTAGGCTGGTTTGCACACAGAGCGATTACATTATAGAAGGTACTTGAGTCCTATCGTAGTCTAGCGCTGTAGCACTGTAGGCCCGCTGACGCGGCACGGACCTGACTTGACTTTAACATGCAAATTTTATTCTCGCCGTGTTTGTAGACGCAAATTGTTAGTGTCTTATTCTAATATGCAAAGGCACGAGATAATTGCCTTCGTTCGTTAACTGTACTCCTTATATTTTATTCACATTTTAAGTATTATTAAACCTTTGTGACTTTTAAGGATTGAGATTTATTATCATACTTTACTTTTAGAAAAATCTTTAGTGGTAATTAAGAAATATTTTAATCTGCATAAATAACAAATTATTTAAATAATAGTGAAAGATAGTAATACCAACACTGTCTATAATACGATGAGAAATAGGTATAAAATTATATAGGTATGAAATTACATAGCCTGAAGGTTCTAGTATAATACACGTATCTAGCTATTCACTGCTAAGCGTCCCCAATGCATGAGTTGACATGATGTCAGCTTACTAATTACTGACACAGTTATGGTTATGGAAATGGTAATCGCTTCAAATGTTAAACGAGTAAGCAATGTAAGTTAATTAATTATTACTAATTACAGTTATTAATTATATTATTTTTAGTAGGTTGCAGAAAGACTACTTAAGCCACTGACAGCATATAGCCTTCAGAGACAACGCTGACCATGGATTAACCTTGTTACTTGTAGTTTTAGAAACTGCCGAATCCTTGGTAGACGACGACGTTTATGTTTAGGAGATGAAAGAACAAATTTGCGTATGGCACGAGAAAATGAGGTATGATGTCTTTGAACGATGTATATGCTCACACCTTTTTTCAATTAAAAGGTAGACAGAGCCCATAAATACTCGATTGGTATCAATAGGGTTCTCCATATGTCACAGTAATTTTACTCATAAACTTAATAATTTGTGCTTATGAAGCTGAAATTTGGCACTGATATGTATATTTGTAGCCGCTACATAGATTACGCCCCCTTATTTGAAATATATCATTGAGAATAATTATTGGTAGAAGGAGAAAGAAAAGTTCGTTTTTGTTGCGAGTACTGAGATTAAATCCTAACCCAACGAAAGATTCTATAACTGAATAACGGTCGTAGCAAAGATTCTCATGAACGAACAATATGATTTTCTCTCGTGTGACACACAAATTTCCACCTCACTAGAGAGAAAATACTATACATACGTGGGTCATGTCAAAAGAATTTAGATACTCTATACACATTTACTCGACACTGGCAAGCTATACATTTTCCTAAAGACTAGGTTCTTACTGATAAATTTTAAAATGGAACACTTGTGAATTCGAATTATTCTTTTTAAATTTTTTTTTTTCTGGTAGAATCGGGCAGGAATATGCTCATAGCAATCAGATAGCAAGGAGCTCAATAAACGAGATTTCAGCGCCATTATTTAATAAGATTATAAAAAAGGTCTAAAGCCCCCGAAATATTTTGAATCAATATCTAATACTGTTGACGACTCTGCCTGCTTACGAGCAACAGTTTTTAATTGGTTTGCTGAGTTTAAAAGAGAACGGGGAAACTTTGAATATGAGGAAAAACAGGTTGGCCAGCAACCGCGGTCACACAAGATAATCTGCGAGAAATCGAAAAACTTATTCGTGTAAACGTATAATTGCACATATAGATCTTGAACAAGAACTGAGCATTGTATCAGTAGCAATACAAACTATCATTCACGACCACCTCTCTCTCCATAAACATTGTGCAAGATCGGTACCGCACAATCTCACCGCTGAACAGAAGACAGGTTTTTGCGTGGATTAGTGCCGATTTAAGATCAATTTGACGCTGCTGGTAAGAAAAAAAACTTTTATGATATACTGACTGGTCCCGAAACATGGCTATATAACTATGATCCCGAAAGTAAGCGACAGTTGACGATATGGTGCTTTAAGTTTGAGTCAAATCCAACGAAACACAGAAACAAATATGGTCCCCTCATTTTTATTTTAAGATGGGTCATATTGCTACTGTGGTGCTAGAGGATCAAAGAACGTTTAACTCAGAATAGTATGTGACAGTTTGTGATCCAAAAGTATTATCAGCTTGGTCTGACAAGCGGCCAAAGTTTGGATTCCGGCACCTAATCTGGCACCATGACAATGCCTCGCCGCACACGTCTGTGTGAATACTGGACTTTTTCCATTCAAAAAATGTGTCTATCCTACCGCACCTGCTATATTTCCTTGACGTAGCATCGTGTGATTTTTACCTATACCTAAAAATTAAAGAAAAATTTAAAAGCAAGAGGTTTAAAAGCAAAGAAGATGCGCTGGCTGCTTATAATTTAAAGATATCTGAGGTGTCTAAAGAAAATTGGTCAGAGGTATTTTCTAAGTGTTTTAGCCATATGGAAAAATGTATACATGCTCAGGATGAATACTATGAAAAGATTGACACCATAATAAAAAAAAAATATTATAATTTCTGAGTATCTAATTTCTTTTGGCATGACCTACTATATTAAAAATAAGTGTAACTAGATTGTGAGCAAAATTGACTTTTCAAGGTCCGTTTTTAGAGGTAATGAGGTAAAAAATTATTGTATATTCCCCGAGTGGGGTCCCTTTGAATATTAATTTCAAATAAAATGAGGTTAGGTATTTTGATGGTTTTTTAAAATAAGGTCCAATTTACGAAATATCCGGCTTTAAAATGGCCTTCTTACGTGAGTTGCGCGTCCTGCAACTCTGCAAGTTGACTTGATAAGGTTGACTAAGGTTGACTCTGCAACCACTGTTCTGAAAAACCTGAAAAAACTTGTGATAACAACGCATAATAGAAACTAACTATGAAAGTTATTATCTCTATCTGAGGTCAGTTGCTTCACGAGATATAGTAGACCAAGTTTTCGGTTGCGGCTCTATGAACTGCAAATGAGAATCACATATGTATGAACTTCGGTGTCTCTTTGATACGGTAAGCCTTTTGATTCTCGATGTCAAACAAATTCCAAGAAAATTGTATCTAAGCCGTACATAAGGCAATAACATAATCATTTTTTTGTGTGACAACAAAATAATGATAAACAAGGTTGTCACTGAACTCATTTCAACATGCACATCTTTCATGTATTTGTATATTTTCTATAATAATTTATAATCATAAAATACTAGCAAGTCTAAATTAAACTTTTGTTTGATACAAATCAGATTGAATTCAAATAGAAATTAACACTATTGATGTATTATTTTGCAACACCAATTCATCATTCACGGTAGATTGAATAGTAGTTGACCTCTCCCTCTACGAGTAAAAGGCTATTATAGGCGAGCAGAGGGTGCATATAAGAAGAATTTTGCCACTTCCCAGAACTGATAAATGTTATTGATGACGAGACATTTGTTACGTGCAGTATCTCCCGTGGTTGTAGAATCAAAGTTTCGTGTAATATTATCGACAAAAGTTAAATAAAAGTTATCTCTAATCATTACTGTATTAGGGAACTTAAGTATGTTAAGGCACCCTTGAAATTTCTCCATATTCGTCTGTCTGTATGTAACAGCCATTTTAATCGCAGACTGTTAGTGCTTTAAAGTTATTTGTATATAGTAAGTGCGTATCAAAATATGGAAAGAATTTTTATTTGCGTGCCTTCCATACATGCTAAATGAGGTAAGAAATTAAGATAAATATAATTTTAAAGTTATATTTTATTTATATAGGATATTTAAGGTTCATGTTTTAAACGACAAAAAATATTCCAACCTTGTAATATCTGTCATATTTCTGTAGCTATGTGCTGAAATGTGTGTCATTAAAGCAAGCTATAATAAAAAACCGGTCAAGAATGGACCTATTTCACGTACCGAGGTTTTCTTTAACAGCACGTGAACTAGATTCACACTTAACTGTTTTTTTAGCCAACACCCATGTTGTCTACTTCCTTCGTATATAACTATTATTATGAGATTTCATACGAAAATTTTGGCCTTCAGAAATCTAATGTTTTAAATCCTATTTCTTGCATTCCTATTAAAACGTATACAAGTAATTATAAAAAAAATGCAATGTATGTATACATAATGATTTGTTCATCTTCTTATGGCGATATGGCGATCCATGGTGAAAATAACAAAATACATGTTTTTTCCTGTCGTTTAGAACCCAAATATTTAGTTAGGGCGCCACAAGGTTACTTATTACCGGTCAGTCCGACACCAGCGGTCGCCCCTTTCTTGTACCTACGCAGTCGTTGTCAAAGAGTATGATCATTATATTGTCACTGTATCGATGATTCTTTTGCGAAAATAATTAAATGTAAAAATTGGACTTATCTTATTTAAAAAAAAAATGGAGTATTTCGATAATACCCAATTTTGGAACTTCATAAAAATATCTGTGTATATTGCAAATTTTTCTTTACAATTATCCAAAGTGTAATTATTTTTCAATTTAGGTATTCGATATTCAATTTAAGTATTATTAACATTTACATTTTATATGTGGCCTGTCTGCAGTCAGTTAATATGTTTATTTTGGCACCAGTTTCTTCGAAATCGATTCAACACATATATTCTAAGATAGCCTGTGATCGACAGTCGGAGAGACACCAAAGTGATCCCTAAAGGTTCCTTTTTTCCCAACTTTGCCACGAGACTCTAAAAACAGTAATATTAGAGTAATTTATTGCTTAACTTTTGTCGATAATATTAGATGAAAATTTTGACATGCCAGTTTGATCCTGTAATCATGGGACGTACTATATAGTGGTTTCTATAATAAAATAATTAAGACACCGGCCAAGTGTGAAAAAGATGCCATGTATTAAACGTTCCATAAAGTAGATGATTAGAAGCGATTTTTGTATAGTAATATCCTAATACTTACTACTATTATAATGCCAAAGGGGTTTTATTTATTTGTCCTTTCTTCACGTCGTAACCAAGCAACAGAACGACGTGATTTTAGGGTCCCGTCATAAAGTTAGGATAAAAAGACCCCTTTGGTATCATTTTGGTGTCCGTCTGTAGGTCGGTCACAGACACTGATTCAAATATGTAGTGAACAGGTAAGTAGTACATAATTATAACTATTAATTATATAACTATTAATAAAACTGATCGTGATACGACTGCGTCGTGATAGCCCGAACGCAGCGAAACTCTTTCAAATCTAAAAAGCCATGTGGCCGTGGTTCGAATCCGGGCATGTACCAATGAGTTTTCTCTGACTTAAGTACATTAAATATCACTGACTCCGTACCTCGCAGAACACGTTAAGCAGTCGGTCCCGGTTGCTATCAATGATGGCGGTCGTTATAATCCGCCAATCTGCATTGGAGTAGAGTGGTGGATTTAAGCTGCAAGACCCCTCATCTTGAGAGGAGGCCTAAGCCCCTGCAGGAGGGTATAAAAAGGGCTGATGGATTAGATTGGATTAATAAAACTTGTTAAATCAAAGTTAATTTTATTTCAATAAAGTGTTTAATTTCAGCAAATAAAATTTTGTTTTTTTAAAGGGAAACCTAACCTTTTCCTTTCAACCTTTCACCTTTTCAACAGTATGTATGAATCACTCAGTAATGTTTGTCTTCTGACGATGAATATTATAACGTATTATTTTGTGCATAGAATGCGACGATGACGACGGCATTGGGACCAACCTAACATTAAAAACAACTTTTCACTCAACACTCAATAATTAACCCATAATGATGGAAAATTCGGACATTGTTACCAATCCTCCGAAAATAAATTTTAAAATGAATTTCAAGTCGTGTACAAAGGCTCTTAATCATCTATGTGTGGCAAGACCCTTGGTACGTAAACCTTGGTACGTTGAGGTATATCTATGAAAGAAGTGAATAAATTTAAGTGAACGAAAATGCATAAAGATAGTAAAGAATAATGATAATAAATAAATATGATATAAAATAAAATAACAGATATGAATAACAAGAATGACATAGATATGTCCATCCCAGCCAAGTCACGGGCAAACGTTCGTAATCAAATAACGAATAGAACTTACTTAGAAGAATAGAACAACTTAGCATAATTTTCAACTGAAAAGTATTAAGCAAGTTTTCTGAATAAAACAAAAAGAATGCGGGAATATTGCGTTGCCACGGTGGGTGGTTTGTTGCGACGTAATAGCAAAAGGCCTCCAACTAAAATAGTTAATCATTTCCACCTTGTTAACTAATTTCAGTCAGACAGTTTACTTCAAACTTTTTCGTTGAAATTATTGAGCAATAAAAAAAATTGTTGGTATGTCTAAACTTTCGAGTTAATTACAATTATATATATTGAAATTTCTATATAAATAAAGTGAAAATATGCATTTTCCACTACGTACGCTTGCTGTAGGCTACGAGTGTATTGACGTTAAGGAAAATAAACGGTACGCAGCAGCACGTAACCAGCACTGCCGCCATGAGTTGCTATCAAAAAATTACATTACTTTACCGTAGTTGCTAGCGTAGTATTAAGATGTAATAGGTATCGTCAATACTCACTACATGAGTCAAGTTATCCTTCTAAACTTCACACTTAATATAGTCGTTTCTTTCCAACAAATGTCAAAAGACAGAGAAGAATTGATAGTAAAATTGGTAGAATAATCTGATATAGTAGAAAGGTTCTTGATGAGTAAGCAGACACCCGTGGTACGTGAATTTTTAATTTATGTCGGTTATAACGGTAGTCTTACTTACTAAGTTTTGTACCTTGTGACTGTAATATATTGTTGTGACAGATCCGGTTCAAGTTATAATTGCTTTTCTTTTTGTTTTATAAAGTTAAAATAGATATTTAACAGTATTCAAAATGATTACTATTGCGTCTCAATTTTAATTACGGATAAAATTTACGAAAAGGTATTTATTTATTTTGTATAATAATATTACTACATAAAATATTTTAATTGAGCTTTTACTTGTTTGTTTCATATACCATATTCCAAGCCAAATAAGTTCTTAGTGATTATTGTATCAATATTCAATAGAAACTTTCAAAAACCTGATCATTTCATCGTCATCATCATCAGCCCATTTTACCCCACTGCAGGGGCTTAGGCCTCCGCCAGGATGAGGAGGGGGATTAGAGCTTAAATCCACCACGCTACTCCACTGCGGGTTGGGGATTGTAACGACCGCCATCTATTGACAGCGTCCGGGACTGACTGCTTAACGTGCTCTCCGAGGCATGGAGTCAGTGATAGTTAATGTACGTAAGTCAGAAAAAACTCATTAGTACACGCCCGGATTCGAACCATGGCCCTATGGCCTTATAAATTTGAGACAGGTTCGTTGCGCCTTGGGCTATCACGACACTTAATCATTTCATCGCTTGATGAATAAATAACTTTACCAGTAGCGTCATGGTGCTTTACAGTGGCATCTGTCAAATTAGTGACTCATGGTAAGGATTTGTAGAGAAACTAATAGACAACGTTTGTATACTCCATGAGTATACCATGGGTATACTCTTACTAGCGATTTTAGTTCTTTTCGGTGCCGCTAGAGGAGTTATACATTTCTCCATACAAAATTGTGACACTATGAATTATTGTGATTTACCAAATTTTGTAACTAAATAAATTTTGTAACTAAATTTTGCAAGAGCGCGGTAGAACCAATCAAACAAATACAGAACACCTACTTCTAGTTCCATCGTGTCTAATTTTCTTTTTACTTCTTTTTACTAAAGAATACTAAATACAATTCGACATTTCATATTTTATAATAGAGGAAAATAAAAAAACCATTTGAACATTTTTGAAACTAGTCGGAAATATATGAATATACGTATATGTGAGCGTGAAACATATCTATATTATGTCTAAAATTTTCAATAGCTTATGAATAAAAAGGCGAAATTCATAAATAAAGGTAAAGACATCATTTGTCAAAGTTAATGGAATAAAAAAAACCATTTGTCAAAGTTAATGGAATAAAAAAACCATAGTCAATTATTTTCTTATAACAGTTATAAACATAAAATTGAAAATATGTTATAGATTAAATGAATTGTTCTTTTATTGAGGGAACCAATCTATGCTGCTGGTTTGATGATTCGTAACAATAACTAATACACAATAAAAAATTATAACTATACCTACCTAACTACTTATATAGACTACCTATTGTCTATAAATGGCGTGCGGGGACGCGTTAGCCCCGGCGACTCGTGCTCTAATTTAACTCAAATTCGTGATACGGCAGTTGACTTACATTATTGTGGCTACTGACCGATAAGAAATTTACAGAAATTCCGTTTCGTTTTATTAGTAGCACCAATTAAGCTTAAATATTATTATAATAATACATGGGACAACCTACGCAGCGCCATCTAGTCCCAAACTAAGCAAGTATAATGATTGTGTTATGGGTTACTAGACAACTGATATACACACTTAAATATTCTTTATAATTAATAAATTTATAAATATTTTACACCCAGATTCGAAACGAAATAAACATGTTCGTGCACACAAATATTTGTCCCAGGCTGGAATCGAACCCGCAACCTTTGACTCCGCAGTTAGGGTCTTTAAGCACTCGGCCATTCGTCCAGTCATTAAAATACGTTAAATAACATGCCTATGCTAATTTACAAAATAAATGAGAATAATTAAAAAAATAATATGCTAAACGGACTTTGATACTGGTATTGCCGAACAAACGACAGAAAATAATTTATTAGTAACAGTCTCAATACTTATCAGAAAAATAAAAGTTATATTTTAGAGATTCTCTTACCTGCGATGTGTTCAAAACAAAAAAAAAATGTGTTTAAATATTGTTCCATGAAATATAGAGAGGAAGGTTTAGTGAAAATATTGTACTAAATAGCATATAGTGGATCGAGAGAAAATAGCGAGCAGACTGGGGCTTAATCTCGTGGAGCTCGAGTAGGCTTAAAACTTTCCCGTAATGGTTTTCAGATCATACTGTAAGATTTATCGCTGAGGTATACCAAAATTATTATTTTTAATTGTATTAAAATATTCACCGACAACAAAAATTATATCACCAGTGAATAATCTATCCTATTATAAAATTGTAACGATGTAACTATTTGTACAAGAAACGTATTGTTGAAAATGTACAATATTTCGTTTCCTCGAAAGCTTGTTATTAAACGTCACCTTGATTTTAAAGGATTTGTTCAGTGACATGCCAATCAACGAAATTTTTATTTAGTCTCCATCATCATTTTGTATTACGACCGTCATTCTGGTTTATTAAAACAAAGCCAGTAACCATCGTACAGTTTAGACGAATCGATAGATACCTCATTGATTGAAATCCATCCAGCCGTCGGGATGCGTCGAAGGTATGAAGAATCCCACATACATATAGTCGTAAAAAATATTATCCTGTCTTTGTTGTTACGCAGCCGGGTACAAAATACTTAGATTCACTGAAAGCTTTATTTAATAGGAAACTTTTTTTTTAAATTACGTCTTAGAATGTGAAGGTACATATATTTATATATTTGGTATAACTGTATATACATTTCACTTGATGGGCCTAACGTCCGCATGGCATCACGTGTTGAACAGAATCTGCCGTTTTGTTTTTCCAGTGACGTCATATCCCCAATGTCATGTCATACGCAGGGTCGACATGAATCGATTTAGCCAATCAGACCCCAGAGGATAATCGAAAATACACGTTCGCACACGTGAAATACGTTCCCTTCTGTCACTTAAAAACTAATCTAAACATAATACGTTTATAGTAAAAGCATAAAGCATACAGTAAATAAATTTGACAGCAGCGTTATGGCATAAAGCAAAAAAGGTAAAAGTACCTACCTATATAGTGAAAAAGCCAGTACGTAGTCATAAAATGTTAGATTACTTTCAGCACCGAACGAAATATCGATTTCATTATCTTTTCTAAAAGTAATAAGGTGTCGCAGGATGACAGCGAGGCGAGGAGCGTCACCCAGCATACACGCGGCGTCACGCTGCGTCAGCTGTTTTGCATCATAATCGAGTTTCCACAAAGTAAAACAAAATCTCCTCGTCACATTAATATTCAGTGATAGGGCTCAGCGCGTCGCCATCGGATTGACGTTTAACATGCAAATTGCAATTTGAAAATCTAGCAAAATTGTGTACCACTAAATATTCCGAGCATTATTAATTCGGAACACCGTTGTTTAATTTGGTTCCAACCTGCCGTTTCATTTAAATGCTAAACAATGGAGACGTGCACGCAATAAACTAGTGACATGTTTTAAGCTTTTAATCATTAAATGACACAATTGGAACATATTAAATTTTATTTATTTTTCAATTGGTATATTCGTTTAATAATATAATAGTAGATTATTACACAAGGGGCGAAAAGGACCTATAGGTGTTTCACCCGAGGTAAACATCCTGCTTTTCATTACGAATATGAGGAAAGTAAAAAAACAAACGCGTCAAATCCATATCAGAATCTGATGAACGTGGATGAACTCATTTTATACTAATATTTGTATATGTAAATAATCAGCACTCTCCAAAACAACTGAAGATCGAATTGCCGCTTTTTCGCATTTTTTCTTTTTCTTTTACTGTGATATTCTACCAGCCAGTATTTTTATCATTGATCATGGTTAATTTTTAGCTGAAATCTATGAAAATTAAGTAATACTTTAGTTAAAAGAAAATTAAAAGTATAAAGTCATTTTACAAAATTGTTGACAACGTTTTTTATTATAATTTTACACCGCAATTCAACAGAGTTGTTGTATAAAAGTTAAGACACGGCTTGCATAGTTTTTTTTTTAAACTTGACAATAGCGAAAATCGTTTCCCAGAGACGAAAAGAACTACCTTCATCCCTCTGATCAGGTAACTCCAAGCGCACTTTTCGAATATGAGTAATGATAAATATTATTTGTCATACGACTGATATTGAAAAATAATTATATTGATTTTTATTATCTATTGAAACTATTCTTTATGATTTCACAGACAGCTTCAATATTTTAAGACTGTCATATTTATGTAAATACTGGATTTACAACAAGGCTTCGCCCGTCTGGAATAAACATTTGTACCAGGATCGTTAAAAGAACACAATTTCCCAGTACAATGTAGAACTTTTTTGAAAAACAAATCTGAAACCTCAAAGTCCACTGTTTTAATATTTTTTTATTTACTTTTTTATTGAGTTAGACGTTTTTATTTTTTATATATTTCTTTTTAAAGATCAGTAGGCATAGGCTAGGCATAATGAAAAAGCTGCTTCGAAAAAATATGTACTGGAGTACACCCTGGTGATTCATAACCGCATAACTTTTATAAGAATCTGCTCTTCTTATCTAAACCTAAAACTGGCCGAGACTTTTTAGATAAACATCTCTAGTGCAGCACCCCTGGATAGCATACAACCATAGAATAAATTAATTTGACAACAGCGTTCGGTTTTAATAGAGTCATAAATGGCACTTCACAGTATCGAAGTGACGTTACGCAATTTCGCAGGGTTGAAGACCGGTGCGCGGGGACCTCGCGCATTGATGCTCGGATTAAAACTCGCCATTTTACACGAGCCAGCTAGAGTATGAGCGATTAGACGGTAAACGCAGAAGAGGGCTTCCAGTCAATTCGTATTTTTATGCTTACAACCGTTGCACCTGTCTAAGAATTTAAAAAATGTAATGAATGTAAAAAAACCTGCCGAGCCGTTTGAAAGAAACATAATTACTGTACCACCGTCCCCAATGGCCAACAACTACTAATTTCGGTTGAGAATTCGTTCTGAAATAACACTTCTGTAATGTATGAAACTACATCAAAACCGGCTTAGCCATTTTAGAGAAACACATCTACTATTACGCTCACTAGTGCCATATAACCGTAAAATCTATCTATGAACATGTCCTAAGTTTATACTTATGTAATGTATGAAACCACATCAAAATCGGTTTGACTTTGTAGACAAATTTATATAATGTAGCGCTCCTTAAGAGCCTACAACCGTAAGACCCATCATAATAGTTTTTAATTTATAATGTCACACACAAAACATTTTCACAAACTCATAGTGAAAATAAAATATCATATAATGTTTATTCCATAAGATTATACAAGCCTCATGTTTATACGAGTTTCATGTTTTTTTATCCAGCGATATGGTGTCTAATCCTTCGAGTGTAGTGAGAAACCATTAGTGGGCCACGGCGACAGGGCGAGGCCAGCTGAGCCTGCGGCTGTGATGGATACAGGAAATAAATCAGGACGGACCACTCGGCCAGCCCCACCAGATGGGGCGGCGTGATGTATTTCTAGGGTCATTTCACTCTTCCAATACAAAGTAACGACGGAAATTTTCAATACTTTAAACTGTAGCGATTGTAATGCCGTTTCTAATGTTGCCGTGCTTCAAGCTTAGTAAATATGTTGCGACCGATTATTTAAAATAATAATATAAGTAAAAAAAATTTAAAAACTTAAAAGCGTAAAAAAATTTTTAACTGAAAAAATAAAAATAAAAATCTACAGAATTCTGTTTGAACAATGTAACCATGCAACGTTTTTTGTTCTATCCCTATAAGAAAATAACAAAATAAACCTTATTTTTAATCTTACTTGATTGTTTTAAAGTATTGTAGCGGTACAAACAAAAATCACAAAATATACTTGTTAAAATTAAAATAATTTTTTATATAAAACAACCACCAAACCAATAATTTTGGTCACTGGTTTGTCTCTGTCTGTAATATGTTTTAACATGTAAGTTAGATTTATATTGTAGAATATTTCATTATTTGCTTAGTAGGTAGGTATCGAACAAAAAACGTTACGTGGCGCATTCTATAAATACATTGTATTATATAGATTCTTATTTTACACTTATTAGTTTTAGTTTTTTAGTTAATTATTTTTTACACAGTTCGGTTGTTTCATTTATATACATATATCACTGCTTGATTTTGTTTACATTACTAAACTACGATCTATACACCCCATGTCACTCCTACAATTAAGACAAATGTAACTACATAATATTAAAATCCAAGCCATTTTGGATCTAGTGTATCAAAGAAATAGTATATTTTATACATACGAGTAAGTACATATATATACTAGAAAAAAAAGTATATATACTAGAATAAAAACACATCCCTATGTACAGATCGGTTATCATCATAGCTAGGTATGGGCAAAATCTTCAAACAAATAGAAAGAAAAGCTGTGAACTTACTATAGTGAAGCCTCATCAATAGGTAAAAAAATATTGGTCGTGAGATACACATATTTGTCATTTTGAGCTTTCATAAATACTATTGATAAGAGTGAAAAACCTAAACATAATGCATAAAAACATATTGTAATAGTTGTTCGTTACCTATTATTTAAATTTATTTTAGCACCGTTTAATCACAAGTTTCATTTAATGTTTTTAACATGACCTGGATTACATGAAATTAGAAATTACATAAAAAAAGTTTTGTTACAGGTTAACTATATGTTATATTTATGTTCATCATCAGCTCCGTCTCTTCACTGCTTATTTATGATATATATTTATTCAAATAATTTACGTTTTTTACTTTATTGTTAGGGGCCAATACGTGGCATAATTATTACTGAATTTTTATGGCTTGATGTTTGACGTTAGGCAGCTCCGTCTCTCCACTGCTTATTTATGATATCATCATCATCATCATCAGCCCATTTTTACCCCACTGCAGGGGCTTAGGCCTCCCCCAGGTGGAGGAGGGGAGCTTGGAGCTTAAGTCCACCACGCTGCTCCACTGCGGGTTGGGGACTGTAACGACCGCCATCTATTGACAGCGTCCGGGACCGACTGCTTAACGTGCCCTCCGAAGCACGGTGTCAGTGATATTGTCTACTTAAGTCAGAAAAATTAATTGGTACACGCCCGGATTTGAACCATGGCCTTATAAATTTGAGACAGGTTCGTTGCGCTCTGGGCTATCACTGGGCTATGGGCGACGATTTATGATATATATTTATTCAAATAATTTACGTTTTTTACTTTATTGTGTGGGGCTGAAACGTGGCATAATTATTACTGAATTTTTATGGCTTGAATGTCTGATGTTAGGGCGCTGACCGTATAGAACTAAGAGCAAAACAGGGTGCGTGTGACAACCTACACAAATGCATTACACTGATTGCCTAATGAATTACCATAGCCGTTTACGTTGAATACTGATTACAAAGTTCATGCAGATGCGGTTATTATTTCCAAATATATTACTTATGAATAAAAATAAAGGCAGCGTTTCGTACAAATAATTTCTTTTCGTTAACATAGTAAAGAATACCAAGCCCTGAAATGAACAGTCAAAAGCGAGCCTAGCTAGTCATTGCCCGGAATGGACTTTATCGTGACAACGCTGAGTGAGTTCGAAGAAAAACGAACTAGCTTTGCTGCCGGTGACGACAGGTTATGAAGACCATTACTGGGAGACTCGCCGCGGATTCGACTAGATTAGTCGATATGTCTGTGTTTGCTAAAGCTGTTTAAATTATGTATTAATATTTTCAACGTAACGAAGTTGCATGAGAATATTCGTTTTGAATGATTTGCGTACTATGTCACGTTCCTAATTATAACAGATACTCGAATTGACATCGATGAAAAACGTATTTATAGTTAAGCGGTAATGATGTTTAATTATTTTTTTTGTAATCGCTTTGAAATGTAAATACAAAAGGCGGAGTGTTATTTTGTAAAAAAAAGCTGAAAATTCAGTTTTAATTCTGATATTGGTTCGACTTCAATTCAAAATCAAACATCAGTTTCATATTGTCTGCAAACAATATTCAGAGAGAGCGAGCAATGTTTCGCCGTCATGAGGTTAAACAAGTTCAATACCCCCCAATAACTATGTTTACGGATTTTCGTATGAAAGAGCACGATTCATTTCATATTCGACATATGATCGAATCGAAGAGTCGGCTGCGACCTGCGCTTGACGTATTTTTAATTACGTACCACCGCACAGGCCGAACGTTTTATCGAAGTTTTGGTAAACTGAATAATCACACTTATTTTCAGAAAACTACTTAATCATGTTTTCATATTGATGTAGTTCAATTGCTTATGATTTATGAATAATTAAGATTTTTCTTTATTCGATTATCACGTCACTTCGATAATTCATTGCAAGTTAATTAAAATTAACATTTGCAAGACAAAATCATAATTTGCCATTGAGTAGGTATGATTTATATTGTGGAATTTATGGTTTAGTTAATTCTAATTAAATCGTATTCGTTGGTTTACGTAAAATAAATAAAATACACTAACGTCAAACAAGTTCATACATTTGTATTATTTTGTATTGGGTAATAAAGTCTCGGCGGCGTTGTTCGCGCGCCACAATAAATACTTGGCAACTTTTTGGGGGTGTAGTGATGGATGTGACAGGTAATAAGGCTCACGTATATTGCAATTTGTTTGCCCTTATCGCTTTAATACACAGAGGTCGAAACCCCGCATATCACATTTCCTCATATTTCAACAATTGCGTAGCAAACTCTGCTTTCATCAATAATTGGAGAAAAGCTCCCCAAGGATCCAATTTTCGTAAGCCCAAAAAGCCGCTCGAACCAGTGTGTATAAATTAAAAACGATCCATCACTTCCCTTCTTACCTCATCGATTGGGTGAACCCGTCTCTTGTATCATAATTCTGTACGGAGAAATTTCATAATATCGAAGTTTCACACTGCAAGCAACTATAAGTATTTACGAAGGAAGGTATTGAAATTTCGCTTGCGAGTGCTGAATAGAAAAATTGTTAAGAATATTTTGTACAGTAATAAAAGAAGTCACCGGAAACATAGTAGACCGAAAGTGCCAATAAATACAATTTTCCTTTGCCCGCTCACGGAGGTGCATTTAATGAAGTGTGCTAAAGTGTCAATTAGGTTCTCGTCCCTATAAAAACACGAAAGGCTGAGGGCGGACGGCGGTCGTAGGGCGGACTGAAACTCCAGTGAGTAGTAAAGACGACTAAATGAAAGCAAAGCATAGCAAAATTCCTAGAATGAACAAGAATTAAGTGAAAATCAGTGCTGATACATTTTATTCATTACTACATACTATATAGGAATTCGTACACTTCTAAAAAAACAAGACTATTTATGTGATTCAGTATAGAAATTTGAAAAACAACAATTTCTAAAAGCAACCATCTAATTAATTAACTAATAAAACTAACTAACTAATAAAACTAGAAAAATCGCAACGCATTCTCAGAATCTTAATTAAAACCTACACAAAAATAATACGGCATCTACGCAATATAAACAGGACGTGAAAGTTACTGGAGGGGTGGACAGAGCCCTTGGTCGATATGTCCGTCGAACTGTCTCAGGGCGTGGCGCGGCACGTGTCCCTCATAAACCCGCTTTACAAGGCCAACGACGTCTGGAGAATGAAGTAAGGCTTGCCGCACACATTAAATTCTGAGCTGCGGATATGTTATCTTGCTGCCAAATTTATTATTTTACGGTAAATAACTGATACGGTTATAAGAGAATTCAAGAAATTCATAAATACGCTACGTTTACGATGCAAAAATTTAGGAAAAAAAAATACCAATAAGTAATTTAAATATCGTATTTCTTTTAAATCTTTGTATCTTCGCAGTCGATAAAACCACTTTTGGCTTAGTTTGGGAGGCTAAAGTATACACAGAAACACCTGTGTATACTTTTTAAATAAATCTTGGATTATCGTACCGTAGACATCACTGGTCTTAAATAGACTTTGTATTTATAACTAAATGTATTTATAGCTGGAGGACCTGTCGCCTCTTAAAAATTATCTCATTTATCATTTTTTTAGATAGTATTTTTATTTAGTATTTTAATTTTTTTATTACTTTTTAAATTTAGAGTATGTTGTCTAAGATTTTTAAGTAGGTATAGTTTTACATACTTTATTTAAGTGATGGACGATTAATAATATAAAAACCGGCCAAGTACGAATCGGACTCGCACACGAAGGGTTCCGTACCACCATACAAAATAAAAAAACAAGCGCGACGTTAATCGAACTTAACTATTAATCGTTATTATTATGTAGTTTAAGAATTTTTGTATAAATATATAACATTTTATTATTTATTATTTATTTAGAAGGCGCTCGATCCTCTCTGGCTAAATCCGAAAAGTAATAACATGAGTGCACTGATAGCTAGAGACAATTTTTATTACTTATTTTATTACAGTGAACCTTTGACTTTTAGTATCGATTGTGAAGAGAATAAGCTCTGTAAATGAAAGCGTAAATTTATAGTACCTAGTAATACAATGTAGTTTTCATCATAAAATGTTTCATTTTAATTACCTTTTACCATAACATCCACAAAGATAAAATGCATCTAGTTTTTGTTTATTGACTAAACGCTATCTGTCATTTTCTATGGAATTTCTACAAAATTTTTACTTATAAAAGTACATTTTATAAGTTAATCTATTACTCATTAAATAATACAGTCTAGTTAACTGTGACAGGTTTCCTTTTAACTACGTTACACATACTGCTGTCATAAATTTTTTACACATATCCAAAAACAACGGTTTAGCTGGTAGAGGGACACATGACTCTAACAAAAATTAGGACTTTAGGAGTGCATATCTCAACAACTGTTGACTTAAAAAAACCTTGATATCATTTTTTAAGACCTATCGTTTAGTACCTTTCGCGTTAATATACGATGAATTTATTTTTATTCGTTTCCGAGAAAAACCACAGACAGACAGACAGACAGACGGACGGGCGGACATGGCGAAACTATAAGGGTTCCTTTTTTTGCCATTTGGCTACGGAACCCTAAAAACGTGAAAATTCAGATTTTATAAATACTTTTGCCTCAACTGGGATAATTCCGATAAAAGTACGAATCGACTAGAAGCTCTCTTCTACGTTTACCGTCTAACCACTCATACTCTAGCTAGCTGGTGCAAGATGGCGAGTTTCAGTCAGCGAGGTCCCCGCGCGCCTGTTTCCACCTCCGCGAAGTTGCATTTGTCATTTTCGATACTGTGAAGTGACATTTATGACTCTATTAAAACCAAACGCTGCTGTCAAATTTATTTATTCTATGCTAGTTCCGCTCACGTGTCCATATTAAATGCATAACGTCTTCACGACTGATTCTTTTGCAAATTTTCTTTTACACCCGTAACAACTTGAGCTCCCACTCGGTTCCTTTAATTTCTAATCTTGATTAGTTCTGTATCCGAAGGGAAATTTTAACTAGGATAAACAGTGGCCTATACTATAAACATAGTTCTGGCAACGCACTGAGTTCTTTGGTCGTGAACCTTAATTTTAATTGATTTGCTCAGAAAGACAAAAAATTAGAATACCTTCTATTTTTAATTTAATTTTATTCTAATTCTAATATTTAATTTCTAATTCTATTCTAATTTTTCTATTCTAAATAGGTATTCTAATTTTTAATTTAATTTTTAATTTTATGCTATTAGTTTATTGTTAATTTTATAATGTACTTTTCTTTCTTCTTTTCAGTCAATAAGTTATTTATTGTATATAGGGCGAAACTTAATATTAATAAATAAGGGAACGCTAAGAATTTTTATCACCTCAATGTTGCAGACCGTATTTGCAATATATACATGGTGTTCAAAAGAGACGGACGACCATCTTACGGGCGTCACCTTAGTTAGAAGGGAACAACTGAAACTTTCTCGGAGATGGCTGACGTCACAAGGTTTTATTGCATTCTCCGCAAGCTCAGACAGTTAAACTTTATTGCTCTGGGATTAAAGTAATATTTGCTGTGAGTGAATTATGTCGAGGTAATTTCGTTGATATTAAAAGTTATCTACGCGAGGTCGGCTCGATAACGCGATGTCTCGGATAGTATGTGCGCTGTCTACGCAAACATGCAAATTTCAGCCGCGCGCATTCTTGGCCGGCGACGTGCGATAACGAAGCGCCACTAACTATTTGCTAACTGCATAGTTCACTGCTCGCAACGCAACCTCTATGCGTAACTCGGGTGAGCACGCTTTGCGTTATATTTTTTCTCGGACCAATTATCACAATGGACAGAGTCATCTGTTTTTAGGCATGTCCATTTTTTTTAAGTGTTTGTATTATATGATTTAATTTGACAGTATTTATGGTATTACATTTAATTTTAATCATTATCTCATACGAATATATTTTAGAACTGAAAAACGTTTTCTTCTGAATAAGGTACTCATTTTATAGCATTAAAAATGATGCCAAATATTTATGAAATGACAAATCCTGGTCTTTTAATTTTCCTTTTGTTATTCTTGACGAACAAGACACAACTGAAAACGACATTCTTTCAAAATTCAAATACTTTTAGCTGAAGCAATGAGATTCCGTAATAAAATTCAATAAAATGCTTCATTTTACTGCAATGTTTATGCAGTTATCTACAAAATAGACACAATTCACACTGACAATCCAACGTTGCAAAACGTACATCAACTATCTCTTTTACTCGTAGCTAGACTCCGTGGTATGGACAAAGATACACGATTACGTGCTGATACACTGATACAAAAGCGGCAACGTATTATGACTCTGTACATTATGATAAATTGGTCCTAGTATTTTTTATTGAGCTCCGTGATAATAATAATAATAATAATACCTCAGACATCCCACACAGCGCCATCTAGTTCCAAACGAAGCAAAGCTTTTTTTACACCCAGAAACGGAACAAATAGACATTTTCATGTACACAAATGTTTGTTCCGGGCGCCCTTGGCTCTGCAGTTAGGGTCTTTAACCATTCGGCCAACTGATTATAATATACCACCTATGCTATGTTAAAAGAAAGAGGGAATTATACTTGAAAAACTGCTCTGAGACTCCTCTTTTAAGATATTATCAGGATTGCAGAAAGTAGCGGCCGTGAAATAAAGATTTCAAGAAAGTATGTTGCATTAAATTGTTTACGTTCCAGATTAATTCTGTAAAAGAATGCTTATGTACCTGGATGTGTTAGTTAAATCCTGAAGTTTTAATTACAAAAATACAAGAAAACGTTATAAGAAAAAAGAACATAATTTATTACAGGTCAGGCCTTGTGGAACACCTTATATTTTGTCGCACCTTTCGGTCGTACGTATCGCTTGAACCACTCTGCACAAATTTCCAGTCGGGCGACTTTGCGAAATTTCCCATTGAGCCGCCGATGCCGATAGCTTCTTGGAAAATGTTCGCTAGAGCTCCACGATCCCAACGGATCCCTAAAACGCATTCGTTATAGATGTTGCTTTCTTGCTTCGCTTTTATTATTATTATATTACTTCGAGAACATTTTTTTAATTTACTATGTACATTTTTTAATGTGAATGTAGTGTAATGAGGTCATTCGAATTATATGTCAAATAAATGATTTTTGTTTTTAAATTCCACTTTATAATGGCAAAGAAAATAAATAATACATTATTGTGCTATCGTGTTGCGTAAATAAGCCAACATTTTTGTTATTATTATGTTACTAGTTCAAACTCAGAGTTTAAACATTATACGGCATTAGCGGGCACAGACAACAAATTGCTTCACTTTTAGGGTTCCGTCGCCAAATTGCCAAAAACTGAATATAATTTTGACAAGTTCGTCTGTTCGTTTATCTGAATGTCAGTCTGTCTGCGATTTTTCACTTAATTTCTTTTTTCACTATATAGTTTAAATTTAAAAGGAATGTGTAATTATGAATCGCTACATACGGTGTAGTAAAATTATAAAAAAATTAAATTATATAGGTTTAGTGCATTATAATTTTGTAATTTTATTCAGTTTAAGATTTAGCAAAACCTTGCCCAATTTTTTTTTTTTTTATGTTTTACCACGTGTTGTACTTGTAATTACAGAACCCCACACTGTGCATGGCCTGACACACTGCCGGTTTTACTTACTACGACACCAAACCCTAAAAATATCAATGTGCTATTGAATAAATATGTGTTGAAAAATACATGAAAAATATATGAAATATATATATATATGAGAAATACATGTGTCGTGATAGCACAGAGCGCAACGAACCTGTCTCAAATTTATAAGGCCCCATAAGGCCATGGTTCGAATCCGGGCGTGTACCAATGAGTTTTTCTGACTTAAGTACACAATATAATTGACACCGTGCTTTGGAGGGCACGTTAAGCAGTCGGTCCTGGACGCTGTCAATAGATGGCGGTCGTTACAGTTCCCAATCCGCAGTGGAGCAGCGTGGTGGACTTAAGCTCCAAGCCCCCTCCTCACCCTGGGGGAGGCCTAAGCCCTTGCAGTGGGGTAAAAATGGGCTGATGATGATGTATTGAAAAAGTATGTAAAAAGTCGTTTGGGCTATAGACATTATCCTTCTTTGGGACCAGTGAACGTGGTTACCTATCAACACAGCAGGTGCTGACAACCGACAAGAGCGTTTATTAGTAACTGTATATAGGTTTTAATGCCGATGACGGGCGTTCGTACCAGCTATTTTGGAAGGAAAACTGATTTTGGATTACCGTACTTCTGCAGCTCTTCGGCTTCTAGTCAGCGTTCGCAGCACGTTCATATCACGATACCACCTCACCACTGATTTAAGCGATGGAATACCACATTTCTAGATCGGTAGCAGCGATCAGCGTTGAATTGGATTTGTATTAACGTTTTCCACATACCACCCGGTTCAAGAGCCAAGCTTAGCGAGTCAAGAATGTTGGAAAGAACGAGTAGGCAAAAGTTTATATGGAATGGAAAAAAGAAGGGACGCATTGACGCAAACACGCGTCGATATGGCTTTTTCAATCCATTAAAAAATTTAACACACCCTTCACTTGTATATTGACCACAAATACGTATTTAAAAAAAAACTCATCGTTAGTGCTGTTAACTAAATCCTTTGAACTAAAATTAAAACGAAAATAGTAAATTACTCTATTATTTAGCACCATTTCCTTCGCTTCTTACGTCACGTGATCACTCAGCATGGCTTATTACTGAAAAGTGTAGCGAATGACGCTGTCCGTTCCGTCTGCGCCCTTTTCCCTCTAGATATGATTAGCAGCTAATTGAATCCCGGGGTGAGATCCGCACAGTTTAGTTTTCCAATTTACGGACTTCCCCTTAACTAAGAGTGCGAAAGGGTTGGATTTAATTCTGTTAATGTCGACGCCCTGGTGCTCTCTCAGATGTACCTAAGTAGAAACGTAAGTCAAATAATACGTACCGTATCGTATTCGTACGTACCTGTTCCGGCGACGTTGTTGTGTTTCGAGAGTTTTTAATGGCATCGACAGTGTATGTTAGTCCACGTAATAGTTTCTTCACCTGCTCAATATCATACTTATTGCTGCACCTAAAGAAGGGTTTGTTCCTTCACTTTTAAATTTTTTTCTAGACATTAGGTATTTTATAAATACTCCATTATTTCAAAAATTAAGTAGGGTAATAATCATAATCAAACATTTTCCCGAATAAATTATCGATATAGTGTAGTTAGTAGGGGGCGACCGCGGGAAGGGGTATCCAGCCGGCGGTAACCAACCTACTCAATTTCTAGTCGCCCGCACATCACCACGGTAATACGGTAACTTTTTGGCGCTGTATCTCAATATTTTAGAACTGAGTGATAACAGAAGAAAAAACATATATTTTGTTATTTTCAACAAAGTTCGTACTCGTGATTTAAAATTTTTGGAAGGTGATAAAAACAATTACACGGTATGATATAAATAATAGCAGATTGTTCATCGAGGGAAGAAAGTGACCGATTACCGCTGAGTGTGCATTTGAGCAGGCGCGGAGGGCATTAAACACACGAAACGGGAATCGCACTTTCTCCGTAATGATACATACTACTTTATACTACATCTACGAGGAATCAAAATTAATATTAAAATTATTACAATTATTAAAACTTACAGCAATGCTATTCCCCGATTCCAACAAGTAGTCAGTAACAGCTTGAGTAGCTTCTTTTAATTGTATTAGAGTCAAAAAATCGTCACTATCGCTTTTAGAGGAAATTTTTAGTAAAATTATATTAATTAAAAAAAAAATTACATATCACTAAAAGAAATCCGCTCGCTTTTTTATATAGATCGGCGGCTCTGACATTAGTTTGCTTTTTTTAATTTTTATTCAGAATAAAAAGTAAATGGCCAGTACCGTTTTGCACCTCCATTTAAATTCGTGTTTTAATATTGGAAAAAAATAGGGGGAATAATGAATTTTCATACAACATTCCTGCCTCGACTAGCGGGAGTAATGGATTTTCGTACAGTTTTCTTTCCCACGGGAATTAAGAAGGACTTTCCGCCTTCTTCTTTGAGAAGTAGTAGACCGCTTTCCGAGCAGATGTAATATACAAGTTAATTTCTTACTCAAATTTTGCTTTCTGTAATTTATATGTAATCATTACAATCGTAAGCGACCATCGCTTACGATTATTACTTTTCAAATATTTTTTTAAATGTATAGTTTGGAATGAAATGATGTGTTTGTATAATTTGAGAAATAATTGTTTGTACCTATACCTATGCAATACAAGTAGAACTGACTATAAAATTACCAATCCCATGCTTTCCCAAGTCTTACAGTTTTATTGGATCTTTAATCTGGACGATATTTTTTGCATGGAGTCGTCTGATAATCACTTTCAATTCTGTATTCCATCTACACCCCCCGTTAGCGCCCCTGTTGTGAATTTGATAATGAAAGGGCCCCACTTGTGTACTGCAGAGATAATGTAAATAAGTATGCAAATTTCAGTGCGAGTTCCATTCAAATGAACCTTTGTGGCTCTTTAAAGTTTAGCTCAAAGCCGACTCTAGTTGTGTGATGCGACTCCAACTCCTGCTACGAGCTGCTAACGTATTTTAATATACGTACGTCATCGTTTGCGTACGCTCTCTTGCACTTGCATTTAGGGTTGTTTTGTATTAGTATTTTCGATATGCCAGACATTTTTTAATAAAAAGTCCAAATTAGAGACGAAATATTAAAAAAAATATATTTAATTGTCATTGTCATATTTATGTGATTATAATTTTTTTTATCGCAACATCTCTTGCGTTTCAATGATTTATTTGAATGAATGTACATTTGATATTCTTCGCCGAAACCTGACAATTAGCTGCTAAGTCCAAATGAAAGTAATTATTCTAAATCCGAAAGAACTGCTTGCATCGTTTTGCACCAAATTATTATTAATTTTTCTTAAAGTACCTATAGAAGCTAACATTTATGAATTAATATATGAAATCAATTTTATATCCTCTCGGAATATTCGACTATAGCGATAGGTCAACCTTAAACGGTTTTTTTTTTCATTAATAGTATTTGATAGTAGTAGTAGTATTTGATTGATTTACATTTCATATGAAAACGTGCTTGGGGTTAAATGGTGTATTTTCATTAAACCACAAACGTTTTAAGGCGTTCGTGTGCAGTATACATTTCTTGCAAAAGAAATTGATATAAATGTAGCCTTCTCTGGCGGTGGCTTCGTACAGGGTGGGTAAAATATTTTCGTTGTAAGTGAAAGTCTCAGTTGATAGCGCTCTGTTGACGCTCCGCGCGGCCATCAATCATTTAATTTTATCCGCGCACCACGTCACGTCACGCGCTCCTTCCGCTCTATTGGAGAAAGCTTTAAAGCGACGAGCCACTTCGATAATGCATCACGTTTAAAACCCTTTTTAAAATGATCTAAAATATTTCCTTATACAAATCGCGAAATTTCAATCGAATTATTTCCTAAAACTGACTACGAAAACGGATAATTATTATTCTTGAACATCACACGGCAAGAACTTTCAACTTTGTGATGATACGTGAATAACTTCTAGAAGTAGCTTTTTAATCGGAAATTGCTTTTTAGTGATCTTGTGCTTATAAACTAAATGTTTATTTAATGTTTATTTACCGTATTTATTGTTGTGAATTTTCATTTTAGTGTATTTTTGTGAGCTTTTCGAATAGATTTTAACTCATAGCACCGGGTGTACACAAATCCTTTTCATATAACTATAATAGGTCTAAAGAAGCTGCGTTTTTCCCATCGCGCATCGGAATTATTCTAAGGTTCATCTTCGATGGATCGGTGTATTCCTAAGTTATTGCTACCCAATTTGTGCTAGCGCTGGAAACGACACCACAAGAGTGCCCTTATGATAAACCGGCATTTTAGACGATACGTCGCCGGTGACGCGCCCGATCCCTCCGCCTTGTGAGCACCACAAATTGGGTTATCAATCAATATTACTTTCATGTTTTCAATTTATGTGGAAATTATGTATCTATTCGATAAAAAAAAAATGGCATAAAAATTCATGAATTGGATACATAGAGCGATAAGAGGATATTATGCTTCTATAAATATTTTGTAGTAACTTGACCTAAGTTTAATGAGGCAGAAATAATCAGGAAATGTGTATAGAATCCTTTAGTTATATTACTGTAAACCACAAAAATTGATTTATTTTTTTTAATTTGGTTGCTATTTCGTTACTCAGCACGTAATAATTATGATCAAAATTACATTATTGGATGTAGACTCTTAGCACTTAACAACATAATAAATTATCTAGTTTTAAATAATCTAAAACGGATGTACCGTAACTAAGTTAATAAATGATAGTAAGTATAAAAGTGTCGTGATAGCCCGAACGCAGTGAACCTCTTTCAAATCTATAAGGCCATGCGACCGTGTTTTGAAACCGGGCGTGTACCATTGAGTTTTTTCTGACATAAGTACATTAACTATGACTGATCCGCGCCTCGGAGAGCACGTTAAGCAGTCGGTCCCGGTTGCTGTCAATGGATTGCGGTCGTTACAATCCGCCAATCCGCATTGAAGCAGCGTGGTGGATTTAAGCTCCAAGCTCCCTCATCTTGAGGGGAGGCTTAAGCCCCTGCAGTGGGATATAAAAAGGGCTGATGGAATATAAGTATAAAAAGTAATAAGTGAAATAAAAAAAAACAGTGAAGTGTATCAAACCATACGCGATAGGATTCCGAAGTATGAGCTACATAAAATAAAGATGACGATTTATGTATATATATAGCGCATAGGTATACATTGGGTACATATAATTTCACGCTATATTTAAATAAAGCAAATTTATGACCATTTTTATGACCCAGTAATTTACCCTGATGACCAGCAAAATATCTTAACGTAAACATGACGTAAACAATAGATCTAGACGTGCCCATAAATGTCTGTTCAACCTTTTTCGATTTTATTCATGGATGAAGCTAGTAAATGGTTTTTGTCATAACTCAACTATAATGTTGCCTATACATATATTGTAACTAATATTATGGCTACGCATAGTATATTTATATTTTTTCGATTATTCCGAAACTAATGTATTGCCTTATTGGAACTAATTTTGTTTGAACTTTCCAATCAATGGCTACGTGCAAATGTGTTTTTTTTTTAATTCCCATTTCGTAATATAGGAAAATCTAAACAATAAAATATTTTTTTAGTGACAATCAAGTTTTAACTCTGCCTGTCTAATATATATGCAGAATTTCATTCGCTTATTACAAAACATTTACTATTGAGCGCCCTGGTGGCTTGTAACCATAGTGCTCTGAGCTGACCCGTATGTATATATTGAAATTTTATTAAAATAAATTTGACCTCGTCGTTTTAAAGTGACAAATATTGCAGCACCCTTTATTGAAGTTATATTAATACGACCTAAAAAATTCATCGACATACAAACAACTTCTTATCCCAAATAGATACAGCGCTGTTGGTAAATAACCTTTCATTTACCCATCCATAGGGAGAATCCATTCCAATCCATCCATTTACAATTATAAAACGGGCTGCTGCAAAATTGTGAGTTTAGGATTACATAATAAAGGCAGGGGGGTTCTATGTAACAACACACTATTGATTTCGATTTGTAATACTTTGATGGCGGAAAAACTTTACCAGAAATCACGTACATAAGACATATAGGTAATAAAAATACTAAATCGTTGGTAATAAAAAGCAATAAACGCTGAATCTTACAGGGTCGAAGAAAAACACTTGTTGAAGCTCAAAACAGATTGAGTCGTTAGCGCGCAGTTTAAGCCTGTATCAGACTCGTTACTCGGTATTTTCTTGCAATGTCGGGGTACGGTGCGGCGCTCGGGTCAGCTCCTATTACGCCAATATATCAAACGGGATTAACTGTAAATGAGAGCGTACCCGCGGATACGGCGACAGCACAGCTACTGATTCCGCAAAATAATTGACTTTTAATTACGTCTTCCAGACGTTTCTCTCGGTTAATATCCAATCGTGTGGTGAAATTTAAACATTTCCGTGTAAAGTTTATACAATGACGACCGCTTAGCCTAGTGGGTAGCGACCCTGCCTACGAAGCAGGAGGTCCCGGGTTCGAATCCCAGGTCGAGCCAGTATTTATATGATGAATATTGATACTGGTACCGGGTCTCGGTTGTTATATGTATGTGGTGTCTTCGCTTGGTACCTAAAACACAAGCTAATGCTTAGTTTGGGGCCTAGACTTTTTTGTGATGCATGCGTTATTATTAATAATTATTATTATTTTAATGTATTATCAATATATGTATTGAAATAAAAGCTCATATGTATTACCTATACTGTTCAATCAAGGATCCCATAATCAGTGGTCGCTTTGATCCGTTTTCTGGGTGACCGATTCACTATAGTAATCGAGATGTATAACTAAGGTATATAATAAAACTATTTGGTATAGCGAATGTGTGAACAGTGTTCGTTACTCCGTTTTCACAGTGAACACACTTTGGATGCGCAAACGTTTTCAGACGAGTTATTCCGGCCGAGTTGCCGCGCGAGCATGAACGGCGCTACAGTATCAAAGCAAACGATGTTCTCCATGTGCAAATCAAAACTTCCTTCCTTTTGCCAAAAATAAACTTATTCGAATATATTTCTGCTCATAATACATCCTTATTTTACGAATATGTACATATCAACACAAATATTAAACTGTTGATGATGGTGTAACATACTTAATGTGTGGCACAGTTCATAAAGCTGTAGGTAATATAGATAAATGCTTCCACGAAAAGGAAAATGAGCTCACGCTGAATTTCCTCTGGTACATCTTACATAAAATTAGAGTAGACGGCGAGGCGGTTACGTCGCAGATGTCTTCCAGACGCCGTCTTAGCACGATCTTCCTCTCTTGATTAAAACAGCGAATAATAAACGGCAAAACAATTTCATGTCGTCTCATCCTCAACTCGGAGCTTTGGCATGAGAAAATTGAACCGAACTCTGTCTCAAATTGCCTAGAGTCGTTCCTCCTCTTTGAACATAATAATATTTATAGTCTAAATTTATAGAGTTTTTTTTATTATTTTCAATTATAAACAGTTTTTGTTGATCATAATTGAAGTAAAACTTCTTTAAGCGCGACTAGGGAGGAACTCAGATTTTTTTCTGACGGAAGTGACGCTTACTATAGTCTGTGTAGTTTCCGCTATTTAAAAATAGATGGCGTGCGACGGTAGATATGTCTATCCGTCGATAGGTTATTGAGACGACAAAACTATACAATGGATAGAATTTCTTACCCTAGTATAGTTAGACCGTCGATAGATAGGTAATTGGGTTTGGCTGTTAGAGATTTTTAAAAAACTTTGCAATTTAAAAAATAATAATTTAGATTGGTCGTAAGTATATGTCATATACTCCACGCTTCTTGACTTATACGCCAGCTAGTGGCAAATATCATAATCAATTAGAATTATTTATTTCCAAATTTTCGAACGGATCAATTGTGAATAGCAAAGTGAATAAATATTCAACGGTTTTAAAAAAAATATTTTAAATTGCAAAATTTTTTAAAAATCTCTGACAGCCAAACCCAATTACCTATCTATCGACGGTCTTACCATACTAGGGTAAGAAATTCTATTAACATTTCGTGCGTCCCAATATACTCGACAGTTGTTGAAGGATAGAATTTATTACTGAGGATAAACATGCAGCCTATCTGTCAAATGTGATGGTTTACCTATCGATCGTCTGCTATCATCAAATAAAAATTCGCTAAATTACTTTTATCTTAATATTTTAAAACCAATATCTATTTAATTTAGTTGTAATTTAGTGTGAAAATGTCTACGTCCAGTGAAAGCGATTCTGACTTCGAACTTTTACAAGAATTGTCAGACTGGGATAGTAGCGAAGAATCATCTCATATTTGTTATTATAAAACGTACAAAAAAACTTCAAAGTTTTACTTCAATCGCGCGTAAAGGTTACACGCACACATTTATTTTTTTGTTTGTTAGTCGTTACACTGTCACCTGTAACATCAATATGGTATCTCAATAAAAATACACTGTAAATATCACATTTTCTCAATATCTCCTGTAATACTTACAGCTGTAAAACTTTTTAAATCTTTTCTAGTAGCATTTAAGAATATATTTCATACGACCTCTGACGCATGACGACCGCTTAGCCTAGTGGGTAGCGACCCTGCCTACGAAGCTGGAGGTCCCGGGTTCGAATCCCAGGTCGGGTCAGTATTTATATGATGAATATTGAAACTGGTACCGGGTCTTGGTTGTTATATGTATGTGGTGTCTTCGCTTGGTACCCAAAACACAAGCTAATGCTTAAGTTTGGGGCCTAGACGTTATTGTCATGTATACGTTATTATTATTATTATACAAAAATCTATATTTATGATCTTCATAATTCTACAATTAAATGGACAACCGGGCTTCATTTCCATCATTTTATAAAATAATGATTATTAAAAAACAGACTCATTTTATATGAATTATTAATATCAATATTAATTTGTACTGTATATTTTTATAAATATATATTTTTCAATGGATTAAATTCATCAAATTAAAAATGTATGGCCTAAATCATAAGTGTTTTTCTATTCACTTGCAATGCTTCATATCCTACATTCTCCCATTATCATATGATTTTGATCTTTCACATTTACTAGGCGTTCCGTGACGGCTCGTTTTTTTATACCACAGGAACCTTCGACCGATATAACAACCGTGTTACTGCCTTCAAGCTTTTCAACTATCTAATAAATGACAGACATACAAAAGCACTTTCGGGTTTATATTGTTACTTTAGGAACATAAATTTTATTGAATCTTTAATTAGCGGATACAATAAGCGAAATAAGTAGATAATAAAAAAAAAACAAAACAGAACACAATAAGAACAAAATCTCAAAAATATTTGATGAAAATGTAATGGGTAGTTTATTTCTGACACCTCCAAAGTTTTTAAACGTTTTTTTTATTTTTAGTTGAGAACATCATTAGTGGGCGAACCGAGGGGAACCTATCTGCATGCAATTTGCAGATAATCACATCCGATTTAAATTCTGCAGACAACCACCCCACACCTCTTTTTGCTGACTTCGAGGGGACTTTGAAGGGATCTGTGAGAACAATGTAGGGAAAAGGAAACTTTAGCCGCCTCTGTTGAAAATTAATTACAAGTAATTGCAAATATCAAAGTAATTACGGTATGGTATTATTTTAATTTTCATTTACGAATTAAATGCAATCACTAATAAATATAAATAATTGTTATAAGTACATAATAGCTTTAATTTTAATAATATTTTAATATCTTTTTTAAATTCCACAAAAAATTGTTAAGCCATCTACTATGATAAAATTCTTTGTATATGTATACATATTATACGTGTTTACGACGCCATTATCACTGTTGTTGGCTACTAGGAAGCTGTTTGTGTTATGCTTCTATATATTTGACGTTGTTTTGGGGTTCGTCTGAGATGAAAAAAGAAACTTTAATAGATCATTATGTCGGTCTGTTTATCTGACTGACCGTCTGTTTGTCTGTCTGTACTTCTGTCACGGACTATTTTCTCCGAATTTAATGATCGAAAAAAGTTGAAATTCGGTATATATACTGAGAGTTGGTATCTCAATATATATAATTGTGGCATAATTGAATAAACTCTCATTTTGGAGGTAATGTAGAAAATTTTAAAAATAGTTTTCTCTACTGACAAATAACTATAAAGATTATATCCAATTTATTTGCTTATTAACTAATTACTTATCGGGAATTTTGGAGTTAGCTACTATAAGATGAATCTGATATTAAAGCCCGAATAATCATTCTAGAAAAATTATACTCGTTTTGATATACGAGTATAATTTATGTTATTTTATATCATACGAATGTTATATCAACAGACCATGCTTCGGTAATCACAAAGTAATTACTAAAATGTCTAACAGGCGGTGCTAGATTTTCTAGTAGGTACCTACGAAACTATTTCGTGCTCTGTTTTACCATCACCGGAAAAATGAAATTAACGTATCATTGTACAATTTTCTAAAACATGACGTTAGAATTCAGGACCCCTCAACGTATCCGAACCACGCTATAGTAACGCGTGCGCTTTCATTGATATTCAACTCAAACATGATTGTTATAACTGGATTTTTTCGAAGGAAACTTCCAAGTAATCTTGATCCTTACATAAAATTTGAAAGTTCCTCTCGTCCCGGCGGATAATCGAGTTTATACTTGGAGGGCCGCCATCAATCATTTATCCGCGCGCGGCGAGCACTTTGCTCACTTCACGCAGAAAAACTTTAAAGTGCTTCATGTACCGATGATGTATCATACTCGTGCATACATGACCTCGTTTCGGATAGGACACAAGAAATTCAGTGACGTATTATCAATTCGTTCCTATCGAGCTCCGACGTAGCAGAAGTTTTGAATCCTGTCTGTGGCATCGTAGCTCCGATACGAATGAATGAATGCATATATAACGCGGTTTTTTTTTTTAATTTTAAGCAAGTTTAATCGAGATGGTTCTTAGCTACATTTTTATCTGACTGTCGGTCTGCAGCTTCATAGTTCTACAAATGTATGACCCGATTTTGATGCGTTTTATTTTAAATTCAAAGCTGTTTCAATCGGATAGTTCTCAATTACAATTCTGTCTGACTGTAAGTCTGTCTGGGGCAGATGTCTGACTGTAAGTCTGTCCGGTTCAATTTGGGTGTATTTTAAAGTAAAGCTATTTTTAAAAAGAAACAACAACATACAAGTATTTTTTTAATAAAAAATCGATAAATATTAATTTAAGAATTATGTACAGTACTTACGAACATTTTAAGTCTTTATGTCGCGGAAAGAAAGAAACAAGTATACGGTAAGAGCAATAAACAAGGTGTTGGTTTTTGGAAACGACGAAATTATTTTTTTTTTCAAGGCTTTTGTCGCTTAGCGTTTGGCGTTTAATTATCTTCCGTACAAACATTTACTGATATTATTATTGTTTTCTTTCCGTTTCGTAAATTTCCGGAAAACCAACTCGTGCTTCGTTGCTCTTACTGTATAAGCGTTTGATTTTTCCGGAAAGTAAAATGTGAAAATTCCTATACATCACAAAATAATCTATCATGGCTTCTTTTATCCCGGACATTGGGGCACCATTTAAAAGAGTATCAAGTTGAAAAGCTTGATGATACGTGCTTTACCTCCTAATTGAAATTGCGTATTTTGAGATATTTTATAGATACTAGTATTCCCTTGCAACGTTGCCTCTTTACTCTTCCGGTATTTCTTTAAATAAGTACATTACACGTAAGTACATTACAACAGTATTCAAGGTTCAGTGAGAAAATAAAAATTAATGAACTTTTAGAAAACTGTTACTAGACCACAGTATAAATATTGTATTGTACCTATATGCCACTTTTGATATAACACTGAATTAGAAATAAAGAACGAAGTACGACGTGACGCACATGTAAAATAACCAGCAGTATATTACCGTTGTGAACAAATATCAATATCAATCACATTTTGCATTTAATACATTAATATTTACTAGCCAATATTAATATATAACTAATTCTGACTGGCAGGTAATCAAATTGTCCAAAAACCTACGGCTAAGTTAGAAATGTTAGAATGCTAAATTATCTGCGTTTAAGCGCAGAGAAAAAAAAATTAAGACAGGGCGCCGCCCCGTGCCGACGCGATCACAATAATGAAGCCTCAAAAGCATTGTCAATTCGTTTGTAAATATATGAATCACCCACACGTTTAACTTCTATGGTTTTAGTAGGCACCGCTACTATCAATCTCACAACTCGAAGCTTTTTATATAATTTTAATCATACAACAAATACAACAAATTATACACTACAAGTGAATTCTAAATAAAAATCAAATTAAAAAAATATATATATACCTATAAATTAAAAATACTATCTAAATAATGATAAATAAGACAATTTTAAAGAGACGACAGGTTCAGGGTGCCAAGGATGCTTACTGCGTTGCCACGCTGTATTGTGACACTGATCCTCAGAACAAGGTATTTCTTGCTTAAAGGATCACCTGTCAACAGACGCAGCGCGACTCCCAAATCGTGAGCAAATAATTTAGCATCCTTGGACCAGGAACACATTGTCTCGACAGCGAAAGGTATGAATTGGTAACGATTTAATAGTTCTACGTGCTTGGCTATTTTCCTACGAGCTGCTGCTACGAAGCTGGTACTTCAGTTTTTTTTAGTTGTATTTTTGTAAACAAAACCTTGCCAGCTGTGTTTAATGCCTGCGAGACTGCTGGCGTGAAAAATAAATTAAATGCCATCACGTATCGTGACATGGTGTAAAAAACAATTATTACTGGCAAAGCATCCAAAGACAAGTACATTCTAGTACACCTACAACTCGTTATTCCACGGCACACTGTTTATCCTTTTTTGTCACTCATATCTTGTGAACGTTCAAGAAACGAACGAAATCTTCAACAGAACGGGATCGCATAATCGTAGAACAAACGTAGAAAGGGAATAAAGCCGGTGGTAACTCGTACGACTGGTTTATGATCAAGCCACTCCGGATGTCTCCGCCCGCAGCACGCGAACCGGCGCGAGTGCCACTCAAACACGACATTGTCGCATTTCATCCTGGTCCAACTTTTATTAGCGGTTAAAAGTTTATCAATATACAGTGCTCCCTACTATTCCCGGGAACTAATAAATCCGTCCATTGTCTACGCTATCACATTACAACCGAAAACGCAGGCCCCGTTTCCCTTTCCAACGTGAAATTTCTAAAATAAACTACGTTCTGATTTGAAAGTTCTACGATATCGTTTGTACTAAAAAAATAATAACCGAGTAAGGAGTATCGTATTTCAGTAAGAAAAATTTCAATGAACTGACTTTAAAGTCGCTTAAAGTAAACGGAAGTCCGCAAAGAAAACTCCGAACCGTATCAATTTTACCGCAACGTTAAACGAAATAATAACATTTTTATTTCACCATCAAACGAAGGGAACACACACACACAGAGACGCCGATCTGAATACAGATGAGATAGCGAAATTTATAAATACAAAGCGCGGAGGGTCCCAAACGAAAGGAAACTTAAAATAACAAAAAATATAGTCCGTTTCCCAGGTCAGAACATAAAAGTGGGCCGTTGTGAAAGTAATGAGTTGTTCGCTCTTTTGAAAAGATTACGTATTGTATTCATTAACAAAATTGCTGCGAAATAAACAAACGTTTACAAAACATTCCAGAAGATTTATTCAATTAAAAAATATTTTCTAAGCAAAGCTCTATCATTTAGGTCAGGGACGGCGAATCTTTACGTATCAGCAGCCATTTTTCTAAAGAAATGTTTAATGAGGTCATAGACGTGCCATCAAATAATGTTTACTTTGTGATTATTGGAAAAATAATAATAATAAATACTATCAACTCAAAAGGTTGGTCCCATGTGGCATCGATCCCATTACGCTTGCACTATTTCCGCGCTGCACAGCGATGCTCAGTTGCTGTGCGAAATAGGCGCCCGCTCTGTTGTAAATATTGTAAATATTGTTAATTAGTTCTTAGATTTATTTGTATTTATTGTTATTTAATTTATTAATTTTAATTATATAATATATGTTCATTACATGGTTTCACAAATCAACTCAAAACTCTTAATTTACTACAGTGCCCAAAATATTGTGTCGCGTGTCATTAACCGCAAGCGACACAATGGCTCGCCATCTCTGATTTACGTTGTTTTGAACCAATCGGATATCGGGACTTGAAATAGATAAATAAAAAAAAAATATGAAAATATTATTAGTTACGTTTATATTAACTGTTAGATAGTGCATAAATAACACTATTATAATCTAAACATATAATTCTAGTACAGGACGACTCAATAGTCATTCCGCGCGATCTACATAAGTATTGTCAACGCACACATGTATAATATAATATGTATATGTATGTAATATGTATGTATAATATGTATAATAAGCCACTAAATTACTGCAAACACAACGACGACTCCATACAATTTATTACGGCTCATTTAGGCTCAATGACTAGACCGATCAGTTATTTTGACCGCAAAGTCTTGGGCCCACTAACCTCATTTTAGTGTCTATCTTATAATTATTCAAAAGCTATGCCTGGAGTACTTAATTAGTGTAATGAAAATATATAGATTCACCAGTGGAATTGAATGATGATCTGTGCAGTATATTACGACTTACAAATAATTTCGTGTGATCCCATGTATTCACACAAAAACATTAATAACAACAAAAACAAGCACCAAACAACGCAGAAACGGTACGCTGTGCATCCACTTTAAATTCGACAACATATTTTGTATAACAAGTTAATTCTTACACCAAAGCAAGTGGACACTATTCCGAGGGACAACAAAGAATCTACGGCGGACGAGAATGAAACGGTATAAAATTTATATAAAACAGCGTCTCCAAGGATCAATCCAACAGTCAATTAAAAGTAATGCCATTTGGTTTTAATGTTATCGCACTTCCCTTGATAGGTTAATAATATGCTAAAAATAACTGTGTAGTAATTTACACAAGTACGTAAATTATAATCTAAAACAACGCCTTCTCTGAATATGAATGTGGTATTCGGAATTAAATCAAGAACAAAATAAACGGCCATCTTTGTTGAATTAATAATTATGGAATATTTTTTTGCCATTTAAGCAACTTCTTATACTATAATACATAATTATAACTAGAGGAATATAAAGTTATTTAATGTTTTACATCTCGAGTATAAAAATTCAAGTACAGATTGAGTATTCTCTTTGTTTTTTAGTCCGAGATTCCTTGGTTCTCTTTGGGTTGCACTATATATCTTAAATGGCTGGCGCGCGTAAACGACATCCCGAGAAACGATGATGTTTTAGTAAGGATAAGGCACCTTCGTATTACGTGGCGCCCGAAAATCGATTCACAATTACACACAGAAGTCGTAAGCGTTTTCATTTATTATTAAACTGAGTGTGAAATACGCTACATAACATATGATGCACAAAGAGACCTATGCATAGTGAATTACGCTTGAAATGCATTCAGTCCACATAGATTAGAAGTAAAAGCTAATAGGTAACTAAAATAATAATAATAATAATAATAACGTATACATGACAACAACGTCTAGGCCCCAAACTAAGCATTAGCTTGTGTTTTGGGTACCAAGCGAAGACACCACATACATATAACAACCATAACCCGGCACCAGTATGGATATTCGTCATATAAATACTGACCCGACCTGGGACTCGAACCCGGAACCTCCAGCTTCGCAGGCAGGGTCGCTATCCACTAGGCTTAGCGGTCGTCGATAATAATAAAATCATAAATTAGTATATTCGTAGGAATTTTACCTGCTCACTTTCTGCACGCTAGTGCAACATCTACGTCCTTTGATTAGTACATATAATTTCTTTGCCTCGAAAACAAACATTTTAGATTACGATTTTTGATGATTTTCTTTTTTTATTTATTTCTTTTTCTAATTACTTTGCCAGGTTTGATACGAGTACACTATCGACACATTTAAATATCGATTTCCTAAGGCAGTTTAAGTATCGAACCGTGTCAGTATCAAGTTATTTATAAGTAAAATAATAAACCAAGGAATTCTTATCCGCTTACAAAACAAATATAAAGGTTACTATTAACTTGAACTGGCCAGTTACCTGAAATATCATGTACATACAACAAATAATTTGAAATGATTTTGACTCAGACAGGTCGCCCCATAATCCTTTCTGTGTTTGAACTTTTTTTTCTATAGTCTAAGAAAATATTATCTCTCGACTTTGTTCGTACAAAAGCCCACAAACATCTTTAGTAGTTTCACATTAAAAAGATTTCGTGGACTCGTGTCGTGTATCTAACGAAGTTTATGTGAGTTGGCAGGCATGGGCGATTTTCTCTTTTTGCTGAAGAACTGTAAGGGGACTAAATTAGACTGAATGGTACATAGTTTACTTAAAGTTAAACTTATTACGGTCCCGGGAGTTGCGCGCTACTCGCCAGGTCAAGTGCCCAATTTGTCACTTGGGATAACTTTCCGGCGACTGTTCGATTTCATTAAATTTTACAAGTCGTAAACTAAACCTACTTAACTTATTTATTTATACATAAATAGCAACTTTATCATAGATACTACTTTTGAATAACAGTTTGTCCGGAACCAATAATTGTGACCGGTTGGCCGAGTGGTCTCTAGACCCTAACTGCGGAGCCGAGGGTCGCGGGTTCGATCCCCGCCCGGGACAAATATTTGTGTGCATGAACATGTCTATTTGTTCCGTGTCTGGGTGTAAAAGTATCTATATATGTATACATTATTAAAAAAAAAGAATATTTAAGTATATATATCAGTTGTCTAGTACCCCATAATACAAGCATAACACTTGCTTACTTTGGGACTAGATGGCGCTGTGTGGGATGTCCCAAATATTATTATTATATTATTATTATTATAATTGTGTCAGATTAAGCGAAAATAAAGCCTGTATTTTATTTTTAAAAAACCGACTATCATTTCTAACACTTACAGTCTCTCACAGTTATATCTTATTTTTACCGCCAAAACGCCACCTACTGTGCGAAAGTACAAATCAAAATAAAACTCTCTCCAGGGCACTTACAATGCGCTATCATAAAAATTAAATTACGCTGAGAGTTTCGCTGTAAGTGCGCGCCATTTCAGCGGGGTTAGGTACGGATCCGGTGGCGAGGGAAGGGTGCGGGTGGGGGGAGCGTCTGCCACATCAAAGCGTCTAGTCCCACCTCGAACTCCTACCGAAATCAAATTTAGCAGCCTTCTTTCGTGAATGCTCACTACGCCGAAAATACAACTGTCAATTGTCCGCGTGGTGAGTAAATTTTTATTTTAAAACGTACCTCGAACCTAAACCACAGAAAACGTAATCTGTGTCACATATTTTACCTTAAACTTAAATAATAATTACGTCTAAGTCAGTAAAAATATAATAAATACGTGACACAAACAACTTTCCAATCGTCCCGAGAAATGACTCGAGGTCGAGTGCCGATTTCCTCCACCGTTCGCTTCATGAATGCGGCGAACAACTAGAGGAAAAAAGCTGAAAGAAATTAAGTGAGTTCCTTACGTACACGCAACTCGGGTAGGGCAAAATCAAGTGGCTAATTTGTCACGGCGGGCAAAGTTCCCGTCTCGGGCTGTCTCGTGTGCGGACGGTGCAATTCGATTAAACTTTTACTAAAGTACGAGAGTACAAGGGAGTGAAAGCCTACTTACCGCGACCACCCCCACGCACCTACTTAACTAATTTAATTACCTGGCTTGTCTGTATAGAACTTTAAACAAACGAGTTAGCTATGTAACATTTGGCCTCTAAGGACTAATAGATAATATAATTTTAAAATAATTCTATGCTGCTCTATTTTATTATTATAATTTACCATCAGAGATTTTCTTTTCTGTCTGTGATCTTTCTAAACATGATTTTAAGCCACAAATCTTTATTTTCACATTAGGTGCCGTTGAAATTAGATACAACGGACAGAGCGACAGAGTAATCAAGTTCAGATGACCTGATAATACAAATGAGAAATGCCGTGCTTGGTGTCACTATGATCGCTTAGCCTAGTGGGTAGCGACCCTGCCGAAGCTGGAGGTCCCGGGTTCGAATCCCAGGTCGGATCAGTATTAATATAATGAATATTGATACTGGTGCCGGGTGTTGGTGGTTATATGTGTGTGGTGTCGTCGCAAAAATATTTATATATGTATATATTATAAAGCATATTTAAGTATGTATATCAGTTGTCAGTAACCCATAACACAAGCATAATATTTGCTTACTTTGGGACTAGATGGCGCTGTGTGGGAAGTCCATGTATTATTATGTAATCAGATTGAATAGAGTTAGAAACATAATGAAAATTTAAATTTCTTAAGTTATTACAAAAATAGACATCAAAGAAAAAAGGCTTAAAATCTCAAAACCAGACTAACATCGTTTGACAAATAAATAATTTTTAAGCTATCAAATATCATTTCCTGTGTCTTTGTTGTAAAACTTAATTATAAATGGCCGTACCGAAACGTGTTGTTAATGTCCTTCATAGATTCCTTTTCGTCTAATTGTTCATTGTTATGGTTCATTACTTGGTTATCAGTTGTCTATTTAAAATTTGCATTAGTATATATTAATTGAATTCTTAAATTAGAAGTCATTTAAAAAAAAAGATACACACCTACTCGCCATGAAGTCACATACAAAATAGAAGTACCCCGAGACGATCCTTACTACCATGCCGTCATCTAGCCAACGTCTGTTAAATTATACACGCCTGAAATCATCTACGTGTGAAATGCACGAAGAACAGATCTGAAGATTTATCAAAGAGCGTGCGACCACAGGGTTCGTAATTCTAAGGCGAACCATAATTTTCAACCATTTGGCGTACAAGTTCGTGGGACTAAATACAGTACCACTTTACGTCTCTTATTACATTTAGAGGGCTGTGTGAGAAAAAAGGATTGTTTTTAATTTATCTTTTGAAGAATTGAGTAACTTCAAGCTGTTAGTTTCGTGAATTTTAATGTAGTAATGTGAACTACCGCACGCTGCATGCATCAACTTTATGTAGAAACGTCGAGGTTGCAACTCGAGATATAACTTATATTGGTAAAATTTTTAACTTTTCCCACCGGAGAGACGTTTCCGTGTATGTTTCGTTCGTGAAATCAGAATAAGTGATTTTCTTTCAGTTCTATTACGGGGCTTGTTGTATGTTTGTTAACTTGTTAATATAAATAAATCATATGCCAATTAAGTTTAAACCTATACTTATTTACTGTGGTTTTGATAGAGATTTTATATTAAAATTTGTAATGAGAGTCTAATGTTCTTAAGTGTACGTACGTAACACTCCAACATAAATCGCATTATTAATATGTTCCACACACTGATATTTTCAAAACACACACACATTGTGCAAAGAATTGAAATAATAGTAATAATAATAAAGAAATAAACTTCAGAAATATTTCTATTCTTTTCAAATTCAGAATACCCGACAGCAAACACAAGCGAGAATAATATAAAATATAACAAAATCAAAAAGTTTTTATTCAATATAATATGTTTACACACACTTATTGAAAGTCAAAATGAATTGATTAGGTACCGGTTCAAAAATTAGAAGGAGAAGAACCGGGAAGAAACTCCTTCCTGTTTATTTTATTTAAATATATGTTTTTCTTAGTTGTTTTTTTTTTTTAATATGCCTACAACTATTACAATGATGTCCATGCGCACTTATCATTTAAATACTTGCTAATACAATAGTAAGCTTTTTTCATGAGTTGGACTTTAACTTGCTTTGTAATTGATTGATTGATGGCTATAAAGTATAGATAGCAAGTAGATGAAAAATGAATAAATCAGCTCAGTTTTGAAGGTTGGCTTTTAAGCGCGTACATAGGTCGCTTCTCTTTCCTCACATACAGAATTATTTGCATGTAGCTATAGGTTTCGCTGCAGGATAATTATACCCAAATATTCTCAATTTTCCTAACGCATTACAATCCTAAAAATTCTGATATGCCTAGTTTTACATCTTTGAGACATTTTTCAGTACAAATATTCGCTCCACAATCAAGAAACGTCACATTTTAATATAAAATACTGAATAGTTAATATTTAACAAAACGCAAACTCCGGACGCTGTCAATAGATGGCGGTCGTTACAGTTCCCAACCCGCAGTGGAGCAGCGTGGTGGACTTAAGCTCCAAGCCACCCTCCTCACCCTGGGGGAGGCCTAAGCCCCTGCAGTGGGGTAAAAAAATGGGCTGATGATGATGATGAAACTCCGTTTTCCAAATCACACATAGCTATTTGACAGTCAACGTTAGCACTACGTAATCATGTAGAATTTCTTGGAAAATTAGTGATTTTTACTTTTCATATTTTTATGATTTAGTTATAATAATATTACTATGGACATCCCACACAGCGCCATCTAGTTCTAAACTAAGCAAAGCTTGTACTATGGATACCAAACAACTGATATACACATATAGATATTTTACACCCAGACACGGAACAAATAGACACAAATATTTGTCCCGGGTGGGAATCGAACCCGAGTCACGAGTCTGATTCACATAAAAGTATCATATGTCAGTAACTGTTAATAATACAGTCTACAATTAGTTTATAATGACGATATGTTCGTCATCATAAAATAAATGTTGACTGTAACTAAATCTTCTTTGACCGTCTTATTCAAATTTCAAATCAAATCAAAATATCTTTATTTCGTAGTTATGTAACATAATCTTGAAATACGTCATAAGGTGAATTTTATTAGTTTGTGGAAGGACGTCACCACAAAGGCGCATTCAAAAATGCTGGTTCCTCTCAGAAGAATACGCAAGAAACTTAGGGACGCTCTTTTTAACAAAATTATTAAAAAAAATTTTTTACAATAAATGCTTAAAGAATAATATTGTTGAAACAAACTGATAGGCGAGCAGCTTACACCCATGGATTTTTCTCATCTAAATTTGTTTTTGATTAAAATTATAACTAATTTAATTATTTTTTCGTTTTCATAATTACTAAAAAACTTAAAGCTGATCGCACTCGTAATAATGTTTAGTAGTATGGGTAGTATAAATTTATCTAGGTAGATAAATTTAAATTCATACCTTCAGATAGATAATGTCTGTCGTTTTCGTTCGCCGGCATATCGATCGGTAAGTTGGGTCGGTGTCTTAAAGCCACGTGAAGTGAAGGCCCGCGTGGTGGTACTTCTGGTGGTGCAGGCTCAGGGGGTGAATCACATCCACCTCCAGTGGCTGAACCTCCGGTTACCGGGCCTGGTACAGAATGGAGACGTTTAGTGAACTTGAATCTACGACAGCACGAGATACGAGAGTCTAAAAATAAAAAAAAACTACTTTGAATAAAATAAAAAAAATCACAATTAAAATTTAATGATTTCAACAATGCTAGATAATTTGTATATTTATCAACATCTATACTAATATTATAAAGCTGAAGAGTTTGTTTGTTTGTTTGAACGCGCAAATCTCAGGAACTACTGGTTCGAATTGAAAAATTCTTTTTGTGTTGGATAGTTTATTTATTAAGGAAGGCTATAGGCTATATGTATAAAATAATACTATCTGTCTGTCTGTCCATTTGAGCAAATCTCCAAAACGGCTAAACTGATTTTAAAGAAACTTCACAGATAAGGAAAGGAAGTAGTCAAAAGTGACATACACTACTTTTTGTATGTCTGTATGTACGTCCACCTGTCTATTCGAGCTAATCTCCAAAACAGTTAAACCGACTTTAATGAAATTTCACGGGTATGAAAAAGAGGTGATCAAAAGTGACATACGCTACTTTTTGTCCGTCTGTTTGTCTGTACGTCTATGTGTCTATTTAAGCTAATCTTCAAAACGGCTCAACAGATTTTAATGAAACTTTGCAGACGTGAAAGAAGGTTGTCAAGAGTGACATCAGTTACTTTTTGTGTCTGTCTGTCGTTTGTCTTCACTGATCTACCGAAGCCGAAACTACTAAGTCTAGGAAGCCGAAATTTGGAACAGGGGTTTATTTTATAACGTATCAATTTTTTATGAAAGGAATATTTGGAAATTTCAAATTTAAGGAGGGAGGGACGGAAGGGCTTTGTATGAGTCTTTGTTCTTTATAATTAGAAACATAAAAATTTTGACATAAATAAATAATGATGTTTTTCAGGGTTTTTGGATTTCCACATTTTAAGGGTGGGAAACAGGAGGTGAAAAGTATGGGAGTATCGGTTTTTCTAAAGGAGTGGGGAGAATGAAGATTGAAAGTTTGAATGGGTGTGCCCAATATTAGTTTCAGAAAAAAGTATGTATAAACCATTTCGAAAGTTAATACTACATAAAACAGGAATGTGTAGTCTACGCAAGCGAAGCTGCGGGCGGTCGCTAGTGTATTATATGATTATCATTGACAAAGTTACATTTAAATGTCGTATATTTACTCAAATCGAATTGTTAATTGTTGACATTTTTTTTAAGAAGATGATTTAAAAATGCATCGTCGATTAACTTAAACGTATTTTTTCTGGCGTGTACAGTTTATGATACATTTAAATTTTTGTAAAAATGTAAAAAAAGGCTGACACGTAACATTTTTTTAACATTAATGTTGTAATAATTGCGTTATTACATGGTGAGTTTATTAACGTCGTATTTAAAATAACAGATGAATATATACGTGATGGCAGATTTAGTGAAGTGAGATGGACAAAACACTTTGAAAGAAACAATAATTAAAAGACAAATGAAAACGTACACGTAAATAAAGTTTGCAATAACCCTATCTCTAATACTGCGAATGCGAAATACGAATATGTGTTTGTTGGATTGTCCTTTTATCATAGATATACCTTTCATGCAGCAACAATTTTTTTTATTTTTTGTACATTTTTTTCTGGAAAGTGATATAGGCTACTTTTTATACTGTAGAAAGACAAGGTTCTTCTTATCTTATCTTATTTGATTGGGGTGGGCTTACCCTACACTTCGACCTATTTAGATCTATTGTGTCCCCATCCTTTGACCCTATTAAATGTAATTTTCAAATATGCATTTCATGTATTGTATGATTGGACTTTTTATACTGGAGAAAGACAAGGTTTCTGTGGGATAACTATTTTTCATACTAAAGCGGCTGAACGGATTTTCATGAAATTTAGTACGAAGGTGTCTTAAGGCTTAGAATAAGACACAAGATAAATTACATCCTGGAAAAATACACTTATATAGCTATTCTTCGTGTTAAAATAACTAAATCAATTTTGATGAAATGTAGTACAGAGTTTTCATAGGTAAGCTTTAGAATTTTCCCCAAAGTCTCACAATGTCCTGTGACATCGCATCCTTTCAGTGTGGCCCCGGTACAACTATGTAGTCCACACGGGCGAAGCTGTTGGTGGAACGCTAGTAAATATATAAAAAGATTCATATTTGAGGTTCATTTCGTATTGGCGTTTGGAAAAAAAAGTAATTCGGAACCCGAACAAATAGGGTTATTTACCGACATGTCAATTTCGAAGTTAACCAATATTATCCATACTTTAGTGTATTTGCGCAAATAATACATTACCAGTAGAATACAGACAATGAGCGTGTACGCCTTGGGAAGATAATCGTCGCGTCTCGTTTGATAGTGCCGGAGCTATGTGCGGCATGCTTATCAAAGGCATCCCACCTTGCGATTACGTTCAGACAAGAAGCTCCTGCCTAACTGCAATAACTAAATAGGAATTTGGCATAGTCGCGCCGAACATGTGCATTGCCTTCTTCCTTCTCTCTGTAATATTAATACCACAATAGACGGTTATTAATGAGAGATACCGCACGTCACACCTATTCCACTATGTCGGCTATTCTCTTAAATTATTAACTAAGAAGTAGGTCTTAAGAATCACAAATATCCTAATATATTAATCCCGGAGGGTATTTTTTTGTCTTTACGGCATTTCTTCCTTGAGGCTTCATCAAAACAGATGATGGCACCATAATTTCTGCCCTGGTCGTCTCTTTGTTTATTTTTAAAATCATTTTGAAGATTATCTTTATAGCTAATGGTCGGACCAGAAAATACCGGGATTAAATTTTTATTTCAATATTAGAATTTAAAGCAACAACAGTACGTTTAGAAGCCAGCAGTTGGCGCTGATTGTTTCTTTGTATTTTTGTTTGTTTTAAAGAAAACTCTAACCACTAATGACAATTAAAAAAAAAACTTGAAAATGCTAGAAATCAAGTTTAATTTCATATTCAAAATTTAAAGCTTAAACTTAAAAGCCAGCAAGTGACGATGGTTGTTTTTTGTCTTTTTCATTTTAAATATTACCTCTATCGCTAACGATGAATTAATACTATTATTTATTAAAAATAAGATTATAGAAAAAATTGCAGTATTCTGAAAAGCTAAATAGCTTAGTGCAAATATCGGAATAATAATAGACAGGATTAAACATACCGGGAATTTTGATATTTCTAATAAAAATTTTACGCTATGTCAGTGTTTTTAGAAGCCAATAATTGGTGCTCTTTTTTCAAACTTTAGCATGTGTACGTATTAGTAAATTATCTGGTTTTTCTTTAATGGACAGTAAAATTTACAATAATTTTTTTTGAGTCCATTCTAATTTAAATTATAAAGAGAAATAAAATCTAACATTTTAAATTAAACTCTTATGTGTAATTCGCCTTTATTGATTACTATCAAGACAAACCGAGCTCTTTTCAACGATGTATATATATATATATATATATGTAGGTATATATAAAGTACCCTTACAAGATATTTATAGTATGATATAATAACACCCCACAAATGTCCCAAAAATAAGTGTCAAGTAAACGACTTATTTAGACATTTTGGAAATCTTTAGATAAATCCCGAAATTGTCGAATCCCGTCTGATACAGCTGTCGTTGCCGACTTTAGTTAAATATAGATTAAATTTAGTTAGGTTAGCAATTTTCACTTAAAAAACTGTTTGACGAGAAGTGACGTCGCACTATGAAAAATAGTAGAACAACGACATATCAAAAATTGTTTTTACTAATGTCGTTACTGACGAATTTTAAAAGTTTAAAAAATAGTATAAGAGTGGAACTTAATATAATGTAGTAATTTTGTATGAATTACATTTGGAAGATAATTTTTATTACTACAAAGTGTAATTCTCAAAAATATCTATTTTAAGTCCGTTCTCTTCAATACTTTAAAATTAATTTCTTTCATAATTTGTGGAAACAGTTATGAAGTGTTATACATTTCTAAAAAGCCCTACTTTTTCTATACATACATACTTTTTCTAAAAAAGTATGTAGATTTTAAAGCAATTATAATGCTGTAGGTTTTATGATTTTATTTCTATGAAAAAAAATTAACAATAAGCGAGGGGGAAAAAGACGGATTTTTAACTTCATCGAGACTTTGAAAGTTACCGACGCGACGTCTCCCGGTGCTTTACATTTGATGTTGTTTTATAGCGTAGATATACACCTGAACAAACAGTAAACAGACTTGAATTTTCCATAGTGCGGCGCCTTGTGATTTGAACCCAAAGTACTGGACCCGGAGGCGGTTGGTGCGTTGCTCGACCTACACGGATGATTGTCTAACGCGGCGAAGTAACATACTCGTATCATAAAAAGTGCTACGTTTGCTGCTACACCAACCAGTTTCTTGCTCTGCGCCACAGTTACGTTGTCGCCGCTGCTGTCTGTCTGTGCTATGCCGCCACTACTACGTCGGTACTAGGCACGAATATCGTTAACGTAACGTTTGTATTATCCTACTAATATTATAAACGCGAAAGTTTGTATGTATGGATGTAGGAGGGTAGGGAAGTGTAAGTGGGTGGAAATGAGGTGGGTGGTGGAGGGAATGGGAAGGGGAACGTTTCTGTAGTCCACCCGGGCGGAGCCGGGTACGACCGCTAGTATAATGTAAGTTAATGCGAGGGGCGCAGGAAAGCACAGACGTATCCTCTATGATCCTACGACGGCTACGAATTAGTGTAAAAGTTAGAAAAAAAATTTAAAAACCGATAAATAAGTAAAAAAATATTAAAAATATAGACCTTTAATAAGGGTGAATTTAAAATAAATTCACTTTACCTTGTGATGGACCTGTCTGTCAGTATGTTATAACAATAACAACAAGTGAAATCCCACACAGCACCATCTACTCCCAAATTAAGCAAGTATTATACTTGTATTATGGATCCTAAACAATTGATATTCATACTTAAGTATTTTTTATAATATATACATATATAGATATCTTACACCCAGACACGACACACATAGACATGTTCGTGCACACAAATATTGGTCCCGGGCGGGCATCGAATCCGCGACCTTTGCTTCTACAGTTAATGTCTCTAACCACTCGGTCAATCGGCCAGTCGACATTGTGTTATGTTTTTACGAATTTTCGTAGACATTTTACCCCGACTCGATACATTACTATGCGAGAAAAATTCTAGAGTTCATATGGTTATACGAGTACATGGAGTAAATGGACAAATTAATTGAAAAAGGGTAAGTACGTAGTGCTCCCGCCGCACGGCCATTCCCGTACTATCCTTTTTTCGAAGCCACTCAAGGCGCTTTCGACCGCCATGTAACTTCGTTGTGGATAAAATTAGAAATCTGAATTTTCAGTGAGCAAGAGGACATATTTATTATAACTAGCTATATTCGCAAATTAGCTACTAGGTATTTTCACCTATAGTTTACGAACTATTGCCAGTCGAAATTCTTTACTTTTGTCACTAATACACTCATTCACAAATCGTCAAAACAGGTTTTGTTAGCAGACTTATAAACTTAAAATTGTGTATTGTGTTTAGTCTATAAAGTAAATTCCAGTCCCTTTTTCTACATTTTCTAAATATTCACTCTTCATTTCATTTATTTTATAAATCTACAGTAATTATGACAATAATTGTGGAACCTTTGGGATCTATGTTGCCACAGACAAGCACACAAATCGACACGTTTTAAACTTATAACACCGTTCTCTTTGCCTTTTGCGATATAGTCCAATATACATCAATTTAGTGGATACTTTATCGGAGTGAAGTCTTAAGTTTATTCCTGCGTTCTTTATAGTTTTTTCCATATAAAAGTTGCGACACCTTATTCTTGTAATTTAGAAATTTCACGCAAAGCTGCTGTACCTAATGGTTCATCTAATGTCCATGTGGTATACCTAATTTATAATGGTATACCTGATTTCCAACGGTACTCTAAAATTTAGTTTTCACGCATCTCTGAGACAATTCGTAAACAAAAAGCTTTAATAGTATAGTAAAGTTTTAACGTACCGTTACTAATACAAATGCGGCCATTTCGTGCATTATCGTGCGCGTACTCGTCTCGGCGGCCACGCCGCGCTAGAGTTCCACTAGTTCCACTTTCTCCAGAAAAAACCTCTTCACCTAAAAACAGGAAACGAAAAAAGGAATGGTTAGAACATTCAACCAAATCGCGGGAACGAGATGAAAATAGGGTTTAATACAAAATTATTAGAAGTTTCAAATAACATAATCGACTATTTTGTTGTTTTCAAAACACAATCTCATTATTGTAGAAGATAACACAATTAATTTAAACATATTAAATATATGCAAACAATGTGCAAACATCTGTTTGTACACAAACATCTGATTTCAAATAGCATTTAAAATCCTCTTATCTCATGGATGTTATCACATTTCATCCATTATTACGTACGAGGAATTGTGCCGCGGATGGTTTTCAATTCCAAACTTTTGGACTCGCTGGCGGCCTGAACAGTTTTTGGCAACTTTGACATTGCTACAAATTAAACTTTGTCTCACGCACAGACGTCTGACTCCTGTCTTGATTTCCATTTTTTTTTATGGAAACATTTATGTACAAAAAAAAATTCACGCTACCGATTAAGACGTATTTTTGTATCGTAAACGATACTATCTAATACAAAATAAAAACGCCCTAAATTTTAGAATCGTTTACCTTGAATCACTCTTTAATTATCAAATAGTGGTATATTCAAATGAATGTATATTAGAGAGAATGACGCACAACGCATACCCACCTTTGGAATTTCTATTTCTTCTATAATAGCGACGGTTGGTACTTTCCATGGGGAAGGGCGAAGCTTGTCTTTGCGGACTGCTGGCGTAACGGGGTACGTCTTCACCACCTTCCGATCCGTATATACGACGTTGCTCGTCTGTAAGCAAATTCACCAAACATTTAATCACAATATATACACAAAATCGTTCCTAACAACATAGTGAATATACGCTCTCTTCAGAGACTACCAGAGTTTAATTATGTCTGCCGTCGTTGACTAAAATATCAGATTAGGAAGGCTATTGATAAACTAAGATAACCTGAAAAAAAAAATATTACGGCGTTGAATCGCTATGACGAGCTTCTGCGCCAAAAAAGAGCGCAGGTCACACCACCTCTACCTAAATCGGTGACCGATACTTCTAATTAAATTCTTGGCTTGAAGGCTCCAAAAGCTTGTTGTCTCCACAGAAAGGGCACGAAAATAATAATACCTACCTATATAATAATAAAAACCGCAACAAAATTGGTTCAGCGATTTTAGAGCAACTTATCTATTGCAGCGCTTTCAGGTGGTCTTAATCGTAAAACCTGTCCAGGAACCTATTCTGAGATAATACCTATCTAAATACAAAATCCAAATCTCTAGAACGATTTCCGTGCAACCAATTATATGTACACAAGAATTTAAATAATTTATGATGATCAACATTCAACACTATACTTTTGTGACTTTAAATCATGTTCCTAGCCCATATCATTAACACGTTCCTAATAGTCATGAAAATGTCCTAAAATATCGAGGAGGCTGACCCTTATTCCTAACGCAAAATTATTATAAAAGTTAAAGAGCGTCAGCTAGAAATATAAATTCGAAAAAGTCCGTTTAGCATGAAAACTTTTCTGCGATACTTCGCAAATTGTTGGCGGCGTTAATACAGCGCCAAAACAAAACGCGAATAAATTTAAAATTCTGGAGCGTACCCATGGAAGCTTATAATTACGCATATTTAAATGCGATGATTTAAATAACTCCATTTCCAAAAGGAACAACGTTCACAACGACTGCTTAATGTGACAAAAAATATTTTTCATCCGTTAGAATTGAAATAAAAGATTAATAGTTATTTGTACAATGAAAGAGCAAAGTATGTTTTTGTTGCGAGTGCTGGGTGCTGAGTTTGAATCCCGAGCAAGCGAAAGATTCTATAAATGTATCACGATTGTAGCAAGTGATTCTAAATTAAGAATCCTGAATATAGTGAGGTGAGGAATTCAAAATCAGGAAAAACAAAATAATTTGCACTCGTGTGACATATATAGTATATATACGTGTGACATATAAATACAACTTTTCGTCTCACTAGAAGAAAATACTTTAATGTAAAAAAAATTGTTATTAAATTAAACAATACATTTATTTTAAACGTTCCAACAAACCTTTACTCCTTTAGTAAATCTCTGAATGTTAATTAAATTGTTTAATAAATAATTCATAGGCTTTCATATATTTTTCATGCGAGTTTTCCGGAAAAAAAATAGTTCAGCATTAGAAACATTTATTTAACTTATTATATTCGTCAGGGACTATCGAAACTTTTAAAACTTTCACAGCAACAAACAAAAAACTAAATGCATTAAAATCATTTGTTTGTTTTCCTCTGTTTACATTTGATTTTTTTGGCGTTCGAAATATGCCGTATTACATAAAATTAAATTTAAAAGTAAGTATTTAATTTAAACCTAAATACTTAATTTTTGGTGTTTTTTTTACTGATTAAACGATATTTTCGAACAAATTAAACCTAAAAAAACAAATCAATCAAAAATGGATTCGTTTTTATAAATTATATTTAAAAATATTGTTTAAGTAATTGAATGTTAAAGTCGCTTCGTGTGCTAATGAAATTAGAAATGCTTAATCGTAACGTTCTAAGTCGAAAAGCTTCTCTACCGAGTGACTAACGCCAGCTTTTCAAGCTTGTAAGGTTGAAAAATCAATATACAGAAACACAATACGCTGTTTCTGTATATTAATAAATTTTCAATATAATTAATTATATTTAATTTCAAATTTTCTATATATTGATAATGTTTCTTTGACAAGTTATATACTAGTCATAATAAACATAAACTTACGCAAGTCCCTAAGAAAAGACTACAGAAAAACGTGAATGCAGTACTGATGGACAAAATGGCAGTACTTCTTAAGAAGTGTCCAGGTGCTTCGTAAAATTTACAACTGCGCCGTTAAAATAAATGTGTACGATGCTGTTTAAATGTGTTTTTATAGCAATCGATTTTTTTTTCTAACTCGAAACACTTTGTTACAACGTAGGTGGAATGTGATTTTATATTTACGCGAATCAGTAATTTATAAAATAACTCTTTTGCGTTGAATTTTTTTTTTTAAATAAATCCATTTGAATATTTATTGCGGTGTGGATTACAGACGTCTGTAAAGCGGAATCGCTGGAGGTAATTTATGCAGGTGGCGCGGTCGGGCGGTCACAATAAATATCAGTAAATGAAGAGCTGCAGCTAGGTCTGTCCGCTAGATATGGCTATGCTTTACTGGCATGTTAGTACTGGATCCGCCTGTTTCCTGCCACTTAACATGAGTAACGGCCGACGCGCCCTGTACATTGGGGTAACCTGAACATTAAATTATCCTGACCGACTTATTCGATGTCTTACTTGCCTGTGCCTGGACTGTTCATTATATATTATCGTTCAAGTGACACGATATAGCTTGAACTACTGTCCTAACTAATATTGTAAGTCTGTTTGTTTGTGCTATCTTCATGTTGTAACGGAGCAACGAAACCACGTGATTTTTATACACGGATATACAGATCTATCAGAAAAGTAATGTGACTGAACGTACCTGCAATTTACAATTTGCAAGACAATTTGAACCAAATGTGTTTAGTAATAAAGTTTTTTTTTACAGTATTCTCCTTATAATTTATGACTTTTTTTATTGAAATTATTTCATTGGATAGCTTCGGGCAAACCTGCGCGTCCGATGTTAACCGATTCCTATTAGTTTTTCTGATACATCTGTAGTTGAAAGAACAAAGAGTGAACTGTTTATTCTAGTAGAAGGTTTGCATGACAGAGCGGCAGACAAAAGCGAGTATCTATGTAATATTTAAAACCGTCCAAGAGCGGCTCCGACTCGCCCATCAATGGTTCCGTACTACCACCCAACATATTTGTGTTATATAGGAGGAGTGTGTAGTGACAAATTTTCATAAAATCGTCCTTAACGGTCGCATCCCATTAACCCTTAACCGACAGGCGCAAAAAATTATATGGTATTCAAAGTATTATTCCTATTAACATCGCAATTACCTGTAAAAAATCAAAATTTTGTTTTGATTTATACGATATTATGTTATATAAAGATTTATATAATAAAAATTACATTACTACCGTTTCAGTATTTAGTGTTTAAATACAGTATGTAGTACTTTTTAAACATAAATTCTCAATTCCTTTTCAGTTAAGCACCGTAATAAAAATAATCTAAAACTGACCAATTTCCCAGCACCAATTTTATTTAAAGCCCCGAGGCACTCACTTTTCCCTGGGCGGTAGATTCTCAAATAAGTTTTGAGACGTTTCAGAGTTGAGATTGTTCTTTCAAGAGTACATATTGTAACAGGTAGCCAAAACGTTTAAAAGTTTCAATTGCATATGTATGATTTAACTTTGCCCGTTGTTGGCATTTTGTCTTCCATATGTGAAATTCAGATTTTATGGAATCCCATTCCAAAAACCACAGGTGGAGCGCTCAATTATGATCACACATACTGCACTGTGTCCAAAAACATTACGTACGTCCCGCGCCTGCCTCACTTCCCGCCCGCGTAATGTTGCTAGATCGGGATAAATTTTCTACTGTTTTTGGGATAATCATATAAAATCAGAAAAAAGGTGTTTAATAAAAATATTTACAGATAGGTATATTTAGGGTGCGTTCATATAACACAAATTATTTCTTGCGGGGCAGCCCTACGGTCGCCGCGTACTTGTGTTCATTTATAGTAAGTTTTAACTATTTTAGGTTAAAACTTACAACATTCAAATTTCCTTCAGGCGCCAGGTGTTTACTTGAGTTTAATGAGTTTTTTGGTACAATACGAGTATAATTATAGAAAGGAAGTAGCATGACCTTCTGACACAAGTGTTCTTCATTTAATAGAAAGTTACTCACAACAACATGAAATTCATACATACCATTTTAGTTGAATAAAGGAAACAAACATTAATTTTTTTATACTTATTACAATAAATAAAACCCGGCTTCAATAAGGTAAGTTTTTAAAAGTAAGGTTAAGTAAGTAAAGTTTTTATTAGGTACCCCTTTGTTGTGTAAGCTTTTTATAATATTTTCTTTTAGAATTTGAACTGATTTGCAGAATTTTACGTTTAAATAAATAATGTAGGCACCTAATTTCATATCTAAAGCTTTTTCAATAACCGCCGTTTCTATGATTTTCACCATTTATGTGGTCATCATTTACAAGGAATATATTATTTTTTTCAATGAATTTCTTGAAAATTGAAAGAACGATTGCTAAACGTTCGATATTTGAACTTATAACAAAATCTTCATTTGAAATTTTTCGGGCATGTGCTTCTTGTAAGTAATAATATAATAATACGACATTCATGTAAGGGGCCGTCCATTAATCACGTGAGGCTTGAAAGGGGGGGGGGGGAGGGGTTTGACAAAAATCACGAAATGTCACAAGGGGGGAGGGGGGTGTAGTAAGATATCACTTGTATTTATTTTTTTAAACGCGCAATTTTTAAATCGAAAAGCGGTGTGTAGTGTACATCATTCGTTTATTATTTTTATACCAATCAAAAACAACCTGCAATTTTTCTGTCTACATATTTTTATCATAGTGCTTAATTTCAGAATAAAATAAGATTATACTTTATACCCGTATTTAAGGTGATATTCTAAAAGATTCTAAAAATTTAAGAATTTTTGTAGATACTAATAATACACGTGATGTTGGGTGGGGGGTGGGGGGTAGTCTTAAACCTCACCATGTATTATTACCAAGGGGGTTCAAGCATTTTTTAACCCCCCCTGGGTTAAAACATGCTTAAAAAAAGATCACGTGATTAATGGACGGCCCCTAATTAAGATTTTGGGAAGGGAAATAAAGTCTGCATTTATTTTTCAATCCATATCACAATCCATACCACACCTGAGGCCAATTGCTTCTACACAAAACGAACATTTTATTGATTTCGACAGGTAATAAGCAACAGTTCCCGATAATAACCTACGATATATTTTGACAGATAATGAAGCTGAGGCAATTCTAAGACAATAATTTTGCAATGCTACCATTATTTTCACTATTATAAATCATTATTGAGTAGCTTTCTCGTTGTATCACATAGAAAGTCCAAATCAGAAATATGGATATCACCAATTTCTGAGTTTGATCGTGTAGGCGATTGTGGCTGTGTATCCTGAAATGAAAAACTTTAAGTCTATCATAAAATGAAAAAGCAAAATGCTTAATCAAAAACAGAAAATCAAATGTAATCAATTAAACATAAAAATTTTAGGTAGGTAAGTGCCTACGCACATTTTCCGAAATCGAAGGTTCAGATGTTTCTATATGTGACTCAGACAATTGTGATGTCAATACCAAATGCCGAAATAGCACGCCATTATTAGATAATTCATATATTACTCCATTCACCAAAATTTAATTTTAATCGGAATGCATAGAAGATTCTTTGTATTTTCTAGGAAAAAATGAAATTTTTGGTATAATAGATACCGAATTTCCAGTCACTAGTTGTGAATGAGTTCCGCATTTATCAGTACGGTATTGGATTACCCACCAACCACCTACCCGCCATCAACCCGCATTGGTTCAGCGTGGTGGATTAAGCTCCAAGCCTCCTCATCCCGAGGGGAGGCCTAAGCCCCTGTAGTGGGGTATTAAAGGGATGATGGAATGGAATGAAATTGGATTATTTTATAATATAATTATGACCTACATAATGAACAGAAAATGTGCAATATGAATAATATTTAACTAATGTATCTTGACTAATTCTACCTTAGTCAGAATAGCTGATTTCTTTAGTTTTTTTAAACCACATTTCGTGTCACAAAAATATTGCTCGTCAAGGTGAATCGAACAAATTACGTTCCGCTCTGATGGTCTCAAAAACTTATCTAGCCGTGTTCTTTGTATGACTTTCATCCAATTCAATTTTCTTTGTTCTTTGTTGTTCACACAGGTGCTTTATTACTCAAACAATAGAGTATTCTAAACAGGTATTAAATAAAAAGTAGATAAAATTTTCGATGGAACTGGCAACACTCACAAAATGAACGCGCCATTTTTTAAGTCAATCACAGTATGTAAAACAAATTCAATAATTAAATAAATCCACTTTTGAATACGTTACTTACAAGTGAAATGTGATCCCATCCGATTTCTTCGTAAGCCCAGCAGCATTTTTGCATGTAGGAACGACACAAGACAACATTTTAAAATTAAAATTGACACTTGTGCTGTACATTATAACGCGGTAAGTGCAACGGAGTGACTAATCGCAACAAAGTGAAACCACTCTATTTAAGAGTGGTTTTTGTTTCTTCAGTTTCACGCTTACAGGCGCCTTCTGTTTATTCTGAGCCAAAAACATTTCTGAAATTCAAAAGTGGCGTCTTTAAAGTGAACGTTGTTTCTTCTCTTGAATGAGCACGTCCTCTTCAACATAATTCATAAGCTATTTCACACGTTAGAATATAACAAAAGGAGACTATACTTTTTAGATTTCGGGAAAATGCCGATTATTGCCGGAAACATAACAAATCAAAGTTTGTGTTTTTTTTACGACCTGCTCGTGACGTCACTCGGTGCCGCTACGTAGAAATTATCCACGTCAGCCCATAGTAACAATGTAACTGAGTGACGTCATGGCACGATTTGTTTTAAAAATTTGTCAATTCGGCATTTTTATAGATATTAATAATATTCTTTCACTGATTAGTTTTTCTTAATGAATAACATATTTTTATCAAAAACAAAAATTACACGACGCACTCATTCTGGTGAAATCCACCTAATTAGATATACCAGTTGTGTTTCAAACCTCTTGCCAGCTTGTTGTGAGTCACTAAGTACCAGCTTCTTTAAGCCCAAATAAATTATAAAAAAAAATATTATGTTCTAATATATTTTTATTTTATTTTTTGTAAGATTAAAACATTTTCACCGCTATTCAAGGTGTTACCTGATACGTTTCAGGATGCGGCCAGTGATTTCGTGTATAGGTATTGCGTAGCATCGATATGATGAAATGGAAAATTCGAACATTCAATAAAATCAATACTTAATAAATAAGATTATTAACCGAATGAATGAAAAATGCTGTCAAATATGTGTTCTCGTTTTGAATTTTTATACACATTAATTTGGTAGAAGCAAAAAACAACACGTGTACAAGTGTAACAAGAGGTCTTAATGTAGACTAATGATTTTCTGATTTGAGAAGGGGTGGGATTTGAACTCCAGTCATCCCCCCTTTGACTACGGCCTAACCTTATTCCCTTTATATTCGTCGATCATAGTTCACGTTAATATTTCATAACGAACGTGTGAATCGACCGTTAGAAACCTTTAGGGATGGTGATAGGTATGAAAATTGGAAGACTAGGGGCCGCGTTGCCTCTCCGGGGTAAACAGCTCAAGATTGAATATGAAAATTTAATCGAGTAATTTAATCGGAGTGAAACGCGTATCTTATACTGCTGACAGTACGAAATTATCGACGGCGTCTTCGCGTATTGTGCACTGCGAATAAGATCTCACACGATATTATTTTAGATTCACATACGGGCAAGGTCGTAATTTAACTTCGAGTTACGAGCAAATCATGCATTGTATTCAATATATAAACTTTTGCGGCTAATACATATTTTTCCATGAAATGAACTGAATTGTATTGAAATATCCATGCCTTAGCGGATATTTGTCTTATATACATTTCTCTTAATTCAGCGCTTATTTATTGTTAGATAATCGTGGAAGTACAGTGGAGTATATTTAATATTAAAATATTAAATCTGCAGATCAAAAAGAGAAGAGAAGTAAAAAACGGGCTAAATGCAAGCCGTAATTGCGCTCCGTGGGTTCCGTACCACCACACAATTTATGTGTTACGTGTCTACAAAATGAAAATTATTTTTCCGTTAATATAATTACAAACTATCGATTTTCATGTTTTTCGTTGTGAGTGAACCTTGCTTCTCGCCAAATTCCATAATTCTAGGTCAACGAAAAGTACTTATCCTATAGGTTTGATTTACTTTCAAGTGTCACAATGTGCACAGTGTAAATGTTTTGAAGTAAATATTCTGATATATCTACATCACTCACCCATATAACACAATAAAGGAAACAGAAATATTCTGATATCCGGAAAAATTTAAAGATTTATGAGAAGAAAATGGGTAAGTTATTCGCACGTATTCCAGTCTTAATTAAAAACTCAACACAGAAAAGCAAAACGAACAGCATAAAATAGGTCGGCGCCAAAGTTTGACAAGTTGGGTTGCATTTGAATGCCCCTCGACCGGCGTCGTGGAGGCCGAAGCGGGGTCGGGGATGGGCGCTAACAGCACGGAGTTGCGCAATTAACATTTTCCAGTCTTACTTGATCAGCACAAATATAAAGCTACAGTATGCTCGTTTTGCGTCGACTGTAGGAGATACTTTGATTCACACATTACAACTAAATTTTTATGTATTCAATCATTCCTTGTTACACATGTCATACGTACGTGTTGTAATTGCATTTGTGCCATTAAAATAGCTATTTATGCTCGTAGTCTCTTCACAAGGTAGAATTCCGCAGAAGAACTGGACAAAACTTACAGAATTAGCACGTTGACGCGGCAATGGGAGGACATCGCTCGCACATCGACAACCGCCAGGGATGAAAGTATCTTGAGCGGCGACCACAAGCAGGACATCTTGTAATATGAGAAGGCCTCCTATTATATGGACGATGACCTAGCAAAAGTCGCGAATCGTCGTTAGTTACAAGTGGCGCAAGACCGTTTCCCGTAGAAACCTATAGGAGAAGTCAAGACCAAAAAAAAAGACGGAGACGTTTTGACATGTGCGCAATAAACATACCACACACTTGTGACGTCATATGACTTCGTCCTTTATTGTGCTTCGTCAACGACTGCACTTCCAGCCGCCACTCATTTTCTCCGACGATAATCGCAACTAGTGTTTTTGTATATGCCCGTGATACCTAACAGTCAGATGTTCTTGATTTATTTAAATATTTTCCCATATTGTTGTTATACAGCTTTGGATCAATATTGTTGTTACAAACTGACTTAATATAATATAGAAATGTGTATTTGCAGAAATATTTGAAGTTGCCCTTTTAAGTTTATCAGAGGAACAGTATTTGAAATCAGATTCTGAAGACGTTGCTGAATTGATTTGCAAGAAGTTCAGTTAATTGTATTGGCCAGGTTGAAAAATAATGAAAAATAAAAGTTCGATTTTTATAAGATAATGTGTTCTATTCACGTTACTGAATACTACTACTAAGTACTACTACTAATTTGTAAACAAAGTATACATAAAGCGTTGCGCTCATTCGAAAATACTATTTTGCTCTTTACATGTACGAGTTTTACATGGTTGAGGAGTGAGTAATATGATTCCAAATTGAAAATTGTCCGAATTAAATTTTCACATTCAATCAGGTGGCTGTTTTCTCCCAAGGGAGGACCCCTTTCCGACTCACCCTCGGCCATCCCGTACCAAGTAAACAAAAAAATAGGTGCACAATAAATGGCTGTTTACACAAACAAGTTTCTGTACATAGTATACTTACGAAGTGAATACAATAGTACTAATTATTAATACTTTCAGTATTTTCGTCGAACTATATTAATTGGGTACTTAAAATCAACGTATTTTTTAACGTCAAATCTAAACACGTTAATAGGGCAGTAGACTAATTGAAAATATATAATATATATATCAAGAAAATATATAAAATAGATATTATACGAAAACAAAATTTATAAACAAAATCATATTCGGTTTTTTTTTTTTTTTTTTTTTTTTTTTTTTTTGTTTAGTGAGGGCCGAATCTGCTTACAGACATCTGCGCGCCCGACCTACCGCGCAGATAGTGCCGGGTTGGGATTTCTACACAGAAGGTGCAGCCCGACCGGCTAAACGACTCCTCAACCTATACTCCGGAGAGCGTATAGGATTTGACATGAACGACGACCGGACGCATTGAGGATGCTTCGGTGCGTTAGTGCCTATTGGCGGGCGGCGCCTTAAGGGTGCCGTCTCGTAGGCTTATGATTAACATTAAAATTAAGAATTAAAAATTTGGCAATGGAGGGCAGTTCGAGCTGGACGGCCCGACTGTGAACAAATAAGGCTCAGATGCCATTCGAACAGATTTGCTACGTTAACTAGGTAATATCGGGTGCTAGGTACTGTTCACCTATGTCAGACTGAAGGTCTGATCTGCCTGCATTCCTGAGACTCTCAACCTCGGTGGTGAGATCGTCAGGAGGATCTGTTAGTGCATTCCGTGGACGTCTGAGAAAGTGGGTGGCGGGCGGGGGCTCGTAAGAGGCCGCTGCCGAAAGTAGCGGATTGGGGTGCGCGACCGCGGCGGCGAAGAAGCGCTCTGACGCGTCCTTCATGTATTTGGAAAGAGTTGGTAAGTCGAAATCGCTGTGAAGCATGCTATTTCGAACGTACCAAGGAGAATTTACTGCTCTTCTACAGAATCTGTTCTGTATGACCTGTAGCGGTTTAAGTATCGATTCTTTGGCGTAAGCAAAGACCGGGCATGCATAAGTCATGACCGGTCTGATAGCCATCACATAGAGTGTGCGCTTGTTGCGCATCGACATCTTACTACGGCTACCTATCATACAGGACAGGCGGGCCATATAAAATTTGGCAAGTTTGCTAACGCGTTTGACATGATCGCGAAAGTGCAGATGCTTGTCAAGCGTAATACCTAAGTATTTATAACTATGTTGCCACGGAATGTTGACACCGGACATTTTAAGTGAATCTATGTTATTTGGGAGGAGTGAGGGGTCTTTCGCTTTGGAATGGCGAAAACAGATGGCCGCGGACTTGTCCGGATTTATTTCAATCCTCCATAGGCGAAACCACTGCGTGAGTTCGTCTATAGAGGACTGAAGTCGAGGAGCGATGTGGCTATTAACGCGCGCGCGAAAATAGAGCACTGTGTCGTCGGCGAACAGTGCTAATTGGACTCCGTTGCGCGGCAACGGAATATCGTTGGTATACGCTGAGTACAGTATCGGGCTGAGAGTGGAGCCTTGCGGGACTCCAGCTTTTAACGTTTTCCGCGTTGAGAGTGATTTCTCGTGTTTATAGACGAATTGTCGGTCGGTGAGATAGTCTTGGATTATAAAAACTAATCTATCTGGGACTTCTAGTTTATGCAGCTTGTATATTAAGCCTGCATGCCAAACTTTGTCAAAAGCTTTGGCTACGTCGAAAAATACTGCTACGGTTTTATCTTTCCGTTTGAAACCGGAAGATATGTATTCAACTAAGCGGAGAGCTTGTTGAGGGCAAGAGTGTCGGGGACGAAAGCCAAATTGCTCGTCTATAATTAGTCCCTTTCCAAATAAATGATCGCAGAGACGAGTCTTTAAAACTTTTTCATAGAGTTTGCCCATAACCTTGAGGAGGCTTATGGGTCTGTAACTAGTGGGAAGATCTCGAGGTTTGCCTGGTTTAGGAATGCCGATTACGACGGCTTCCTTCCAGATCGGTGGAAAGTAGCAGTTTTTGAAACAAGTGTTGAAAATGGTTGCCAGAAGGGCGACTAATGGAAAAGAAAAGCATTTGAGTGCTTTGTTATTGATGCCATCGAGACCCGGAGCTTTTTTGTTTTTAAGCTCCTTAATATGTTTACTAATTTCCTCACAAGTGACTGGGGGAAGGTCCGCTGAGGGCGGACGGGCCGCGTGATTGCGTACGTCGTTTTCGACGTAGGCTACGTGAGAGGGGTCGCACGGAAGTGTGCTTATTGAGCATTGGGCGTCAAGACTATCTGCAAGACAGTCAGCTTTTTCGTTATCGTCGAACGCGAGGGAGCTATCTGGTTTCTTAAGTGGGGGGGACGCGGCGTGTCCGTCTAAACGGAGCGCTTTGGCGACACTCCAGTAGGCCTTATGGGTTGGCTTAATGCCTTCCATAAGGTCGTTCCACTGTTCGTTACGTAACTCACTTATGCGCGCTCTCACACGGCGTTGGAGGGCGCGCGCTCGTGACCTATATTCGGGCGTGGGATATGCGCTCGCGCGGCGCAGAGCAACGTTTTTGACTCTTATGAGTTCGCGCACGTCAGGCGGCAGGTTCAGGCGGGGTTTAGCCGCCGGCGCCTTCCGCGAGCAGTCCGCGATCACTTTTTGAACGTGCTCAGTAAGAGCCCCTATAGCTAAATCTATATCATTATTGGAATTAATTTCCGATGGGATTTTATTAAGATCGGGGGTATCGATTTTTTGGAGCGCGGCTTGGACTTTATCCCAGTCGGTGATGAATTTGGGGTCCTCCGGCGGATTTTCCGGTGAACCCAATTTCATGAGAACGGGCCGGTGATCTGAGCTCAGGGCGTGAAGCGTCTCGATAGAACTCAGTTTCAGCGCCACGTTTTTAAGAACTGCGAAATCCAGAATTTCTGGATGATGAGTATTATTATCGGGAAATCGCGTCGGTGTAAGTGGCGCGATTATGTCTAAATTGAGGGCCTCGGCTAGGACCGATAGCCTGCGGCCGTTCATATTGGTGGCCACACAGTTCCAATCTGTGTGTTTACTATTAAGATCGCCGAATAAGAGAACGGAATCTCCAAGGGCGAGAAGAGCTTCTATGTCGCTCCGGAGCAACTCACTAGTCGGCGGCAGGTACACAGAGGCTATGATAAGGGTCCCGTGACCGGTCATAGCCAATCTGCACACTGTCGCCTCTACGTTAATAAGAGAGGGCGCGTCGATAGGGCAACAGTACAGCGTGCGTTTAAAATACACCGCGGTACCCCCGCCCCTTCCGCGTTCGCGGTCCGTTCTGAGTAAATTATAATTTTTAATTTTGCAGGCCCTGGGCCTTTTGTTTGATAAAAAGGTTTCCTGGACTAATATAATATCTACGCTGTACTCAGACGCACATTCACCTAACTCTATAAAATTTGTGTTAAGGCCACGCGCGTTGAACGACATAATCGAGACCGAACTCGGTTTATGTCGCCCAGCGCGAGCGCCCAGAGTGCACGCGGGTGCACTCATTACAATTTAGTATTGAAAATAAAAATTAAAATGTAAAAATTTAAAATTTGGAAAATTTAAAAATTTAAAATTTATAATTAAAATGAATTTAATAGAGTGATTCGATCACTTTGGGGTAACGACTAAGGGCAGCCATTCTGTCCTTAGTACATTTACTATTTGAGATTTCCGAGGCCAACGCGGCGACCTCGTCCTCGGAGACCTCAGCTATGGCCGCTTTTATTAGTCTTAAATTTGCGAGGAATGAGCTCGCATCTTTAAGCGGTTTGTTGGGCACGGGCCCGGTAGTACGAGCGGCCGGTGCAGCCGCTTTTGGGATGGGACGCGGTCCCCAAGCCATCGCGGGCGCGGCGGGGCGAGCGGTCGTGGGAGCGAGAGGGCCGTTAAAGTGCGGGCGCCGTTGAATAAGCGCCGGGAAATGGGTCGTGTTGTGGACCGCCGGGGCCCATTGCCTTTGTGCGGGACGCACTGGCGGTGGAGAGAATTTAGGCGCTTTAGGGCAGCCTCTATAATTGGCCGTATGGCCGGTTTGTTGGCAGAGGACGCACGCTGGTGGTCCGTCCTTTGCCTTATCACGCGGGCACTCCGAGGTGAAGTGGGGCGTGAGGCATTTAACGCAACGCGGATTCGCGTTGCAGTTAATGGAAGCGTGGCCGTATAGCTGGCAACGATGACATTGCATTGGGCCGCCGCGGCGCCGCGGAACTTCTGAGCGGATGCCCGAAAGGCCGGCTATTTTAATATTATTATGAAGAATGAGCTTGCCGAGCTCATTTTTCTCTAAGATTGCTAGGACGAGGCCTAGCGATGATCCATCGCGCCTATGTAGGCGGTGGACCGAAATAATAGGATAATTTTGGGACTGAAGGTCCTCTATTATAGTCTTGTCATCGACTTCGTCGGGAATACCGCGAAGGATGACCTTTAATTTGCGCTCTTCAGCGAGCGCGAAGGTATGGAATTGAATTTTCGCGTCCGTAAGGTAACGCGTGAGGGCGCGAAAAGAATCAGTGTCGGTAACTGAGATGCGAATACCTTCGGAGGTATTCACAGCTTTATTATAGGTTATGTGGCGTTGGCCGCACACGGCTGCGACCACCGTCCATTTAGTTTTGTCCCGAAGGACGACGGGCGGGGGTGATTTCCCAGCGGGCGGGGGGGTTGGTTTATGAGCCGTTATTTTGTTGTGCGCCGCTACGGCGTCACGAGTGAGCGCTGAAGGCGCGGGAGCGAGAGGGGCGCGGGCGGTGGCTTGGTGTGCGGCGGCCGCGGGGGGAGGGGGAGGGTCGACTACCATCGACTCGGCGGAGGTAGCGAGTTGGCGACGGTCGCACGCTCGCTTCTTTTTGCGGCCGGCTTTGACTAATTCAAAGCCGTCGTTAGCGGGGTCAGGGGAAGCGGATTCAACAATTGTTGAATCGGAGTCGGTACAGTCAGATTCGGTGCCCGAGGTGGGGCGGGGGCGCTTACTGCCCGTAACGGAGCCGTTATCTGACATAGTGTCAGACATGCACGAGTGCGAGCGAGAGGGCGTGGCGTCTCTCTCCGTCTCGCTCACACTCGTGGCCGGGGAGGCCGGCGAGTCGGGGATGACGGCATTGGCGCGCGTGGAATTTTCCGTTACGACAACGGCGGACGAGCTCGCGGTATTAGGCGCGAAAATATTGGCCAGATTTAGGTTTTCGGGGACATGTAGGTTATGCGCGGCGGCGAAGGCAGCGAGGACGGACATGAGTTCTTTAAGAATATTTGCCTGAAGGGCGGGGGGGGTATTTGTGGCTGACATCTTAAGGTGGGTGTGTTGTGAATGAATGTTACTGTATGTGTTGTGAGTGAGGTGGGTACCTACCCCTACACCTACGGTGCGTCCCCTAGTTTCGCGTGAGCAAAACCAGGGGGTGCGTACCTAAGGCCCTAGCTGCCTCGACCGAGAGACCGCCAAGAGATACTCAATTGGCGGCCAAACTACGGCCGAAGAATAGGTAAAAGGAGAGGAGAGGTGGGCGGGCGACACCAGGCGTCGACGAGGGTAGCCCCCAAGGTCGGTGGTACCTGGCCCGTCGGTTAACTTGCCGTTCCCGTTAGGGAAAGGCGAGCGGACCGGTCACCGCTCCGAATCGGCTTGTTGGCACCGTTATACGTTTCCCCCGATTCGACCACAGTAATAATGTCGTGGATTTGCAAAGCGTATGTGAATGGAAGTAGCTTTGAAAAAAGCTTTTTATGACGCACTGCACTAGAACTCGCGAACGATTTCGGGCGCAATGTGAGACGTCCGCGCGGGTCGGACGCTCAGAGCAAACTGAATATATTCGGTTCAAAAGTGTGGAAATTATAAGCTATTACAATTTTTTCTTCTTTTGTCTCTTTCTTGCAAAACGATATTTAACATTATTTTAAATGGCCTGACGTCACACATAGGTACATCGTGCAGTATTGCCCTCTCCGTCTAACCGGATATTTTAAACATTCATAACTTTATTGATAACGAGTATTTTTTTTTAAATTCATTCACTGTTACGATATATTTAAAAAACTCATTCATATAAAATAATTTAAAAAAATTAGTCAATTACCGTATTATACTAGAGAGAAACCTGCGATGAATCGCTGCAAGTCATTTAGACTCAACCTTGCGCCCGCGGTTTCGTCCGCGTGATATCAGGTGACAATACCGTCGTTTTTTTTTCTAAATTTCAAGTTAATATGCGTTTTATTTACAAAAAATCAACTTGACAACACACAATACGTTTCTTTCTTACAAAATGTTACGCCCATGTTTAATCCTTTAGGAATAAAGTTCTTAGATCCTGTGATTTGGGGTGTGCGTTGATTGTCAGTCAGTTTGTTCTTTTATATCTGGACTAGCTTCCGCCCGCAACTTCGTCGGCGTGATATTAGAAGATAATAGTGTACTTTTATTGTCATCTAACTATCCGCCCGCGGCTTCGCTCGCGTGAACTACACAGTTGTACAGTTAAAAAAACGCGGCGCTCCAGAACATTGTAACATTATCTAGAACATTCTGAAACTTAATTACTTAAGAAATCTCTACACTTAATTTCATAAAAATCCTTATAGCCATTTTAGCATGAAGAATAGCTATCCCATAAGTCGGTGTCAAAAACAGTCAGGCGTTTTGGAGACTAACCGGAACAGACAGACAGACTAACAGACATTACGTTTTTTTTATATGTAAAAAGAAATTGCTTTTCACTTCTGACAACGCCCTCTTTATGTTTGCAAAATTTTAGTAAAATCGGATCAGCCGTTTCGACGATTAGCCTTAACAAACAGGCAGACAAACACACAGACAATAACCAACTTATGTCACTCCTGATAACCTCTTTTTTATGTCTGTGAAGATTCATAGAAATGGTTTAGTCGTTTTGGAGATTAGCCGAAACAAAAAAACAAACAAACAACCACATGGATAAAAAGTTACCTAAATCACTCCTGGCAACTTATATTTAATGTCTGCAAAGTGTTCGCGACGGCGAGCAGACGGCCGAGCGATAGTAAATAGCGTAGAAACAACGAGAATTTGAAAATCGAATAGAATGATAGTTGTATAATGTGTAATGTTAAAAAATGCAGAAATCGAATAAAGATGGGCTATAGTTGTGTTTTCCTTCCCGCCAACCCCTAGTACTTGCTGAAAAATAGGGAAAACCGTGGAAAATTCGCCCAGCGAGGGAAATCGGTTCTCGTTAGAGTACTGCCGCGGAGACGTGCCAAACGGCCAATCGGAGCTCTCCATGTGGTACTGCCTTCCGAGGGTGCCTAATTCTCGGTGGCTCTCGTTTGGTCTTGCCCTCGGAGGGTACCAAAATTAGCTGAAAGAGCTCTGATTGGTCAACTGAAAACGGGCGCGAAAAACGTGAAAACGCGCCAAAATCTCCGCGGGGAAAACAGTACCTAACGAGCACATAAGAAATTATGTACAAACAGCGTACAAAAAGGGCGGACGATCCACGGTATAGGCACTTCACTTCAGTACTCCGTTCATACGCGACTACCTGCAAGAGATAGGACCATATAGGTCATAGTCAGCAAGTACAACAAGTTGGCGGGAAGCTCTGCCCGGAATCAATACTGGCATTTTGTCTCAACCCCGAAGAACAAGCACCCGGTACAAACGTCGCCCACCGTGCCTTCGTATAGTGGCAGGTTCGACGCGTACACAAAGTTTCATTAAAATTGGCTTAAACGTTTTAGAGTTTAGCTCGAATAGACAGAAATACGGCCAGAGAGACAAACAAAAAGTATTTTATGTCACTCCTGACAATTTTCTAATCACATCTGTGATTTTTCATTGAAATTGATTGAATTGATCACTTTTAACAAACAGAATAAAGAACAGACAGACAAACAAAAAGTATTGTGTGTCACTCCTGACAATCTTTTAATCACATCTTTGAACGTTTCATTGAAATAAGTTTAGCCCTTTCGGAGATCAGTTCGAACAAACAGACGGATAGACAGACAGATAAAAAATATCGAATGTCACTTTTGATTCATTGAAATCGGTTCAGCCGTTTCAGAGATCAACTCGGACATACAGTCAGACAAAAAGTAACCTATATCACCCCTGATAATGCCCTCTGCACGTCTGCAAAGTTTCATTGAAGTCGGTTGAGCCGTTTCGGAGATTAGCCGGAACAAACAAATAGACGGAGAGACAAAAAGTAGCCTATGTCATCCCCGATAATCCCCTCTGTACGTCTGCCAAGTTTCATTGAAATCGGTTCGACCGTTTCGGAGGTTAGCCAGAACAGACAGACAGACGGACAGAAATACAGACAAAAGGTAACCTATGTCACTCCCGATAATCCCTTCTTCACACCTGCCAAGTTTAATTGAAATCGGTTCAGCCGTTTCGAAAATCAGCTTGAACAGACAGACAGACGAACAGACAGACAAAAAGTAGCCTATGTCACCCCCGATAATGCTTTCAGCATGTTTGCAAAGTTTCATTAAAATCGGTTTAGCCGTTTCACAGATTAGCCGTAACAGACAGACAGACACTATAATTTTTTTAGATATAGAAGATTATGAGTGCAAGAGTAATAATGTTAAGGTCGCGTGTGTTGGTAATGACGACACGGTGCATAAATAAAATCGCCATAACTTGTTTAAAATTATCTATAACTTTTAATCCTCTCTTTACTCCAACGGTGATTGATTTTTCTTAGTGAAAGTCAAGTTATTTAAGGAGCTTCCGTGCAAAATCTAAAATTTCTATATCAATTGGGATGGGCTGTACGTTGGCTTACAAATTTTTAACACAAACTGTCACCCCATAAGAAATAGGTACGAATACAATACGAGTGTTTGAGCACAATGTCAAAATGATACTCGCATCAATTACTTACATTTTTATCCGACGCGGAGGATGTTTTTCGATAGTATGTATGTATGCATCCTAAACAACTTGATATATTTGAATATATTAGATGTAGTTGAATTCGTCTTAAATTGTCAGAGTGATATAGGTAATACAGTATTTCCATGCGGTGCCTGCGAATAAAACTAGAGGGGTTACTTTTAGTTATCAAAACAATGTAGGTATCGAACGAAGGCTAGTAAATAAACCATTCGAAATATAAATATATATATAATAACACTTTTATGCTACCATTATGACGTAAAGTACCTATAAAACAGTATGTTTAATGCAAACACAGTAAGTTATATCTTTGTTGGGCTATAAACCAAAACTAAAGTAAACAATGCACGCTAAATTGAAAATTAAATAGTTTGAAGTAAATTAAACTTCGAAAAAAAACCGTAGGAATTGACTAGAAGCCCGATTCTGCGTTTATCGTCTAACCACTCATACTCTAGCTAGCTCGTGTAAGATGGCGAATTTCAGTCCGATTTCCAATGCGCGAAGTCCCCGTGCCGGTTTTCACCCCCGTGAAATCCCCGCGCGCCGGGTTTTAACCCAGCAAAATTGCGTAATGTCACTTCAAAACTTCGAAGTGACATTAAAGTTATGTATTAAAATCAAACGTTGCTGTCAAATTAATGTACTCTGCATTTAACTGAAAAAAAAAGTTATTAACACAAAAGTGTAAAACAATCTATTTTCGAAGCAAAATTCTATAGAATTTGGTTTGAACTGCGTAAAACGTATCATATAATGTTTTTTTTTCTAGTACCTACTTAAGCAGATATTAAAATGTACTCTCATATAAATAAGACTGAATACAAACAATCCAATGACCAAAATTTGTTTGGTGGTGGTGTTTATGTGAAAATAAATATTTTTACAATTTTTTAAAAATACGTAGTTGCCCGTTTTGTAGTATGTTTGTCCTCGCCCTCAATATATGTTTAAGGTAGTATATTTAAACTTCTGCTTAAGGAACATATTGGACAAAAAAACATTGCATTCTACATTGTTCAAAACCAATTCAATAGAATATAGATTGTTTTTAGAGTTCCGTAACCATAGGGTACAAAAAGAAACCCTATTACTAAGGCTCCGCTGTTTGTCCGTCCGTCCGTGTGTCACAGGGTTGTATAATCTGAACCATAATAAGTAGACACTTGAAATTTTCACAGAGCGTGTATTTCTATGGCCGCTTTAACACGAATTAATACAAATAAATCAAGTTAAAAATTAAAGGGGTTCTCACGCAAGAAACATGTTTTTTAGCCTTTTTAGTGATTGGTCATTACGAGATCATTGCTTAAACTTTAAGAAGTATGTCCTATTACAGTCGCTATAACAACAAATAATAAAATTAATAAAATCAAGTTAAAAATTAAATGGGATACCTATAGAAGAAATGTGTAATTTATTTCATAGCACGGTGGTAAGGAACCTTTCGTGTGCGAATCCGACTCGCACTTGGCTCATTCATACTTCTTTCTTCAGTTAATAACTTTTTCTTGTATCGAACGATAATTTCGTACTTAAAACCCCTAATATGTCCACCCGAGTGGAACTGCGGGCAAAAACTATCTGGGCTGCACAATAGAGCTAACATTGATATATAAAACTTCGTATAAGATTATACCTGCATGAAATACGTATTCAGTTCACCGGGAGATTAACATGTTCCTTCATATACAACTGCATTTATACTTAAGCTGTAAACGACAAGTAAAATTATTGAATTGTGATCATCGACGTGAGAATACGTGACTTGAGATGTGAGAGATGTTTTGTAGTTTTTGTTTGTCCCCGCCTGCAATACCTTATATATATATATATATACCATTCAAGTCATATTTACATAAGAATTTATTTTAATATCTGCTTAAGTAGGTATTGGGCAAAAAAATATTGCATAGTTCATTCTACGTTGTTTATACCAAATTCTACAGAATATAGCCTATTATCCATTCTCCAAACAGTAATAAAAAAAATTCAGTAAGTGGTTTCATAGTCCGGGTTTTTTTTTAATTTCTTGTTTCTGTACAGACTTTTACTATCTTTTTAATGACCGTGAATGATTAAATTTTTAAAAAAACTTTTCCTTGGTAATGCTTGAATTTCTACGCCAAATTTCGGTCTCTCGTGATTTAGCGATTTTATCAACGTCCATGGTCTCAGCTGTTTCTAAAGACACTCTATACTTATGTTTTCGTAATATCTTTTTTTTTTAGGGTACCGTAGCGAAATAGCAAAAAAGGAACCCTTATAGTTTCGCCATGTCCGTCCGTCCGTCTGTCTGTCTGTCTGTCTCTCTATGGTTTTTCGCGGAAACTATTAGCAATATATAGATGAAATTTGGCAGGTAGGTGTAATCTATAAATCGCTACACAACGACGTAGTGAAATAAAGAAAAAAAATAATTTTGGGATAGGTCGCCATACATGTAGGTAACTGATATGCGAAAAAAAATTATTCATCATATATTAACGCGAGATGTACCAAGCAAAAGTCTTAAAAAATGATATCAAGGTTTCAAACAATTTTTTTTTATTTTAGTCAACAGTTGTTGAGATATGCACTTCTAAAGGCGTAATTTTTATTAGAGTCATGTGTCCCCCCTCCCCTCTACCAGCTAAACCGTTGTTTATGGATATGAGGAAAAAATTTATGACAGGAGTATATATAGCGTAGTTAAAAGCAAAACTATCACAGCTAACTAGACTGTATTATTTAGCGAGTAACAACGTAACTTATTAAATGTACTTTTATAAGTAAAAACTTTGTAAAAATTCCATAGAAAATGACGGATAGCGTATTATTTGCATTCTTTTGCAAAGTTTATTCTCTTCACAATCGATACTACAAGTCAAAGGTTCACTGTAATAAAATAAGTAATAAAAATTGTCTCTAGCTATCAGTGCACTCATGTTATTACATTTCGGATTAGCCAGAGAGGATCGAGCGCCTTCTAAGTAACTAAAGAAATAAAAATGAAATATATTTATACAATAATTCTTAAACTACATAATAATAACGATTAATGGTTAAGTTCGATTAGCGTCGCGCTCGTTTTTTTATATTGTAGGGTGGTACGGAACCCTTCGTGTGCGAGTCCGCTTCGCACTTTTCAAAGTTTTTTTTTCAAAGTTTTAGTGAAAGTAGTTAAAAATCAAATTTACACTTTTCCTGTCAGAGCACATACAATGAAAAAACACAACAAGAATACAAAAATAAAATTACGTCTAAAATATAGCAGTCAGAAACAGCATTAAAAAAAAGTAAACGATAGTATAGTTAAATAAAACCAAATGTCAAAGCCAAACTAATCCAGGTCAAACTAAATATATGTGTGAAATATGTGAAAGTAGCTAAAATAGACCGGACGACATAAATACCAGACGAGTGGTAGCAATATCAGTGAGTTGCCTAATTTTACACGCGGCTTAAGCGGCTGAGCTAAGTCTTCCTGATAAAAGAGCCACGGGAAGATTCCATTGTAATTTTGAATCTATGAATTACACCCAAGAACATATTGTCTGCAAAATCTAATGCTTTATTATTAACGATCACTTTCTTATCAAAAACACTATTATTTAATAAAGAAAAATTTACTTTTTTTTTTTTTGTTAAGAACCAGGTTGTTTTCAATATCTGAGACGGTTCGTGGCGCGGAAAAAATACTCTTCACTTTTCAAAAATCACTACATATTATAAAATAAAGTCTGCCACCGCGTCTGTCCATCTGTCTGTCTGAACGCGATAAACTTAAAAACTACCGAACGGATTGGCATATTGTTGACACCAATGGACAGAGTGATTCAAGAGAAAGGTTTACGTATATAATTTATTAATGTTATGTGTAAATTTGTTGAAATATGACGATTATTGTTGAAGAAGTCGGAAAAAAATCAAGCCGGCTGGGAGCTTTTATCGAAAACGCTGCCTAATCCTTATGAGATATAACAAATTAATGTATTAAGAAATTGTGTATCTTTTATAGGACTAAAGAAAAGTCTAGTCCTATTTTTATGTTTAAAAAAGTGGTCTCGTATAATGAAGTACGGATACAGTATTAATCCTTATCACATTCACTAAATTATTTACCTCCAGCATTTCATGCACATTATGATTGCTCTTTACACTATACAATTTAAATTAATATCTTAGGAGTTATCGCGAAATATAAACAAACGGGCGAATTGGAAATAAAATACTTTAAAAATACTCCAAGTAAAATGAACTTACGTCACATTTAAAGGTAATTAAATCCAGTCCACATGTTCGACGCAACAAGCTGATATGACACTACGACAGAAAAAAACATTACGGCTTAAATGCTCTGCTACCCGCGCGAAGCCGGGGCGGGTCGCTAGTGTTAAATAAATTAAATAAAATTTACTTTATTCGCGGTGATACTATTATTATGGCAGATATTGGTAAAAATTTAGTTACAGTATTAAATTGCATTGATTAAGTAAATTAGTAAAGTGAAAAAGTCAAGAATTTAGCGGCAAAATAAGTATTACTCGCTGAGCTCGATGATTTTTCTTTCACGTTATGCCTTAAAATATAGTGTAATATTCAGGATTAATAGCGGTCAAGACAGAAATGTCGTTGCAATAGAATTGATTAATAGGTTCCGTACATACGGTAAACCAGTTAGAGCTATTTCCCGCGTTCGCGTGATAGCAACACTTAATTTACAAGCTCCATTTAATTTGAACTATTTTGAGGCTTAGAGTGGAATTTAAATATCCCGAGATAAGAAGAGCACGCGAATACCGACGCCACGCCGCCCGTAGTGCTACGCCGGGGAGAGTTTAACCAAATTACACAATTAAATACTTAGTTATTTAACACATCTTGGTACTTCCCTTTATCTACGATGATAGTTGGGTTATTTTTAAAGCTTAAAAATAAGACCGAATGTGCAACAAGATTTTTTTTTAATATAACATGAATTAATTAAACATCTTTGTAATTATATCAATGTTTGTAATTTAAGAATTAATTAAATCTAGCATTGGTAATACTGATATAGATAATATTTGTTTTTTGTAAGTATTTTTAGTTTTTAATTAGATTTTATTTTGTATTACAATACCTATGTAAGTAATCAAATAAATTAATAAATCTGTTCAAATTAAGCAAATCTACATTTCAGATACCTCTACAAAATTTTCATTGAAATTTGACCAAAGTTTATATTTTGGGCAATAACACTAATAATAATAAATATTCTTCATAACGCATCCAAAAGTACAATGGAAAATAAAATAAAATACAATGTACATAAGCATACAATAGGCGGCCTTATCACTAAGCAGTAATCTTTTCAAAAGCTTTCGTATAGAATTTCAAATACATTAAGTTTAATTCTAAGCTAAAATAAAAAAATTGTCGTCAGTTTAAAATTTTAAGCACATTGTCTTAAAAAGAGCAAAATCTTCTCAAGCAAAACTTGGCAGATATTAGCGCTAGTGTTATTTACATGTTCAAAGCGAATAGGATATCTATTTTTGCAAGGCAAATGTACTAGTCTAAATAAACCTCAGAGCAAAGTGCAGAGATTAGATAGGGGTCCCATCAATTACGGATAAGCCGCTGCACGTGCGGCCCGGCTCCCGACAAATGCACGGGGATTATTGAAGTTTCTGCTGCTTTGTGTACACCTATATAAGCACCGTACTCCCCTCGCATCAGGCGCGAATCATACAGACACATACAAATTATTAAAATATCGACGCGGCTGTACCTCCAAACTATAACTGCATATATTTGTCGAAACTTGAAAGGCATTCTATCAAATGGTTGGTTAAAATTAGTGACACGTAACGCGATATTTATACTCGTATAGAGGAAGTAATTATGACGAACGCATCAATTTCGTTTTGGATAGAAGGCAACCTGTACCCATATATCATGGAAGATTTGACCTAAGTGACTTATACGTAACTATCATTATGTAGAAATTATTAAAATTACTGATAAAAATGAGAAAAAAAAAACATCGTAGTAAATCTTATCGAAACAGTATAAATATATAATTGTGATTAACAACAATAATGATATTATGTCGTGTTAGGCGAGCGGTAGCGAACCCGCATCTCGTTTAGAAAGAACGTCGTGGTTCTAATCCTAAAACATGTACTATTTTTTTTTTCTAATTTATGTAGGTAGGCACATAAAAATCGCTGACTGTGCCTTGGAGAGCACGTTACGCCATCGGCCCCGGTTAAAATCCACCAACCCGCACTAGAGTGCAGCGTGGTGAATTAACCTCCATGCCCAATCACCCCGAGAGGAGGCCTAAACCCCTGCAGTGGGTCATTAATGGGCTGGTGGTATGGTACGATATTAGGAATTGGGTTACTTAGTCTTATTTGAAAATGAAGTGTAACATTTTTAATACATTTCGGAAAATGTTATATGCATATTCAAGTACTTTTATTTTCTGAATTTATTACTGTGGCTTATATTAACCGGGAACTTGATTCCATTTGTAAATTCATTAATTTAAATTTTAACTAACAATCTCATAAATAGAAATATCAAAATAAACCAATTTAATTAAGGTAATGGGTGAACACAAGAAAGTTTCACATTAGAAGCGTACCGCCATATGATCCGGCGGGCGTCCGGGATCCAACCGAATGCTTCGGTTTCGCTGAGGTAACACAACAGTTAATGACCCGTTAAAGGTACCTGTTACTGCCACGATTGCGGTTTTGCGGAGTCAAGCGAGAGTATTTCTGTTAAAGAGGGCAAATGAGGTTGTCTGCGGGCGCCCTCCGCGACCTCTCGCGAACAAAACGACAAAGGGAGCTCGGCAACATTTACAGTGAAAACGGCCCCGGGCTATCGCACCCTATCCACCCTTTGTTTTCTCACGAATCGGTCGAGCCAAACGCGGCTCCGCGGCCTCAGAAATTGCCGAGCCTGTACGGGATAATGGAGCCGTGCTATGAATTTCCCCCACGAAACAGAAAGGACCATTCCGCCTCGAAGCTTTCTTGAATACTTAATGCGTGTCCCAAAATATTACTCATTAAATTCTGATGAGAAAAATGATTATAAAAGCCGCTCACAAAGGAACAACTCACGAAAGAGAATTTAATATTAAAAACGAACGGCAAGTTATTCGAATTCATTTGGATTAAGTCGATATATTTACTGTCAATACTTTGATTATATATGTTACGAACCAAGTGATTAACCAGAGCAGTATTTATAATGTACGAGCACAATTCATAATTACCAGTAAAATCGTGTAATATACGAAAGGTAGAGTTTTACATGACAATTTATCCAATTGTCCGGTCATTATTAGTAATGCTATAATTTTGTAGGGCCTTTTAACCATTTGCAGGTGCAGCTGAATTAAGTTAGTACAAATTTTAAATTAGTATGTTAGGTTAGATTTATTTAATGGCCATGCGATGAGCGAACGGAGTGGAGCAACTAGCCATTCAAAAGCTTTATGATCAATTTACAATTCTGTCAAGATAGGTTAGCGGCTCATTTTCATATTTGTAACTTAGGTTAGATTTCTTTGACTTTGTGTTACTTGATACGCAAAATATTTGTTTAATTATAGGTTTGTTATTAGGGGTGTTTTAATCATACTGCCCACTACACCAAAAGCATTGTATCACTATGCCCTGGCAATGTGATATTTTTAGCAATACTTATTACTTTGTCCAGTCAATTTAAAAAATGTATATATTATCCGGGCATTATACAGAATGTCTAAGTAACCATTTGGCCCACAACTTAAATAACTTTTATTGAATCGTTATGTCATAACATTGTTTGTATTGTAAATGAGCGTTGTATTCACATTGCCATAATCTCTAATTTGTTAAATTAAATGTATATGGTGGGTCATTCTCGGACCAGGTACGTACTGTGGCGGGGCGAGGGGTGCGCGCGGGCGACGCACACCGCAAGAATTTCTAAACCTTCATAAGATAATGGATCGCTCGACGAAAGAAAAGGACCGCTCTGTCTCGGAACTTTGTTGAATTCCTGACTCGTAATTAATAAAATTACTTTTTGGGAGCTTTCCTCGACTTCAAAGAATTTCTCGCATAAAAGAAAAAAGTTAAGTAGATGAATTATTTTTGGAGTATAAAGAGAATAATTTCAAATGTTTATACTACGGGACGGTCGACGTTGTTTTAAACTGCAGGAATTTTATCTTATTCGAGAGAAACCCTAGGACAGAGTTCTAGATAACATATATTTATACACTCCCGAGGTGCATAGGACCAGCGTGGTTGGCTTAAAGGCTAATTAACTCACAATGTTAAGAAAGGGCTGTTATTTCAGCAGAGAAGGCATGAAATTCCTTTTAAAAAATTATCATGTATTAATATTTAGATATATTAATCGTATGTTAGTTTTAGTTATGATTCTAATATTTTATTTCCTATCGCAGATAAATTGTGAGACACAAAAAACCGTTCTCGATTGCCAAAGAGGTCAGTACGTCCGCGTCGTCGACAATAAATTTAATTTAGCGCAAACTAAAAGTATTTGTCCTACAATTAAACTGCAAGATTTATGGGGATACTCAGTAAAAATCCGATTTCTGTTTTTACACGTGGAACAAAAGATTTTGTCTATTATTATATTATTTCTTAGTTTCAGTTGAAGTGTTTCAGATAATATAATAAAATTGTGGTGAATTGTTTATATTCATACTAATTTAAAACAATAAAATATTGTGAGTTTGTTCTTTTGTTACTTCTACGCTTCATGACTACGGACTTTGTCACGTATTCGGTAATATTCTTGATAATTTGTTCTACGAGTGTTATATATCTAACCACAAAATAAGAATATGTTGTGTACTAAAATGTAAAACTGTTACAACGGCTGTGACTATTTCTGAATAGGTGTTCAAGTTATGCTGCTTTGGCGCCTACCTAGCCAACAGTCAACACAAATAAGTATATCACTATATCACGAGAACCGATAACAGATCCTTTTCTGTATTTTGTTTCTGTCTTTTCTGCATATTCTAAAGGAGGCATATTTTTTGCCGCCCACGCTGTTAAATTATTTTTGAGGGAATCTTACAGAGTTCATTTTAAACGTTGTGCAACATATGTCCAGATTATTGACTCACCTCGAACTACAAAATATCAGATGACAAAAGTGCAACGTAGTTTTTGTGTCCTGATTATTAATATATAAATTTCATTGCGTAAACAATAATAAAGAACATCAAAGAGGGTGACTGATCTTTTTATTTGCTAAATTCGAAAGGTTCAAAATCAATATTAGATACATATTTTCTTTAAATCGTGATTTCTGTAATTTCTCCAATTTTGCAAGTTAAGGCTTTCTTTGTAAACATTTTTAATTTATAATTAGTTACTTATAATCTGCGGATTACATCCACATACAACTTAAAACTTGAGAGCTACAGATCTCTGACTGACAAACAAAAAGCAATTTTTATTTTTATATTTTTGGAAACAAGGCCACGAAAACAAAACTTCAAATTGTACCACAAACTTAATCCAGTAAACGAGTTTTATCAACATACAAAGCAATATTAACACAATTTTCTTTAAACCAATGTATTAAATACTGAATAACTTGGAGTACAATGTATGTATGTAACGTTGTTAAATAACTAAATTTCATTTCACAGAGGTAACTCGTCGACTGTGTACAGATAGTACGCCCGCATCTGTACAGCAACGAATGCACCGCCCGTGACACTAACTAGCGGTTTAATTGTGAAAATAGCCGGCGTCCTGTTTGACGAGGGTACAGACGCACTTTTGATTAGATCTGGATTAGAATGTTCCGCTTTGTAGTCTACGGTGACCGCACACAGCATGAACCCGACTCATCTTTGCTGGTATGCTAAAGGTATGCCAAAAGCACACGTGATCATCAAGTTATTATGACAATTACGAAAATTAACATAATCTGTTAATTAATTACATCAAATTTAGTAAACACTAGTATAAATTCAAATTCAGAACTAGATTAGTAGTAGTAGCTTTTAATTCTGTGATACGAATTATTTATATTAATGCTATTATTATTAGAATATTAATAAAAGCCACCGACTTGTACATACAATTTCGCAAAAATTGCGGTTTCCGAACCCGAAAACGGACCTGAAAATTGGATCAAAATTTTGTTCAATAAACCCTTTTACAAAGAATATAATTTTGTACTAGGACAATGAATAACCGGCGCACAATGAGAACAGACTGAATAATTTTAAAATTGAGCAACGCGTGATAACAAACCACTAGTATTGTCCGTCATCAACAATTACGACATGAGTATGTCTTGGCTAATTAAGGCGATAACATAGAAAACATTTATTAATATACATTATATTAATAATTGTTTTCTATGTAACTTTTCTATGTAACTATAACTATACAATTTCTAATAAAATATTATATGTATTTTAGTTGTATACTAGCGATCCGTCCCGGCTTCGCCGGGTAGTAGGACATATAAGTACACATATACATCACAACAACGTTTAGGCCCCAAACTAAACATTAGCTTGTGTTTTGGGTACCAAGCGAAGACACCATATATATATATAACTACCAAGATCCGGTCCCAGCATCAATATTCATCATATAAATACTAACCCGACCTGGGATTCGAACCCTCCGGCTTCGTAGGCAGGGTCACTACTCAGTAGGCTACGGGGTCGTCAAATATCATTATATGAAGCAGTAAAGTCGTGCATCCCTTTCCCTTACGTCTTTGGTACGATATAATATCGCATTTTAGAGTTTTAGTTAAGAGATCTGTCTTAAATATGCAACATATTGCATACTTGAACGGGATAGCGTAACCGCCTATATACATGCCAACTCTAACCTACTCTAACGCTCTGTGGTTATTACCTAAAAAGATTGTGTCGTATGTGTTTCCCTCGTATTTTAAATTATTATTGAATTACTCTAAAATATTGCTTTTCTTGTCGTTTTGGTGTAGTACTGGTATAATGCTTTCAGGGCTATGTGAGTTATATTTTATTTATCAAACTTTGTTTGTCGAACAATATGTACGAATATCTCTAAGTTTATCTCATTATTTCTTTAAATTTGTTCGTTAACTTTGTTCTGATTTAGTTCTGGCTAAATCGCTCCTAATAGAGTGTTGGGCGTTTTCGAGATAATTAACCGCAGGGTAGATGGTTATTATTATAAAATTGAAAATAATAAGGTTCTCTAACAACCTCTTTAAAAAAAAATATATTTTTTTTATTAATTTAACTGATCTTTAAGAAAATTCATCTGTGGTTGAAATTGTCCCTATAACGTCATCTGGACAGTTGAGCTTATTCCGCTGCTTAGTATTTACGTTAGACACTATATCAGATAAAACCTCCTAAATGAATTAAAATATTATGATCTCATTTACAATAAACATGTGTTATGATGACATCAAAGGGATATTTTATTAATATTTTTCTTTCCGAAAAATTACTGAATGATTACAGATTTAAATATTTAAGGTTATAGGCAGGTCTATATTTTTAAAAAAATATAAAAAAGATTTTTTTTTAATTTTAGTCCAAGCTCAGGATACACGTTTGGAGCTAATTATAACTTAATATATTAATTGTTTATGACTGCCTCTAATATCACAGCTGCTTCGATTGCTCCTGTTTTGTACAAAATCGCTTCTTCACTATAATTTGCGCCCACTTCAAGTAAAAAACAGTCAAGAAGAATACCTATACACGACTTATCGATTACCTGCGACCGACTCTAACCCTTCCACTACCATGGGATTACTTCACAAATTGTTTTTTTTTCCCTTACCTACTTGAACGTTATGATTATTGTTATTCCATTTTATTTGTTCGAGAAACAAATATTTTGACACTACACACACAACTTGAGTTCCGATCAACCCAAAAAACGTAATAATAATAGATAGATATGTAGAATATCTGATATGACATAGGGATGTTTTCAAAATAATCAATGTGTCGATTCGCTGGTCGTTTCCGGTATTAATATTTATGAATAATTTCCGTGTGGAAGAGAAGACTCAATAATGTGTCAATAATGTTTGTAGAGCCACGCCCGCCTGCACCACGCGATACACTCGCCTGTCACGCTCGACACATTTATCATTTTGTGGCTTGTAACTAAACGGAATGTAAACGGGTGTAACTTCCGGAGGAGTTTCCGTAAAATCCTTTTTACATAGAAACTACAACAATTATTTCAGTGCCGTATTGCGAGTATCGAACCGATCCCATGTCTAGTCGATGGAATAAGATTCTTGGCATTACTATTAATGAAAACTTTCGTAATTTCCACATAAAGAATACGAAAGTTTTATCTATACAGAGAAGTAGTCTCTATGTCTACTTGTCGATAAAATAAGTGTTAAGGACATGAAGAAGTTGAAAAGAATGGAAAGGCTAACGTGCTAGCTAGAAAAGAATCTTCTAACCGTGTATGTGGTCCAGAACCATACATTGGGCTTTCGACGAACACCACCAAGACGACATTAAATGAGTAAACGAAGAAAGCCCAAATCTCAAGTGCAAGTGTACACCGAAAGAACACGAACTTCTAGAACTAGACAGGAAATGACTAAGATTTTAGTGGCTGAAGAATTTTCTGGTCACTTAACCGTCAATATATAAACTCTTGCAACATATAAGACTCACCGAGTCGTTGCTATGTAAAGCATGTGGTGTTGGCAATGGAGACAATGCTACACATACTCTGTGAATGTGATGCACTAGGGGCATTACGCATTACTATCAAACCGAATGTGTTCTGCAACTTACAAAACGTGGAATTCATAGTAATCATATACTTTATTCGAGGGGTATTCGAGCATAGCTATTATATTAGTACGGTCAAAGGATGGGGACACAATAGATCTCAATAAGTCGCAGTGTAGGACAAGCCCACCCCAATTCAAATTATAACTAGTTATCGATTCAGGACAATGCCCTATTATTTAGTATTACATAGCAACTAATTCGATTTTACTAATTTTCAAGATCAAAGTCCGTTTTGTTTATTGTTTCATCATCATCAGCCCATTTTACCCCACTGCAGGGGCTTAGGCCTCCCCCAGGGTGAGGAGGGGGTTTGGAGCTTAAATCCACCACGCTCCTCCACTGCGGGTTGGGGATTATAACGACCGCCATATATTGACAATGTCCGGGACCGACTGCTTAACGTGCTCTTCGAGGCACGGAGTCAGTGATAGTTAATGTACTTAAGTCAGAAAAACTCATTGCTACATACCCGGATTCGAACCATGGCCCTATGGCCTTAAAAATTTGAGACCGGTTTGTTGCGCTCTGGGCTATCACGACACCAATTATTGTTTGGAAGACATGAAAAACGTCGCGAAAATAAATCGGTAGTAGAAAATATGAAATATTAGATATAACTATTTTTTGAGAAAAACGAGTTACAATTCCAAAAACACTGTTTTTGATATTTTTGCTACTCCTGTAAAATTGAATGTTGAATGCTGCGTTATTCATCCTCTGAACTAACATAATTGTTCAGTAATGACCTCTGCAGCCAGACAAGCAAAACACTAATTTACAATACAGCAGTATTTATTTAAAATATTCACGAATTTAATATCTTGGAATGTCCTTTATAATCGTAGTTATTTAATTAACTCAATTACCTTCTCTCTGACCCTTGCCTCAAACGAAACTTTAGAGTTATTATATTTTGTTAATATTGTTCTCTGTAATTTCCACAAAAAGGGTTTGTTCAAGGGTTTTTGTTGTAAAAGCAAACCTTTAATGAGTAACGATGTTAATGAAATATGAAACACAAACAAAGATGTTCTTATTTTAATAAGAGAAGGTAAAAGCAGATGTTGCCGACGTCGAAAAACAATAACCGGGGAACATCCGCGGATACCTTTATATAGAAAAGAATCGCTCGATGGAGTTGTACGGCAAGGAATTTCCATGCAATAAGCGGGCAGCGCTCGGTGAGGATTCTTGCGGCCGTAGATATTGCTTACTTACCAAGCTTGCCTCTAATAGCACTGCTGATATTACGAGTATTTCTACTGAGAGAAAACTACAAAATTAAATCTACAGCTTAGCTTCACAACTCGTTGAATTTCTATGATCTCGTTTCGAGCTGTACGGATTTCGTATCGAATTATATTGTACCTAAGTTTTAAAAGATAGATTTTTTGTCATTGGAAATTGACTTTCATTTCGTTGGAGTATAGGGGGTCATTTGAGAGTTTTGTGAGACAGGCAGATTGCACGAAGAGTTATCGAGATATCGAAATGAACGTAGCGTGGTGAACAAAAAACGAAAAAAATCGCAATTTTTTTCCCCGATTTTCATTTTGGGAGCCCGATACCTCGAGAACTAGGTCCAATTAAGAAAAAAATAAAAATAAAAAGCTTGGGGTAATTAGACGGGGGATCGATTGAGACTAAAATTGTTAGAATTGGACAACCGGAAGTAGTAGTGGAACCGGTGCTCTTAGTTGGAAGTCGGATATGCGTCGGTGTTACATTTCGTACTAAATCGGTTTGTTCGATCGAAATGTCGTATAGAATGTTATATTTCGAAGTTTCAAGCTTATTCAGATACAGTTGTGTTATTTATTTTGCGAAAAAAAATTATTTCCAAAATCAAGATCTTTTCATCAAGAGCAGTCACGTTGCCAGCCAGACGCATCGATCAAAGGTAATGCATTTACCGGACGTCGAGTCGTACATTAAACCTTTGCAAATATAGTTACCAAGTAACAGGGCCATTAATCACTTTAAAACACTCACTGATGTTCACTGCATAACTATCTTGCATATTCTGATTTATTGGAATATGACGACTTATCTCTGTAGAATAAATAATCCCTCGAACCTTTTTTTGTATTAATATTTTTCTGAGCGGAAAAATCAGTGAACATGGTCCGCCAATTCATATGCTATATATTCATATATCCGCCCATTATGCCCCACTACAGGAGCTTAGGTCTCTCTCGAGATGAGGGTGCTTGGAGCTTAATCCACCACGCTGCTCCAATGCGAGTTAGTGGATTGTAACGAGTGCTATCTATTGACGGCAACCGTATCTATAGGTATCTATTAAAATAACAGTAAAATTACCGTAAAAAAAAATAATAAAACCGGCTTCAAAACTTACCTAAACTAAAAAAGTTAAAATAATATTTTTGCTTTAAAGAAAAAACGTCAATGGGCGGCATATAGGTACCTAGTTTACGGAATCTATAAAATTACGAATTGACTAGAAGCCCTCTTCTGCGTTTACCGCCTAACCACTCATACTATAGCTAGCCAGTGTAAAATAGAACACAAACACGCTATGTAAACTATGAATTTGAAGGTATACTTTGATTTCCCTGGGATTTCATCATCAGATCCCGGTGTGGTGATAACAGGACCACCTCGGACGTATGATGAAGATATCGATGTCACCGATAACTTCAAAGGTGAACGTACATAAAAAAAACTACGTACATATAGACGAGTATAAAACCTCCTTCTTTTTGAAGACAGTTTAAAATAAAACGTCATTTTGTGAAACAGGGTACTACTTCACAATTTTCTGGTAAACTTAAATCAAAAGCTTTTGAAATGCACTATCGGCCTACTACGTAAGCCTACACCGATTGATTATCCCACTTTCAAAGGCTGTATTTACATACATACATATACAAGGGCTGTATTTGTGAACCATAATAAGTGAACGGTTGAAATGTTCACAAAATATGTGGCATTGTGAGATATGTCCTAACAAATAGTAATGTAGTAATACAAAAATAAGAGGATTCCTTCGCAAGAAACGTGTTTTTTAAGGGTATTTATTTTTGCTTTATGGATGGAAAAATTCGCGAAAAGAAAATGCGTATAAAATGTGTCGCTTTATTTCACCGAAGGTAAATCAGTTCAATTGGTCTAGTGTTTACTGTGGTTTGTAAAGTATCGTGTTCTTCTGCGAAGAATTCGGGTTCAAATTCTAGCCTAAATTATTTCACATTTAAAAACGTAATAGGTGATGTGATGATTCACGGTACACAACCTTCTCCACGCGTGCCCGACTCCAACTTACGAACTCTATTTTGGAACTCTTGGAACACAAAACATTCGACACGGCACGGTACGGTATGCACTGAGAAAAATTTCAGCATGAAAAAAGGATATTAGGGTGAGTAAATGAAGAGGGGCCTCTATGTGACAGCTACCCTAACCGTTGCAGATGGGATGTTTTGTTCTTAGAAATCCATCTTATGATTTTGGACTGTATTAAAATGGTATTCCAGGAAACTTAACATTCTAAATTTGAATTTCGTCCTTAAACATAAATGGTACTTAGTAAAAAAGTATTAGTGGCCAGCACTTTTCTTGGCACGCTATTGTTCAGTCTGTTAGATTTTGAAAATAGAACAGCAACTGCTAACTGTTCCATTTTCAAATGGGACATTCTCAGGCATCATTCTCAGGTCACTCGGAGGAAAATAAGTCAGTAATATTCATAACACCATCATTACATAAATCGTCGAGTTTCGTCTGTTTCCAGTAACATGAAAAAAATGTGTCATAAAACTTTTTGTTCGTTATACACAGGTGGATTAGAAAATAGTGAATATCTTAGAAAAAATGAGTTTTCAAAAAATCCTTGAATGCCATTTTAATACGGTCCAAAAATTTAAGATGGATTTCTAAGAACAAAACTTCCCATCTCCAACGGTTAGGGTAGCTGTCATAGAAGCCCCTCTGCATATACTCACCCTAATATCCTCTTTTCATGCTGAAATTTTTCTCAGTGTATACCGTACCGTAGAGGCCCTTGTTCATTTACTCAACCTGTATACTGTAATCGTGGTATTCCTTGATTTAGCGTAGCCCAGTATTACACCATGCAGCTGCAGGACAAGTCTGTCGGTGTGCTTTTGATGTATCTATATTAATGTTATATTGTACGTATTTAAATCGAAAGTATACGTTGACAGTATGTTTCTGAAATATACGTTCATCTGTACGAAGGATTTCTCTCAGTGTACGCTTTGCCAATTTGCCGCGTCGCACCGTGCGCTGTGCTCTTAACTTATAAGGTTGTACCTCGCTGCTCTGGGCGTGGTACTGTGAGATACAGTGCAATGAGACAAGTTGCGGCACTTTTGTACTGCCTGCATACATAATGGAAGATAAGGCTCTCGCAGCATGCGGTACGGCACGACGACGCGGCGCGCGGCGTGTTATGTTAATTCCGCCACGCGGCACGGTACCATACCGCGCCATATATTGGCAGATACTACCTAAATACTTAAAAATATTGGAATGTTAACATCCAACAATGGGAGATAGGTAATTCGCGGCAAGTAATTTAAAATTAATATAAGAAATGAAATAATATCATTATTAATGTGACTTTTATTAATCATTCTACGAGTATGACAAATTGACTGGCCGATTGGCGAGTGGTTAGAGACTCTAATTGCGGAGCTGAGGGTCGCGTGTTCGATTATCGCCCGGGACAAATATTTGTGTGCGTGCACATGACTACTTGTTCTGTGGCTGGGTGTAAACGTATCTATATATGTATATATCATATAAAAAAAGAATATTTAAGTTGTTTAGTACCCCTTAATACAAGCATATTACTTTCTTACTTTGGGACTAGATGGCGGTGTGTGGGATGTCCCAGTTATTATTATATTATTATTAAACAATAAAGCATGAAAATGATGCTGCACTGACATACCTAAATATTTATACCTATATATACATGAGTATTTAAATATTTTTTGACAATCTATCAGCCGTTAAAATGTCTTCTATTCTAATGTACTCTCAAAAAAAAAATACGTAGATATTCTATGTACTTGATGTTCCGTGTTAGCACATTGTTAACATAATAGAGCCGGCAGGCGAGTGCCTGTTGGACAAACACGCCGCGCCCACTACGATACTAATGTCGATAGTAAGTGAAAGATACACGTTTGCACATTTATGGTTTCATCCAATTAAGTGCATATTTACTATTCGACATCGACAAAACGACCGCAGACCAATATCAAATCAATCGACGCGTTAATGATTCAGTCTGAACAGTTCGTCGTATTATAATATACTAATACGTATATAATTTGTCTGTGAGTTATTCTACACAATATTTACCAGATAAAATGCATTTCAGTACTGTATTTATCTGTATGGTTTGTGGATGTATGAACATAGAGATACCGCTTTGTGACACATTTTTTTTCTATTCCATCAGCCCTTTATACCCCGCTGCAGGGGCTTAAGCCTCCCCCTATGGTGAAGGGGTTTAGGACTAAAATCTATCACGCTGCTCCAGTGCGGATTATGGATTGTAACGACCGTTATCTATTAATAGCAGCCGGGACCGACGGCTTATCGTGCTCTCCGAGGTACGGAGTTAGTGATAGTTTTGTACTTAAGCCAGAAAAAACTCATTGGTACACGCTCGGATTCGAACCGCGGCCTCACCGCCTTATAAATTTATAACAGGTTCGCTGCGCTCGGGTTATCACGACACAACAACACAACACAAATGCGATCAAAAAAATATACGTCGCAGACCAAATATACACCATTTTATCTTTTAAATAGTCACTGTGAAGTAAAATTTTGTGTGAGCCACAATTAAATTCGTAGTATTTATGTTTCTTATCCTGAGTGGTTCTTATCTCACACAATATTTATTTTTTTATTTTAATATTTATTTTAATATTTTTAAGGAAAACTTACAGCTAATTACAACTTAAATATAAACATTATGAAAAAAAAAGACGATGGATGTTGCAACAAGCCAAAACAAGTTTCCACAAATTGAGACTATGTAGTACCTACACATAACAATAAAGCAAACACACAAACCAAAACACAAAAAAAACGGAAAAAAAGAACGAATACATGAAAACACAAACCAGGCAATCCATAACAATACATAGTTAATATTCTAAACTTATTTTGGATTATATAATTATTTTGTATTGGATCACTCCTCAATATCCATGTCACTCCTTTCGCCAAAGAAATGGTTAGACAGTAGACGTCTTATCATTGCTATACTTGTACAATATAGATCAATATCAATGTCACGGCTAATTATGTTGAAATTATTACACACTCTTAACAGATAACTATTTTGCCTATAGTTGCTACCAGCATGTGGGACATACAAAAGTTGTGGTATCCTCACGGATCTATTCTGTGCACGCAAGGAGACGAAGCTCAATAACTCTGGACAGTCAATCAACCCACGAGCAATTCTAACAAGATATGTAATATCTGCAATGTTTCTGCGTACAAACAGGGGCAGCAAATGCTGCCTCTTGCACCGAGATTCATAATGGTCATCAACACACCCACTTCTGAACTGTACAAATCTCAAAAACTTCTTTTGGACCATCTCGATACGAGAAATGTATACATCATACATTGGGTTCCAAACCTGCGAGGCATATTCCAAATGACTGCGGACGTATGCACAGTATAATATTTTTAATGTTTTAATATTTGAAAGTTGCTTGGAAAATCTAATAATAAAGCCCAATGCCTTGTACGCCTTTGATACAATTTTATTAATATGCTCATTAGGTATTTATGTTAGGTATTTGCCAATGGAAACTGTTTTCTTTCAATCACTTTGAGGCCCTTAACTCGAGTCCGAGTTACACTTGACCGGTTGTTATTATTTCGTGTTTTACTTTTGATTTCGAATTATAACCACATCGACAACAGGAAACCAGAAACACACTTTTTTGTTGTATGGAGACCAGCGAAATGGGGACCTAAATGAAGAATGATAATTACGAAATCGATTAATGCGTGAGAAAGTTCAATTATTTTACTTTGGAGTGCACTTGTTGACTTAAAATCTCTCCAGCGCATAGCTCGTGAATTCATGTTATCTTTTCTATCCTCAAAACTAACGATTGAAAGAATTTCATTGATATCTTCCAAAATGGCGAAGTTACAAATGTGTAAAGTGGTAAAGCTGATCGCGCGCGTCATTCACTCTTTTAGTAACCCGTACCGTGTGACGTCACACAGTGATACATAATTTTGTTGAATGGGATGCGCTAATATATAAAAAAAATAGCTTTGGTAGATTTACTAAAGCTCGCGTAGTTTGGGATTTGATGAGAACTTTTGATATAATTAACCTTACGAATCGATGAAAGCTTACTTTGTATGGATATTTTCAATGGTAATAAATCAAATGAATGATATTTTTTCTTTGAATTCGACAGTATTTCCAACACCCGAAACGCCACAATTTTCTACGTAACTAAAACAAAGAAGTAGCCTAATCTAATATGCTTTGACATTTGTTATTATTATTGATGTTAAAAACCAAGAATAACTAATATTGCCTACATTTGAAAATACTGTAGTCATTTTGTGCCGCCGCGCCATTATAAGTGTCGTTCACGCGTAGACGTTTAAATGCAGACGCCCGCCACCGCGCAATATCTGGGCCGCAATAACACGAATCCCTCTGATAATGTTGCCTTCTCATGGAATGTAAATATCGTGTCTCATACGAACGCCGTCGTTGAATATGAAAGTCGTGGACTTATAACATTTTCACAATATTTCGCTAAAGTTGGATTTAGATATTACTTGACGTAGATAAAAGTATGATTTTTAATTACAAGGACTTGTATTGGAAAATTCCAATAAAACTTTATAATTTAAATCGATTAGTCGTTCCGTTCCTACCAAACCTTAGTCACCGAACTAAGAATTATAATATTAATAGAAGCATACACGGTAAAAAGAGATCTCTTCAGTCAAGAATATTTTGTTGAATGAAGACGGATTGTGTTAAACCAAGAACATAATTTGTTGGATTAATACAATACATCTTAAAACAAAGAAATATTCTTTATTGAAGAAATCACTTTCTACCGTGTAGAATACGTAAAAGGACCATAAAATCTGGGCGGTTGCTATTGGAGAATAGAGATGAGTCATTGCCCTATCGATTGCAAACTATAGAGCTTATCACAACCGCAACTTGTTAACAAATAATAGCGATTCATGATTCTCAATTGTACTCACTAACTGTACAATATACTGTGATAAATAAATAAATCATGTACTTTTTACACATAATTTAAGATTTTACTTTCACCAAATATTTAACTAACATGATGATGTTCTCTATGGATATATTTTTTAACTCAATATTCCCAACTAAAATGTATTCCTTTGCAAAAGCAATACAGAACAGACTGAACATATCAACGCTCAAACACATTGCAAAATATGTCGCTCACTTGTTCACATTTCAGAAGTTTTCCTATGCACAGGGTATGGAATAATCTTAACTCGTATAAATATCTATGATGGTAGTTATATAGGCATCTAACCATACTGGAGCTAAAAAAAATGAAAAAGTAATAATATTGATGCCTGAGCCATGCCACACAGCGTCATCTAGTCCCAAAATAAGTAAAACTTGTATTATGGGTATCAGACAACTGATATTTAAACTTAAATATTCTTTTTAACATATACACATATAGATATTTTACATCAAGAACAAATAGACATGTTCATGCACACAAATATTTGTCTGCGCGGGTATCTAACCCACGACCCTTGGCTCCGCAGTTAGGGGCTCTAACCACTCAACCAATCGGTTGGTGAGTAACAAATAAGTATTTAAAAGGTGATCAGAAAAAGCTTTTCAAAAAGAGTACAATAATTAAATAATTGTAATTTCCGTTATAATCGACCAAAAACAATAAAAAGATGTTAATTAACTGTTTCCGGTCGTGCGTAGCTACGATGACAAATAAAAATCTACTTAGTGATTATAAGGTAATATAAAATTATTTAATTATTTCATTTTTTAAAAGGACCATCTATGAAATATTTTTTACTTAACTTAAACTAACGTAAGTTAACTTCTTTGTCGAGGGATGTTAAACATTTTAATTTCACTTTTTCTATTCTTTACTTTTCCCTCGGCGGCCCTCACCAGAAAACATATCTAAGAACCTAGTTTGAAATGATACCTTTTAAAATAAAAAAACTACATCAATAATTGATCCAGTCGCTATAGACATACACGTATACTGCAGCTCCCTCTGGTGGCTTATAACCGTAAAACATCTCTACGAACTTGTTTTGAGGTAATACCTATATAATATGCAATACAAAAAAATAGTGGCCTATATCCTGCAGTGGAGAGACACGGGCTGATTATGATGATGATGATGAATACAAAAAAATAAACATCAAAGTCCCGTGCCGTGTAGAGAAACTATTTACTCTGGTGGCGCTTATAACAAAAACATGTCTAAGAACCTGTTCTTAAGTTATATTTATGTCATACAAAAAACCGCATCGAAATCGGTCAAGTGGTTTTTGAGGAAAATTGTAAAACAAACGCACAAACACACAATCTTTTTCCCTAAACGTATGTACTGCCTCAGTCCCGTCGTGGATGTAAATCATCCATTTCAGTATTGGAATTTTATTTTGTAATTTTTAATAATTCGCATCTTAACTTCTGAGTCTATTGATGCCAGGCGTATTTTACTCACAGTTTTCATAATTGATTAGTCTTTTAATTATTATAATGATCTGATAATCATCATTTATAAAATTTGCAGTGCCCTTACAGGGTCATGTGTGCATTGTGTTTTAAGTCTTATATTACGCATTGTATCACGTAAAGCAATTAAGTATTATGATTATGAACCATGACTTGCCGGTGGTACTACCAGGGTTGTACTACCAGTTGGTCCACGGGGGATTTTTTTGCCCATGCGGACCTACTAGTACAACTTGGACACTTTTCACTTGCTCGTCTTGAGTTAGTTGAAAATTGTAGCCATAATCATCTATTAGGTAAGGCTCATTATCACAATATAAAAATACATGTATAGCATGCTAGTCTGAATATTTACAGATCTAGTTTTGGGTAAAATGAACCTTAAATGAGACTGACTGTTGGCTTCTTGCCCCGACGCAACAAGACAATCTGACCGCATTGATTTCCACTAAGCAGTCACGTTTCGTACACAACCCAAGGTAAGCCCAAATTGACGAACATACTGTAGCTAAAACTTTGTAGGTGCAAGTGTTCCCATTAAAATAAGAGCGGGTTAGAAATGTAATGTAAGTGTGGCACTCAAATGCGATCAAGTCCGGTCATTGCAGATTGTCTAACGTAATAAAGGTAATTGCTATCATATACCATCTTGCTTATGTCTAGGAGTTTATCTCAACAATGAAAGTATTAAATACCTAAGAAATAAATATATGCCTCACCGAACATTAGTTATATGCAAGGAAACCACAATATTGCATACAGAGGTGTCTACATAGAATTTCATGCCCTTCACTATGCATACTTTTATACCAAAAGTAATTCTACATATCTAGTAAGTCATTTCCTCGTTGTTTATAATAATAATAATAAATGATTTATTGGCATTGATAGCTTTAAGCTTTGATTCCAAAACATTTCATCTTACGATTTTAATTTTTGTCTCGATCCTTACGTTACGTACGTACGTACGATCCGTACGTTATTGCAACTGTACAAACTTATCAATATATGCCCGTTTCCACTTATGTTCACATAGCGGTTACATTCTAATTTTTATATTACACGTATAGGTAATTACTCATTATCGATATTTGGTAAAGCTCTTAAAAGCTTTCAAAAGTATCCCATAATGTAAACCAGACGGCATCTACTCGTACATTTATAAAAAATTTAAATCACAATTGCAAATTCGATTACAAGAAACTGGTTCAAGTTAAATCTCCAAAACTTAAACAATTTCTACGCAAAATTTTAACGAAATCCATTCGAAGTCCGAAGCGTACAAAAGTGACAAACTTTTAACTTTTGTAAACTAAAGCTGCAATATCATTCCAGAAGTATATTTTAATTTGAAGGTTTTCATGTTTTAATTGATGAGTTGCTGATGATACAGGAATGACAATGCACGTTTAAATAAAATCAACCAGTGAAGTTATTTTTAATGCTGGGAGAATGTTATCGAACAATTTAAATGCTCGTACCATCTACCTATGAATTATACAGTTCAGTTAACCCCTTAATAATTTTTTGTAGTGATCGTATTATAACAAAACATTTCATTTTCAGGCGCCGCTCATCTCGGTGGTGTAAATGCGACCCTCCACTTCAACACTCCATACCCTCACCCTCTGTGATGATCAGATCTTTTTTCACCCAAGTTCGTCTGCTCACAAGGAAACTTCTCACCGGTTAGTCAAATCGAGTGTAACGTGGAAGGCATTCGATAATTATGGTATCATGGAGCTGATCTAATGATGAAATTGGAAGGTGGACATTTAAACCCTTCAATTCCTACTAGTAACTCCATCGAGTTTGATCTCATTAGATTTACTGGACATGGTGACGAGGGATGGGACTACAGTTTAGGCACCAGAACCCATCAATAACTGCTGAAATGTCAAATTAAGATGTTGAAGTAAAATCAGAATTTTTTTTTCATAGTTCAGATCCTACATTCTCCCAATATCGTGTGATTTTGTGCTCATTTTTTTTTATATAGTTCTCGATGGAAATTTTACCAAAAGCTTATTTGTGATAATGAATTCCAAAGTTTAGTTACTAAATTCGATAAGCTTTCTTTCGAATAAGCCTTTTAATTACTTTAGTTAAAGTCCTTTTTAAAGGTTAAACAGTTAATTAATATTTTATAAACGTCGCCGAGTAATAGAACAAGTTCTTCTTTGGAATAGGCCGGTACGCGAGTATCTTCGTTTCGATATTGGCATAAAAAATGCAAACAGCTATAGTCGAGGAACGCGCCTAGGGATCTCTCGCCAGTAAGCCTTGCAATATCGGATTTTTTCCTGCTTCACGTTCAATAACAAAACTGAAATTAGCATATTTCCATTGAAAAGCGATCCTTTGGAAACGCTAGCGATGTGACCGGCAGCGACATCTGTACGCCGGGGCCTATTACAAAGAGTATTCCAAAATGAGCACGAATGGAAATAAACATTGACGTGCCGATATCGAGCATTGAACTGGGTATTTTATTCCGATTCCACATGTGAAATTCTCAAAATAGAAATTAAGCAAATAAATCGAATAAGCCAATTGTAATACTGATATGAGATGAAATAAAATGCAATAAAGGAAGCGAGCAAAGACTAAACGGTGTTCCGTCTGATTCGCCGACTCTGTGGTGGTGAGAGGTGCTCCCTCCCCCCGCCCTGCTTGTTGACGTTTAATATCTGCCTCGTTACGAGTTCGAGTGGAACAAATTGAAAGAAGGCGTGCGATATTGCTGATTCTGTTGGCTTCGTACTCGATTTATTTCTGATATATTTTATACGGTTAACATATTTTCCTTTTCATGACGGTAATCATTTTTTCGTTGCCGCGGAATTGACAACCGATGGATATTGTGCCGCTTCCGACAAATCTTATCTGATAATAATAGTATAGTTTGTTAGTTGTATGATGTATAACAATAATGATGTATAAAATAAAACTTTTACATCCATTACGTATCTATCTAGACGAAAACACTGAAATTCCACGGATTCGTCTTTAATATCTACGGCGCGTGGCGTAGCGACTATCAGTTGAATACAACGTAGAGTGGTTGCTACGGGGCAAGTTTTCCCGTAGCGGCACCAGAGAGCGCTCTCCCCTATCAATGGCGTAGCCGTTGCCCGGCCCCCGCGTTTCCCTCCCCGCTCCCACTAATGATCCCACTTGTTGGGGCTCACAACGGACGTTCGGCCATGTCGCTCGGTGAATAACAAATTCTGCGTTGATCCGCCGCACCGCCGCCGCCGCCCGCCCAAATATTAAACATCACATGAATTGTCATGCGCCACGCGTGAACTGAGCATCCGCAGCGCAACGCAACATGCTCCTTTGAGATTCTGGTCGCGTCGCGGTCTAGTAAAAATGTTTTTGTGACCTTAATTGACAGTGTAGGTGTGCTTACGTGTTGGATGACCCGCAAACAAATTTCGGTATAATATTATGTTTGCATTATTTTATAACAAAATTTTGTGTTATATTAAATCTTTTAAAGGTTGAAACGGAACTCATCATGCTTTGTTGTCGATTTACACTAAATAACTGCTGCAACGTAAAGATATGTTTATAATTTGATTTGATTAGGTACATTTTGGCTTTGAATTCTCATATCAGTAAAACACATTAGAAATACAATGAACCAAAATGTTTGGCTGCGCCTCATTAATTCCGTGATACGAGTGTCGTTATAATAATATGTATTTGAAGTAATACAACGTAATTTCTCAACAGGTACTGAGGTGGGTACTGACCGTCGAACTGCTGCGTGGCGTGTGCGAGCAGCGAGGCGAAGACACGGTCAGCGAGTGGCGGCGGCGGTGCTCGTTCATCGTCAGAGCTGCTGTAGCGCTCGCCTGTCCACTCCAGCGAGCGCTGACGACGCACGCCCGCTCCAGCAGCACTACCTCCGCCACCGCCACCGCACAGCCCGCTCAGCGAGCCCGCTTTGGCGCGCCGCCCTGCGCGCTCCATCTTGCCCGTGTTCATGACATTCTTATGGCCTCCCTGTTAACAATGTTCATATATTTTAAAGAATATAATAAAATTATAGTTATGTAAAGACAGAAGCATTTTTCGTTGTAACTAACTGTATTTCTGTATGTCTGTATTTTCAATAGTTCAATATAAAAATGTCGACGAATTGTGATGGCTTTTTTATGTAGTGCATTTTTTTTTTCTAATCATAATTATATTGCTTAACGCTTGTAATATTAGCCACCCACGAAATACGTTCAGTAAAAAACCTCATATGCATCGTTACCAACAATAACGTTATATAGAATATATACATATAATTATATAGAAAAAAAAATAGAAACTTAGTTATGTGTGAATTTATATCTCAAAAGTGTTTGTAAGTGACAAGAATATTATAAATTACTGCCTACCCCTTTTATTATACGCAACCTATGTAAATTCATATAATATTTTACCAACAATAGCACTAATCTATCCTTCTACAAAAATTTTAAAATCCTTATTAATATTCAACATTGACACTCCATTTCACATCGCTCTTTCAGTATTTAATGTCGAAGCTCACTTTGCAATAATACATTTTGCGATCATCTATACATCCGAAGCGCAATCGAGTTAACAAAGCCGATGTTAGCAGCAGTCCCTTTCAACAAAGCTATCAAGAACGGCAAAGCCCTTTATATAAACAAAGAATCGGTGCGATATTTTACCGAAGCGGTAACGACGTCGTGAGCGGAAAAGAACAACTGTAATAAACGGCCTACAAGTTGTTTGGTTAGCGACCCAACATAAATAGGAAGTTGGCGCAGGCCGCGCGTGTTCCGGCCCTAATCCAATGGATTGCGCGCCGCCCGCGGTCGCCGGCGTCGACCTGCCTCTCTGCCTCGAGTACTCCAACTCTAAAAATCAACTAGTAAGTATCGAGTCATATCAAATCCATCAAAAATATTGGCAACATTCGTATTCTGCTGTTTCCTTAGTGAACGGTTTCAGTTTTTCATAAAAAAGGACATCCCCATGACGAACTTTCCAAGATGAATCCAATATCCAAAGCTATTTTTTAGTACAATCACAATACTAAATATTTTTGCATAATCATTAATTTACTTCTATGTAGAGACGTTTTTTTTTATCACATATAACATTGAATCCTATAATTTCTGATAGTAAAGCTATAAAACCGGGCAAGTACTTGTCGAAAACCTCTCAACTTAGAGTTCCTAAGCATTAATCTACCAATAAGTTAATTTCAAGGACCACAAAATTATGTTTGTCACTATCTAAAAATTACAGATACCTAAAAAAGTTGTAAACATATCCCGGTCAAAATTTTTTTTTGTTTTAATTTTTTTGAAAGTGTTTGTTAAGTAGGTACCTACACACTAGTGGCTACATTTATTTAGAATTTTGAATCACATGGTTGAATGTTTAGAAGGGATGAACACAGTTTTAGCGAATTGAGGAGTTGATAAAAAGCAAAATAATTACTTAAATAAAGAAGTCACTCATTGATTTCATGTATTCTCAAAGATCTATCCGACGATACAGCACATACGACGAAGAACGTGAAATAAATTTGTACTTTAATTACATATATGAAAAGCCACTTCTAAAAATGTTGTGTTATTATTTTTCTATGGAATTATATGGTGGTTCAAAGAAGTCATATGATTAACGTCCATTGAAATTTCATTAGAATCAATGGCGGAGATATGAAGCTGTGACACACGGACGGACTGATAAAAGTACATGAATAAATCATAAGGGTTCCGTTTTTGTTATTTTTCTACAGAACCCTAAAAACTGAAAATCTACAATTAGTGTGGTCCGTTTAGTTTTAATAGATTTAATTTACAAAAATGTATTTATTCGTATTTATATTATTTTATATTTTATAAATAATGCATATAATACAAAACTATTTATTACAATTACAGTTTTAAAATCTGTCAAGTATTTGAGACTAGATTTCGTATGTGAAACTGACGGACATAGATTAAGAAATAAAATTCGATTCTCCTCCCTGTTATTAGAAATGAGGTACATCGGGACACAAATCCACAGCTCCTTGTGAATAATTAAATTGTAAGCGATGTCTGTCCGTAGGCGGTGCGGAGTGAGCCACAATTATTGGTCGGAGCACGACGATTGTTAAGGCTTACTGCACTCATTTCTCATTTCGTGTCGGCAGAATAAACACGGACGGTTTTCATTAAAGATTCTTTGCAACGCCATAGAGTTTATATACTTGTAAAAGTTTGCATCATTTTTTTAACATCTTCATATATTTACAATATGTATATCGGTAAAAATTATAGTAACTTTAAAGAATTATAGTTGAATGTCATGTAATGCCATACGAGTTCATTTCATTTACCTTTGAATAAAAATAGTTTTATTGTTAATCTATCACATGCGTGAATCTAATGAGAATAAACTTCGAAACAGACTGAAAAAAATATAATAAGTCAATTCACTTATAAATATTTACTGCCAATTAGATTTAGTATACTAAAGTAAAATTAAGCTATGAATCACGCCAATTTTTATAGAAATCGATTCAGCAGTTTCTCAGTTTATCGTGTTCATACAAACAAACTTTTTGACGACCGCTTAGCCAAGTGGGTCTCCTACGAAGCTGGAGGTTCCGGGTTCGAATACCAGGTCGGGTCAGTATTTATATGATAAATTTTGATACTAGTACCGGGTCTTGGTTGTTATATGTATGTGGTGTCTTCGCTTGGTACCCAAAATACAAGCTAATGCTTAGTTTGGGGCCTAGACGTTATTGTTATGTATACGTTATAAAAAATAACAGACAAAAATTTCAAATGATTTTGTTTTGAGTTCAGTATCGTCTACATTGCCCATAATAATTATTGTTTTGGAAAAATATCATACATAATAGGTACAGAATTGACCTCATTACGATGTTATAATAAAAATTTCACAAAAGCTAGACTAATATTATAACTTTAAAGAGAAAAAAAAATCATAATGAAAATATGGATATATGTTATGTTTTATCTATAGAATATATTGTTGTAGAATTTGTCTATGAAGTCTTTCACTTTTCTTTCAATACAATTACGTAAATCTAGCACCATTTGCAAGATTACTTAATAAGAGTGTTGTACGCAAGGCGTTTACATGCTCTATATACTTTTAACACATATTTTTAACCACACCACAGACCTTTTGAATATCTAGACAAACTCACTACGTAAATAACTTCTAAAATGTAATATCATGTCCAGACTTGTTTAAGAACAAAGTAATAATAGTTCAGTTATTTTTATATGAAGCCGCAAGACGTTAAGAATTGCGGTTCCCGTCACGTCTCAAATAGCGTCGGTCGGTTGCGGACACGACGCGCCTCTGAAATATGGACCACACGCGGGTGTGCATCGCCTCTGCATCTCGTACGCGACACCAGAGGCATATTTTTAATGGATTATACTGGAAATATATACGACATTAGTATAACAAGATGTTACTTTAGTGGCGGATTCAGTTTCAGCGCTGGCTGCCGAGGCGAAACCTATAAGCCGTCATTATGACGGGGCCACACTAACGTGTCGTGCCATTAATTGTCGCATTTAACGTGTGACCATACTTGCACTTTGCAAATACACAAATTTATTACTGACATTGAATATCGGTGTGACCCGGGCTTATGGAGGAATACTTCCTATTATACAAAAAAAAGCTTAAGATATAGTGTTTTACAAATATAAGCGATGAAATGTTTCGCGAAGATAGTTATGAACTTGAGAGCATAGTCACTCAACTGGAAAATTCTTGCCATACGAAAAGAGTGTAGTGCACTGTTTTTGACGTGGAAAGTTTTTTACGTACAATATATCGAAAGGCAACATTATTTGTGCCAATGTAACAATAAGATTTTTTTAGACTGTCCTAATGACCCTTATGCAAAAATTTAAAACTGGACCTGTATGGAGATCACCTATAGGTATATCTATCATAGATGAACAACATAGACACCTACTGCAAATACATGCCATCGTTTATAAATATTCTGTAATTAGAATTACAATTAGAAATTACTTACTAGTACCTTAATTGCTTCTTCATATGGTGTAAACACAGATGCAATGCATATGTTAAAATCGCTCCAAAAAGTTTGTAGTGTTTTCTACGTTTATAGTTTAGAAAAATAATCTAAGATAATACGGATTATCTAGACCTACTTAAAAAGAAAAACATAGATAGTGTGGTACCCTACAGAAATCATTTATGAAAAAAATAATACTTATTGTATGCTTTTGCTTGTGAAGAAACTCCTAAAAATAATAATTGACAAAGCAATAAAAACTGCCCTGGTCTTAAAAATAGCAGCAATGATAATATATTATTATCTATTTAAATATGAACGTTTTAGTAAAAATAGTTTACCGATTTTTATGTTATAAAGGAACCTACAAATAAACGGTAAAAAAATATAAAATTTGGTTTTTTTGAATCAGGAAAAACAATTGGTCGGCTGTAACAAATTTCTCCAAGACAATATGATAAAGGAATGAGCTCTATTACAAATTTACAACAGGACTAGCTTTAAACTACGGAAATATACCAAACCTAGTTCAATACCGACACGTCGCTGACTATGCGGCGGGCACAGCTAGTTGTAAGATATATGAAAAAAAAGCTACTAAATAAACCTACAATCACAAAGAACCGCTTTATTGAAAGCTGAGAAAAATTTTTTTTTCTAACTTAAATCGTCACAAAGACACAAGTACACTTACATACAAAAAAAATAGTATACATAGATCGATTCTTGTATGTCAATAACCCAGCTAAATCATTCATCAATTTAGAGAAAGTTATTCTGATTTTCGATTCATAGATTAATCTATGATAACATAATTCATTTAGTATCTGCGTTCAAGAGGATAACTCGAAATTAACATGAATCAATATGTATTATACACAAACCCTAATCTAATAGCTCGAAATCAAGACGAATGGACGCCAGCAAATCGACACCTTAATTAATTTACGACATTGCAGTAGTAAGCCTATTAACTTTTACTATAGGCACGAAATCTTCTAAATAAAGAACTAATCCTAAGTAAAAAGACAGTTTGAAACAAAGTGTTAATAATAAAAAATAAATTTTGTAACGCAGGTTTTTGAGGTCGGTCGATCGGCACTTCGGGTATCATAGGTACAGTTCGATAAAGATTGGCAGCTGCCGTGGTGGCACATATTATATGATTATATGTTAACAAAGTTTGGACAACGTTTGTATGTATGGTTGAGAACTTACGTAATGCCTGGATAGATCTAGGATAACCAAATAGTCAACCGCTTTCAGCGAAACTAGTTAATAAATATAATCTTGATGTGGCGTAGATTCGATCTCACAGTTTTTGAGTACTACAAGATAAAGTGTCATCTTGAGACGATTCTGTCTCACTAACTCGCATCTGGTGTCAAAATTGAAAATAGAAAATGAATTGAAAATAAGTAGTGCGTGAAAACTAAAATATAAAGACAACGATCAGTGTGGTGTGTGCTCCCATTTTCAATATTTTTACTGTAATTGTGTAAGCGATAAAGAACGTTGCCGCGCGTTAAAATATGGATTTTGTTTTTATTTTACCATAACGTTGTAAAGTTCAAGTTAATGAATTCCAAACTGCTTATACTTTCATGGCGAATATATTTAACTCGATTTAAAAATAAGCTTAAATATTTAACACAAACTTTTTTAACTTCTGCAAATATTTTTATATAAACATTTTTTTTATAAAATTAACTTTTTAGGCATGAATAACAAAAATCAGAAGATTTTTGTGTAGTCCATGAGGATCACCAAAAAGTCTGATCACAATATAAAATCTAAGTTTAGTATGTTAGAGAGTGGAGATGGCAGCGTGGCTTGACGTGCAGTCCACGGTAATATAATTTAGTAGAGAAGCTAATCTGATATCGAGTCTGAGCTGGCACGGCCGGCTTGCCCTAATTGGGTTGTGCTTAATCCCCAGTTGCAAGTTTAGACTCATTTCGAGTGTCCAATAAATCCACGCACAACTTATCTTAAACATTGTTGTAATAATAAAGATTCTTGGAATTTGTACCATAGAACATTCGATATAATTATAGAAAAGGATAAGAAACCTTAAACGTCCACTTCAAAAACTGAGAAATAGCTGAAAGCTCAAGAATGTGCAACTGTAGTATTAATATTAATATCACAGTAAATCTTTCAAAACACAGTATATTGCATTTTGTAAATATACTGCTCAAACGTTTTGTTGTTTAGTATTTTGAACCAGTAAATATTTACTACATCGCGTAAAGACCTTAACGTGGAAAACAAAAGATTTAATTTTGTTTACTTAGTAGGCTATTCGGCGCGGTATTTTTTCAATATTTAGCAATTTCACGCTCCGTAAATTCATCACAGTGGATAATTCAATTCCCGCGTAAATACACGGCCCGTTGCCGAATTTCCTTTGAGAGATGGAGCGTGCGCGCCGCCGCGCCGCGGGCCGGCACGTCTCGCGACTCCGGAATTCCAATTTTGAAAAGTTTCCCAACAAGAACGGATATTGACAGCGGTGTCATGGCGGCTACTAATTCCCGCCGGTCGCGACGAACAACGACCATGGCTACGACTAACGAAATGAGAGTGCGCTTTTATACGAACGCGACGCCACACACCCCAGCAAATAAAGGGCGCTTTCGGCTACTCGGACGTCCTAACAGCCGACGGAAATTTCCTCTCACCAGCCTCTCACACTTAAAGTGGATAAACGGCTTTTCGGGAGAACATTATAGACAAAAGAGCCGGACAAAAAAGCGTCTTGTAAATGAAGAAGGAGCCTCCGCGGTTGTGTGCCAAGTGCGGGATAACTACGGCCATGATTCATTGTGTGGTGCGCCGTCGCGAGGGGCATATCCCAGATTAGCTTTTTAAATCAAACAATCCCAAGGCAATTTGGGACAAATTTACCTAAAAAACTCCGAGTCGTTCGTTTTATTCCCAGTTTAATTTAAGTTAAGCTATAATTTATTGTTATTAGTTTATTAACAGTATTATTGTAAACAACAAAAAATAAGTTTGAGGGGACAATTCGGTAAAATTACTTTTTCTTTCCTACTGTTTTTATAATTTCTATCGAAAAACTAATTTCTATATTTTAATTTTTTTAAATATGATTTGATGGGATTGTGATTGGGGATATGACGCTTTATTAAAAATTCCAAAGAGTGATACGTGTATAAAGTTGAAATTGATTTTTATGCCAGTGATTGACGTCTGCTTGATTATGAAATTTATCAAATAAGCGCACGTGGGATGGCTCCGTTTTTGTGTTATTTTTAGGAAAACTCTACATAATTACATTGTATAGAATCATATCAGTGTAAATTAAATATATAATTGGTTAGTGTTTCTTACATGTTGCTTTGATCAAAAAAGGCAACATTGTACGGTTAATACGAGTATTTCACAAAAAGAACCAAAAGTAAGTCATTCGACGCTTAGCGACGAGGACGACTAAATCATAACGACCACATGGCCTAGTGGGTAGCGACTCTGCCTACGAAGCTGGGGGTCCCGGGTTCAAATCCCAGGTCGGTTTAGTATTGATATGATGAATATTGATTCTGGTGCCGGGTCTTGGTTGTTATGTTGTTGTGGTGTCTTCGCTTGGTACTCAAAGCATAAGCGAATACTTAGTTTGGGGCCTAGACGTTTTTGTGATGTATACGTTATTATTATTATTATTCCACAACTCCTAGCCAAGCAGTTATCAATCAGTGACATAAGATAATCTAATTTTTAAATTCTCTACGGAATCGTTAATACATCGTCATACCATTTCTCGTCAATAACCATTTTGAAAAATTAATAACTAAAATACCATATTGTTTTTAAATTAACGAATTAGTTTTCTATTTTCAACCATATTTTCGATAGAAAACATGAAAACTGTACTTTAGAAGAAATAGTCTGTTGATTTTTGACAGAGGGTGCATTGTTACATAATATATTAAATTTATTGCGACATATAATTTCATGAGATAATGAGGGTTCAAGTAAGTTTAAGGGTAAGAGGCCTGAAAAACTGAGTGTCGTTTAAATATTACATACTTATTTTTTTCTAGTTTTTTATTGTATTTTGAAGCGGATCTGAAATATATTTTTTGGGGGAATTTAGATTGTTTCATCATCATCATCAGCCCGTGTCACTCCACTGTAGGATAAAGGCCTTTCCCAAGGCTCGCCACCACACACGGTCCTCCGCCTTTCGCATCCAACTACCCCCGGTATGGTGCTTCAGATCATCTGTCCACCTGGCCGGGGGGGGGGGGCGTCTAACGCTTAGATTCTTTACGGTTGAGCTTATAACTTAAATCGTACACTTAAAAATTTCTGTATGCCATATATAATTCAAATATAATAATAATAATAACACACACAATCACAACAACGTCTAGGTCCCAAACTAAGCATTAGCTTGTATTTTGGGTACCAAGCGAAGACACCACATACATATAACAACCAAGACCCGGTACCAGAATTAATATTCATCATATAAATACTAACCCGACCTGGGATTCGAACCCGGGACCTCCAGCTTCGCAGGCAGGGTCGCTGCCCACTAGGCTAAGCGGTCGTCATGATGTGTACTGGTTGAAACAGAGATGTAAAATTAAGTGTCATATTGCCTCAACTTGATCAAAGAACTTCTTCAAAAGTAAGGTAACAGTCAATGCGGGTAACTTAAGCTTTCAATATAACATTGGCCCACTCTTCACTATTGCATTATTTTATTTTACTTTACGATTCATTTAAAAATAAACAAATGTTTCTTAAGTTATTTTGTACCTTAGTATATCCTGAATGCATACATAACTCAGTGACATTGATACTGGCAATAGATTTAAAATCACAGACTATTTTGTCCGCAGCGTGATTGTGTCGTCGAAAAGATTAAGCAACAAAGTTATTTTTTACGCAGTGTCTGGATAATTTTAACAGGTATTTAGCGCTTAAATTGTATTTGTTGTTTATTAGTGTTGACACATATGCAAGTATAATTTAAAATATCTACAAAGTTACAGCGAAATTGTATGATTTGTTCAAAACCGTTTTGCCGCCGGTGAAATACGTCTAACATTGGCCCGGGCGAAAATTACCAGTATCGTTTATGAATTGCTGTCAATTGCTGAAGACAAACTAGGAGATGAAAGATTGCCGGTTGCTTACCAAAGCACTTGCGAGGGAAGCTTGTTTCCTGGGCAAATCAGATGTATTCAAGCTCCAAACTACGAAATATCACATAAGCAAAAGGCTGAAGAAGCATGGGTATGGCCAAAACAGGTTGATGGGTGGAAATGTACAAAGAAGAACATCATGAAAGTGCGTGAAAAGAACGCTATAGATATGAACCAAAGCTACTCTGATAAAAGACGACTTTCTGTCTGTGGAGTGGGGCGATTAAAGTGCTTATATATTGCTATCATATGATCTGGATCTTGAAACAGTGTAGTATATTTGCATGTTATAATACTTTGTAAGACTCATTTTTAATTGTATTTTATATCAAGTATTGTAATATTACAAGTGTAATATAAAAAATCTTGATTGAGAACAAATGTAGTACCTGTGTCATGGCAACATTTTTATTCTGCCTATAATTTCCACAAAAAAAAATATTTTGACGGTTATAGGTTGTCTATGGGCACTGAGTACGTTTATAAGCATAAACAAGAGGCCAAAGTTATTATGAGAAGCTCAGAATTCAAAATAATACGTAATTATTGAACATGGGTAAAGGTGGGCCAATTATACCTCAAGTCTCCATATAACTTTGGCCCACAAGTTTTAATTGTTTTTTTTAAATTTTTTATAAGGGTGATGCTATATACGAATGATGCAATACAATCTAGACGTTTAGATGCCACCAAAAACATAGGCAACGTTTATTACAAGTTTTAACTCTCTCTTTTCCTTAACGATATTCAACAAAAGTGGGGCAAAGTTACCCACATTGACTTTAATGGATGGGTAATGATTTCACGCCATATTTATGTTTTGAGTGTCATAACTTCAATACTTAATACCAAATATATAAAAAAAAACTACTAATTTTAAATTTTGGTATTTATGAATTCACGATATTAAACACGTTTTACTAAAATTGCTCATTTATTATACTCGCTACCTGTTCATCGAAACGGTTTATAATATGTTTAATAGCGCCATCTGCCGGATGGAGCTCGAACTGGAATACACGTGTACTTATTTATTTTAACTACAAGTGAAAAGGCGTCGCCGACTAGCGGACACTTTCGGTACTACTACGTAGTCTACCAGAGAACTTGTTAAGAGGAAAAGTCACTACCGTATTCTGTGCTACGAAGGCTACGAACATGCTACGAAATTTATAAACATACATACATTTATAAAAATGAAATCGGACTAAATATATTTTTAATTTTTCTATATGTGGTCAATATTTTCAATAGTGTTTGTCTGTAGTGTTTCCTAACTTAGATATTTTAAATTCATTGGTCGCCAAAAGAGAATATATCAAGCATGGAGATTGTAATATTGTTTGAATTGTCGGCGAGCGGCGCGAGTGACGTAGTGGGGCGTGTGGTCCGCACCGCTCCGCGATTAATTAAGATAGCCTCGTGAAGGATTGACCACGCCCTATCCCTTGTTTTCCTCACGATAACTGAGCACTGCATATATTTCATTCTGACATAAATAGCGGAAGCGACCTATTTACTAGAAAAACAATTAACTGTTATGATTTAAATAATCGATTATTATGTAGGGATTCAATTGGTTCTAATTTACTTGAAATGTTGAGAACATTGTAAGACCCGTCTGAATGATGTGACTCTACCGTTTTAAATAAATATTCTTTGTTAACTTTTAACGATATATTTCTTGTCAAATCAGTCAAAACTGAATTATCGATAGTACATTTAAACAAAGAATAAATATTATCATTATGGACTTTTAAACCAATTTGGGAGACAAAAACCGATCAAGTGAGACACGAGATAGATTTTACTAAAAAAAAGCAATAATCATTCATTAATTCTTAATTTTAAAAAAAAACTGTAAACATATTATGAAAATAACAGTTTTTTTTTATTTTAAGAAAATGTATTAGCAAATCTAAAAATATTCAGTTGATACGAGTGATAATGTGAATTTAAAAAAAAAAACGTACCGCCCTATGGACATTCTTTCTTAATGACCCTGCCAATTTTGGTTCTCATTTATACACATTTCTAGGGTGGAAACAGTTACGGCACGCAAGCTGTTATTTTATATATTTATAGGTATTTTATAGGTAGGCGGGTATTTTACAGGTATTTTTTGGAAATTTGCTTTTGTCATCTTTATCACTCAGATATAGATCGGAGTAGAGGGATTGAAATGGAGATAGCGATGCCAATTCGAAGCCGCGGAGTGAAAGACTCTATCCCTTTAATGGGTACATACCAGCTAATAACAATTAAACAATGAAAATATTTTCAACTGTAACAACCTACTATAACAAATATAGAACACAATATAAACAACTGGCTCCGACTTCAGAAACTATATAGCGCTCATTGATGAATTTTTCTTCAAAGTAAAAATATTATTTTATCTTTTACTAGCGACCGCCCGCAGCTTCGCTTGCGTAGACTACACATTCCTGTTTTATGTAGTATTAACTTTCGAAATGGTTTATACATACTTTTTTCTGAAACTAATATTGGGCACACCCATTCAAACTTTCAATCTTCATTCTCCCCACTTCTTTAGGAAAACCGATACTCCCATACTTTTCACCTCCTGTTTCCCACCCTTAAAATGTGGAAATCCAAAAACCCTGAAAAACATCATTATTTATTTATGTCAAAATTTTTATGTTTCTAATTATAAAGAACAAAGACTCATACAAAGCCCTTCCATCCCTCCCTCCTTAAATTTGAAATTTCCAAATATTCCTTTCATAAAAAATTGATACGTTATAAAATAAACCCCTGTTCCAAATTTCGGCTTCCTAGACTTAGTAGTTTCGGCTTCGGTAGATCAGTGAAGACAAACGACAGACAGACACAAAAAGTAACTGATGTCACTCTTGACAACCTTCTTTCACGTCTGCAAAGTTTCATTAAAATCTGTTGAGCCGTTTTGAAGATTAGCTTAAATAGACACATAGACGTACAGACAAACAGACGGACAAAAAGTAGCGTATGTCACTTTTGATCACCTCTTTTTCATACCCGTGAAATTTCATTAAAGTCGGTTTAACTGTTTTGGAGATTAGCTCGAATAGACAGGTGGACGTACATACAGACATACAAAAAGTAGTGTATGTCACTTTTGACTACTTCCTTTCCTTATCTGTGAAGTTTCTTTAAAATCAGTTTAGCCGTTTTGGAGATTTGCTCAAATGGACAGACAGACAGATAGTATTATTTTATACATATAGCCTATAGCCTTCCTTAATAAATAAACTATCCAACACAAAAAGAATTTTTCAATTCGAACCAGTAGTTCCTGAGATTTGCGCGTTCAAACAAACAAACAAACAAACAAACAAACAAACAAACAAACTCTTCAGCTTTATAATATTAGTATAGATTTATCTTTTTATTTATCATATTTGAAAACTTATTCTAAAGTAATACCCATATGTATTACAAAAAAACTGCTCCTAAATCCCAGTCGTTTCAGAGAAACACATTTACTGCAGCGCCCCCTGGTGGCGTTCGATTGTACAAATGCCTAAGAACCTGCTTTGAAATGGCGCTTATGTAATACGAAAAACCCGCATCGAAATCGAACTAGTAGTTTTTGAGGAAAATGGTAACAACCGACGCACAAACATATAATCACTAACCCCAAACGTATACACATCGTATTCGTGCCGTCATTTTAAGTGAAGTTAATACGTAATATTGAAAGTTATTTAATCAATTTTGCAGCATGTAAATCGCGATTTCTTGCTGAAATAAGCTATTCATTTGCCAAATATGTAGATATTACTGAAATTAAGCCTTAAAGTTGTATCCGTTGGACTGACATGACGAAATTATGAAGGCTCCGTGTTTGACAATTTTACACTAAAAATATATGCCAAGTATGTATACGAAACCTATTGTCTTTTGGAGGTGTCACAATTTGTTTCAAATTGCAATTTTTTTGTTACTTAATGTCAACAAATAATGTTAATTAGAGTCTACGGTCGTGTATCGGCGTGTACATATACATTTTGTAAAATCTTCATCAGTCCATAGAAATATGTATCTCAAATGCAAGAAATATCTAGAACGAGGCGAACGGATGCAGGACATGTATCATTGTAGGCAATCATCACTTGGAACATTTGTGAGAGTTAAAGAACATATTTCGTAAGAGCTGATAGTGCGATAGTGTGTGGCCCATTACAGGCAAATTATGGCGGCCATTATTGTCCGCGCCGCGTGTCTCGACGACCGCCCACCGACGTGAGTTAGTGCTAACCCTCCGCGAACCAATGGGCATTACGAAAGCTTTCCAATTTTTACTGTATTTCTATATATATTCTTTGTGTTTATAATACTGGAATATACTACAGTTTAATATCTTCATTATTGTGTACAATGATGAGAGTTAATATGTCCGTAACAATGTAAATAATTTCTCAAATTACCACGACAAGATCCCGCCCGGATCGTGCTCGACAAGACTTTGACGAAGTTCTCACATTAACAAAGCTGCTAAATCATTCCCGTACAAGTTCCGTAAGTTTACTATGATAAATAAACTAAAAGTCGATATGAACAAATAAGAAGAAAATAATAATGTGAGATGCTTCATGTTACAAAAGCATTTTAAAACGGCTTAGTAAAAACGCTTGGATTATATAATGTCTGGATAGAGAGCCGGCGTCAAAAGTAGATAAAAATATCACCTAACAGTTCGGTTATAATTCACACACAGAAAGACAGTTTGTACATATAGTTTGTATAGTATGGCGTTGCGAGAGTATGTGATCTGTTAAGTCACAAACACAATTATGTTAAGTTGGCCTGTCATTTTTATTGACATTGTATTGTGAGCGTCCATGCAGACATTAAATATCAAAATAAATCAAAGTAAAAATATTACTTTCTTTTCTTCTTGTCTTTTTCTTAAATTCTTGTGAATTATTTTGTCCGATTCTCTTTCTGTCACTAGATCGTTATTCACAAATCTTTTTATAATACTTGGGAATTAGGACATATAAAGTTGAAGGTATATTTTTATTATAAGGTAATATTAAAATATTCTCCACTTAAAAGTAAATTGTCTTGTAAAATTATTATTGACATTTTTATGATTCTTTTTGAATTTTACTCATGTAAGGTTATATTATATTAGTAGCTTTTTGTAATTGAACAAAATAAATGTACCTGTACCTCGTAAAACGACGCCCTTACACACAATAGTGTGTAGGTAAACAACGAACGATATTGACACGATCGATGGTGTAACAGATGGCGTCACACAAAAGTAAGCTGTTAACAGAAACGCGAATCCAAAGTGCCGTACTTTAACGTGGTCAAAAGTAGATTAGCCCGGCGGCAAAGCAGCTGTAATTATCCACTTTGATTTAAATATCCACTGATGCGCAAAATGGACGGCTTAAAGCAGAAGAGCTGCGCTCCCAAGGCAGCGACAAAGCGATGCCGCGGTGCGCCGTGCGCCGCGCGACCCGATTACGGTCAAATTATTACCGCCATTATTGTTCCCATCTCGGTGCGCAACAAAGATAATCACCCGTTCACCGCCTCGACCGGTGTAATTCTATTCGTTATTAGTCTTTCTGCCTAAAACCTATATTTACACAAATACGGTTATTACTGAATGACTCGACGACTGCCTTTTAAATAAAAACGGTCTCTCGTTGTGGTTTTACATCTGGTAGAAAATCGAAAATTTTTATGTACCAAACTAAGAAATTAATCTTTTACGAATAATTTTAGTCTAGAAAGTGATATTTCAAACAAGAAAGATTTTTACAGGCCGATCCACTGGCATTGAATTTCTAAAAATTCGCTTATTAAAATGGAGAGTTAAGTAAATGTCGTCAGAGGTCTGTGAAATGCTCAGAGTGCCGCAGTTATCAGGTCAGCAGAGTCGATAGCGGCGATTTCGGTCAACGGAGGAAAATTACTTCTCGTTTCGGTAACGAGCTGACCTGATTGACGCCCAGCCTCTCTTGATTAAACTGATCAGTTTTTGCTCCTTTTCAAAGTACCTCGATCAACCTTATGAAGGATTATGTATAAGTAGACCGTTTCGAGAAAGGATATATTAACGATCGGATATTATTTATTGATCAGACTAATTGCCTTTTACTCCATCCATTGGGGAGTTATTTTTACGAAAGTAAATATATTAGTATCCTAATACATAAAAAGAAAATTATTTCAAACCCTTTTAATTTAGGAGTGCAGTACACTTATCGCTTACCAACCCGTAACTGAAAATAGAAAAGGGGTTCGATTCGATAGCAATCTTGGTGTGGTTGTTCGCGTCGAGTAATTTAACCGAAACAGATATGCAAATTAATCGAAAGTTATAGTCCCTTACAGATTCATTAAGTTAGACATATTGATATGTAATTTAACGGTAGCGAACAAAGATTGACCGACCGAACGACTGACCGATCCGCTGGAAAGTTAGTTTGGACTAGTTTGAACTCAACTGGAGTTCTTCTCGTCAGTGTCGTTGACCGGCAAGCCACACATGCTGTCTAGTTTTGAATATTGTTTTTAAGATCGTTGTCCCACGTATAGTAAAATTCCACTTTCAGGAGCAGTAATATTTTTTCTGACAATAGTAATTTTTGTTTTAGCAAAAGTGTTCAACCTATACTTTGCTATAGGATTGTAAAATATAAATAAATGAGTAAATTAAACCTATGCCTATATACTTGTAACTATAATGGGATTGGAAAAAATTTTTAAAGTTACGCTGATGATCATTACAATTAAAAGGAATAAGGTTCTAGAATAACCTCTCAAAATATCATATTTTCTTTTATTTACGAATTTCCGAAATATTTATGAAAATTCATCTGACATAGAAATTGTCTCTGTGACATCAACTTGGCGGTTGAACTTATTGTGCTGCTTTCCACAGTAAAAAACAAAAGCTAAAACTAAATATAAAATATTGAAATGAGATCACTATACGTCAAATGAAATTGTTATTCTCAAAAAATATTATTACTTTATTTATTCTAAGGTAAAGCAATAAATAAGCATCTGTCCAGTTGACGTCACAGGAATATCAATCAAAGACTTTTTTTTATTTAAGCTTTTTTACCAAGCCCATTTGAGAGAACAATGTTTAATTAATATTCTCTTATATGTTTTCGCAGTTAATAAATTATATATAGATTAATTCCTAAAATCGCCCCTGCAACGTAATTGGATCTGTCAGCGCCATGTCAGCGAACACAATTATTTTAACGAGTTACATCCAATATTCATTTAGAAGCTCGTTATAAAATAGCTTTGCCCATTGATTTATTTACAGATATAAGTATACATAGAATATGTTGATCTTTATTCGGTGATCTGTGTAGAAAAAAATATTAATATTATGCTAATTGTTTCGTGTTTGTCGATGAATTTCGTTAGTGATATGAGTTTAATTTTCTATAGCAAATTATAAGAATGAAATCCTTACTGATATTATAAACACGGAAGTGTGTATGTATGTTTGTTGTTTTTTCAGGCAAAAACTTCAGAATGGATTTAAATGAAACTTTACAATGATATAGCAGAATAACATATAGGCTATAATTTATAAAGATACTAGCTTTCCTCCTGCGGCTCCGTACGCAGATTTGAAAAATTCTTTCACCTATAGAAAGCTACGTCATTAGCGAGTAACATAGGCTATATTTTATTTTCAAACTAACTTTATGCCCGCGGCTCCGCTGGCGTGAACTACACAGTTGTACCGGGACCGCCATGATTTTTTGCATAGATATGGATATTTTTGCATAAGCAAAAGCTAAAGCTAAAGAATGACTAAGCTACTTTTTTCCCGGAAAAGGAGTCTCGGTACAACTGTGCAGTCCACGCGAGTGGAGCCGTGGGCGGAGAACTAGTTGTTAATAAACACTTAAGAAACATCACGACACGATTCTAAACTTCGGTGTTAAACATTTATTTTTCGATTCGCGTTTGTATACGACTTTTAGCACGAAACAACCAACTCATTCCATTTTGTAGCACATAAAATGTATAATCCCATAAAACTTCCGCGTTGAAAGTAATCGTTTTAACGCCAACGCCAGGATTAACAATATCCGAGGAGTTAATTTCTGCCCTTTTACAAAATAACGTATCTAATTTATATAGATGAATCAATAGTGTAGTAAAAAAATGTGATTACAATGATTTTGAACATGCTTCCAACGGGAACTTTACCCATAGCATTTAGATAAGTAAATATCTATCGGATTGTAATCGCTTTGCTTTTCTGAAATGCTGCGTACATAGACGTAATGAAAACTCTAGAGTCCCTTCCACTTTACAAACAATGAAGTACTGCGAAGGTGGCCGCGTATGTGTGAGTGGAATTTCGCATAGCCAGCTGACTTATTAGGGGTGCGACCAGATATAACTTGGTTCATGACGGCGTATCTTAAGATACACTAGTGTATGTTGACGTCCACCCAGCCTCCTGGTGAAAGTCCGTTTAGTTTTCTGTTTATGGCCATTTTGAACTAACACCAGAAAATGTTAAGATTTACCATAATACCTTGGTTAATCGTTGGAAAAAAATCATGTATTTCATAATGAATTGTTTGTTTATATGAACCTCTCAGGGGTACTTACCAAACTTATAAACGTTGAATAGTTTAGAATAGAAAATGGTTTAACTTCTTCAATAATGAGTCGTGTACTAGTTGATCCCATATAGTTGTGATAATTTTGGTACCGATTTCATTCTACGTGCTATTATTACAGATTTCTTAAGGTTTTTCAGAAAAGTTATTCCATAGTTACGAGCACACACTAATAACCCGAGATTGTTACTTTAGAGCACAATATTCGTAGTTTGTTTTTTTATTTTAAAATAACTATTCAACGAGACCTCACTCGAGAATATACATTTTGTTTTCACCCTCACTTTGTATGAATTTAGTAAATGTTGAATGGGTTGGTTGCCCTACCAACAAGCAGCCTATTGAAAATTTTGGTACACAGTTATGTAGCAGTTACAAATGTTTATATATGTCCTACATTTCAGCACTAATTAATGTCTTATATAGATATACGGATGGACATACAGATGGACATGAAGAAACAATGAGGAATTTTTATCGAACCATTGAACCTTAAACTTGACAAGTAGACTTCCTAACACCCATCGCTCCCATCAATGCAGTATTATTTATGTTAGAATTACTAACAACAAGAACAACAAATAAATTAAGATGTATTATCCTATAATCACAATGTAGTATCCAAAATGCATAATTAATTTTGCTTCAATGTTTCAAACAATGTGGACCTATATTATTTACGTATTATAATTCCTTTCTTCGTTTATATAATTCGTTTATTTACCTCAAAAGTTACAATTTTTAGTTTTTACATTCTACCTTCCACACAAGGCTTTATGTCTGTGTCGTTGAGGCCGAACCAGTTAACATTGTGAAATTTTACATGAAGTATATTTATGAATATTTTTAACATTACGCAAGATTGAAAAATAAAAGTAGCTTTTCCTGTGCAATCCTTATGTTTAAATTTACAGTATATTTTTTTGTGTTCATAAATATAGAAAATAAGAAATTATCGTGTGCCCCTAACATTGGCCATTCCAAAATTAAATATTAATTTAGTAGTTTAGATAGGTACAAATGCAGAGAAAATTATGAAATTTCCGAAGGCCCCCTTGATTAACTTTTGAGGAAATTGGAGTGAGGTGACGTGCAAATCGGACCACATGCAGTTTAAAATTTTGTAATTAGTTTGGCTGTACCTATGGATATAGTTATATGTTGCCATTTTTTTTTTAATTATTGCATAACTAATGTATTAAATTTATTTGAAACAATTTCAATTGACCAAAGCTCGACGTATTTTTTGCTATTTTACCAGCGCTAGTTGAATCATTTAATGTTTATCCTCTTAAATAAGTATCCAATAGAGTACACTAATGAAATTACAAATATCTTCAATAAAAAGTTTAATCTGCTAATTTATAGAGAACTCCAAATGATGTAGGACATCGCGTGAGGTAGATAGCTTAAAGCCGCGCAAAAAGTAATAAAGAATGCCGAAGATAGGGTTTTGTTATTTCGCTTTCATTATCTTGGTGTTAATTCCAGTCAGCGGGAGCGCTTTGTTTATAACGGATTTTGCGCCTAATTTAGAGTTTCTCCGAGAATAATTGGACGGTCCTAAGTGCTTGGGCGAATTTATGAAAACCCCTGCTTCTTGATTTAATAACAACGACGAGAGATTAACAACGTTCTTGGTTGTTGTATTGAAATTATAAAGGTTTTTTTTCGGCAATTTCGCCATATTTCAGACGCGGCGTCTAATTAAGTAATCGTTACACGAACAATAACGAGCACGAGTTCGTATTACGACACCCTGCACGCGTAAGTACTACTTGTAAAGGATAAAACGTAAGGTGGCACCACCGGTGTCGGAGAAAGCGGTTTATACTTGGTTCGGTCCGACCTACTAGACCGATTTTGTCGTCTCAGCGGCAAACTTAGACAAGCTTAGAAAAATCGCGCACTCGTGGCAGAGATTGCGGCGCGGACTAGAAGAAGAAGGAACTGTCCGGCGTCGAAGCGATATGCTAGTGTACATCATGCCCTATAAAGGGAGATCTGTGAAAACGGGACTAGGTAAGACATATATACAAAGAATTTGTAGGGAGTCAAGCAAATGCCGCATCCATGCGTACTTAATGGCGAAAAGCCTGCGTATCGTCTTCCACAGATTCGGCTATCATAACCGAAAGGTTGGCATAGCCATGAGAGGTGAAAGGTCCTGGCCCTGAACGTACAAGTCTTTAATCCTGGCATATAAAGCACACACGCATAGCATGACACCGCATTGACGACTGCTTATCCTAGTGGGTAGCGACTCTGCCTACGAAGCCGGAGGTCCCGGGTTCGAATCCCAAGTCGGGTCAATATTAATATGATGAATATTGATACTGGTACCGGGTCTTGGTTGTTATATGTGTGTGGTGTCTTCGCAAAAATATTTATATATGTATATATTATAAAGAATATTGAAGTATATATATCAGTTGTCTAGTAACCCATAACACAAGCATAATACTTGCTTACTTTGGGACTAGATGACGCTGTGTGGGAAGTCCCATGTATTTTTATATATTATTATTATTACATGTATTATTATGACATTGACTGTTCGTAAAAGATAGAATAAATAATAAGAAATGCGTTCAATTTCAGATGTAAATTGCGATTATTTCAAGCCGCACAATGAGTTTCGGAATTTTTATATGGATAGTCTATTGCATCACTAGTATGTTTCCGGTGTTTACAGCATTGTCATTGATATGGGGTTAATAGATAAACCCGTACATTTTAACCATACACAACAAAAATTGTTACAAAAATTAGTAACGTACTAAAATTATTGAAAAAAATACACGTATATTTTATTCCTTGGTCAGCCTTTTATATTGATTGAGCAACCTTATTGTTTTCTACTAAAGTTTATATTCGAATAAATACATACAAAGTAACGCGTTTATAGAGAAAAGAGACCAAACCAGTTGAATCCACTAGTATTATTCAGCGTCGGTGTGCGTTCTAAGCTGAATAAACAAATTCAACCATGAATGGGTTCATATCCCGCCCCAATAGTAAATTTCGCAAATAACAAATAAAATACAATATTGACCCATATACACGTAAACAAAAAGCAATACGTTTAGACGCAATAAAATTGCACATGCGTCCTTAAACCGTAAATCGTTCGCGTAACGCAATAAAATTTATAGCGAAAGAAAGGTTCGCCGTCAAGTTCTGATAAATCAAACAACGTTCGGGTATGCCGGCGGCGGCGCGGCGGCGGACTGCCAGAGGTCGTGGCAAATATGCAGGACGCGGATGTCCGATATTATTCCTATCGGAATTTCGACACGTTCCTGTCGCTGTTTCACAAGGAAATCTGATCCAGGGAATAAAAGGAATTGTATTTTAACAAACCCACAGTTGTGAATTATTTCACCGTCCACAATTTTGTTTTTTAGTTTTATTTGTGTCACTGAATTCGGCATGCGTTATGTTGGTTAATTAATTTAAAGTAAATAGGTTTTCACTCGTTATAACTTATTATAATAAATAAATCTTAACGATCAGATTGTGTAATAGAAGCCAACTGATAGCAATCAAGCAAGAAAATTTGGAACTAGCTATGGTATGGCACTAAAATGAAGATAATATGAGTTCTAAATTAAAAATTATCGTACCATGTTTTAGTAAGGAAAGAGCGGTGAAATGCTCAAATATTTATTTTGTTAATCTTTGTCGACGTACGTTTCGTGGTATTTTTAATATTTAATCGAATTAAACAATTCGCAATTGTATACAACCACTGACTAAAATTATAACGAACACTTTTAATAAATGAAAAAGTTAAAGTAAGATAAAAAAAAATTATGAGAGGACAAAAATTATACACCTTGATAAAGGCGTAAAACGCTATCTATGCATTTTCTAATGCTTCGCAAACAATATTACTTGTCATCAAACAGAATAAATAGATGTACCATATATACATATAGCCACTGACAAGAAAATACAATTCTAATGGTAAGTTGTAAAAGATTAATCACTTCAGAAACTAATTAAATAATGCGATTGACATGTCCTGCATAACAATTTTAAAGATTATCCTTATAATATGAGTTGGTTAAAGCCTTGTATGTCATAGGATGTCGTGATAGCCCAGAGCGCAACGAACCTGTCTCAAATTTATAAGGCCCCACAGGGCCATGGTTCGAATCCGGGCGTGTACCAAATACACAATATCACTGACACCGTGCTTCGGAGGGCACGTTAAGCAGTCGGTCCTGGACGCTATCAATAGGTGGCGGTCGTTACAGTTCCCAACCCGCAGTGGAGCAGCGTGGTGGACTTAAGCTCCAAGCTCCCCTCCTCACCCTGGGGGAGGCCTAAGCCCCTGCAGTGGGGTAAAAATGGGCTGATAATGAAAGCCTTGTTCAATTTGCCACAAACTTTAAATAGCCTCTTTGTAACTTGCCATATATATGTATCACATACCATTAAACAGTAAAATTACAGCATTATATTTATCACAAGTAATAATAACATAACTAAGGTGTAAGGGTACATGTTGAAATAAATTAAAACGCGAACAGAGGAGAAATCCACTTCTTAGAAATGTTTACGTATATCAACAAAAAAAGTGACTATATTTACGTATTTACTCGGTTTCTTTGATTATACAATATACCAGCGTATTCCTTCCAGAATAAACAACGTGGTGAGGCATAAATTTGAATTACATATTAAAAGTATATTTCCGTGTGTGTAGTATATACGCTTTTACGCGTCTGGTGTGATGGGAAGGTTATGGAGGTAATATACATAAATATATTTTTTCCACGTGCCTACACGCCAGCGGTGTTTGAAGAAAAGAATAAAAAACCACATTCCGCACATGCACGGAATCGTTTAAAGTGATTTCGATACCAAATTGATTTCCGGAAAACAACATGTCGGACAAACAGATAGATGATTTAATGAATAGCTGATCTTTGATGTTTGATCTTTGAACTCGTTGTCTATCCATTTATGACTGTTTTCATGATTAGGAAAGTCTACATTTATTAACCGACCGACCGATTGGCCGAATGGCTAGAGGCCCTAACTGCGAAACTGAGGGTCGCGGGTTCGGTTCCCGTCTGGAACAAATAATTGTGTGCATGAAGATGTCTATTTATTCCGTGTCTGGGTATATATTATAAAGAATATTTAAGTACGTATATCAGTTGTCTGGTACCCATAATACAAGTTTCACTTAGTTTGGGACTAGACGGCGCTGTGTGGAATGTCCCAAGTATTATTATTAATTATTATTAAGACGTGAATAAAACTTATGACGAATACTTGTATGTGTCAATGTCTTACAAATCTACTTTGTAAACTCTAAGCGACTCATTGAATCATTGAATTGTACAAAATTTGTCGTTGTCCCCTTATCTTTTAGAGCATATGTGATAAAAAAAAGTAAAGAGAAAAAAACAAAATATACAGGCTAATAAGTAATTATCTTATTTGTACATTACAACGTTTCTTTGAAATACATGTATTACAGGAAATAAATCTGTCTTTTACTTATTTTCGATAGAAAACCATAACAATAAGTCTCACATTTTAAAAGCTTTGTGAAGTCAATTTTAATCTAATAAAAAATCAACCATTCGAAAACATTTGTTAGATAAATATCAAATAAAATGTTCTGAGAAAAAATATAATAAACGCTTGTAATCTAAATATATGAATAGTTTGTTTTCCTTGTGTGTTTTTGTGTTAATAAATAAAAAGCGGAGAGGAAAAATTTATATAATGAAGCTAAAAAACCGTTTTGTTTTTTTTTAATACATGGGACAACCCACACAGCGCCATCTAGTCCCAAAGTAAGCAAGTATTGCTTGTGTTATGGGTTACTAGACAACTGATAATTTATACTTTAATAATATATACATAGATAAATATAATATACCCAGACCCGGAACGAAACAAACATGTTCATGCACACAAATATTTGTCGAATCGAACCCGCGACCGTTGGCTCCGCAGTTAGGGTCTCTAACCACTCGGCCAACCGGTCAGTCAATTTCTTTCCATTTCTTTCTTTTCACACGCAAGTCCTGACTCTTACTTTACGTCGTTTTCGGCATTTCCGCCTGTACGTCTGTCCGTCTGTCAGACCTTAGTATTTTATGTAATTCTATACATAGGTGAATGAAATTTCGCATGTATGTTAAATAGGCTAAGTTGACATTTATATTAGTCTTCAAAAAGCAAAATACTTTTTTTAGAAGTAGGTACTTCCCATTATGGGTTTAAAATGATATAGAGACCACATGGAATACTTTATATTTTTTACATTTACATTGAAATACTCTACTTTGGGGGACCCTAGACGTAATTAACAATCTGAGAAATACCTTGTATGTGGGTATTGATTTGATGAAAAAAACCGCTACATCTCAAAAAAAGCGCTTTAGGCAATAAATATGTGCAGTGCTGATTATGGAACCCTAGACTGCATTTTGTCGATTTATTTTTATATATTTTATCGTTTGGAAAGATGGAGGTGTGAGAAAATTAAATAAATAAATTTTGTGTAAAGACACGATTGCCAATACCCCCGATTTTGACATTTGACGTAACGAGACACCGTCGTGGTATGACCAAATGATAAGCTGTCATAAAACGCCATGAATGTTTACCGAACTCATTCTTGTTCCATTGGACGCGGCCCTCGAAATCGACATTCATCCTCCATGTTTGTAACATTTCCAACACTACATACAATCAATCTGTGCGACTCTGAAGTTAGTCATGAAAACGTCGCAGTAACGTAATTTCAAAGAAGCGATGTGGCGGCAAGTAAGTAAGGCGGCCTGCAGATCGATTTTAATCTCACATCAAAAGCTTAAATCGTTACGTAGACAAATTGGCTATGACAGAAAAACAGACTGAATGTAGAGAAACTCCCAACTTGAAAGGTACATTTTAGATTGCTATAAATCGTAACTGAGATGCTTTACAAAAAACTCTACTAAATTCATTACTGATTAGCAAGTTTAAATAAAGTTTAAACAGCTATGGAGATTAAAACTAGTGCCAATTTGTGGTGTGCGCTGTTAACTTTGACCAAAACCATAGAGTTGGAGAATTTCAGCTGGTACGCGGCCCGCTAAGTTACCTACAAACTACATCGCAAATAATAAACAACGTAAACAAAACTGAGCTCAGACACACCGGCGCGGCCGAGAACTGGGAAAATAAATAATTTATTAAGGACAAGTTAACAAGGGTCTCATAAAGAAGGCAAAAGGTCGGCTATTTGTTTCCAGCGAGGATGTTTCACCCCACTTTGTTATTTAGACTTTGAGAGAGTCGCAAAGGACCTGCGTCCAGTCCAACACAACTAAATAAGTGCACTAGTGTTAGTCAACAAAAAAATAAACACAAAATGTCTGAAATTTTTATAGATTACATTTTATTACCGTAAAAAACGGTGGTGTTTGTGGTGGTGGTGTCGAGAGTTTGTGTTCCTGACACATGAGATTTACAGCTATAACATCATGTTTGTTGTGAGTTGACATATTAATTTTTTTTTTAAATTTTGTGTCATTCGTGCATGTAAACGATAATAATATTTGAAAACGGTAATCGTCCGACAGTACAAATTCACATCAACAATCGGATTAGTCGGCCGATTACGACCTGTATACAGAAATACGTGACAAAACACTATCCTTAGAACAAGACACATAACAGGCATGCAACTGAAAAAGCTATTAGCGAAAATAAAACTGTTACACACGAGTTGTAACAACTTGTATCTGGAAAGTTTGAAATGTATACTGAAACGGAGCGGGACACGAATATTTCATAAGTTGTATATATAGGGTTTCGGGGGTTGAAGTGTGGGGAGTGGGAATGGGCAGGCGGGCGGCAACGTAACGTCATACTCGCAGTTGCGGTTGAGTTATGGCGGGAACTGGAGCACTTTCGTCGAAATAGCTATACGAATAGCGCCACCTTTGCGATACAATACACACGATTGCGAACCAACTACTAGCGTACATGTTGTCGCCGATGTTGTTTTTAATACTTTGCCTGTTCGCGTTGTTGTTCGGTTTTCAGTCCACATCGATATTAAGGCAGGTGTTAAGGTTTAATAAACTTTTTTATAGGTTCACTAATGGTTTTTTTTTAATATTCTACTGCTTTCCTATAAATCAGACCCAAAAAAGAAAATTATTTATTTTCGCTTTAAGTCCGTTATTGGGTCACGAAACTCTGCAAATGTCTCGAATTCCACCTTTTTTTCTTTCAGTAGATTCTGAGAAAAGAGACACCAGAGTAAGTAATCCTATAAAAGTTATTTTTTTCGATTGTGTGGAACCCTTAAAATAGAAAATGCGGAAAGCAATAACATTTAAGAAATTGAATTGAGCAAAATGATATGATTTTTTTATGTATGTTCTTCTATGTGACCACGACGTTTTGACATGTAGAGTGGTTATTTATTGTTCAACAGGGAATATCTACGAATTGACATCAGTGAAATAAAGAACATCTCGTTACTCGAACAAAACTCGAAGACCTTAAATTATTTGTGTACGTGTATCTCAATAGGAATTGTTACTACATTACCCGTAGATATAAAAATTTAGCTCGTCTAAAGTAACAACATATGTTGCATGCAATTCAAAAAACTTGGCCATGTAATCGGGACTTCACAACTTTTAACTGTGTTAATTTTCACATTTATGTTTTTGAGGGATACCTTTAACACGTAGAAGATTTAACTACATGAGAGCAAAGTATCGGTGATGAGACCTCGGCACGTGACTAGCTTCAAACTTGACCAGTGCATTATCACGAGCGTGCTTAACGCTTTACCAGATTTCAATCAAATATTACTTGCTTCCATCACCGTTAGAATTAGGAGAGTAATAAAATTAATAAAACTATTTATTGAAATAATTAAAAATTCATATCGATACATATACGTACGTAAAAACATACATGCATACATAATAAACATAAACAATGACATAGACGCATACAATATTCAGTACTTACATTCAATACCTTCATGTTCATCTAGAATATATGTCGTATTTGGCTGAACATAATAAAAAATAATAGAGTACGTAGAAGTTACCGAACAAAATAAAAAATTTCAGTTAAGCAAGTGGCGCAAACTGACGGTTATTAAAAAAAAATTGTCACAACATGGAGTAACTATACATAAATGGTTACATCCAAATCTTTCTGTACGCCTACCTCGACTACCGCAATGGGTTTGGAGGTTTGAACATTTTGTAATAATTAATTGAAATTCTTTACTATGCCTATGTTACAGCCCATATGACATAGGTATTGTAAAGGATCTATAAGGGTATTTACCGCTTATACTAAAGTCCAAATCAGTATTTATGTTGTAATCAAGTTTATTAAGTTTATTTTAATATTAAATTCATTTTTGTTTTACTACAACATCTACTGGTCAGCGAGGCGCGGCTGAGGACACGACAACCTTCCCTTCTTTCTACAAGTAATAGAGTCAGACAGATGTCAACTTTCATAGGAAGTACAACCTCATTTCTTTCTTACCCTTATAGATATTTAAATAATTATGGTTACTAAAGCGTTTTGTAATACGTAGGGCGAGGGTTATTTTTTTATAAACTGTACTAGAAATCCATCCATATGGATGTATTATAGATTATGTATATGTGTGGAACGCATAGTTTAGCGACACAAGTTCGAGCGCATGGTTACTTTGAGGACTGCCGTATATTTCCCCAAAGTGGTTAGGTATATGTAAACAGATACTTTGGGACCATTCAATACAAGGGTTTCTTAAAGAAGATTGGTTAAGTGTGATTCGTCACTGTAATTTAAAAAAAAAAGGTTTTAAACAACCAATTATAATGATAATAAACTGTCTATTTTCTGAGTCTGTCAAACTCAAACTCAAAATAATTATTGAAAGTAAGTAAACATCAGTTATACACTTTCTTAAGTCTCATGCAGGCACTTCACGCTCGCCGAGCGGAGGCGAGGGCCGAGACAGCGTTATGGGGATGAAAGAGAAGGAGAAAGCGTCTGCTTTCTCTTTTATCCGTATAGACCTATCTCTTGAGCGCACGTCCACTCGGCGAACGTGAAGTGCTGGTGAAATATTCAAAGCACACACACATTAATACTAATGAATGATATGTAGGTAGCCAAATCAATACAAGTCACAATACGGAAACCATCACTTCACTTCGCTCGGGTTTTCGACCGTCTCGAAGATGAGACACTTCATCTTTATTATTGTGCTATCTAATATAATTACTTAAACTTTTCCAAAACTTCAAGTCATTGCCTTTATAATGATGTCATGATTTCTAACCAAAAAATACTTACTATGAATTATGTCATAAAGATTCTAAAGGATTTAAAAAAACTTATGATTTCAACACCCTTTAAAATAAATTATTCACATAACTTGAGCAAATCGCTTAAAGCATTCAGTAACATTATAGTTTCTAGAACAATGTTAACTACACATCAAACAATTGATATGGGTCCCCGGTCTAACAATATATATTTTGTTAGGCACGCTGAGTCAACATCTTTGTTATTTCATTGACTTGAAATTTCACAAAAGCGATCACGTCCCGCGTTGGCGACCGAGCGCAACGCACTGTTTATAAAACTGTACCTATTGAAAATCTTTTAAGTATATTTTTCTGAAATCACATAGGTTAGATAAACTTCCTCTTGTCTTTAATACAAAAAAATCATAAAAAAAAAAATAATTTTGAAATCGGAATGTTGTATATTTTTAAGTGACTTCAAAAAAGAAGGAGGTTACTCAATTCGACCGTATATATGTTTTTTTTTTTATGTGTGTTCAGGGATAACTTCGTTGTTTATGAACCGAATTGGATGATTTTTTTTTTTTGAAAGGGAGATATCTCCGAAATGGTACCATGATAAGGAAACCAGGATCTGATGATGGCATCCCAAAGAAATCGAGGGCAACCTTCGAAAATCGTATTTTAAAGTATTGTATTTTAAGTATTTTGATAAAGTACTACTAGTAGTACTATTTAATGAAGGTCGGGAGTCGATCTGATGATGGAGCTGAAAGACAGTCGAGGGAACTCTTCAACGACTTACAGCAATTACCTGGTGTTTGGACTTGATTCATTTCTATTGATGAGATCTTTGCACCCATATGGATTATAAGTGCCATTAAAGGTCTGATGATGGAGACCATACACAATCGAGGGAACTCCTCAACGATTTACAGCAATTACCTGGTGTTTGGACTTGATTCATTTCTATTGATGAGATCTTTGCACCCATATGGATTATAAGTGCCATTAAAGGTCTGATGATGGAGACCATACACAATCGAGGGAACTCCTCAACGATTTACAGCAATTACCTGGTGTTTGGATTTGATTCATTTCTATTGATGAGATTTTTGCACCCATATGGATTATAAGTGCCATTACAGGTCTGATGATGGAGACCATACACAATCGAGGGAACTCCTTAACGATTTACAGCAATTACCTGGTGTTTGGACTTAATTCATTTCTATTAATGAGAACTTTGCACCCATATAAGTTATAAGTACCATTACGGATCTGATGATGGAGACCATACACAATCGAGGGAACTCCTTAACGATTTACAGCAATTACCTGGTGTTTGGACTTAATTCATTTCTATTGAAGAGAACTTTGGTTATAAGTGCCATTACAGGTCTAATCAGTCTGACCATAAACAGTCGAGGGAATTCCTCAACGATTTACAGCAGTTACCTTTTGTTGGGCTTCCTTCATACGGTTGAATATGCCAAAATGTTCAGTTCGCACAAAAATAATAATTAAGATTGAAGTTTTACGTCACTCACACTCAATTTACGTTGCGTAATCGCGGTGCTGTCTCATTAGAGTAGCGCGTTTAGTAGCCCCATTTATACTAAATACAAATAAGTTACAGATGCGTTCAACTAAAAATTTAAAAATAAAATAATTAAAAAAAAAAAAAAACCGACTTCAAAAACATAAACTAAAAAGTTAAAAATAAAATGTTCACTTTAAAGCATTATCAGGCGGCATATAGTTAATGAAGTCGGTGCCAACTCAGACACTTTAAATGGGTACTTTACCAGGTAATAACAATTACAACAATGATATCTTTATAACTATAACAAATATAGAACACAATTTAAAGTGTCTGAGTGAGTAGGCACCGACTTCATTAAACTATATGCCGCCTGTTAATGCTTTAAAGTGAAAATTTTATTTTTAACTTTTTAGTTTATGTTTTTGAAGTCGGTTTTTATTTTTTTTTTTTAAATTATTAAGCCTTGAACTGAGGTGGTGGAGAGAAAGATGTGTCGAGCCATAGCGAGCCAAAAAAAAACCGACTTCAAAACTTTGTTTGATACAAACTTAAATTGAAAATTAAAATAATATTTTTACTTTAAAGAAAAGAACATTAATGGACGGCATATAACATATGAAGCCGATGCTAAATCATTCGTTTTATATTATAATACTAGCGACCCGCCCCGGATTCGCACGGGTAGCAGAGCATATAAGTAAGCCGTAGTGTTTTTTGTGCAGGCCAATTATGCTTTCACATTGAAATATCAATGTGAAATTGACATTGTTTTTAATTGGTATTATGATATTTTGTATAATCACATCAAAATCATATCAACGTCATATTGCCAAGGTGATCTGTAACGCGTATTAAGTATTGCCAATTTTTTCATCTCAACATGCACGATAGAACCGCGCAAATTTTATTTAACGTATTCAACGTATTTTCACAAATATTTTCACACGTAACACTAATTTTACAAATAAAAATATCGAAATAATGAACATAAGGCTTATTTGTGTTATATAATGTAACTTTTATGGTGAATAAAACAACCGGGGCTGTATGATAAATACCTTTGCCTATCTATATATTTGAAAAAAAAGGGGAAGAAAAATAATAAAGCCAATATTGTATTAAACTGACAACTAGCTCTTGGCCAGTTTTTTATTTTAATAAATTTATTCCTTTCCTCAGGTGTAACAGGGAATTTTATGTCTTTATGAAGTACTAGCGACCCGCCCCGGCTTCGCACGGGTAGCAGAGCATATAAGCCATAATGTCTTTTTTCTGTCGTAGTGTCGTTTCAGCTTGTTGCGTCGAACATGTGGATTAGATTGAATTAGATTTATTAATTATTATATTAATATTAATCCTAATTGGAGTATTTTTAATGTATTTTATTTCCAATTCTATAGATATTTGAAAAAGTAAAGAATATATGCATGAAAACAAACTAAAATACTTCTTTATATGCAACATTGATAACTTCTGCCTAACCACGTGACAATTCAAAAATGCCGTCGTGCGTGTTAAAAACGTGTAAAAATGACTCAACTTCGAAGAAAAAAAGGTAGAGGCGTAACTTATCATCGGTAAGTAAATAAACCATCAACTAAAATCAATCAAAACAAATTTTTGTCTTTTGCCGCCATTTCAATATGAAAATCATAGATTATGGAGAGTGAACCGTACAGTTTGGATACGTAGGTATAAAATGCTGCGGAAGTATATAACTTAGGTATAACTGATTATTTTTTAGTTTCTTTATTACTCAACCTATGCCAACTGTCTGTCTGTCTGTCGGGTCTAGTCAGTGCAAGCGCATATTCTAGTACCTGTACTCAGTACCAATTACAGTTTAATGTATAATTGTTTTACGTATATGGGTAAATATGTGTATACACAGTATTAATTAAAATAGACATTGTAATTAAAACCATCAGTTTTGCCTCTTTCAATTATATTTTACTACGTTCCCTAACATTACTCAATTCAATAGGCAGAATATAAACAAAGTTTCACATGTCACCTCTGTAACGATGACATCGTATATCTATCACTCGTTAGTACGTCTCATTAGCTGCCTCGCGTGTGCACCGCAGCGCTCACTGCTGCATACGTATGCATATATTTTGTTCGCGCCGTCTGTTTAGTCGTAATATCATTTTTATTGTGCGATAACTCCTAAGATATTAATTTAAATTGTATAGTGTATAGGTCAATCATAATGTGCATGAAATTCTGAAGGTAAATAACGTATTTATGTTGATAAGGATTAATACTGTATCCGTATAAATTGCTTTCCAATTACCTCATTATATGACACCATTTTTATAAACATAAAAATAGGTATAGTAAGCTATCCATAAAAGATAGACAAATGCTATCACGGACTTTTCTTTAGTCCTATAAAAGAGACACAATTCATCCATATATTACAAAAAGATTAGGCAGCGTTTTCGATGAAAGCTCCCAGCCGGCTTGATTTTTTTCTGACTTCTTCAACAATAATCGTCATATTTCAACAAATTTCAACAAAACATTAATAAATTATACACGTAAACCTTCCTCTTAAATCACTCTATCTATTAGTGTCAAAAATATGCCAATCCATTCGGTGGTTTTTGAGTTCATCGCGTTCAGACAGACAGACAGACGCGGCGGGGGATTTTTCTTTATAATATGTAGTGATATACACGTATTAATTTGTTATAAAAGTTTATTATAGTTGAAAATAAATATTATCAGTGTTTTAACAATTTTTACTTGGTAAGTACCATTTAAAGTTAATGACGACTTATAATTTATAACGAATTTATTCTATACTTTACTAAAGCGCTGTATATAAAACCTTGAAGTGGGTTTAATTATTTTGTAAATTATTTTAAAAGTTTTAGTGCTAAAGTAGTTTTTTTGTATTTCGGCCCAATTCTTGACTGTGTTCGTGACTGCGATCTCTTCGATAACAATCAAAACACAGATAGAAGTGTACGTCAAAACGAAACATCAGAGCGCAAACACGCGGTAACTGCTATACACCATTGAAGAATTGGAACTGCCCGTCATTTCTATCATCAGATCAGCTCTAGATCACCATGATCTTTTATTTTCTCTAGAACTACACCTATGTGCCATGATTTATTGAAATCGGTTAACTGAAAGTGTGCATAATTCAAATAAACAAGTCTCTTTCCCTTATTTTATTCAAATTTGAGTTGATACTAATCTTTAGCCTATTTAATAAAACAAAAAATCAATCAAAAAAACACTCGAATCCGACTGTATTTCCTCAATTTCAGTACCTTCTTCTTTCTTTTTTAACTCGTTTAAACCAAACAAACATTCAGTTCTCTCGCCACTATTGTAATTCGATGGTACAATGATCATGATCGTGCTAAAAAGCTCAAAGAGAAATTAAATAACTAGTTATACTCATAAATAGTGATAAATTTAAATTATTAGATATGATAAGTGATGAACCATCAGAAATAAACCACTGTTGACCCACATACACCTTCTAGGTGCCAATCACCGTCTATCTCACGCAACTAAAGGGGACGCCAGTGATCCAAAGCCCACAGCAATAAGGTTCCCGTAGAAACGGACTGCATGGCCACTAAATAATTCAGTATGTGCGCTGACAGCCCTCGCCCATTGCCTCTGAAAAGGGTACGGCAAAGCGACCCTCTGAAGTAATGACTGAGACGTTATTAGAGTTCACCTTTTCATAATAGAATTGCTAGAATGAATTACATATTAATTGAAATCAAACGATAGCTTATTTACGACTTCATCGAGTTTCCAGAAGTCGAAAGTTTAATTCAATTGTTAACTTCGAAAAGCTCTCTAGATTTCGAAAGCCAATATCGGTTGTGTTAACTTTCGAAAGCTGAATATGAAACCAAACCGAATTCAGGAGGTACTACATACGAATAATAAATCACTCACCAGAAGAAGTAAAAACATGAGAGAATGAGCATAATTTATAGCGCGTATAGTTGTTATAATACAAAGCAATTAACTAAGAAATCATTCATGTTTTAACCCAATTACCATGAATTTTTTCAGGCGGAATTTGAGAATTAGATTTATGTTTTTTAGAATATACGGTGGATCCTTAAAACTTTCGATATTTATTCTCAACTTTCTATACAAATACCATGTTTGGATTCAACTAATAACAATATGTACAGTACATATTATTTTTTAGCCCAATTTCGTGACAAAATCTGTTTTATGATGCACTGATCCCGTAATTTTAATATTTTGTCCATCTGTCTGTTTGTTTGAACGTTTTTTTATAACTCACCGAGAACGTCTCAACCAATTTCGATGAAATTTGGTTCATACAAAGAACTAATCATCGCGCAAAAGATAAGCTTTCCGACATGTCGATAAAATTTGGTACACACAAATAAGTCATCATCGCATGAAACTACACTATATATCAGTAGATGAATACCAGCTTTAGTATATATATAGGAGCATATTATGTTTATCAGTTGTCTATCACCCATAATACAAGCTTTGTTTAGTTTGGGACTAGATAGTGCTGTATGGGATGTCCCAGGTATTATTATTATTATATATCAAAGCGGTTTCTTATCCACTAATTATTTCCGAGATGGTGGGGCGGAAAAAGTATTTTAATGTTGGCAAGGGTCTGTCAGGCCATAGGAGTGCACGGAATACTAAGTCACTAAGAACCGAAACAATTAAGGTTAAAAAGGAATTACATGATTATCACAACTGTTGATTATCACCTGCACCACGCTGAGAAAGTTGCGTTTAAAGCTTAAAAGTTGAGTTTTATTAAACAGAGTTATTATGCACAGTTATTTAAGTCTTACAGGTATTAATATTCAAATCGGGCGACCAAGTTTCACTCAGTATTTTTTACTTGGAATGTCGTCTTTTTTTGAATAATATTTTTATATTTAGATATGATAAATAGGAATATTTTTTGATCTTACGTACATATGAACTAGTTATTTAAATAAAAAAAGCATGAGTGCAATTAGTGCAACAAATAGCGCCATTTTGCAATATTTGAGGTAACAGTGAGGTACCACAAAAATTTACGAGATGGCGCTTTAATAAATAGTAAGGAATGAAAAAAAAAATCCCGTTAATATGCGTTTTTCTAAAAATGAAATTTCATAGGTGAACTTAAAAAGCAAAACCTTATCTAAAAATAAATTTCATCGAAATCGTTACAGCCGTTTTCAAGAGTGCAATAAATTTACATAGATATATACAAGAATCGCTCGTTTAATAGGATGAGATAGGTATTATTTTTATTAGGGGAATACTTTCTGAAAAACTATTTTTTCATTGTTTGCTATTTTCATTCGATACCATGCATAATTATGGCAACAAAAACCATGTATCACTAATTAAAATCTTCAAAAGCCATAAAAATAGTGATTATTACTATTATGATTGAGACGTTTCAAAGATATTGAAAGATAGGTTAATCTAAATGAGCGCGGTTGTGCCGTTTCGGGCGTTCGCTTCCACGTGGGCTCGATCAGGCGCTACCATTACGCGTTATTCAGGCTACAGACAAGACGCAGTATTCGCCGTAGGTGGCCTTAATTCACTGGCAATTAAATTAGCGTCACCCAATCCTCTTGACGTTAAATAAATTAGGGCGGAGCCATTAAGCCTCCGGGAATTTATTTCCTAATCTATTAGGTTGGTGTACCTTTCATGCCAGGTTTGTATATACGTCGCGTATGGGTAACCGATGGTATGTGAATTCATAAAATAAACTCGCGATTATCGTTCCATGCGACAAGTACAAATTTATGATCCATCTAGATATGATTATCTACGCCAAGTTTACTTCGAGAGAAATTATAAGAACCTACAGCTTTTTTACACGAGCTTATATAAACATCGGCTTCTGTTTCAAAATATTACTCCTAAAAGATATATTTTTATGTTCATCTACATAATTATTTAAAAATTACATGATTCGTACATACTATGCACACTCGGGAAACATTTATTCTATTGTACTCTATACTGACTTCAAAGAGGAGGAAAATCTCAGTACCTACGACTGCATTTTTGTGTGTGTATGCTTCGCCGATTGTGAACTGATTTGATTCCTTTGTATATTTGTAAGTTGCGTTGCTTGTAGACATATTATTACACTTGACATAAAATTACGACATATTTTAATACTAAATTTCGGCCACGGCTCTGCTCGCTTGGAAATATATAACGCTGATATAAAAAATATCCCAATTCTTATACTTCATACATGATGAATTATACTCACACTGACGTCCCTTCTCGCAACATGAACTGTATTGTAGACCTTGATTCGTTTTGTATCCCATGGAAACCTTTGACCAAATTTAGTAGTAGCTTAGATTAAACTCCGTTCGTAAAGTTATCTTTGCATAAAATATTACGTCGTTTCGTTGGTCTGATACGAAATGAAGAAAGGACAATCAAATAACAACAATCCTCTATTTTTATAATCTCTACCCCACCAGCTATTTCACTTAAAAATATCATGTTGTGTCAAGTACACAACATTATGTTTTTCAGTGAAATAGCGAAATAGATAGTGAAATTTTGTATGTGTATTTTGCCTGTTTTCAATAATATACTAAGCAATATATTAATTATCGTGTAGGATCTCATTTTAAAGAAAAAGTAGTTTATGTACTCTCTGGCCCTTCAGCTATCTGTATGTGAAAAATAGTCGTTTCGTTGCTTCGTTACAGCGCAAAAAATGTATAAAAAAATAAAGAAACATACGTATGTTTCTGGGCACACAGATATTTAACAATATGTTTTTCTATTTTCTACATCAGCAGTTTTACTTTTCTTATATTTCACTCTAGAGTACTGCTCAGACAACTTTCCCTCTTAACCCGAAAGTGTTGGACATTAATTTGATATTCAAATCTTAAATAGTTTCGTATCTCTGGCTGACCTTTGACTAGACTCTGTAATCGTTGTAGAATCGCAATCTATTAGAAATTTACAATTGTTCGTAAGGTCTCATGTCTGGTTAGAAATATTTTATTGGGTACTTTGAATATATAACCAATACCACATGACTTTCAACCTTAAAAAAATACTGTTGAATTTTTTATGTATTCCAACTCTGTAATCGGCATAAAATCGCGCGGAATCAGTCAAAAATTTACAATCGTCGATATGCAGAAATTCGCTTGTCATCTAGAAATTATATATTAAGTACTTTCCATCAACTTAGCATTGCCACACGATTTTCGACCTTAAGAATATTTTACTACTTCTTGAGGTTTTATGTATCCCCACAAAGTTTGTTATCGATATCAAATCGGAATACGTCAGATAATCACAATTGTCATTAAGGTCCAAATTCGCTCATTATTTTAAATACCTATTACATGTATTGACGTGTTACGTATTTGCAATCAATTCACCATTGTCAGACGCTTTTCCACATTCAGGTGGGAAGTTCTTTGGAACATTTTGCAACTCTTTTATTTTTTAATGTATTTCAACTCTCGTCAAAAAGGAATCACTTTTTCAAAAATCACCAATATCAATAAGATCCAATCTTATTTGCCAGTATTGTAATGTATCAAATGGAAACCACCGACCTGGATAAACAATAGTCTATGTAAAAAATTACATTGTTAAAATGTTATGTTACGACGTGAAGAAAGGACAAATGTGTATGCCTTGGAAGCCTACAACTGGGATAAACAGTAAGTAGCCTATGTTACTCTCTGTTCCTTCATACACCCCTTTGTCAAAAAATCTTGTCTTCGTTGTTCCCATGCAACATAAAAAAGGACAGATTTGGTATCCTACGGGAATTTTCGATTGGGATATGCATTAGCCTATATGGATATGCATTACCATTAGCCTATTCCGTTCAATCATCTCTCCCAAAAAATCACAGGCTCATTTCATTGCTTTGTCACAAGCTGAAGAAAAGACAAACAAACAAAATAATTAACTTTTGCGTTTATAAAGTCACATTATTGATTTGTTTTATGACATGATTCGTGTATAAAAAAAATAATACTCGAATCGAACTGAATTAATTATATTATCGAATAGTTTTATAAACTAAAATTAACTACTTATAAAAAATACACATTATAACCTACAAATTAAAAATACTATCTAATTATATTATTATTAAAATTTAATCCAATAACCCACACCTGGTCGCCCCCGGCGCAAAGGTGCCCAAAATACCTACTGGTCACATTGCCACGTTGAATGGCAATGGACAATCTCTGCGCCAGGAAGGACCCGTAGCGGAAGTCAAAACCCCTCTCTCTCAAACGACGGCGGATGTCCGCGATAAAAAGTTTTTAGTTTTATTTTATATAACCATTCAGAAAAAGCGCAAAATACACATAACATAGTTTGAAGTTTGAATAATTCCGAGAGAATTATCAGTTTCTTTCGACATAGGTTTGAATAGAACAATCAAAGATTACAATCTATACTAATATTATAAAGCTGAAAAATTTGTTTGTTTATTTGTTTGAACGCGCAAATCTCAGGAACTACTGGTTCGAATTGAAAAATTCTTTTTGTGTTGGATAGTTTATTTATTGAGGAAGGCTATAGGCTATATGTATAAAATATTACTATCTGTCTGTCTGTCTATTCAAGCAAATCTCCAAAACGGCTATACTGATTTTGATGAAACTTCACAGATATGGAAAGAAAGTGATCAAAAGTGACATACACTACTTTTTGTATGTCAGTATGTCAGTATGTACGTCCATCTGTCTATTCGAGCTAATCTCCAAAACGGCTTAATCGATTTTAATGAAATTTCACGGGTATGAAAAGGAGGTGTTTTGTACGCGACAACCGCTTCGCAGCACGCGCGGCCATATAAATAGATAGATAATAGGATAGTAATTAATTATAGTAGAAAAAATACTTATAAGATTGTAAATATAAATATTTTAATATAGGGCCCGATAGCGGCATGATAAAATAGACCCCGGCGGATATAGGGTAGACAGAAACCCGCCGGGGAAGACTTTTTTGTAATAGAAGGTAGAAAAATAAATTGACACCACCGTCCTTCGCCCCTCGTTCGCCTGTGATCGGAGAAAGTATAAATTGCGCAAGCGTCACACGCGCGGCATTCTCTCGACAGCAGCGACCGGGCATACGAGGCACACCGATACAGTCCACATAGAAAGGCGAGCAAGGGGAAAGGAGGCGAGGTGGCTTTGAACTGGATAAGGAATTTCATTTCACCCATCCCGTCCTCCCAGCTACGACCACCCTAAGAAGGAAGGATGGCACCGAGTCACGCACATCTTTTCGTGGTCCTTCGAGCCGGATCTGGTAGCTGGGAACCGAACCTTGGAGAAGACAGAACACAGTAACCCTTCCCTTCAAGCCCAGTGCCCGTTGCCCGTCCTTCGCCTGTCGAGGGAATCACCCATAGAACGCGCAGGATCACCGGCGAGTGACCCTGCGAAAAGCCACTCAGCGTCGCAGCCGCGCCCTACGGACATTTCGAGGACCGCATTCCGGTGTCCGGGCTGCGACACCGCGAAAATAAACGAAGTAAGAGGTAAGATTAGGTATTGTAATAGGTAAAATAGTTGCCGTTACAGACGGTCGCTACGCGGCGCAGCGCGCCAACGCAAACCGGATCGAGTCATATCGCGAGCGCCTCCCCGCACTCCGCGGCACCTCCGTGATACGTGGATTTGAAGCGCCCCGCATTCCGAGACGGCAGGCACCGAGACCGGACTCTCGATTTTAGCACCGGCAGCCTCCAATATTAAAGGTACTGTAAAACCTTATTACCTAGTCTCAGTGGGGGTTGCTGGGGTAGAATCAAAAAAAAATATAAGATTAGGAGGGTAGGTCGGGGTAGGTCGCGAGTACAGATTTAGTAACGGTGCGGTGCTATTTATATTTTCGTAACGGTATAGCGCGTTAACTGTAATAGTTTGCGTAAACATAGGCGCGATAGAACGATATTATGTAAATACGAATATAGCGGTAATTGCGTTGAACGGTAGATTCAGATAGAAAAGCCAGGTACGCGCGGGTAATAGCTTTTTAGGAAGCTCGTAGAAATAGAACGGTGCATTAATACCTATCGGTCGAAATAATTTAGAAACGCGAATTTAGCCTCAATTGTAGGACTTGTTAGAGTTATTGTATTTAAGCAACAGTGCATTAAATAATTTAGCGTTTATAGGCGCGCAGCGTTCACAAACGGATCCAAATTGCCTTTTTTGTTTTTTTTTATTGGTAGAAACGCCTGATAGAAAATAAATAGCAATTGTTAGCATCGAATAACAGACGGACACTTAGTTCGTAGGCGGGTGACATACAGCGCCGCGTTCCTCTCTAACCCTTTCAACGTCTTTGGTTTCGCGGGGAAGCTAGTACAATGGCACCAGTCACTCGAAAAAGGCAGGAAGCCGTGACAGAGTCACAGTCGAGTGACAACAGAGTAGAGAATGTCCCGCGTGACGTATCTGAGTCGCCGAGCGAGGAAACGAACACAGGCATGACAGAACCAGAAGAAGAGGGACCGATAGCCACACCTTCACCTAGAGATGCGACAGAAATGAGAAGGCTACATAGAACGGAATTACTGCGCGCGAAACGCGAATTATTAGAAAAACAATTGGAAGAGGCGCGAATCGCGAAAAAATTAGCGGAATGTAAAGTCGAATTATTGGAAATAGAATCGACCGATAGTGAGGAAGATAGCACTGGCGCGCGCAAAGAGCAAGGCCAAGCCTGGATAGAACCCCAGAACATAGAAAATAAAATAGATGAGTCGGCACCAACGGCAAATGAGATCCAATCCGCATCCGAAATAGGGCAGGCGCCCCTGAACGGGGCCACAGAACTAGCAACAGCGATCGCACAGGCGATTAAGTCGGCGACACCGAGAGCGCCGGCGCCGAAGTACTTACATGAGTTGCCAATTTTCGAAGGAGATTGCACAGAATGGCTGGCATACAGGGCGGCATATAGAGATACAAGTCAGTACTTCACAAAGAATGAAAATTTAGCAAGGATACGAAGAAGTCTAAAAGGGAAAGCGAAAGAAGCCGTGAACGCTCTCTTTATAGCCGAGACGGCGCCGGACGTTGCAATAAAAACGCTGGAGGACCGCTTCGGACGACCGGACGCATTGGTGTCGGTCGAAATAGAACGTCTCAGAACGATACCTCGACTGAGCGAGGATCTGCGTGACGTGTGTGCGTTTGCCGGACAAGTGAATAATTTGTATACAATAGTTAGTGCCCTGAACACGGCATATCACTTGAATAATCCGGACATAGTAAAACTGGTTATGTCAAAGATGACGACAGCACTTAGATCGAAGTGGATAGATTATAAAGAAAACGCACCTAGAGAGAAGTCAAGGCTCGAGAAAATGGCCGCTTTCCTGAATGAAGAATCGGCGAAATGCAGCGAATACGCCGAGCCGGAAGAGATACGCCGGCATTCAAAAGAACAGTCATCGACGGCAAAGCTCAGACAGCAAAGAGCTTTCGCCGCGAACATAGAATGCGATGAATGCCCCGTCTGTAGGGGCCAAGGACATCCGCCAATAGCTTGTGAAAAGTTAAGGCGAGTTTCCACAGATGAAAGGTGGGAAATAGCTAAAAAGTTTAATTTATGTTTTAGATGCCTGAAGTCCAGGAAAGCGGGCCACAGATGCAGAGCACGAGCATGCGGTATCGGCGGCTGCCTGAGAACGCACCACCGGCTGCTGCATAACAACAGGCAGAGAGCTGAGAGCCGGCAGGCGCCGCCGGCCGAGCATAGAGCACCAGAAACGATCGACGACGCACGTGCGCAGATCGTCGCGTCAGCGCAAAGAGCGCAAGTAGGAGCTGCCTATTTAAAGGTAATACCCGTCCAGCTCACAGGAGCGAATAATACAATAGATACGTACGCACTTCTGGACGAAGGTTCGAGCGTGACATTGATAGAGACCGTGATAGCGAACGCGGTCGGATCAGATGGGCCGATAGAGCCGTTTAATATAGAAGGAGTAGGCGGAACGCGCATTAACGCGGACGCCTCGAAGAAAATAATAGTAAAGATTAAAGGTCGCCATTCAAATAAGACGCATGAGCTGACAGCGCGAACAATTGATAGATTAAATTTGTCGCCGCAGTCAGTACCGAGAGAGATAGTAACGGGCTGTCCGCACCTGGCGGACATAGAAAGCAAATTGTGTTATGAGCGCGCTGTACCCTCGATATTAATAGGCCAAGATAATTGGAATCTTATCGTTTCCAGGACAGTGCGCAGTGGAAAGAAGGGCCAACCGGCAGCATCCCTCACCGATCTCGGGTGGACGCTGCACGGCATAGATGAGCGCCGACGACAGAACGTGCATTTTGTATATAGAGCTGTCGCGGCCGAGAGGCCCGCAAATGACGTCGAGAAGATAATAAGAGAGGGAGATGAGTACCCCGACGCCGCTAATGCCATTATAAATCAACATTATATGGATGATTATTTACAGAGCGGCAACATAGAGCAACACACCGGCGAGGAGAGAGTCGCCGGGGCGCGAGCTTTAACGGCGGGAGCGTTGAGAGAAGGACTACCGAACGTAGAGCGCTTTTCGTCCTGGCTGCGTCTCGTACGTACCACAGCACGCATATTGCAATTTATAGAGATATGTCGACCAGTCGCCGTCGTTGCAGCTGGCCGAATGAAACGAAACAAGAAAATAGAGAAAGACCCCACATGGAAAAAACAAAAAAGACAGAGGATAGAGCCGAAGAGAGGCGAGCCACCACCTACAGCGCCGGGGAGTGAAATAAAAATTTTGCCGGCGAGGCTCATTTGTGCGGCGGAGCAGCTGTGGGTGCGAGCAGCTCAACAAGATTCATTTAGCGAAGAACTGAATCATTTGAATAGAAAACAACAAATACAAAAAGGAAGCCGATTGAGCGGACTGGCGGTGAACATAGACGAAAAGGGAATAATTAGACTGAAATCCAGAATAGGAGCCATCACGGACGCGGAAGAAATAGAGTTGAGTCCACCAGTACTCGATGGACAACACAAGTACACGCGATTATATATAGAGTGGACACACAAGAGATTACATCACGGAGGTATGGCGATAGTAATCAACGAAGTACGTCAACATTACTGGATACTTCGTTTGAGATCAATAGTACGGAGTGCAGTAAGCGGGTGTCTAGCCTGTCGAATAAAACGGGCTCGACCTGCTGTACCAGCGACGGATAATCACCCCCCGTCGAGAATGGCTCACCACCAACGTCCTTTTTCCTACACCGGCCTCGACTATTTTGGTCCTTATCAAATTACAGTTGGCCGACAACACCAGAAGCGCTACGTGGCGCTTTTCACCTGCCTGACAATATCAGGCAGGTGAAAAGCGCCACGTAGCGAGCGGTACATCTGGAGCTCGCGGGCTCGCTCACCACCGATAGCGCTATCATGGCGCTGCGGCGCATGATGGCGAGGCGAGGCTGTCCAGTCGAGATCTGCAGCGACAACGGCACCAACTTCCGAGGTGCTGATGCCGAGCTGCGGGCGGCCGCCCTGCGGGCCACGGAGTCCGAGGCGTCCGTCCGGACGATAGCCTGGCGCTTCATACCCCCGGGCGCGCCGTTCATGGGCGGCGCCTGGGAGCGAATGGTCCGGAGCGTGAAGCGCGCGCTCGATGCTGTGCTGCGCGAGCGCTACCCACGAGAGGAGGTGCTGGCGACGCTGCTGGCGGAGGCGGAGCACACGGTCAACAGCCGCCCCCTGACGCACGTCTCCACGGCGCCCGACGAGCCCGAGGCGCTGACGCCTAACCACTTCCTGCTGGGAGGGCCGTCCCGAGTACCGCTGCCCGGCAGCTTCAAGGACGGCGACTGCATCGGCCGTCAACAATGGAAACAAGCACAGCGGCTGGCCGACTACTTCTGGGCGCGCTGGCTCAGGGAGTACCTGCCCGAGCTGCAGCGGCGCCGCGACCCAGCCGACCGAGGAACCCAACTACAAATAGACGATACACTACCGCGTAACGTTTGGCCGCGCGGGCGCGTGATCGCTGTCTACCCCGGCAAGGACGGCGCAGTTCGAGTCGTCGATGTCCAGACCAGCGGCGGCGTGCTGCGGAGGGCATCCAGGAAGCTCGTCGCGCTCCCCAAGTGATCCTGCGGGAGCAGGAGGCGGGAGAATGTACGCGACAACCGCTTCGCAGCACGCGCGGCCATATAAATAGATAGATAATAGGATAGTAATTAATTATAGTAGAAAAAATACTTATAAGATTGTAAATATAAATATTTTAATATAGGGCCCGATAGCGGCATGATAAAATAGACCCCGGCGGATATAGGGTAGACAGAAACCCGCCGGGGAAGACTTTTTTGTAATAGAAGGTAGAAAAATAAATTGACACCACCGTCCTTCGCCCCTCGTTCGCCTGTGATCGGAGAAAGTATAAATTGCGCAAGCGTCACACGCGCGGCATTCTCTCGACAGCAGCGACCGGGCATACGAGGCACACCGATACAGTCCACATAGAAAGGCGAGCAAGGGGAAAGGAGGCGAGGTGGCTTTGAACTGGATAAGGAATTTCATTTCACCCATCCCGTCCTCCCAGCTACGACCACCCTAAGAAGGAAGGATGGCACCGAGTCACGCACATGTTTAAAAGTGACATACGCTACTTTTAGTTTGTCTGTCTGTCTGTACGTCTATGTGTCTATTCGAACTAATCTCCAAAACGGCTCAACAGATTTTAATGAAACATTGCAGACGTGAAAGAAGGTTGTCAAGAGTGACATCAGCTACTTTTTGTGGCTGTCTGTCGTTTGTCCTCACTGATCTATCGGCGTAGATAAAGCCGAAACTACTAAGTCTAGAAAGCCAAAATTTGAAACAGTGGTTTATTTTATAACGTGAGTATTAATTTTTTAAGAAAGAAAATATTTGGAAATTTCAAATTTAAGGAGGGAGGGATGGAGGGGTTTTGTATGAGAGTCTTCGTTCTTTAAAGTTAGAAACATAAAAATTTTAACATAAATAAATAATGACGTGTTTCAGGGTTTTTGGATTTCCACATTTTAAGGGTGGGAAACGGGAGGCGAAAAGTATGGGAGTATCGGTTTTCTTAAAGGAGTGGGGACAGTGAAGATTGAAAGTTTGAATGGGTGTACCCAATATTAGTTTCAGCAAAAAGTACGTATAAACTATTTCGAATGTTAATACTACCTAAAACAGGAATGTGTAGTCTGTGCAAGCGAAGCTGCGGGCGGTCGCTAGTACATAATATAAACATAACATAAAATTTAAATTTTACGTTAGTGATTGCCTTAATATTTCCAAACATCGAATGGTCACGATAACATATGCACAAAAATTATAAAATTCCTGACAATATATTTACCGTTTCGTTAAGCAAATTCAAGTTGCGCAACAGACAACATAATTAAGTTGGCGTATTATACTGATTGTGATTATTGAAACAATGGATATGCAGGGTTTTTCTTCATTGCTCACATTGCTACAAGGATAATTTGTATTTTGTACAATAACTAGCAACCGCTCCCGGCTTCGCCCGCGTGGATTACATTTTTATATAATTTCTGCCTATAGAAAAACAAATGCTACAGGGTCATCTGGTGGCAAGTAACAATAAAGTGGATACCGCGAAAAAATTTTCTTTTTAGATAAGAAATGGTTATTGTGGGTTATCCCTAAGAGATAGACAAATATCATTACGGACGTATTTGTAGACCTTTTTAAAATGTACAATACTGTAGTACATTATTTTGATCTATCTCGTAAGTTTCAGCCAGCGTTTGTAATGTAAGCGCAAAAAAAGGGTTTATTTACGACATCACATTAGAAACCTCTAAAATTATCAATGTTTCTCTACTATATTATGCATGTTATGTACATATAAACTTTCCCCTTGAATCATTCTATCTATTAAGAAAACCCGTATCCAAATCCGTTGCGTAGTTTTAAAGATCTAAGCATACATAGGGACAAACAGACGGGAAGCGACTTTGTTTTATTCTATGTAGTGATTATTATAATAATAATTAGTGTATTTGGTATCTTTCGAGAAGAAATTGTGTTGTTTTTGATTTCTTTTCTTTTGTGTCTGCTAACAGTGCTATTTTCCAAAGCTTCAGTAGTTGTTATCCTTTTTTTGTATACGAACAAAAGTGCTTTTTCAAGGTATGTAGATGTATTTAAATAAATGACGTTCATTTTAAATTGAATTAATGAATAGTTAATGCCTTTCTTCAGTTTTAAATAAGAAACTTTCAACGTGCAGCTCCATTTGTACTTGAACTTTTTTGACTATCATTTGTAAGATTTATTACCTAATGCACTATTAACATCAAAGACTTAAGAAGATTATCATATCATAGTAAAAAAAAATACATATTTCCGTCTCCCAAAAAAAATTTACCAAGAGTAATAAAAATCAAACATTAACTTCACTGAAACTATAATTACCTACATGTTTTTTTGTAAAAGCGCTTTTCCATTCGTTTCCAGCCGAAGGGATATTGGGATTGCCACATAGTTCTATATTCCCGGAGGAAATTAGTTGGCGCGACCGGGTAGCTTAGTGCAAATAAAAAATCATTTAAGAGAAAAAAAACCCTGTCAAAAAAAATTTACTTCGTTGTTTTAACAATTTCAATTGGTGATGTATAACGAAATGTACCTCTTCAAATAAAGAGTTCGAATGATGCATTGACACGTAATGGTAGCTTGTACACAAAAGGAAAATGACATTAAATGAAGTAATAATTATATTCTTTACCTTTTGATAAATATATACTGTATGTACTATTAGGACAGTTACAGGATCTTGATACAAATACAATCATTGTTAAGTTCGTCGAAAATACTAAAACCACAATGTCTTCATCGTAAAGCTGCAGCTTTAATTATATAATATTTGGATAGACCCTCGCAATACTATGTCAACAAAAATTACTTTAACATACTTGTGTGTGAGTCAACAGACCATATACCCTCGCTATGCCATGTACAAAACGTTTCTGTGTGCGTAAATTACAACCGAACGGTTAGGTGATATTTTCATTTAAGTTTTTTGTCACCGACTCTTTATAAGAAAAGGGACAAAATCAAAATCCAAAAATACTTGCGCATGATTTCTAGGGTAAAGATGAACGAATCTGTTTTGACTTATGCCATATTGGTTCATTGGTTCTTGCATTTATGAAAAGATTTATACTTATATATTTATTTGTAAATTTTTATGACGTAATATCTTGATTACGTAATGTACATCAGAAAATCACATCTAAAAGCGTTCAGCAACATTTTTTCATAAATTGAAACTGTTGAATCATCAGTGACTGCATCCGTGCTTTACATGTTTAGCTAAGATGTTCGTCGGAAAGCATTGTGTAATTTATATGGGTACGTCTAATTAAAACTGATTTTTTTTTCTTACAGGTGCCGACAGACTTGTAATAGAGCTTCATTTAAATCAATTATTTTATTTGAGTAACTTATATTTTTGTGTATAAGTTTACCACAATAAAGCAAATCTTTTGACAACACACTTAATACACGAAAATTCGGTGTCTACACGGCTACACCGCGATTAACTGTACGCATAACGTAGCTATGCTATTTATGAGAAGCTACTATAGAAACATCACTAATATTCATTAATATTGTGAAACTATTCACTTTAATATTCATTAACACTATTGAATTACTCGCTATTATATTAATTCATGACGCAATTTCCCGTAATATATGGTTTCTTTGTGAAATTGTAACCAAAAACGGAACAATTTCACAGATTTCGTTGTATTATTACGAGTAAATTAATCAATTTAGTCATGGTTTAGTGTAACTACTACACACTATTCTTTCGTAAGACTTCATAATGAGACTGCCTTATTCAGAGTTTTCCTGAAACTCGTTAATCTGACGTCTAATGACGACAGCCATATACACATGTGTCGTGATAGCACAGAGCGCAACGAACCTGTCTCAAATTTATAAGGCCCCATAGGGCCATGGTTCGAATCCGGGCGTGTACCAATGAGTTTTTCTGATTTAAGTACACAATATCACTGACACCGTGCTTCGGAGGGCACGTTAAGCAGTCGGTCTCGGACGCTGTCAATAGATGGCGGTCGTTACAGTTCCCAACCCGCAGTGGAGCAGCGTGGTGGACTTAAGCTCCAAGCCCCCCTCCTCACCCTAGGGGAGGCCTAAGCCCCAACAGTGGGGTAAAAATGGGATGATGATGATGATATACACATATATTCCAAAGAGACTAATATCGCTCTATACATTCAATGTGAAATGCATAGAACTAGCATGAATGCATTACGCAAAGTGTCAATTACTAGTTCTCGTGTTACTTCGGTAGTAATATACGTTTATAGAACTTTCTGGCTTTTATCCGCGAAGTTGTGTTGTATGTTAAGCTTTTTTCTTGGCGCGGCAACTCGCGGGCGGGCCGGGCGTGGGATCAAATCGCACTTCATTTGTCCGCGTCAGATGTCCGCCCCCGCGTGATGGATGACAGCGCGACCGCCGTGCCGCACGCCTCGCGCCTCGCGCCGTTCGCTTTTAATTGATACCGTCATTTTTGCCGGCGGCGCACACCGTGGAAACTCGACCGGCTTCATTACACAGCAGCACGAAATGTTATCTATCATTTTTCTGATAAATAACGGCACTTGAACCGTTTAAATCCGCAATAAATCATTAGAACGGCGATAATGAACATTTCTTTTTTACCCGACTACGGTAAAACTATAGACAGGCCGATTTTGTTAAATGAGGTTTCGATAAATTGGTATTAATCGTATTAAGAGGAGTTGTCGTAGGACGTATATGGTCGACAAACTTTAGAAATTGCGAAGCCAGATGCCATGACAATCATAACCCTTACTTATCTCATTGCTATTATATATGTATAGGTAATGTACACAAACTTTTTGCCTGTCAATAGATTCAGAAGTGTTTCCATTGCTTTTGTGGGGGCAGTAATAAATGTCCCGGTTACTTATAAACATGCTACTCTTTGCAGTTTCGAAGTTATTCTTCGTGTGTAAGTAGCTTTGTTTTTGGCTTACCGCACCTAAATCAACCAATCCGTTTAAGAGAGACACATCTACTGCAGCCTAAAACCATTGAACATGTCCAAGAATTTAGTTCTAAAGTAATATCTCTGTGAAGCAAAAAACCGTATTAACGTCAATTCAACAGAAAACCGTGAAAATTGTCCCAGTATTTTTCGCAACATATTTACTGCTGCACCTACCCTGAACGATACCCATGTAAAACAAAAATTGCATCAAAACCGATTCAGCCGTCTTAGAGAAACATAATATGTACCTACTGCAGTGCCCCATGGTGTGGTGATCTAAGAATAGATTCTATTTAATATATAATTTATAGATAGTATAATTTATAACAACTAAAGAAAAGTAAAGCAAAAAACCGTATTAATCTCAATTACTGGTGCATTTGCTGGTGGCTTCCACCTACTACCTACTAAACATGTTTTTGAAACAAATGTGAACGATACCCATGTAAAACAAAAAACTGCATAAAACAACCCAGCCCTTTTCCAAAGCACATTTACTGTAACAGCCCCTATGACCGAAACATATAAACTATAATCGTGGCCTATGACCCTAAAATGTCTCCTATTAGTCCTTACTCAGAAGTGATATATATGTAAGACAAAAACGGCATTGAAATGGGTCTTGTAGTTTTTGAGAACAACGGTACACAAACACAAAGACCTAACGTACGAGTATACTGTCCACGTCGTAAAAATAAAAAATTTCGGAATTTTTTACAACAAAAATTATGAAAGCCGCCTTCGTTAAAAAAAAAACTCATTAAAAAGTTAAATATCGACATATCCTGGTAATGCACATGAAATAGTAAAAAACAATTCAAACTGAAGATAAATTACAACATTTCTTTAGAAATATCTTCGTTTCGTTTACAAAGCCTAAACTGGAGTTGAATAGCTCACAGGGTACGAAATGCGGATGGTAACGTTTTATCATCGATAACAATTTGAATTTATTATATTCTTATTATGTACTAACGACCGTCCCTAACTTCGATTATGTAGTTTTCATGGTTTATGCAGTTTTTACAATTTAGAAAGTTTACGCAAGAACTCTAAATATTTCCGAAATGCAAACAGATAGCAAAAAAGTCGTTTATGTGACGCCTAACACCGTCTTTTTCGTGTGTGCGAAGGTTCATTAAAATTGATTTAACCATTTTGGAGATTAGCCCCAACAAACAGACGGACACTATCAATCAATCAAATATCTTTATTTCGTAGTTATGTAACATAATCTTGACATACGTCATAAAAGTGAATTTATTACAATTTATTACTTTGTGGAAAAACGTAATCACAAAAGCCCATTCAAAAAGTCCTAGCTCCTCTCGGAAGAATAAGCAAGAAACTGAGGGACGCTCTTTTTTAACAATATTGTAGGAATCGTTCCTATTGGGAGCGTAAAAATACCACTGAATAACTGAACTTCCTTTTTTATTATTAACGAGTATAAAATATAACAATTTATTTATAAATTGACTAATCGCGTAACAATCATTATTGTTCGGCCCCGCAAATTCGACTGTCCTTTATTTCTATTTCTCTATCCAAATCTATTATTTAAATTGACATTCTAGATCTAAAATACTTAACATACAACATTGTGTATGGCCAGTTTGATAAACAGCCAGACACATACGCTACAATATTATAAACAAGTTTTTAACAATAAGTAGGTACTTAAAAATAATATGATTGAAACAAACCGATAGTGAGCAGTTTACACCCATGGACTTCTATCATCTAAGTACCTAGTCCGATGCTTTATTTTCACATTAATTCATTTCATTATTCAATAAGCTTTTGCATAAAGCTTCCGTTTTATTGTAGTTGTAAACTTGTTAAGGGGTAGATGTCAACAAGGATCTTATTGTACAAGCGTATGACTGCCCTTCAAAAGATTTTGTGATTTTATTGAGGCGGCTGACATGGTTAGCAAGTTTATCTTTGCGATTTTATAGGTATAGAAAATTAAGTATTTTTCACTTGATGTGAAAGTTCTAGAAATATGTATAGTAGAGTTCCGGTATCGGTATTGATTTTATAAATGAAATGAAAGATATTTCTAAAGTAATATCATAATAGTTATCTTGAAATCTTGTTTTTAACTTTTTTTAGTGGTTTAAACTAGGTACAATATTTTTAGAAATTTACTTTATTATGAATTTTTTCACCATCTATCGGGTTTTGTATATTTTAGTTATAATGCGATGGATGATTAATATGAACTGTAAATTTTATTAATAATTTAATAATAACTTAAGTTACTACATTTTTAAATTTATTTTATGGTACAAAGTTTCTGTGTTATAGTGTTATTGAAAAATAAACTACAAAATACATCCTTATTATTTTGTGAGTACTACTTCAGAGTAAAAATAACGGATTTTTTAAATTTATTTTATTTTACCATGACAAAAACAAGGATACAGATTTTCTGAACAATACAAGAAATTGATTTAAATTTAGTACAATATTGGGGAAACTTGCCAAACTTACCTTATGGTGTGTGCGGTTGCTACGATTTCGCTACGGAGCTACGGCGTTCGTAGCCAAGAACAGGAAATGACAACACATTGAGTCCAACCGTAGCTATTCTGTTTGTCTCTTGGCGTGAATGGGTTTTAATAAAGCCATTATTCTCTGTTGTCGGCTGTTATGTTCCTTAATGTGTTATATAAACATTTTCTCACTAAATGTATTTTCACGAAAATGAATGTTATTACGAAACATTAAAAAGTTCAAAAATAATGTTAGGATATAATATGACAGTTTTGCTTGCAGTAATGCAGTCAACAATTGATTAAATCAGTTAAATTATTCTTCATCACTTCACTTCATCAGCCCATTTTTACCCCACTGCAGGGACTTAGGCCTCCCCGGGCGAGGGGGGCTTAAATTATTATTAACATCTAACTCGTTCAAAATATCCGAGGAATACTTGTACTTTTTTATGTCACTATTTATTTTTAAATGCCCAATTAAAAATTATTTCGTTATTTACTAGCGATAACCGTTGTCATATTACATATTATTCAACAATAAAGTTGAATGACCACAAATACTCCCCGAAGCTTGATATTAGAAAAAAAATATTCCACAGCTACAGTAAAAGTGCTACGGCATTAAGTAGCGACCGTAGCACGTGGCAGGAAATGGAGTTACTCTCACAGCGAATGCAGAATTTCTGCCTCGCTCGCCAAACGATAATGAATTTTTACTGCTCATCCTCACGTGGATATTTTCTCATGCAGTGCTTAATACAAAATGAAGAATGAGTTTAAAATTTTTAGGTTTCCGTTTCACTGTACGTAAAAATTTATTTATTAATCCAGATTCTGATTTTTCATTGCCTGTCTGTCTCACCGATGTATCACTTAAGTATATTGATTTGTAGATTTAGATGCTGACTCTTAAAATTTTTGAAATTAATTTATATTTGGTGGATCATCTCACTTCCAAATCTCACCACTGGTGCAGTGGTCAGTTGAATCTAAAAAATTCCCAATTCATCACTGGTGATGAATTATGGAAAAATTGTTCCCAATTGACCTTCAGTAGTCAGATGGGATATGTTTCGTCTCAACTGACCACCGGTGGTGAGATTTGGTGGTGAAATGGTTCGGACCGGAATAATTACCCCATTTTCGACTTTAGTACTTATATCGCTAAATTTTTCTAATACGGGCTCAACGTGAACATCATCTCGAATTTTGCTGAATTTGTCTCCCTATCGCGATATTTGACCATTAAAAAACAAAAATGATATTATTCAACCAGAGGACACCAAGCTTTGATTTGAAGAAGCATAAAAATGTTATTTATTCGATTACAAGAAAAAAATCCCTCACACTAAGTTCGAATAGTGTTACACTTCCTCAAATGTTTTTTTGGTGTAACAACAACGTTTCACACCTGACGATCATAGAAAGTTAGAAAGGATCAACGGAACGGGTTATACGTATAAAGTCAAACATTAATACCACGCTACGTTTCGTCGATGTATGTCCCAAAAGCTCCCACGAAACATTCGGTTTTTTCATACATGGAATTATTTTATCCCTCTCACCCGTTTTCAAAAAGCTGAACCAATAGCGTAGATGATAAAATAGACAATTATCAAAGGAATTAAGGAGTGATATTTTAGAAGAAAGATATAAACGTTAAAAAAAAGCTTTTTTAAAATAAATTCGATGCGCAATAAATCACAAAGTTTAAGATGTAAGAAATACGTGTTTCGACATTTATCAAACACTAATTGTATAGTCCACGTGGTGAAAGCCGCGAGCGAAAAGTAGTTTAACATGTAAACCTTTTAAACAATAAACGCAAATCAAATCAAATATTCGCGTCTAATGACATCCGCTTGTACGATGGCATGGCTTGTTAACCGCCAAGTTTACCCATTTTTTACGTGGTTCTTAACAGGTGCGTAGCATTGTTCACTGTGTGACGGGTCCCCATGGCTCACCACGTCTGTAACGTGATCTGATCATTATTTCGGGAACGGTCACGTTGGCGACGCACTTCACTACTCATTAACCGTAACACTTAACCACTTGCCACTCACACACCTCGAACGTTTACTTTTATCGTAACTCGAAAATATTACAAACAACTACTACAATACTTTGTGATATAAATATTGTCTTTATTTCCAAATCCTGAGGCATTTTCCCTCGGTAAATTTTTGTAATGTTTCTTTTTCGTTGTTCCTTTCAGCTTTTCCTGTGTAAAATAAAGAGTCTTACTGTTGTTATGTATGGAAAGTAAGAAATACATTTATGTACGAAATAATCGTCACGACTAGGGCCCTATTCTATTATGCCGAGAAAATTAGGTGTTTGTCCGTGAAAAAAGTTGCCGATATCTTTTTCTGGCCTGGCTAATGTAATTCTTTCAACTTTATCCTTTCAAAAAATTATTGACGTCACTAAAAAAAACCAAATATTTCTCATTTTCAAACACTCAAACATTCGCATATTTGTTAAATCAGTTAAAGCTCATAGTGGAGGTAAAGATATTTCGGTACCGGTTGATCATATTCAATGTCGCTTGCAATTTCTCACCGAATGCTATATACATTCTGATTCAAAGTGTAGCGCGCTGTCACTTAGTTCTAATTAATAAATAAATTCTGTCGGTTATTTTCGCTTTGATCTTTAAATCGTCTTTTAAACATTACGTTAATTAAGACAAATGTCAACACATTCAGCTATAAACAATTCTTTTAGTATTTCAAAAGCAAAAACGTAAAGAAATTATTACGAGAGAATAATTGAAGTCTCTAGTCGATACTGCGATAAGGATAATGATTAGTCGTGACTAACGCCGTCGGGATTGTACGGGCATAAAGTAGTAAAATCGTTTAGTTTGGCCTTACGTTTCAGCGCTAGTGTTCTTTGGCCACACAACTAACCACCAAAAGGCTCAAAGATAATTTTGTAGTCGGAGCCTAAGCGTCTCTTCGCATTTGAAGGGATCATGGCCCTATCTTGTACCAGCCGTGAATTCCCGAGCTCTCATTTGCGTAATGTGATTACAAAAGCACATCTTCCCAGATAAAAGCGTAGTAGGCTTTCTACGTAAGTAATGAATTTTACAGTTTCATCTAAGGAAGTTGAAACACGTATCCACTAAGTTATGATATTACTGTAGGTAAATAATCGTCTCAAATGAAATGGTGCTCGACGAGAATAACATTTATTCCTGGCTTAAGCTTTTCGTATTATTTTGAGAGAAGTAAATTACTGTGTATTTTTTGTTTCACTTTATTCATAATGTTCTTAAAGCTCTGCCATGACCAACTTGATTAGACACAATATTAGGCTTATTATAAAAATATTACTAGTTAGGTTGGGTTGTTAGGGTACTATTAAACCTTCCTCTGGTCTTGCTAAGTCCCTATTGAAAATTTGTGTTGAATATTGTGATGTTAGTTTTAGATTTAGTCATGATGACCTTCAAAATTGATACTGACGTATACATCTGACGTGTACATCACAACAACGTCTAAGCCTCAAACTAAGCATTACCTTGTATTTTGGGTACCAAGCGAAGACATCACGTACATATAATAACCAAGACCCGGTACCAGTAATCATATTTATCATATAAATAGTAACCCGATTCGAATTCGAACCCGGGACCTCCAGCTTCGTAGGCAGGGTCACTACCCACTAGGCTAAGCGGTCGTCGTATTTATTTAGAACAATGTATCATTCCTTTATATTACGTATTTGTTTTAGCAAATATCTTCTTAAAGAACGGAGAGTTTCTGGAGTGTAACAGCAAAACTAATTAATTCTATGGTATGTTGCGTTGTACCATATCTTTACATTATTCAACGGTTGTATTGATGCTAGAATTTTTCCCGAATTAATTAATTTTTGTAGAATATAATATATTTGCGTAAATCATGTAGTAAAGTTTATTCAACAATTAAACGCCATGTTAATGTTATCGACAGTTTCCTTTTTTAATAAATCATTCTTTATATTTTAAAATGTTTATTGGGTTCTTTGATATTTTTATAAATAAGTTCCCATTTACGCTATAATCAGATCTAAAATAGGCTTTTTACGTCAGTTTAGTAAACATATTCTAACTCAGAAACCACCGAATGGATTCTCATATGGTTGACACTAATAGACGGAGTGTTTCAAGGGGAAGGTTAATGTGTATAATTTAATAATGGTTTGTTCAAATTAGTTGAAATATGACGATTATTGTTGTTTTTTAAACTTAGGCGACTGGGAGCTTTCGTCGGTAGATTATTCTGATTCTTCTTAAAAAATCCATAATATTAGAAACACTTAGTACAAACTAACTAAACAAATTTTTACGATTATCTTGAGTCAACTAGTTTACGAGTTATAATCGATCCAATTATGCGTAGTTCAACTCTGAACATACTAATTAGGTTGGTTTTTGATAATTTTTTGTTGTTAGTATGACTACAGAACCCGATCCGTGACTCGACACGCATTTGATAGGTTTTATATGCGGTAATCAGACATTGCCTACCTTCCTAAACTGTCGTAAAACTCTCCAGAGCTGCTGTCATTGTTCTATACCAATAACACACTTTATTATGGCTGTAAAGATTTTGGTGTTTTTATAGAGCCAGCTACGAACGAATTACAGTAGGTAGGCAGCTGCGGGCGGTAAAAACTTTGCGCCATAAATGTTTCAGGTATATTATTAATTTAATACGACCAGTTATATTTTTGGCGTTGCTCTTTATATTTGATTTATTATTTTTTTTATTTCCACTTTTCCATTTTTTTATTTTTTTTTTTCGGGTTCAATTCTCGAGTTGATTGTACTACCTTGAACTTACAAGTGTTAAGTTATCATTATAATGTTATTATAAAACGAAATCGTTAAAAGTTAGAGTGGTACTTTAAAATATAGTGAATCCGTAATTCGAAATTATTTAACAGTGGATAACATCCACAGCCGCAGGCTCTTCTTCGTTCCACTAAACTATTCAGGTCGACCGAACACACTTTAGCGCAATGCTCGAATCTAAAGAAACTTTATATTGGTATACGCATAAAGGAGCGTATCCACTTAATGATCCGAAAATTAAATCCTTCAGAATCGCCTCAGATAATAATTGTAATATAATCGTTTCATTAAAGTTGACGATTAGGTAGCTTGAAATTAAAAACTTTTTAACAAATAAGAAAGCGTTCTAAAAAACCGAACAAGTGCAAGTCGGAATCGCGTGTAGAGTGTTCCGTACTATTAATCAGCTTTTTAGGGTTCCGTAGCCAAATGGGAAAAAAGGAACCCTTATAGTTTCGCCATGTCCGTCCGTCCGTCTGTCTGTCTGTCTGTGGTTTTTCTCGGAAACTATTGGCAATATATAGATGAAATTTGGAAGGTAGGTGTAATCTATGAACCGCTACACAACGACGTAGTGTAATTAAGAATTTTTTTTTGGGATTGATCGCCATACATATAACTGAAGTACGAAAAAAATATTTCATCGTATATTAACACAAGAGGTACCAAACGATAGGTCTTAAAAAATATATTAAGGTTTTTAAAATGTTTTTTAATTTACGTCAACAGTTGTTGAGGTATATACTCCTAAAGTCCTAATTTTCGTTAGAGTCATGTGTCCCCCTCTCTAGCAGCTAAACCGTTGTTTTTGGATACGTGGACAAAATTTATGACAGGAGTAAACATAACGTACTTAAAAGGAAAATTATCACAGGTAACTAGACTGTATTATTTAGCGAGTAATAGATTAACTTATGAAATGTGCTTTTATAAGTGAAAATTTTGAAAAATTCCACTGAAAATGACAGATAGCGTTTAGCCAATAATCGAAAACTAGATGAATTTTATCTTTGTGACGTTATTGTAAAAGATAATTTTAAAAACAAAAAAAAAACATTTTATGATTAAAACTACGTTGTATTACTAGATACTATACTTATTCTCTGTAATAAAATAAGTAATAAAAAATGCCTCTGTAATAAAATAAGTAATAAAAAATGCCTCTAGCTATCAGTGCACTCATGTTATTACTTTTCTTATATTAGCCAGAGAGGATCGAGCGCCTTCTAAATAACTAACGAAACACAAATGAAATTTATTTATACAATAATTCTTAAATTACATAATAATAACGATTAACGGTTAAGTTCGATTAACGTCACGCTCGTTCTTTTATATTGCATGCTGGCACGGAACCCTTGGTGTGCGAGTCCGATTCGCACTTTGCCGGTTTCTTTAACTCTGACTAAAATTTTGGCTAGAATTTGAACCAGATTCCTTCGTATAAGGAGGCTACTGTGGAGCGGCTACTAGCCGCACGAACAGAAAAAGGAAAAGCAACGTAACACTGGCTACACCTCTAATGAAGGGAGATGATTCAGATCGAAATTCAAAACATCAAACAATAGAAGAAAAGAGTTGAGGAAAGTGAGTCGACTATCGACCCTGATCGAGTGATATCTTCCCCCAGCGTATGTATAAAAGCTATACCAATATAGTTCTCTAAAACTTCTAAGGAGTTATAATTTAATTTCTCTATTATCTGACACCTCTACACTACCATAGTAACCACTAGACTAATTTTAATTCAATTTAACAGTCCTCGATAAAATTAAGCAATACATTTAATGCGCATTTTCTCTTCATGAACTTTTTCCGTTTCTCGCGGTATATTAACGACTTAAGATTTTCGTTTTAATATTCCTATGAACTATGATTTTCCTATTTGCTCCCCAAAATTCACTACCAAAATTAGAATACATTTATTTACGCTTTACGTCTGTGATTGGGTCACCGTACTCTGTATACGTATTAAACGTTCAATTTTTTCAAAACTAATTGAGCAAGTAATCAAGGCAGACAAGCTAAGAATCGATATAAAATATAAAATCATTAAATCTATTTATTTAAAATCAAAAATATACAAATTATATTATTTATTATCAAGTAGTCGTAGTTAAATCATAATATATTGATCGATTAATTTATTTATTTACAATCGAGGCAGGAAGGTCAGCTCAGTGAGCCAATGTTACGCACGCAGTCACTTATTGGGAGCAATACACTCGCGCGCGCTCGGTTTTACGGCTCGCCCTTACGCGAAACATAATTCATTTTTAATCATGTCGTTCACGTTTCAGCTCACGTACAGTCGCTGACATAAAAGTTCACCGCGACCAAATTGGAAACTGTTCATCGCGCAGACGTACAACCGGCGCGACTTCCTCACATACTAACTAACACCTACAACATTCGTATCGGGTTTATCTTCGACTCGCGGTATGGAATAGGCCGAGCGGCTTGTAATTAAATCATGTACTTCAACACGCACGTACTTTGAAATGCACGCATTATGAAATACTTAAAATAAAAAAAATATTACAGTTTTTGCCCTTAATGTCCAATCCAGAAACGTTTATTTAGATACATCTTAGTGAAACTATATTCGGTCTTTTTCTTTCAACTCGAAAGTCACTTTCATTTTATATCGAAATTGAAAGACGAGGAAAAAGTTTCGTGAACATTGTGGAATGCAGAATAAAATCGAAATTTAAATCCTGTTATCGTCTTCCTCAATAAATTACCGTTCTATCTAAAGGTATGTAAGCAGACTACCCTTGCTCAATGGGCGTGTCTGTCGAAGACGAAAAGTGAACCAAGTAACATACTAAGTGAAATAAGTTGTATAGCGAGAGTTAATTTGCTTAAAGACTTAAAATATTAATAGTTCTCAGACTGTACTCACGTGTTCATTATTGAGTTGTAAAACACTTGAGAACTTTAGCGCGCACTTATAAAAAATATAATTTTTTTCGATACACTAACAGAAACTAAAAAAAATCGTACTTTTTTGATCGTTTTGAATCGTTCGTTCTTTGGAGATGTAATTATTTTTCGTTTAATTAGTCACATATGAAATGGAACAATAAAATTCATTCACATGCTCTACAGATTATTATTCCTTCGTATAGCATAAGAAACTGTTGTTTTATTTTTGTGACTGTTCTTATTGAACTTGATTTTTTCGAATCATATAAGCATACCTATTCAGATAAAAACTTTTATTGAAGCCTATTCGATTCCCTGTGATTAATACTATACCCTATTTTGTTAAATGTAACACAATTATTTTATCAATCGAAACAAAATTAGTTTCGAATACGTTTTGATTCCCTGAAAAAATTTAAAATGAGAACATTATTTGCATAATTTTCAAAACTATATGTAATTCTAACTGGTTCGAATCCAGGCGTGTATCAATGAGTGTTTCTGACTTAAGTACCTTAACTATCACTGACTCCGTGCCTCGGAGAGCACGTTAAGCAGTCGGTCCCGGACGCTCTCAATAGATGGCAGTCGTTACAATCCCCAACCCGCAGTGGAGTAGCGTGGTGGATTTAAGCTCCAAACCCCCTCCTCACCCTGGGGGAGGCCTAAGCCCCTGCAGTGGGGTAAAATGTGCTGATGATAATGATGATGATGATATGTAATTCTAATATTATGCATATTATGTCTATGATCTATATGTTATTCAATAAAACTGAGATTTCGGAATTTTTCAAAACTCGATAGCCTATATTTACTATTTGACTACGCCAGGCACGGGATGTTAATCTAATCTGTTACCTGTCAACAAAAACTTGTTTTCGTCAAACAACGAAGAAAAGCACTTTTATCAAAAGTTAATAAAAGAATCGTGTAAGAAGAATTACACGAAAAAAATGCTACGTAAGTTTCACACTTATAACGAGATCCAGAAAAATTTTTGCTATGGAGACATTTTCGCTTTCCTCCACAATTAGGCGCGCCCGTTAAAAGGCCAGAAATCGTTATAACTTTAACGCGACTGGATAACAGCTTGTAACACGTGCGATGAATGCAGTAAGTACCCACAAAGAAACAATTATACAAAATAGACAAGCGAATTGCAGGTGATCCAACTGAAACTGACACGAACGACGTATTGAAAAGATACTTGTGTGAGTGTACATATATAAACATTCAGCGTTCCTTACGCCAACGAAAACATCCCTTGAGCTCATATTGTAGACAAAAATAATAGAGATGACGAGTTTAATGTTTTTATATGTCACGGTTTAGAAAACGTTCTAGCGGTTTAGAGTTTAGACAACGCAGTTCTTGCTTTTACAGTGCAAGACTCTATAACATTTTCGCTGGCTAGTGAATAATATTATAACATTCCCTGAAATACCACGGCAATGTTATCGTATACACGTACAATTATCATATGCATATTACATTCCCTGTAAGACCCGGTGATGTAAGATTGTAAATCGTATGCACGTACAATTAAAGACGCTTATTTTACGTAGGTAGTCACAATGCATAAGATTTGTAGCATGGAATTTCAGTGTGATGGAATGTAAATATTAAACCATTTGGTAAAATAATGCTGCTAATTTTTCTGTCAAGTATCCGCTTCGTCCTAAATTACAAGTAGAATTGATTGAGTTGATTTCAAATATTTATAGACTAAGTTATTTTTTAAAAATGAAAATATTAGTTTTACAAAAGTTGGAAAGTTCCACTAACATACTGGGTTATTAAAGAACAAACCGTGAGTTATCAGCGCGAAATGATGCAGTGATTGCATGGTGTATTGCCATTTGCATGAGATAATTTGCAGAATTAGCGCAGTAACAATACCTTTTTAGAAAAGGAGAAATTACTTACCTTTAACTTACCCTAAAAAGAAACTAATTCCCAGTAACTATAAGTCGTAAATAAAAACAAAATTTTTTTTCAATTGGGTTGTCTTGATTTGAAAGTATACGAAACATATAATTTTATATTGCGAAACAAAATAAAACTAAATTCTGTTATTATCACCGTGATTAAATTTAATGAGTTAATTTTCACAAATTTATTGATAAAATAAAACTAACTTATTGAATTTAAAAGAGCTCACAATTTCCCTCTACGTGACAAAGAGTCATTTTGCGCAGTAATGTTCAAGATGCTTGCCAAACTACAACCTCTTGTAGCTTTGCTTAAACGTAGTAGATACTATGGTAGTAGGTTCAGACAAGCTTTTTGTGTTGTAACTACGTACTGTTAAGGGTAAATAAATCCATGTCGTCGTTTTAATATTACTTATTGGATTGAACCTCAATGCGCAGTGCACATTCCATTGACAATCATTTGTCTTCTTGTTTCACTCTTATTCAACCGCAGGGATGTGTCGCATCGATAATATTGCATTACGCCACTTCAGTAATCCTCCATCAGTAGATATGTACATATCGACGTGGTATTACATGATATGCTATAGCTGTTGGTGTATCAAATGTGATTCATTGGATTATAAAGTTAATAACAAGCAATCCGCTCATCGTTGTGTCATTGCTCCATGCATTGGTTGGAAGCCAATTTTAGTTGGACTATTTGTACACATTGTACTATGTCGCTACAGTTCAGGATGGTGTTCACGGAAATAGACGAATATTCCTGGACAACTGTGGTTCACGTCAAAAGTATTACAATAGCGCCGGCACGACATGCGAAATGTTTTTATTATGCAACAGGAATACATTTGTTTAATTATCGGAAAGACAGACAGAAAAGTAAAGAATACAAAATGATTACACGTTTTATTCAGATATGATTAAGACTAAAGATCCTGTAAAATTCACTTTTACTTGCCGTTAGAAACCATGCTTTTCTAATTTCTGTGGAACTGTTTTTTTTCTTAGAAAAAACTGTTTTCAATTCCGGCCAAATCAACTATGAATTTTAAATAATGCTGACAGTCGATTTATTTACAGCTTCTGGACGCCAAATGGTGTTTTTTCGCTTTGAACCTCTTTGCCTCGTGTAGAATACTTCAAGAAGTCGGCCAACTTTAGCAAACTTGGCATTGAGTTATAGATTCCCAACTGCCTTCCGATACTTGTTTGTTTTCTCGGAGTTGTTCACTTCGATCGTAAACAGAGATATCCGTTTCAATTTCTTTGACGTTTGAAGGGTCGTATACATATGTATTAGTAGGGTAAGTCCAATGGCATAGAGTCTGTATTTGGCGAATCATTCGGGTTTTCAATGCGAATAATTGCATTCCAAATAATTATATTGATGGAAGAAAAAGTTTCATCGCATTTTATATGAAAAATTAAAACATTTTTTTTTCAAAGTTTATTTACATTTAATTACAATATACAGGATGAGATTTTTATGACCAGCCAAATTTTAATATAATGATCTTTGGTAGAAAACCTATAGCCGTCTTGTTTCCTTTTAGTATCGTTCTATAGTAAAATATTGAGATATGACTACATAAACCTTTCCCGAAAAAACCAAAAACTCTAGTTACCATTTTTGCCCACCGCATCATTCCGTTTCAAAGGCCTCGGGCACGTACGTTTACTATAGCGTTAAGGAGGCAACCAAACGTTATAAAATAACACTGTAGATAAAATAATTTATTTTGAAAATGTAACCCATATTTTTTATTTACGCAATGAGGTCTATTGGTGATACCTAACACCTAGAAAAATTTTGGCCGGTTAATAAAATCTCACCTTGTATATGTGCCATTTTGTTCGATGACTGTCTGCTATTTTGTAGGTAGTGACATGATCCCGTTGCTGTAGAGATTTTGGGACTTATGATCATAAAAACGCGACAAGTAGTTTTGGCAGTCCTCTCTTGATATTAACCTATTATTTAAAGAATTCTAAAGAGACCGAAACAGGAGGAAATCTGAAGGTGGTCAGGGCTATATGGCGGATGCATCAACATCGCCCGGCCAAACTCTCTTAATTTTGTCTGAGTGACTAAAGATGTGTGAGGTCTAGCGTTTTCGTGATGAAAGACCACACCCTTTCTATTGTTTAATTCCGGCCGCTCTCTCTCAATTTCTTGCTTTAATCTCATCAGTTGTTCGCAGTAGAGATGCGAATCCATGGTTCTGCCCGACGGTAAAAGCTCATAATGAATAATACCCTTCCAATCCCTCCATACACACAGCATCACCTTATTGCGAGTTAGCCCGGATTTTGCTACAGTCTGTGAAGCCTGACCGACCTTTGATCACGACCTTTTTCACACATTCTTATCGTACTTGATCCACTTTTCATCACCAGTTATCAATCTCTTCAAAAACGGTGTGGTTTCTTACGTTTTAATAAAGGATCGCAAAGGAGGACACAGTTCATTGGGTTTCTTTCAGTGAGCTAAAGTGGCACCCAAATATCTAGCTTTTTTGTGTACCCGACTTTTTTCAAATGGGTCAAAACTTTTTTGTGGTCAATTCCCAGATCTTCAGCTATGTCGTAATTACCGATATGCCGCTCGTGCTGCACTTTTTCAAAAATGTGTCCATTTTAGCCGTGACTAGGCGACCATAGCGAGGTGCATCTTTGACATCAAATTCCCGGATTGAAAACGTTTAAACCAACTTTGGCTACTCTTACTCACATCGCATTAGGGCTATAAAGATTTTTCGTTTTTATAATAACATTTTAAAATGTATCGAATTTCTTCATTAGATTCACTCATTTTGAGAGAAAGAAATAGAAATAAAAACCGGCGGGAACCAATATTTTACTAAATTGTTTCTTTTTTTGAAATGTAACCTTTTTAATGGTATCGAAACCAGCCAGATACAATCATTACAGCCAAAGAGATTTTCTTAAAAGTATAATACAAACTATATGCGAAAAGACTTTGTCCCCGACCTAATATGTATTTAGAAAGATTTTCACAACATAATTGATCGATGAATAATTTGCTAATACGGGCTCAACACCATTAGATTTAGGTGTAGCAAATATGTCACATGTTGATAATATTTGTATCTCATATAATGATATTAAAACGGATTAGATAAAAGCAAGATTGACATATTTACTACTTTCGAACAAATATAAATCAATACTGGCAATTTAAAAAGTAAAACTGACCCTTTTTCGTTTTTTTTTTTTAAGAAATCATTTTGTTTGCACCTTGTCGAAGAGTGAAAAAAACAGAAGTATGCGTAGTAATTAAACACTCATGCTTGACAAAATTTATTACTTAACAAGTAATTCAAGACTTTTGAAAAATATTAGAGGTTAATGCTATTGTGTTAATGCTCCCTCAAATCCTCCGTCGTAAATTAGTGCGTTGAGTTTAAACGTGGAAGAACTTCAACTATAGGTCACCCTCATTCGGAGCACCAACGCTACGACCGCAGGGACCCAAGAAAATCATAAAGAACTTGAATTTTCTTTTGGAAGATCTTTTGGAAGGTTATTGTGTCACAGTTCATATAATTTGTATATTAGGATGACAACGCCTCGGTGCTAAACCCAACGTTGCTATGTTTGCCATTGAAACAGCTGACTTTGAATTTGTGAAACATGCTTCATATTTACCGGACTTCTGACATCTGTTACTGTGATTAAAGGATCAGTTAAAAATCAAAAGATGCTACAATACTTGCCAAGGTGCAGTTCATATGGGTATAATAAGTTCCGAAAAAATATAGTAAAAAAATAAATCTAAAAGACATTTGAAAATATAAAAATATGTAATAGAAGACAACTGTGGTATACTCATTCTCAATTCTTTTTGAATACTCTACCTATCTTGAATTCAGATGGCATCTTGATATAATTTTATTACTAATTAACTTAACGACCGTCGTTACAGACGCCATTTAGTGTGAATTACGAAATATAACTGTTTAATTAGAAACACTTATACATTCCAACGTCTTTCCGCTTTATTACTAATTGAATTGATGTTAGTATAAAAGTAGGTCAAACTTTTTTCGTGTCACCGTTCTCATAGGGGCGTGAGTCACTATCTAAGGTTCTAAGTTAGATGGGGCCCCGATAGCGGCCCGCCATAAAAAAGGTCGTATCTAGGACACGGGCCCTCAGAGTGCTCACGTCCCGTCACCTTTCCGTCCCACTTTATAGACGGCTGTCCTTTAAGCAACGATTTATAGCCACCCGACCAGACCCTGTCACCTTAATCACCGACTTTTCGAAAGCGTCCACTCCAATAAGCATTATACATATGTAATTTTAAACATTACATGTAAAGGAACTACAAGTTTTTTATTTAGAATAGGTTTTTTGATGGTAGATACATACATGTCCACATATATAAGCCTATATGTCCGTAAAATTAAATTAAATTAAGGTCTTAATTTTAGAGTTCCATTGCTAAATAACAAATACGGAAGCATTATAAATTCGATCTTTCTGTCTGTCCCCCCGTATGTCACAGGCTTATATGTCTGCCATGTTTCCATCAATCTTCATGAAATGTTATAAATGCATACGTCTTATATAGACCGCAAAGAAATTCTGTAAAGAAATTACGAAAAATAAAACATCAAAATGTGACTCTACTTTTCGCGTACCTCTTCGTGTGAGATATGTTTTTTTTATGTACGTTATTATTTCACAAGATATTAGCTCCTAAATTCGTTATCAATCACCCCCCCCGGCCCTAACTTATCAAACAGAGGTGTGGAAAACCTAAAAAAAAACACTTTTAAAAAACTATTTTGGACAAGATACGTTGACAATTTAAGTTTTTGATATATACGCAATTTTGATTAACCAACGAAATTTCTGTGCGATTGGTGAATGCTTGCAGTAGGTGCATGCAACTGAATTCTAAATTGTTAGGTGTCGCACACACACGTGCCCGGTTATTTCCTTTTAGTCTCTCAGTACCAAAATCATTAAATATGGCGTCACAAAGTTATCGTCTTCGCCGGAACGCATGGACGACTGAAGATTGTGTCTGTCGGCAGCCGCCGGCAGGATATTCCTCTCAGCTTCACCCGCAGTCTCCTCTTTCTCGTACATAATAGGTACTTACGTTTGACTTAATAATCACGCTGTACCGATAATGTTGTAATTTACCTATCTATTTATTTATTTTCGAAAATACCCGATACCAGAAAAAAAAAATTATAAGTGATAAATATATCTTGCTGTACGTAACTTAATAAATGACATTTTGGTAAAACCTTCAGGACAGTGAATGGCTCTATCTAGTAAGACAGATACGTCAAGAATGTAATGGGAGTTTGTTGAAATGGCCTAATAATACATGCCCGTAAACTTAGGAAATATAAACTTCTTTTCATATCGTAGAAGATGAAAAAGCACGTTTCTTTTTTAATCACGTCAGCAACTCTCGGATCACGTAAAGCCGTTGACATAAAAGTTCGCTAAGGGGAAATTGTGCCTAACCGTAATCGCAATATGAATTCACACACTGTCCCGGAAACATGTGTTATGAATGACAAAAATATATTTTTTCTACATTTTGAATTAGCCCTGATTTTGGATATGTGAGTGTGATAATGATTTCGTAGTTACCGTGACTTAAGATTACTTCTTAATTATTTTTCGTCACTCCTGAATATTTTGGATTATAATGAAACCTATTTATTAGTATCGCATTGAAACCTGTTTAAATGTTTCATAATTTTCAAACACAGACATTTTTATCTTGAATGGATTTATTACTTAAAGCGTAAAAAATATAAGCTGTGCTTTTTCCTTGACTGAAATTCTCGCCATTCGTATTTTACATTTTTTTTTTTAATTTTCCTCCTTCAAATGATTAAATTAATACGGGCATAAATTATAAACAATAAAAACTGACTACATTGTTTTGCTAAATTCATTCTCTTCATTTTGTAAAAACTCCAGGTTAATCTGGTTTTGACAGTGAAAGCCACGTCACGTAACTTCTACGAAATTATTTGTCCCGAGAGAGAGACGCCTCGAGCGGCCACAAAAGAAAAATAAAAGGAAAATAAGTTCGCCGAGCCTAAGTCTCGCGTTATTCCGCGTCCCCTTACATTAACGAGGACCTCTTTAAAAGCTCTATTGAAACTAATCTAATTACACAAAGCTCGAATTAGATGGTAACACGAGTTAGTAACGCTAGTTCTCTGCGCACTCAAATTATCTGTGTTCGAGGAGCTTATGTATATAAGTTTGTTCTCATATAGTACAATGTACATGCACGCTTAAGTTCAATTCAGTCATTTAGAAATCTATTCTCTGCATATTGTGATAGTGAGTTTGTTTCTTTTTACACGTTTAGACGATATCGGTTATAATCGAACATCTATACGGTAAGCATGTTTCCACTGTAACTCCGGCGACCTCAAACCGCACGATATTAAAACTATAAAGTGTCGTGCGACCGGTTCCGACCACCCGCACCAGTTACGACTATTGTCCTAGTACGAGTATATATGTGTTAGGGACATGCGCACCATGCATTCAGACTTGTCCTTGGTTGTTTAACTTTGTGTAAGGAATACTACAATGTACAGCTTATAAAACCTGAAAGAGAATATTAGAAATGAATTTATTTTTTATCTTTGGATACTGAGGGTCCCATTTTTTCCGATTACATTACAATTTACGATTTAATTTCTTTATTTAGTTTTGAATTTTATCCACATATATAATTTACGTGGATGTTACAGATATTGCGTTGTGACAGCAAAAATATAGGCAAAAAAATTTACGCCTTAGACCAACAACACCAGGTGATATTTTTAAATATTTACCTACTGTGAACGTGAAGTAAAATTTTGTATGACCCACACGTAAAATTCGTACAGGCGCCGGCACACACGCACCCCATATCAAATGTACACACATCCATATGTATGTGTGTACATTTGTACACATTGTGTATGTATCAAATGTACACACATTGATATGCGTGTGTGCTGGTGCCTGTACGAATTTTACGTGCGGGTCATATGTACACATACGTATGTATGTGTGTACATTTGATATGGGAGTGCGTGTGTGATGGTGCCTGTACGAATTTTACGTGTGGGGTGCTTATTATGTAAACATATGTTTACATATAAAACACGCACACAAACACTTTAAACACAGATGTCGCAAAGTATGTTTAAAGCGTTTTTTTGATTGGAGTAGTGTCTACCCACACACTGCTTTGATGTATATTTTTGTTTTATGTTTCTACCAAAGATGGTAAGACCTGGTGTTATGGAGAATAGAAGGAAGCTTGTGTTTTTTGTCCAGTCACCAAACTCTCACATAACTCTATAAGTAAATGTTTAAAAGCAATCATACTAACAAGCTACCATTTTTATTCTAATGAATGAATATAGAATTTATTATTATTATCATTAATTATTCTATACAATGAAAAAGCTTGTCCCTCTTCACAAGTTCTTCAACAAAAATTTTTGTAAATATTTTTCATATCTCAATTATTTCTACATACTTGCAAAACTTATAAAGTACTTTCCTATGTAAGTATTTTTATAAATAAAGTAATTCAAATTAACGAAAATTATTCACACAATCCGACGACGTACCAAAATCAAAACTATCATATGAACTGCTTAGCTTTTTCATAGATTACGTGTCAGTCATGTTTCAAATTTAATATACAAAGTTGTTGATTAGTTGATTAAAGAAATCATTTAAAAAACTTTCATAAACCACAAAAATAAATATGGTTTTTGACTTGCCATGCCCAAAAGTCTTATATGAAAATCAGTATTACTCTCAATTTTTTTTGATAAATACTTTTAATTGTTGAAAATTTTGAAATACTTAAATATTTTTAAGGAATATCTTTGGAAATAAATGTCCACTATTGTCTTTGTGGTATTTTATGACTTGATTGTTCATGGCTCAAGCTATATTTTTGCTGTTGATTTATTTTTAACCGTGTTTGGGCTTCTTGCAATTGTCTAAAGATGCACTCTGGCCATGAATGCTTTTCAGGGTACTATGATCGAGCTGAAAGGTAGGCACTGGAACTCCTAACGGAAAAACGTATCTCAATCGTGTTTGTGCTTGTTGTAATTGTCTTGAGTCGATGATGATGGTTTTCGAAAACAATTAATCATAACCAAGTTTGTGCTTGTTTAATTATTTTGATATCAGTGATTTGTACATAATAGGTAAATATTTGTAATAATTGTAACCTTTATACCAAAGATGCAGATCGAAATGTATATACTAAGCTTTATAAGTCGTCTTTGGTACATTGTGCTTATTTAGTCTGTAGTATGTACCAATATATCGGAAAATAAATTTAAAAATCATATCAAAAAGGTCCTTTGTGCTAAAGCATATTATAAGCTCATAGAATACTTTGAAGATACAACAACCTGATCTTTGGTGGGCGGTATCGAGGGAACGCTCTCCTAGAATGACACATGTAGATACAGTTTATTTACCTTGGTTGGTATGTTTTCCTTTTGTTGTTTTGCGTGCACTACTGATCATTAATGTATGCTTTAGTTTAGTTGTTCGATTGTTTTTGGTTGTAATTTTAAGGCTAAGTAATTGACGTTCAAAAAGCGATTCTTTGTAAGTCTATTTAGGATTAAAAAAAATTTTTTTGTTGTTTAGTTTGTGTGAAAACAGCTGGGCATCAGCCCTACTAATTTAAATAATATTAATCGTATTAATATTAATTAATGTGAAATTGGATATTTGTTTGTTACTCAAATATGGCGAAACTGACGAACGGATTTAGATGAAATTTAGTACATAGGTAGAATATGCCCTGGGATCTTGAATACTTTTGTCTCGGTGCGATTGAATGATGAAAATAGATTTTAAAGTCGAATATTAAATACGAGTAATAAGTAGGTACTCCAATGAAAACAAACTTTGCGAAATCTTGCCTACATTTATTTATTTATTCAGGAAACAAACAGTGATATATAGAACGTGAAATAAAACATATGTATTTAGAACCAACACAAAACAGTTTCCACAATTAAATTATACATAAATTCAATAGATACCGCAAACAATAAAATTACCAATAAAATGAAATAAGAATTACTTACTAATAATAATAAATATTAATAAGGTCTGAACACTTAGGTACATTTAAAAAAAATTAATAATCAGACTTATACAACAAACTGAGCAAGTACAATAATTAAATCCTAAAATAAAACACAAAACCAAATTACAAATTACAAATTTTACAAAGTTAAAAATTCCAAAATACGTAAAAGTTAAAAGGGCCAAATTTCTCTAAATTTGAGAGTAGGTGCAATATGAAAATAAATTAAAAGTTCTTGCTTTGAAAAAACAAAAATAATTATCGAACTTGATGTCCCTGTATGACTCGTGAGAGCATAGTATCTTGTTTGTACTCATAAATTATCATATTTTAGTGTTAAAGCGTGGGGCACTTTTTCTCAATAACCTTTGTTCCTTAAATTTATGCCATGTGGATGAAAATTAACATTTCTATTAGATTTCAAGATTAAATTAAGAAATATTTCCCGTTTATTGAGAAGTAAACGCTCTATGTTTTTACACTAAAATACTTACACTTACCTAATTACAAACAGACCCTTACGGGGTATGAGAGGGGATACGATAATTTATTTTTCCTTCTGATGCAGTACATACGTCTCGTAAAAGCGTGTTTTTTATTACATTAGGATCGGTCACACGGCATACATTCCCTCTCATTATGGTTCGCCGAGGCAAAGGTTAAGTGTGCCGTTGCGTATTCCGAAGACCCTTTCGGTGAACATTTGTAACACCGTAGCCGTACAAACGAATTAGGTATTTAAAATTTATATACACATTAGTTCTAAAATGCTGTACCGCATTAGATATGCGGCCTCTCCTTCGGACTGGATGAGTTGGACTGGATCATCCTCCGTGTATTAATATATAGATGTCTACGTCAAAACTCTTTCCTGATTTCTCTGTTGCGTTGACAGTACTTTAATTGTTCTATAGCCTAATATCGTAAAATACGGTAACTGGGTGTATTTTTATGGTTGAATTTTCCTCCGAAAGTTGTTTGAATTTGGGGAAGGTTAAGATTCTAATAAATTAAAAAACTTACATACAAACAAACCTACGTTAACTATGTTTCCAAACTGGATTATATCCTATGGTTACATCATGAATACAGGTGCAGTAGATAAAGTATACAGCCGGCGGTCGCCGACCAGCACACTCGCCAGTTCCTAGCATACTCCCACACACAAGAACTTTATGGCGTCATTTCTCAATATTTTATTACTGAGTTTTATTATTTTCACCAAAGATCATAATTTGGTTGGTGTTCAAAATATCGCCATGTATAACATAGCATACAAGCCAAATGTTTTACACTCAAACCTTGAATAGCGTGTCAAATTTTATTCCTGTATTTGTTTAGGTCATTTTGCGTAGGGAATGTCGTTCGTTGATTAATCCCAAAGTATTGAATCCGTTGAATTTTATTTATAAAATAACTTACTAGTGATATAAAAATATCGTGTGTATAATTGAAAATAAAAAGTAGGTCAAGAACACAATAATGATTATTCCGAAGGAAAAATGAAATGCGTATGCATGTTTATGGCCCACTCCGGGGACCTGTGCCTGTAGAGGAAAGTTACCCAAGTATATTGACGCAAAAAGGAGTGAGCATAAAATGACTAAGTTACTGCTCTCAGAAGACACACGCAGTCGTAAAAGTCTCAAACGAACCCTGCCTTTATGAAAATGATAAAACGCGTCTCTCTGTTTTCCTTTTATTTCGACTCGGTTTAGAAAAGTTTACAAACAAACGAAAAGCGGCAAAGAGCGAGTACGACTCGAGTAGTAATGGTTCCGTATTCTACAACTTTATGATATTATTACGTGTACAATCTATCTATACCTACTTCCTCATTAACGAGTTTGCCTCCAGAAAGTCCGGTGAAAAACAATGAACAATTTAATTTTATGAGAGTATTTCTAAAAGAGCTACAACCGTTAGAACCTTCGGTTGTATAAAGCGGCACACTTCATTATTAATTAGAGTAAATGGTGAGAACGAAATTGAATGGTATGGTTTAGGAACGAAATACGTCGAAATTAATGCATTTATTTCGCTGTAAAAGTTGAATTCCATTCCATCAGCCCTTTTTATACCCCACTGCAGGGGCTTAGGCCTCCCCACAACGCGAGGGGCTTGGAGCCACCACGCTGCTCCAATGCGAGTTGGCGTATTGTAACGACCGCCATCTATTGACAGCAACCGTGACTGACTGCTTAACGTGCTTTCCGAAGCACGGAGTCAGTAATAACTTGAGTCAGAAAAAACTCATCGGTACACGCCCGGATTCGAACCATGGCCACATGGCCTTATAGATTTGAAACAGGTTCGCTGCGTTCGGGCTATCACAACACTAGCCCGAATAAAAGTTGAATGCAGATATAAAAATCTTGCCATGCGTTTTACTGGGCATCATTCAGAACACAGAGCTCGTAACAACATTATCTTGAAACAATAGATATTCTCCGAGGCATTCACACTTGTAGGTACTGTTTAATTGACTGTATTTGATCTACCTACACTCATTAAGAAACACTTAATTTCAAATCGTATATCTTATGTTGTGGTATCCCAGTGGTAACGAGCCCGCATAATGTTTAGATGGCTGTGGTTCGAATACCAGGGCATGCACCACTGAGTTTTTTCTAACTTATGTACATAACTATCACTGACTGTGCCTCAAAGAATACGTTAAGCTGTCGGTCCCGTGTCCCGGTCGTGAATGTCCCCTCATTCCGAGGGGAGGCCTAAGCTCCTGCAGTGGGACATTGATGGGCTGATGATATGGTATGGTTTCTCGCAAACTCTTCCAGCAACCTTGTAAACAGAGAGAAGGACAAATGAAATTTTCTCTTCACGTACAGAACCCTAAAAGCTGGGTTGCAAAGATTATAATCAGCGAGGTCATTAGTCAGTTTATTGCCGTAGTGATGGCACGGCCGTCGGTTTAGATAAATTCGCCCGCCCTTCATAGAGTCCGATAGAATCGGCCATAAAAAGAATTCTCGTTAATTGAGTAACTGTATTGTTTTTCAAGTAGACGCGCCGAGATTCGATACAATCGGTTGAGAGCACTCCAATGTTTCCCGGAAGAACGATGTCCGAGATAACATGATAACGTGCAGCGTATAAATCGTTCCCGATTTTGCTATATCTATTAAAAAAGTTCATACAGAGGTCCTTCTTAATTAATTACAATTTCGTTCTTTAATTAATTAAGTGTTTTTAATTAAGTTTGCGATTGACGTCTACAACATTACTAAAAAAATAAATTGTATAATAAATAATAAATTGAAAAATCGTCTCCCAAATTATTTCACAGGTACCGAAAAATTCATTTCTTCGAATATTTCGTTTACGTTATTATATAATATCATGTATATATACCTATATTACAATATCTTCATCAGACTAAGTTCAAGAAATTATGTTCAAAGGAAATCGAAATAATTAAAAAGATACGCAGAACCCATGGAAAAATTCAAGAGAAAACGTTTAATAATATTAAAAAGATTTATTCAACGATATCCTAACCGATGGGCATAATTTCCGCCTAAAATTTCCAAGATTATTGCCCTGACTTTAAGAATTTTCCGTATTCCGGTGTTGATTTTTCTAGAATTTTGGTGAGTTATATTCTATTTCGGCTCCAGAGAATAAACCAATAAATATTACGCATGAAGAAGCGTTGTCTTAATATTTATATAAAAAATTACCCGGTTTGCGAATCCCTCGTACTAGGAAAAAAATGGGAAAGTATTCTATTAAAATTTTCACAATAGATCAAAAATATGCAGTAATAAAATATTACCTCTTTTTCTACTACAATCGTTACATAATGCTTAAGTTTGTATGCTGACTTAATTTCTTTGCACACTATGCATATGCTGCACAAGTACACACGTATAAGAACACAAATACATATATAGAGAAGCTGGTTCTTGCAAAATATGGTAAATGAAACGATTTATTCAATTACTTATTAGCTGGCTAAACTTATTATTAATCCGGATGTGAGAGTACAATGTGAAACTCAGAAATAAATAAAAAACAATTGACCTTGTAGGCCAATCCCAAGACTTTTCGATCTTAATGCGTCGATCTGTTACGAAGCTATTTAATAAAATGCTTTTTGAAATATTTTATACATTTTTTACCTTTAAAGATATAGTATGATAATAACTCTCGATTAAAAACACGGATTTTTATCTTAGAAGTATTCGAATCGGTTATTTGGGGATTGATACTGATTACATTAGCTATGGAGCTAGATCGAAAATTGTACAAAGAAGAAGTTCAGTTTTTTTTTAGTTTAACTCATTTTATCAACCGATCGACTAAAAATCATTTTTTAATCTAATGCAAATCTAAAGTGAGCTCAAATTTTTTGAATGTTGTTTTTTTTTCTTTAATTTCATTTTATTTGGTCGAACCATTTAGAAGTAACATAAAAAAAAACATTTTTTAATTTTTTTCTTAAACTACATTTCTCGATCAAATCTACCGATTTTCATATGATTTGAGGCATCCGATGCAATTTATCAGAGATTGATACTAAATTTATTTTAAAATCGATCGGATTGAAAGTAATTTGAATTTATATAAATCTAATCAATCAAAATCTAAATTGATTAATCATATTTCGAGTGCTGCGATAGAAACCCAACTCGATTAATCCGTATAAAAATTATAGACGGTTTACAAATATATACATTATACGATGCAAATGTTAAAAATTTTTAGAATAGCTTTTGCAAGACCGCAATTAGCGACATCGGATGAAAACTCTATTTTTGAAAATCAGTTTAAAAACAATACTTTCCCAATTTTTTTTATTCTTAGTTGGAAATTAGAAAACTTTATAAACCATTAAATAGTTTTTATTTACATAATAGTTTTCTTTCATTAATTTTCTCCTAATAAAAATAACACGTAATATATTTTTTTTGAGCCAAATATCCGTGACTGGGCGGGTCACCAAACTCTGTTTATATACCCATCTTTTAATTTTTTATCCAGTCAATTCGAAGAAAATAGACTGTGACAGGCGGACAAACAGACACCAGGGTGATCCCCCGGATACGGAATCCTAAAAACAGTAAAAAGTCTAAGATATGATTACGATCGGCACGGGCTATAATAGGACATGGAATTTATACTTAAACACATTATTATTCAAAGTTTAACCAAACACAAAAATTTCAAACTGTTTTTTGCACAAAAACTCTAAATGTGACAAACAAATTCAAACAGTAATTCGGAAGAACAATAAACGTTATTCTTCATCAAGTCCCTAGTTCGTCTAAATAATAAGCCTATTTATTATTCGTTCTCACAAAACTCACCGCAAAGTTTTCGAAACTTCGAAGAATCTAACAAAGAAAAGTAACTCGAGTGAAATACTTACATAATAGGCAATCATTATATTTACAACTTCTCGAACCAAGTTAAATGTACGTTTAACTTTCCAAGCTTTTCTTTGTAAGAAGTAATGGCACATAACAAATGAATCGGATGTCACATCAACGAAACGAATATTTTATTCGTTAAAACAACAACATAAAAATGTATATAAAAGCTTTTAATCTCGAATGTTATATTTCGATAAACAAACATAAACTGTCGGTTGTATTTTTGCTTTCTTCCATGCCAAAGAGCAATAGCTTTCAATGTCGTTGACCGACTATTGCGCGAGCTTTTCGACCTCACCCCCATGCCTCACCCCTGTCGCGGGCTACGTGAACACGACGCCGGCATCGGTAAGGATACATCGCTGCATTCACGCTCGGGGTAACCGAGAAAGTTAACAATGGATGCTGACTTCCCAGTGTTAAAGTCGCGTCTTCGTGCATAACTTTTCCTCTTTAAAGGTAAACAGATAAAACTTTTGCTATTCGGTTTGTATGTTTTTAGAATTCTTTGCCTCGAAAGTTAAAAAACCCACCAAGTGCGTGTCTGACACACATCAGCTAAGGGTTCGATAACATTTTTTGACTACTATAACCTTAATACTTCAAAGTTTATTTCAAGAACCGCATAATTAAATTCATTAGTAAATAAAAACTGAGGGAATCTAAAAAGTTGCAAAAAATATCCTATTTAAAACAATTTTCGTTGAGTTTTTACGTAGTACTACGAGTATTAACTTTCATTTTCACTTTTCTCTCAAACAGTTGAAAAATTAGAGGGTTTAAAAGCAAAGTTTAGTTTTTATAAAGTCTTTATTTAGGAGCTCAATCCTGTCATATCTCACAAAAAAGTTGTGTAAATTAACCTACACCCTGGGGTGCGTCAAAAAATAAGTTAATCCCTTCATGAAATGTGTGGAGAAATTAACCCTAAATAATTTAGTTTTGAAAATTTTCTACATAATCATAATAAATCATGTA